>CM034146.1:653694733-654894733 GCA_019776745.2 Taxus chinensis
ATTTTCACAGTATTGTTATATTAAGGAGAAGAGGAGAAGCACAGATCTAATATCTACATCATATGCATTTATTTATTTTTCTCAATGTTTAGGTAACTACCTAATCTACTTATATGTTTTAATTCTGCAGAGAATGCACATCTTATCACTCTTGTATGTGTTAAATCATGTATTCCCTCGCACTACAACAAGATAATTGGGGAAACCCTAATTTTTATCATGTGTCATGTCCATCATAAATAAGGAAACATATAATATATATTTTCAAAACTCAACAGAATCCTAGTTTCTAGATATCCTCTTTCTTTGAATTTCGAGTGTAATTGATGACAAGTTTCACACTATTTTGAGCAAAATGAATAGAAAACCCTCAAAAGGAACCGATTACAATGTCGAGAATAATTGACATAAGTAGGTGGAATGAAATTAGTATCTCTGATTCAATATTCACAAGAATGTATTCACGACTTATTCTCATAATGATATTCCATAGGAATTAAACTTGAACAACTTAATAAATTTTATGTTGAAATTTTAACTTGATGACTTACAGTTGTATTTAATTGTGTAATACTTTTTTCTGAAACTGAAGATGGTCTCCAGAATTTGTGTAATTTGACACTAGAAAGTATATGTTTACATATTTATTTGATATGAGTTTATTTATATTAAATGTCATAGTTCCATGGTGCCATTTTAAGAGGGTCTATGGACAATTAAAGTGCCTTAAAAAACATATACATAGTCATGATACAAAGTTTCCATATCCTTGAGGATTTACTTGTTAATGTACAAATAACAAGTAAATAATGTAAGGAAAAAAATGGATATAAAATATTGTCTAATTTTGTATTTTTAAGTAATGCACAAGTCTAATGTTTTCACATGTCCTGTGAGGGAGTATTTAAAATTTTAATATTTGTTTGATATAATAGGTGATTGGTCATAGACCCTTAGCATTGGAATATTGTGGGATAGTTTAGGTTTTTTTAATTTGTTTTAAAGTTTGTAAAAATTAAATTAATATTTTTATAATCATATAAATGTATAAGTCAATAGGAAAAATCATAAGTTTTTTCATATAAAAAGTCATAGGTTATGGTTTCAAAACCTCTATATTCTTTTTCTAAATGAAGATTTTTTTATACATAAAAAAAAATTAAAAGAAAAATTTAATTTGATTTTTGTATATTTATGAATATTTTTTATTTTGTGTTGTTCTAATAAGGAAGTTATTGGTGACAAGATAAATATTTTGTAAAACTAAAATTTTAAAAATTGTTTACATTTCAGTTAAGTTAGTGAATTTCAATGCCAAATTAATATATTCTTTGCAACAAGTTTTTATAGGTTATTTTTGGCATCAATAACACTAAAATTCAGCAGGTTTCTTCTCTTAAAAATGGCAGGGAGATTGTTTCTCAACTCTTTTCCAATATATTTCCTTCGTAAAAGATAATTTTTATCTAACAGTGAATAATAAGGAGTTGATCATTCATATTTTCGTAATAATCACGGATTTTACTCACAAAAAGTTAATTTTTTTCAATTTTAATGGAATAAGTTATAAATTAAGCTTTGCGTTGAGGGATTCCCCTAGACCCCATGAGGAGTGTTGTCGCTCAACCCCACTTGGGGCTACTACCCCCCAAAGCCTACTCCCAGATCCTATGTTTAATACCTTATATAAATAAAACCACACCTTTGTGTACTTGTGAGAAAATTCAATGGATGATGGTATAATATTTCTTATATTAGAAATAAATACTATGTGTTATCCAAATTTAAATCCTTAGTTAAAAATTAGTTTTATCACAAATTTAAAGGTCGTAAAGTAGATAATTAAGACATATATGTTAATAAAACATTACTAAACTCTAAATTAGTATGTTATTACTAAAAATAGTATTACATGCATATCCAATGACATTTGGGGGCACCTTTGTGTCTATATTGGAGATATCCAATACTGATTGCATCTTATATACTTTCAATATTGAAATGTTGAAACTATTGTTTCAACATTTGAATATATTGGTAATATGAAATTCTTATCTTTTTAAGCATATTGTCATTTATGTTGATATACAACTTGTTTTCTAACATATTAATGCAAAGTTTATAAATTATAAAAATTAAAATCAATAATGATTTATATTATGATAATGCATGTTTATATGGATATTTTGATTCTAACCATGTTGTTCTTGTGTTAGATAGAAAATATACAATCGGATATATAGTAAATTTTGGTACATGTGATATTACTTGGAGTAGTAAAAGGTAGTCAAAATTATCCATCTCTTCTACTAAGGTAGAGTATAGAATTACAATGAAAGCAGTGAAAGAAGCCATGTAGGAAAAGAAACTGTTGGACAAGACTTACATGGAAGATAAAGAAAATAATCCTCTTCTGTGCGATAGTTATAGTTTTATTTCTCTTTCTAATAATCCAGCTCAACATCAAAGAATGAAGCATATACAAATTCATATGTATTTCATCCGAGTGAAGGTGCTTTGCGGTGATATAGATCTCTAGTATTTCCTGACTAAAGATCAAGTTGCAGATATGTTTACAAAGCCATTGTGTTCTAAATTTCTGAATTTTTCATGCAATGCCTAGCCTTTCATAGTTTCCATTGAGGGAGAGTGTGCATGACAATGTCACCTCCTAATGTCCAGCCGTGTGTTGTCTCATTCTCATCTATACGTTTCCTCTGATGTAAAGAATTGTAAAATATTTTTTATGATTTTAGTAAAGTTCTTATAACACTAAGTTTATTGTATAATCCCGTATGTTGCATTTGTTATAAAGGATGTCCTTACTTTATAAAAGTATTTTAGAGATGCTGGAAGATATGTTCCATGAGAAACTATGAGATGTAGTTTCACAAATCGTACTTATCCTAAATCATAACTTCTAATTTATGCATTCCAATTTTTTTTTTACCAAAATGAATGTTGAGCATGAAGAAGGTGTATAAATCCTTCAAAAATAATATTCTATCCTAAACCTTAACTATGGTTTATGGATTTGTAAATCTAGTTATATAAACAAGTAAATTTTAAATATGTTCCCCACTAATATTAAGGGGGAGTGTTAGAACATTTAATATTAAGTGTTCTTATAAATAAACTATAGTTTACAATTAAGTAATTTAGTATATCTATTATTTTAAATTATTTAACATAAACTATGTGTTTATGGATTAACTATTTTATAATAAATAAATTATTAAATAAATGGGATGATTCACGATAAGTCACATCCTATCAAATTGTTTAAATTGACCCATGGGGTCAGATCAAATGTATTGATAAGAATTCATGTGATGAATTCACGGAGGAGAGAAGTGAGGAAAGGATATTTGTTAGAATCTAATTGTTTCTCACATTAATGAAAAATATTGTTCACCATGGTTTTTCACTCTTCATGGTTTTCGACATTAATTAATGGGTTATGTGTCATTTCATTTTATTGCAATATATTTTTTATGTTTGTATTTAATTTCTTATATGGTTTTGTTTATTTATTTAATATGGAAATTGGTTAAATATCTTAAGCCCTCAGAACTCATAGGTCAAAACTAGTATCAAAATCCTAGCCAAGGGGCATTAAAATAAAATTACAGTAACCAATTGAAAAACAACAATTAGGGTTATCACTAGCAAAAGAATCCAAACCAAAGGTCAAGGGATTACAATCCAAATTTATATTGTGTATTTAACTTTTTAATTGGTCATGATGCTTTTTCTTATAGGGATTGTAATAAAATTATTCAAATAATCCAAGAGGATCAACAAAAACTCTACATAGATATGTTTCTAGGAATAACTAAAGGATCTTTGCAACCTCGTCATAGACGACCTCTTGCACCTCAAAACATAAACATAGTAATATATCGATATGTGTTTTCTAAGCATCCTGAAAATAAAAAAAGTAAATATTAAAGTTTCAAACAAGGTTATTCCCATGGGGACTCATGATCATAAAGCCTCAACATCTGATAACTCTTGAGTTACCCCTAACTTAGATTCAAGGAATAAAACAAAAATTATAGGTTCACTTTAAAGTTTCCCCAATATCTTGTAGATTGGAGAGGCTCCAACAGGGAATGACGAGGAGGATGTGAAGAAAAATTTACACTTAGAGGGGGAGACAAAACCTGACCTGTAGGATAGTATGGAGGATGTTGAGGTGACCATACCTAAGGAGGAGGCATAAGAGGAGTCAGTTCACCCCGAGGAGACAATGGAGGAACTTGTAGAGGCCAACGAGGTGGACGCATATTCCGATTGGGTTGCGAGAGATCTTACTGAGTATTTCATCTTCTCTCTTTACCCTAATTCCTAGACTAAATGATACCATTGTTTTGTTTTTACTAATTCACCATTGCAAACTTTATTTTCACAGCTACTATTGTGGGGTCACAGGATCTCATTAGGAATATGAACTTTGACCTATTTCTAACTCCCTCCAATATTTCACAAGATAATATATTGGTGGATCCAAGACTTCTAGCCTAAGAATGTCACCACATATATGTTTTTGCACCATCTTCGCATGTGGTATAAGACCTTTCTCAGTTATGTACCAAGATTTTAGTGTTGACACAATAGGTGAAAAACTTTCTTAATAGGGAGACAAGACTATGATCCATACATAACAAGGCTATTGGAACTCGATACTCTCAAGGACACTCTCATGGGAATTCTCACAACTTGACACATGAACGTTCTCATGTTGGGTCTAGAAATCCTCATTAAAAGAGCCATAGTAAGAGTTATTGACTATCCGCTTCATAGGGATCTCACATTAATGGATTAGCCATGTGCCTTTATTGCTTTGGTCCCATTTTTAGGTATATATAGGTTTTTCTTATTTAAGCTCGTGATCGAGCATTTTGACCACACTTATTCTACAATGTGATGGTGTTGTACTTAAAATGTGGACAAACACATATACATAATATTATATTTTTGGTAAACGTCCCTTTGTAAACTTGTTTCTTTATGCTCTACTTCATTTGTGCACTCTTTTATTGTTAGAAATTTTTGATATTTTTGAATTTTTTGAATGACTTATATGGATGCTAATGTAATAAGGTAAACCAAATGATGCATAAGATCATACATATGGTTACAAATCATACTTAGCAAACTTAATTTTTAAAGGAATTTTTAACCATTCTATTTCATTGGAAAAATATGTTGAAGATGGTACAATTATAAAATGATCTCCCTTCATTCTTGACCCTACATAACTAGTAATATGCGAGGGCTTGACACCGATAGCCAAGAAGGACATGAGATGTATGAGTGGATTAAGTATAATGTGACAATGATGATCATGCGACATAAGTTTGATTAAGAGACTTATGTGGAACTTACAACTTAACTCTAGTTAGGATTGACTGAACCAAATGGAGACGGTTCACACTTATGAGCCTCAACTATAATTAAAACGAAATATGGCCTACTTATAGGAAAAATACAGTTTGAAAATGATTTAATATCCTATCACGAACATCTAAATAATTTACTGAGGAATTTAGTATATTCAAACACTTTTCTTATTATTTTTTAAAAGTTTCTTTCAGTATTTTATTTTAAAAACCCCCTACATCTTTCCCCATGTTATCAGTAATAAGCATATGATTTCCACCGAGGATAAGAGGTAGGACAACAAAGAAATATTATTCTTTTCCTAACATCATGTTACTAGTAAGAAGCATGTGCTCACCACTAAAGAATGTGTGGGATGGAAGATGAGATCATTTGTTAAAAGAATATACACAAATTCTTTTTTTCTTAATTTTCTTTGCCTCATTATTTTTTTCTATTTGTTGGGAGGGAACTTCTACTCCCCAATCTTAGTACCATACAACTAGTAAGTTATGAGGGCATGTCACCAGGGAATGAGATAGGTAAAAATAGAACACTAGTGAAATTTTTAGAACCTTCTTGTTATGGAGATACCTTTAGGAGGTATTTTCCAAAAGGAGACATCTAGAAAATTCTACAGATGAAAACATCAAGATTGTGAGAAACCATAAGAGAAGTACAACATGCAAGACCTTAGAGGTTTAATATTAAAAAAAATTTATTGTTTGATGAAGATGATGTAGATTATATAATTGGAGAATATGAATAAATGATAGAAGTGTATGATTGGGATATTTTCCAATGAAATGAAAATTTTAATTTTTTATAAAAGAAAGAAAAAACATAGTATGAGTTTAACATAACAATAATAAAAATAGCACACATGGTGAATATAAAATGAGAATAGTTAGGAAATGTAATATCATATGTAGAAATGTTCTAACTGGAGTGAATTTATAGATTCACCTAACTCCTCACCTTATAGAGTGCACAAATGGTAAGTGTCATTCTTTAAATCTTAAATTACTATATAGGGGCCTAGCTACTTTGATCAAAAATTCCTACCTTTTCTAATCTTTTTGTCTATGTGATTTTCTAGTCTCGGCACAACAACACCTACCTAAATTTTGTGCTCATAGACTATATTATTATACTGTTGACTCATACTGTCTACATAAACATGATGATGTTGTTAAGCCCTAACCCTTTTCTCATAAAAATTCTCTAATTCCATTAAAGGTGCATTTCTGTACTCATATTCACATAAAATTACTTGCAAAGATACATGAAGACTAGGAAGATCTACCTCTAAATAAAAACATGCTTCTGTACAAAAAACAAAGGAAAATGGCATTGACCCTATTCGAGTGAGAACGGAAGTCCTATATTCCCATGTGGATAGAAATAGATTTAAGTTCCAATCTCTTTTATTTTTCGTGACTAGTTTTAGGAGAATAGACTTAAATGTTATGTTTGTAGCCTCAGACTATGTGTTGTCTTGCGGGTAATATAATGAGGTAATGTGATGAGATATTTTAAAATTTTCACATATTTCATGTACCTCATCATTCTTGAATGGGGATCTATTATCATAAATAATGACTTAAGTAATGTCATATCTACAAATTTTTTGATTTAAGATGATTTTTTTTGTTATTGAACCATGTGGTTAGAGACATGACCTCAAACAATTGCATAAAATACTATGTGGGTGTACTAATGAAATTGTGGCCATCCATGGAGCCAAGAGATAATTTTACTATTATATGTAAGCCTCATGTAGAGAATGGACAAGGTGTAACTAAAGGCTACACAACCTAATATGGGATATGTATAGCGGGTGATAATTATTGAAATTTTGTGCACTGTCACACATACTCCACAACATCATGCTCCTCATCACTCTTCTTTGAAGTTCATAGAAAATCCCTTTTTCTCAGTTCATTTTAGAATGATTTTAAAGTGCAAAGCAATAGAATCAAAATCCCCTAGTATAGAAGTTTGCACAAGAAGGTTAGACTAATAGATGATCTTCTATTAGAAATGGAGTTAGATGAAAGTTCTCTAGTACACCATTTAGTACCTTAGCAACCCCAAAAATTCCCACCTATAATTGTCACTCCTACTCCTTTTACAAAATATTTACCCGTCACCCTGAGCAAGAGAAAAAACTCATACCAATTACCAAACTTGAAATAAATGAAATGTTCCCTTGGATGAAATAAACGATCACAAAGGATGCTCATATGGCTCCATAGGCAACAATACCTGATTTATAAGTCATATCATTAATGGTCAAGGGGAAGAATTAAATGTTTTCTCAAGCAACCTCTAGCTTTTTTAGTGGTGCCTTAGGAAATAAGTCTGTGGAGGTAGTCATGTCAAGGGTAATCACTCCCATCAAAGAAACGACCCCTAACCAAATATGAGATGAATACCATTTATATAATCCTAGCCACTGGGTATCCGGGATGTAATAGTCACTCTTACAGCTACTCCCAGGTGTTCCCCCTCAGTCTTATCCTCACAAGGGAAAAGGGAAAGACAACATATTTCATGGGTGGTTCACATCTTTTAGACTGGTTATCTTCTCATCAGAAGAAGATAAAGTTGGAGAATATCATGGATGGTCCCAAAATGAACCTTGAGTCATTTATGGATATGGGGATGTCTTGGAATTATGGCTGAGGGTAAGTCGTATTTGTGTAGATACCACATGGCTCAAATGAGTTCATGTCTAGGAAGAGCATGCTATTGAGAAAGATCCCTCCACTTGGAAGATATTTTAATATGGGAGTAAAGGATAAATGAGTTTTTTTTTCAGTTCTTGTGTCCTTACTTCCAAATGTGTAAAAAAAATTCTTCATCATCGGCTGGAGCCCCTATAGAACCCCAATTTTTAGTTTTTTTAGAAATTACTTCTTTATCTTTCATTATGTGAGCCTACATGTTGTTTGAAAATTTGAAGTTTACATGTTTAGATCACCCCACACTAGCCCATCCTTTTTTTACATTCTCAAACTTTGATTATAACTTTGTAATTCCTTTATTCTCATCAAAGGTACCCATGTTTTTGTTAATCCACCTCATTTCTATCTTTATTCAAGATTTTCAACTATAATTTTTAGCCATGCCTTCAAATTCATGCCTTGGGACCAAAAACTGAATTCAATTTTTCTGAACACTGAGTCCTCTACCTATTTATTTGGTTCTCTCACCATCGCATGAAATTTGGAGACCTCGCGCATCCTTAGGTCTTCTCTCTCTTTATTTTTTTAAATCTGCACCTAAGCGACATGTGGAATCCTATGAGCACCCTTCTTTACTTTTTCTTTTCAATCTGTGTGGGATGCCTTACCACACCATCAACCATGTGGTGGATCCTTTATCCTTGAGATTATTTAATTATTTACAGCTTTCCAAAGATGCACCGAAGGGACAAGTGGATAACTTCCATGTTCGATTCATACTTAGGAAAAATTAAGCCCCACAAAACACAAAACAACACTAGTAGGACAAAGGGGTCAAGTTTCATAGGGATTTTTAGGGGAAATATAACCATTACGTTCCTCAACTAAAAACGAGTATTCAGAACCTAAACACAAGATTCCAATATGTATCCACCATGGTCCTATCTTTGATCATACAATTTTTTCACATGAAAAAACAAATTGGAGTGAGTTTTTCAAAGGTAGACATTATATAAGAGGGAGAGACCAAAACGAGCACTAAAATTGGCTCCAACTTAGGGATGGGAACCTTGTAGTGGGTTCCACAAGGACCACATAAAAAAAACACTGGAAATACCAAGTTCGTAGGTACATTTTTTTACCGAGTCATTTAAAGCACACACAAGTTTAAACACATTAACGCATTTAACAAAAAGAAACTGAGAAACCGAGGGAACATGTCATTATAGACCAGGAGAGAAAAAAGGGAAAACAAAAAAAAAACAAAAACAAAGGGGGAAAACAAAACTAAAATAGTATACATTGTACATGAATTTGTACCTTATTTGGATCCATCAAGGAAGTGTTTCATGTGCCTACCAATAATAGGCAATTCAAGAAAATATCCATCCAGGTCCTTTAGGAAAAAAAGAGTGCTCACCAATTCTTATGTCAATGGAATTGGGACCCATACATAAAGCATCAAATTTAAAATGTTTTCTTTTATCCTCATGTCTAATATCCTAGATTAAAACAAGATCTCATACATTGAAAGTCCTAGAAGTCACTGTTTTATCAAATAGATTCTTGGATTTTTCTCTGAACCTTAAGTGTCTTTGGTGAGACTCCCTTCTTTCTTCATCTGAATCAACTATTTGATTAATTCCAGCTTCATAGGGATTCAATTATTTATCCTCAAGCTATTGTATGAACTGATAAGAGTATAGTTACATATGTAAGGGTAGAAGATCCTACACTCCATAAATTAACACAAATAAGCTCTTTCTAGTAGCCCTTTTGGCAGTGATTCTATCTTCAGCATAAATCAAACTTCAACTGCTCACCCTAATTCCTTTTCTTAACCTCCAATGTTAAACTAATGATTTTAAGAAAAGTTTTAGTGTTTGATTCAACTTGACCATTTCCTTGAGGATTGTAATTTGATGCATATGTCATATTTATCCCATATTCTTGGCACATGTTTACCAATGGCTTAGCTCTAAAGCTCATCACATTGTGAGAAAATATATTTCTAGGTACTTTGAATCTACAAATTATATGATTTAGGATAAAATCCATGACAATTTGATGAGTTTCTTTTTTAGTAGAGATAACCTCAACCCATTTGGTAAAATATTCAGTAACCGCCAGTATCCATTTGTGCCCCGCACTTGAGCTATATGAGATCTCTCCACTAAAATCCATGCCCCATTTTTTAAAAGGAGCTTCTATTGATACTTGTTGCAAAGGAAGGGCACCTGAAGCTTTCATTTTTCGTGATAACCTCTGAACACTTTCACATTTTCTTAACAATAAGGCTCCATATTTGAAAATTGTAGGCCACTAATAACCGACCTTTAAGATATTGTGGGCAGTTACTCTTCCAAAAAAATGGCCTCCACACACTCCCCCACAAAATTATACAATCAATTTGGGAGTTTTATTCTTTGTAATTCCATATATTATCATTTTTTGGTGGCAACATCATAAATCTCCAGACGACTTGAAGAAATTTTAGATTGAAAGGAGGCCTACCATGATAGTGGTGACTGAGAACAAGTGTCCCTTCTTGTGTGATGCAAAATTCATGTTGATGGACATTCCCAAATATTCCTGTGTGCTATATGACAAGTCTTTCATTGATATTGTGCCTTCCATTTCTCATAAAATGGATGAACTGGAGCGGAGAATAATTTATCTAGAAAATGTTCAAGCAAGGCTTGTGCCATCACAACCATCCACCACACTAGCACCATCTACAAGAAAGAAGAGGGGGAAATTAAGCTCCCAAGCCCCAATTATCAACTTCGACGAGAAGAAAGGGGAGCCTTCATCTCCCCATCATTCCAAAGTATCACTATCTGCTACCCAAGAGAGTAAGGGCATGTCCAATTTTTGACCTTCCATTAATTATGTATGAAGGGTTTCTCTAATGTAGAAAAAATTATTAGGACCTCAGCCTATTCCCTCTACCAAGAGAACGTCATCCTTTCACAAGGAGTCGCTAGGGTGACTTTAATTATAAATATCTTGTTCCATCGGGTATCTAGGATGTAATACTCACTCTTCCAGCTAATCTAGATGTTCCCCCTTAGTGTACTCTTGACAAGTATACTCCTCACAAGGGGAAAGTGAAGAAGGCATTTTTCACGAGTGGTTCAAATATTTTGAGTAGGTATCTTCTCATTAAAAGAATATCAAACTGGAGAATATCATGGATAGCCAAGGAATGACCCATGAGTCATTGATGGATATGGGTATGTCCCAAAATCTGGTGGGGTCAATCATATTTGTTTAGATAGCATAGTGCTCAAATGAGTTCATGTTGAGGAAGAATAGGCTATTAAACAATATCCTTACATTAGGATGAGATTTTAAAATGGGAGTAAAGGATAACTGATTGTGTTTTCTATTCTTTTGTGCTTACTTCCAAATGTGTATAAAAATTTCTTAATCATGGGATGGTGCCCGCTATAGAACCCCAATTTTTATTTATGTTCGAAACTACTTCTTTATATTCCATTATATTAGCTTTCATGGTGTTTGAAAATTTAAATTTTACATGTTTAGATCACCCAGCACTAGCCCATCCTTTTTTTTTGTTCTCAGGCTTTGATTGCAACTTTGTGATTCCTCTAGTCTCATCAATGGTGTCCATTTTTTTTAACCCATAGCATTTTTGTCTTCATTCAAAAGTCTTGACTCTAACTTTTAGCTATTCCTTTAATTGCATTCCTTTGGACCCAAAAAAAAATTTAATTTTTGCAAACACCAATTCCTCTACCTATTTGTTTGGTTCTCTCGCATGTGGTGGCTACTTTTCATGACACCTATAGACCACACACATCCTTGGGTCTTCTCTCTCTTTCTCTTTTTTAAAATTTGTGCCCTAAGTGACACATGGAATCCTGCGAACCCCCTTATTTACTTTGAATTTTCATCCTATCTGGACAGCCTTTCCATGCCATTAGCCACGTTGCGGATCCTCACTCCTTGAGAGTCTTCAATTCTTTGCACATTTCTAAAGATGTGTCGAAGGGACAGGTGGATACCTTCCACGTCCGATTCTATACCTACGCAAAATTAAGGCCCTCAAAACATAAAAGAGCACTAGAAGGATAGAGGGCTCAAGTTTCTCATGGATTTTCAGGGGCATCATAACTATTATGTTCCTCGACCAAAAAATAGGATTCACACCTTAAACACAAGATTCACATTTACATTAAACATGCTCCTATATTTGATCATACATTTTTTTTCAAATGAACAAACCAATCAGAGTGATTTTTTCAAAGGAAGACATTAGATAAGAGGGTGAGATAAAACCAATCACTAACAAGATGCATAAATCATATAAAAGAAAGATAGGAGAGTAGGATTCACATAGCCCTTTGTAACAGAATTAATATGAGAGTGTCAGAGCCCTTGATAATGAAATTAATGTCTCTTTTGGATGTCAATCGATTTGGGTCATCAATATTTTCCTTAAAGGAGGTAATATTTAGCTGGTAGCACAAACCATTCTCCAATGTTATATTTATTCTACATGTATTCATTAGGTTATCTATTGGACCCATTTAAGGTGTTTAAAAATTCTTGATTATTCTGTTTCTTCAAAGTGTTATCTGCTAAGAACCCATGTGTTGTTTTACTTATATCATTAGCGAGAGAAATGGAAAGGAAATGGGATATGAGAATCATACATTTAATTCCAAGATTGGAAGAGTGGAAAATGTAGAGAGGGGGACTAATAAGGGGAGGAGTATAATTTAAGTGGAGGAATGGGACTTGATGATTCACTTGCAGGGTGTAGTACCACCTCTTTCTAGTATCAGTTAATTTGCTGAGTTATTTCATTTTCTAGTGTAAAAATATTGATTTAGGACCATTTTGATATTATTCGGTTCATTATGGAATTTTTTGTGACATATGTGATTGTTTTAGGGCACGAGGGGCCATTTTTTATATTAATGTCATTGTCTTAGTTTGTTTGCACCTATATAGTTATGGATGCCAACAAGACGTGATGTAGTTAGTTTATCTAATATATGATGGATAGATATGGATGTTGTTGTATACTTCGATATAATCAGTTGATAATGGTAAATTGGATGTTGTCATACAATAACCTATCTTATATCTTGATTTACTGTGAATGCATGTTGCTAGAGTATATTTATCTCATTTTGATATTGATTATTGTATAGATTGGAATGAATATGGATGATTGGTTTAACTATAGATATATTGTTATTATTATTTAATTTATTGTATTGATCAGGTATGTTTAATGTGTGAATTGAGTGTGTCGATTTCAGGTAACATAAGAGAATGTGGGTTTTAGAGTTGCACCTCAAGCTGCACAAGCGCTTGACTTGGTTTCAAGTCCTTTACCCATGCACGATCCTTGTTTAAGCTTGTTTTTATGTGGCGTATTCATGTTTGGACACCTTTTGTGATTCTTAATGTATCTATGTTAATTTTAATTTGTTTAATCCTTGTGATAAGCTAGTTTAAGGACCTAATGGTCCCCACATGCATTAGTGATGTTATTATGTTAGTAATATTGTTGTTAGTGGTTTTGGACCACCTAATCATCATTTGTGTGGGCCTCGTTGCCTCTTTGTTTGAGCCACTTTACCCAATATCTATTTTAGGCTACATGTGGCAATTGTAAGGGTCTCTTTTAACATTGGAGGTCTCCTTTACACTAAAATGGACCCCTTGGACCCTACCTATGGTTAGGGGGAATTTTTTCAACGTCAAATTGCATTTTCCCTCCGACTTGACCCCTCTCTTGTCACCATCATGTAAGTGTGTTTGATTTGTGAGATTTCTCAAAAGTTGAAGTAGGTTAGCTAATAGTGGGTACCTTATTATACATGTGGCTACCTTATTATACCTTATTATGTATGTATAATAAGGTACCCTATTTTAATAGGACCACATGTATGTATGCCTTTTTATGATGTTTGGTGGACCAATTTATGCAACATTACAATCTAAGGCCATGGACCAAGTTCACCCTCTAAATTTTGTGCGATGGATAAGGACTACAATAGTGGTTGATAACATGCATATGGACTTAAAATATGTTTTTCAGAAACTTTGGATAGATGATTAATAAAATGTCATACTCTTGTCATGCGACACGTCCTTAATGACCCTTTTGAGATAGGAAAAAGGATATGGATTGGAAACTGTAATCTTGTATGATATAAATGTTCATATATGTTCATTGCATGTAACACTTAATATGACATGTTTTCACCCCTTTGTTTGTGCAAAAAAAATTAAACGATTTCTCTCTCTACTATCATTTTCTATGTCTTACATATGAATTAAAATAATCCTCTAAAATATGTAAATTATTTTTGTTATTTTTTTTCTCCTTTAACATTGTTTTCGCTTGAAAATATCATTTTAAAGGGATGGTGGATCCATGACATCAATTTTTACTAACTCATGCTCATATAGTTTTGCAGGATTCTAGTAAAAATGGGTGTAATGGCATGATTATAATTAATTTTGTATATTATTATCATTTATATATGTTATTGGGAAGAAAAAGAAAATATGTAATGTTACTTTACATTAAAGTGTCATTGCACTATTTTCTTTATAAAAAAAGTCATTTTCCATGTCATGCATGAAGTTTTTGATAAAATTATAACTGGTGTTTGATGTCAAGTTAAAGGAATTAAAAAAAATTTACTAAAATATTTTTTTTGTTTTCACTTGTAGCTATGTTATGAAACATACACCATGTATGGTATAAAGGAATATCTTGATATGAATTAAGATTGATTTTTTCTATAAACACTTTCATTTCATAATCTTCCCTCAAGTATTGCACAAACAGTAAGTGATCTTTAATACTAGGAAATTGAGAACTACTTAAAATTCCTTCCTACATGACATTCCATTTGTATTGAGTGATCCCCACTTTGACCATGACCATCCTAAGTATGGTTTCTTTCTTTACCAACTAATATTTCTACTATCAGGTGTCATGCTTTGATAAAACCTTGTGATAATGAGTTGTGCCCCTTGTGTTCATTATACAAATCTTGTATATAGTGGATAAATAATTAAGTAACCTTACATAGAATAAAACTTACGTATTTCACAAAGGAATGATCTGTGGGAAATTTGATGGTAAGTCCATCCTTGAAGACAATATAAAACTTGATTTTATTTAAAATTATCTTAGTTGATCCAAAATGTATCCTAAAGAAAGATAACCTCTCAGGGATGTTGATGAGGGTCGTGAATCCTTGCCATTAATAATATTAATCTGGGTTGGTGTATGAAGGTTGCATGCATTAAGAGAAGAAGATCTTGGAAAAAAAATCCTTTAAACACAAACCAAACTTGCATAAAATAAATCACACATGAAGAAATTTAAAGACACACTTGCATAAATAAAGGTCACATGAAAGAAATGAAACTCGCATAAATGAAATTGTTCAATTAAAAATAACTGAAAGATAAAAAGACACTTGCAAATTCACAACAAAAATTTTACTGAAGAAGGATCACATAACATGAAATCAGAAGTTTACAACAAAAGGAAAAATGCAGAAATAAAGAAACAAACATTTACACATTGATCCATATTCCTTGGAATGAGTGGTCAGGTCATTCATTGGAAGAGGAATTAATTCATACTTTTAATTCAGAACTTGCAGAGTAACTTTATTTCAAAATATTGGAAAGAAAGAACATAGTTTTATTTCTTAGGAGGAAGAATTACATATATGAGTGTGGAAGGTTGCATTTATAATTTATGCATCCAACCAACTCCTTAACTTGGGAGATACAATCTGATGTTATCTTTATTCTAATCCTAACAAATAATATCTCCATCTCCACAAAATATGGAGAGAGATCTATTATAGGAGTCAAAGTCTTGTCTCACTTATTTTTAGGAATATTCGCTTCCAAATCTTCTCCTTACTTTTCGGTAAAAAGAATCATAATGATTTTATTCTCTTACATTATTGAAAGGATATTTTTTCCTCAAAATATTATTTTGACCATATATCTTTCTTGGATTTTCCATTTGACTTTGTTGTTTTTTATCGTGGAACTTTTGACGCTTGTTTAATACGCTTTTTCCTCATACTGCAGTTCATTAAAAGTTATATTTATCTTCATTGGTAAAAACTTGTTACAAATATGAATGAGGTTTTTTGTTAAACACATTTATTTGAAAAAAAAACATGTATCATATTTTCTGTTTGGATTTTCTGTTTCTATTTATGGAACTTTTAGCACTCGTCTGATACATTTTTCCTTGGAATGCAACTCACTAAAATTTATATCTCTCTTATTTGGTAAAACCTTTAGCAAATCTCAATGAGGGTTTTGTCAAACACATTTCTATGAACAAAAAATCTATCTCATATTTTCCATTTGACTTTTCTGTTTCTGTTTATAGAACTTTTAGTGCTTGCTTGATAGACTTCTTCTTTGGACTGCAACTCACGAAAATTTATATTTATCTTCATTAGTAATGCTTGTAGCAAATATGAATGAGGTTTATGTTAAACACATTACTATGAATAAAACCCTCTATTATAGTTTCCATTTGAATCTCTGATTATTTATAGTCCCCATTTGATGCAAGTTTCGGAACTAAGTCTATGAGTTCCAGAACTAAACCTACGAGTTCCAGAATTAACTCTGTGAGTTCTAGAACTAACTCTACAAGTTCCAGAACTAACTCTGCGAGTTCCAGAACTAAATCTATGAGTTCTAGAGATAACTTAAAACAACTATAACTTTTTCATACGATCTCGGATTGAGATGATTTTTTTTGAACTTGCATTATTTTTTTGTGACGAATCTTAATATGAAATCAATTTTTAGTTTTGATATACCATCCATGATCAATTCCAATTTTCCCAATACTAGAATTACTGTTCCTTTATGTCCTACATACACAATACTTTGCATCTTTTCCCAAATAATCAATAGGATTAGTCAACAAAACAGATAACAAAATATTTCTAAAGAATGAATAAGATATATATATCCTATATTCTATCTTAAGCAAACTATAAGTTCCTAGATTAAATTTAAATCCACTTTCAAAGGTAACTTACAAGGATAAAATAATGGTAATTTATGGCCTCATCAGATGTTTGTTAAGGCTACATGCTTTAACAAGATGGAGTGGTGAAATTTTTGTAGTGTGGACTGTTAACTGTGTTGATCTAACTTCATTTAAGATAACCCTAATTATACCTCTTGATAAGTAATTTTTATACAAGGAAATTATCTAGTATACACATCTAGACTTGGTCCTACTAAGGTGTTGAGCCTAAGGTAAAGTAAAACTCATGATCGATTCCCTAGTGTAGACACCAAGTTTCCGCTAACCCACAAACTTTATATTATATGCACATTATTTAATATAAAACCTATCATTATTTACTTATCCTAAGTCACTCTTCTCTCATCTAGTAAAATATATTTTTACCTCCTCAAAAATTATTATATACCCATCCAAACTACCTTAACCACTTTAAAAATAGCTTAACCATCTTAAAAAAAACTCAATGCTATTTTATCCTCACATCATAACCTCCCCAACTTTTCCATAACATCCTTCCAATAATTTTCCATCACCATTTACCCAAAAACCTCATTTAGGAAGCCGTTCCAACCATTTCCTAAACGTTTTCTCAAAAATCCTAGATCACCAGCAATCCTAACTGATCTCTAGTGATTATAAATAGAAGTTTTTCCTTCACTTTCAAGGATCTTCATAAGCCTTTTTCTCATACTTGTACTTCATTTTCAACTAAAAAAGGAATCTACATAATTTCTAGAGATCATCAAGGACATGTATTAACTTCAAGCTCTCAAAACACATCATTTTGATAGTCTCTTTGTCAATCATCCTTTAACAAGTTGTTATCAACTTCAATAAGCTCCATCAAACGTTTTGAGGAACTTTTTAGCTTACTTATGCATTACGAGGTATTTGTATGTGTTATTTCATAATTTTCATTTTATAAAACATAAAAAAAAATAAAAATTAATCAATTATAGGCTTTGTGTATCATTTTTATCAAACTTGACCATTTTTACGATAATCACCAGCAATTGTCTAAATCACCCATGATTGTGCCTGGTCACCCCAAATTTTGTTTAATCTTCATCAATCTCTGTCAATTTACATATTTCAACTAATTTATCACTTTAGTCTCAACTTTTATCAATATTTTGTATCTAACTTTTCATTTGCAAGCATAGATTTACTTTAGATTGCAGTACCCAACTGGTCTTACCCTATCACAAGCATTTACGATCTTCCAATTATTCAACATCCCTTATTTTGGGAACAATATAACATCCTTCATTGGATTCTACTATGTGCAAGTAATTTTCCACTAACATCGAAGACATTGGCAATCATATCGAGTTCCTCCATGACATCCAACAAGAGATAGAGGACTTTTGGAACAATTACTTTGATTATATTCAGATTTCATCCACCCTTTCCTGGGCCACATCCAAAGTTGCACAACACTTACCTTCCAACATTGAGTTCTAAATATTCTTATCTATTATCTATATATCACGGTCATTTTCATATTTTTATCATTATTTTCAATATACGTACATATATCAGAGCAATATGACATCATATTTACTTACTTGTATTTTTTATAACAAAACATATACTAGAATCTTAGTTGATAGGACTTGGTTACAAAATTTGGACTATGAAGGGTGTCTCTTTAGATGTTGAAATTTATTGTCTCTTAGACATCTACATTTAAATTGTAACTTGATAAGAAAACATGCTAAAGGCAGAAGCTCTTAGTGGAAGAATTTAAATCCTAGACACTTAGTTGTAAATGATCCTTGACATGTTGCTTCCATTTCTGAAACTAAAAATTTGGTTGATCCTAAAAAAGAGGAAGTGCAAGAAGGTAGAATGTATGATGTGGAAGCACTAACAGGATCCCAAAATCTTAAGAATGAGATTGAAATATTTATTCCAATCCATAGTGAAATAAAAATCTAAATTTGAAATAGGATTGGAATGTTGTGAGTAGGATGAAGAAAAGGGGACTCTATCCCATCAAGATGCAGTTAAGATCTAAAGGGAAGGCTTCTAAAGCTTGAGATAGTTGCTAGTTTTATGTTTTTGCTATTGGTTTTATTTTTGTTGTTGTTGGATTGATCTCCTTTTCCATTGGAAGAGGAAAATTTGTTCATTCTTCATTGTATTATCTTTTTTTCCATCCTTTGTATGGGGTAGATTCCCGTTAACCATATTTTATCAATAATAAAAAAAACAAAGTAAGTTGACATTCTTAGAGGATATCCCTTTTGATTACTCAAATAGACCTTTTCAAAATAACTTCTTTATCCATTTATCTAATATATTTTTGTTTAGCTATCTTTTATCTCCAAGTTTCTTTTTTAGCGCAAGAAGAAGGATATTTATTCAACAAACATCGACATCCATCACAGTAAGTATCAGTAAACCCTTTTGTCTTATGAGGTTTTTTTTTTGTTATTTCATGTTATTAAGTTAAAGTTGGAAAGTAACAAATCTGTGGTACATTCTAGCATGCCCGATGGGACACCATCCCTTTTCTTTCATTTAACATAAATTAATTTCCACCTTTATATTCTCTTCTTTGCAATCATTGATGATCTGGTGAAATCGATACTAATTTGGGTGAATTGTCAATGATTTCTGTAAATCACCAATGATATCTATAGATGATTTTTATGTCTTAGTCAGTTTTCCTCTAATGTTTATTTCTCATTTCTATTTTATGTTTTGATCTAACCCTTTCAAGTTCTTTATTTGGTAACTATCAGCCTGTTGTGATGTAGTCATGCTTAAAAAATTTAAAATTTTAGAAAGGAAGCATTTAACAAGTGCATCCCTTTTCCTTTCTTTTTCTTTCTAAGCATTGCATTTTTGTCTATTTCACTCATCAAAATCACATTTCTTTCTGGTATTAAAAATAATCCTTCATCCTAGTTGGTCAAATAATATAATTAGGAGTTTTATACATTGCATTCACTTAATATCCCCCACACATAACGAAACAATATCAAACATAAAATACATTAAAACATCTCTACCCAGGTGGACATACTTATATTTCATCACTAAGAGGAGGGTAAGTACACAAAGTGAGGGGGCCAAAAAGTGGACAAGAATTTGAAAAAAATAAAAACGCATACATGTTTTTCTAAAAGGAACTCATGTTTTAATTTGTTTGGCTCAGAAATCACCTTACTTATAACACGTACATGTTATAATGTGTACGATGTGCTTTAGTGGTTTATACTTACAAAAATAAATGTTTAAGTATACTTTAAATTTATTTTAGTAAATATAAGAAATTAGGGTCACTCTGCACCTTACGGAAGTGGTCTCGTAGCTCAAACAGTTATAATCTAGAAGATAGTTTTTCAAAATATAATCTTGTCACTACTTACTCATTTTTCAGGATTTCAGTAAACAACCTAAAAATTTCAGGGCATATATATTGTAGTCAGTCTTTGTTTTGGGAAAGGATATAGTCATTTTTAAGGTTTTTTAACCTTCTAAAATGGATTTTGGCCCTACCACTAATTTAATTGGTACTAATTTTTAAATTTGGTCCATAATTCACTTTAGTGACCATGAATTAACTCTATGATGTTTGTCTACTTCTTACTAAAAAGATATTCTCACTTTGTAGATAGAGGATTGTTCCCTGAATGGGATTCTTGTCCTATGGCCAAAATGAGGTGATTGTAATGTGCCTCCTTCTTAAGGTGTGATAAAAATACTAGGTGTTGAATGAGTTGTTACGAATAGTACCAAGTGAATTGCATCAAGTGAACTCAGATGCTTTCTCATTCTTAGAAACATTTTGCTCCATATAAAGATCATCCCCTCACATTTCTTATATCTAAAAGCATCCTTTGATGGAATAAAATTCATGATTCTCATACATGGTTTTTCTCAAATGTCTCTTATGGAGATAAACGATGCCTTAATACTTCACAAATAATGGTCCTTGATAACTCAGTGACATGACTAGCTCATTTTAGCTTATTCCGAAGGGTGTTCAATTAACTACAAAATGGCCAAAAATGAATTTTTAGGCCTTCAATGGAAATAGTCTCTCATGAAAACTAAATGAGTTGATTGATCACCTTAAACAATATTCCCTACACACTAAAACAAACTGAATGATCTTTTTAGGACTTTCCTTTGGGTGAGGGTTTATGATTTAGGGTTTAGGGTTTAGGGCTAAGGGTTTAGGACTCAAGGTTTATATTTTAGGGTTTAAGGTTTAGTGTTTAAGGCTCATAGTTTAGATTTTAGGGTTTAGAGTTTATGGATCAGGGCTTAGGGTTCATGGTTTAGGGTTTAGTTTTTTGGGTTTATGGTTCAAGGTTGAGGGTTGAGGGTTTAGGGTTTATGGGTAAAGGTTCAAGGTTTAGGGTTTAGGGGTCAAGGTTGAGGGCTTAGGGTTTATGGCTCAAGGTTCACGATTTAGGGTTTAGGGATCAGGGTTGGGGGTTTAGGGTTTAGGGCTGAGAGTTAAGGGTTCAGGGTTTAGAGTTTATTTTTTAGGCTTTAGGGTTAAGGATTTAGGGTTTAGAATTTAGGGTTTAAGGTTTAGGGCTGAGGATTTAGGGTTTATGGTTTAGGGTTTAGGAGTTAGGGTTCAAGGTTCAAAGGTTAGAGTTTATGGTTTAGGGAAAAGGGTTCAGGTTTTAGGGTTTAGGGATCAGGGTTGAGGGTTTAGGGTTTAGGGATGAGATTTGAGGGTTCAGGGTTTATGGCTCAGTGTTTAGTTTTAGGGTTTAGATTTTAGGGTTGAGGGTTAAGTAGTCCTCAATCCTTAGATGTACAAGTAGAAAATGTTATTTGGAATCCATTTATAATGATAGAGATATTTGTAAATTCATGTTATGACCTCTAAATCTATATGAATTTCAAGTTGTTTGGAAATCACATCACACCCTTCACTAGGATTGATGACTACCCCTATCTTTTTGTTCAAGGGATTTTGAAAACATCCATGGGTTTATCATATAATGAATTATCAATGAATGGAATGTCATTAAGTCGTAGGCCACGTAACTTCCATTTAGATCTAAAAAAGAAATATTTAGTAGGTGATTGATAACCCCTTAACATTCTTATCCATTCCCCTGTTTCTATGATTATTTTGAACAATTTAGGAAGTTCTGTCAAATTTACTATCCATTATAGTAGAACACTTTAAATTTATCTTTCTCCAGAGGAGATGATACTATAGGAAATTCAATTATGATCTTACACCTTTGCATTGATATATTCTCTATGTTTCTTTTGTTTCCTTTAAGATTAATTTTGTTGTTGTGATGGTTATTTTTTCCAACTTCCAATGGGTCATCTCGACTTGCATAATACCATACATGGAAATATGAGAAATGTGAAATTTTTTCAGAGTGTGAATAAATTTACATTCAAGAGCGCAATTATATGTGGGAAGAAACAAGTTTAGAAGAGATGGGTAATATATGCATTACAAAGCACAAGGTAGATGTCATATCCATTTAGTTACTTGTCCCACATCTCATAAACAAGGTAGTTCTATAAGCATATTCAATGATGGTTCTAGACACATGACTAGGAAATATTGATGAAATATGGTTTGTGTTTTAGAGTTTAGGGTTTCGGGCTCATGGTTCAGGGTTTAAGGTTTAGGTTTTAGGGTTAAGGGTTCAAGGTTAAGGGTTATGGTTTATGATTTAGGTTTTAGGTTTAGGGTTTAGGGTTTAGTGTTTATGGTTAGGATTTACGGATCGAGATTAAGGATTTAAGGTTTAGGGTTTACGGTCTATGGTTTAGGGTAAGTGATTTAGTTTTTACGGATAAGCGTTTATGGTTTACAATTTAGGTTTTAGGGTTTATGGTTCAAGGTTCAGGGTTTAGGGTTTAGGATTTAATGTTTAGGGATTAAGGTTTAGGGTTTATGGTTTAGGGCTCTAGGTTTAGGGTTTAGATTTTAGGGCTTAGGGATAAGGGTGTAGGGTTCAAGGAATAGGGTTTAGGGTTTAGGATTCAATGTTTAAGGTTTAGGGTTTAGGATCTAGTTTTTACGGTTCATGGTTTAGGGTTTAACATCTAGGTCTTATGGTTCATGGTTTAGGGTTTAGGGTTTAGGGCTTATGTCTTAGGGTTTAGGGATTAAGGATAAGGGTTTATAGCTCATGGGTTATAGCTGAATGTTTAGGGTTTAGGGTTTAGGTTTTAGGGTCTAGGGATCATGGTTAAAGGTTTAGGGTTTAGGGTTTAGGGCTCAAGGTTTACAATTTAGTGTTTAGGTTTATGGTATATTTTTTAGGGTTTTGATTGTAGAATTTAAATGCTAAAAGATTTAAGCTGAATGTTGAAATCCTGAAAATTTGCCTATGTACCGACCAGATTATACTTTAAAAAACTATCTCCTAAACCATGACTCATGGAGCTATGAGACTAATTCCATAAGGTACAGAGTGATCCTAATTTCTTATATTTACATAAATAAATTTAAAGTATAAGTTTTTCATTTATTAAATGAGAAATTTATACTTAAAAATTTATTTATGTAAATAGAAGCATGTCAAAAGTATGCATAATATTTATACTACACAGAACATGTACGTGTTATAACACTTACGTGTTATGTAACACATACATGTTTTGCATTTTCTCTTTCCCAAGCCATTCCTCAAGGCTTGGGATCCGATTTGGATACCCAAGCCTAAGGCATGGACCTGAACAAACACAACAAACAACGTGTTTTTACAAGAAAATGTAAAAATTCCACTTCCTCTATGATAAATAAAAATAAAACAATTGATCCATTTTTAAAAAGTTATACCACAATGTAGATCAGAGTCTCTTCTTTTTAAAAATATAATTTTTCAAATTTTCTGACAAATATAAGGTTTTTATATTATTTATTTTCTAATTATGCCTTTTTATAGCTATTTTTTGAAGTGTAAATATGTCTATGATTCATGGTGTATCTTTTTTTGGGTGATCAAAATTTTTAAAAAATTATCTTAGCCCAAACTAGGCATAATTCTATATATATTAAAAAAAATTCTAATTTTTGACATTTTTTGGGTAGTTAGGGGGGAGCACGGTCAAAGTTCTGTTATTTTTCAAAACATAAAATTTATGTACTAGAAAAATCATAAATAAAATAATATTAACTAAAAAAATCTTTAAAAAATGGAGCCCAAACTAGATGATCCTAGCTATATTTCTACTAAAGGGTTTTCAAAAATACTAAATGGTGCTCAAAACATGATGGGGGGCATGAAAGTCACTCTATTATGTTTTTTAACAAAAACAGGATCATCTATTGGTATTTTAGTTGTTTGACCCACTTAAAATTATCTGTTTTCAATAAAATTTAGTAGGTTAGAAACTAGACTCAAAATTCTACGATTCATATTTACACAACATCTTCCAATTTTGAGTATAACTATTTCAAAAAACTCGTAAAAGTTGAAGTTTTTTTCTTATAAAAATGCGTCCACTTAAGACTCCCTATTGGCCCCCCCAACTTGGTGCACTTACCTATGATAAGCCAACTCTATTTTATAGCCAAGTATAAATAATTGGATTCTGGTATATTGGTTAAGCACCTGACTCCATTATCATTGCAAGACCATGAAGTGAGGGTGTAGGCCGTAATACCAAACCTTGTACCAACACCAACATAGATTCAGGCCTCATGTACCTTTAGGTATATTGAGGACTCCTGCATTAAAAATTATCTAAAACCATTCCTAGATGGCAATTTCGTAGGAAATTGTTAACTATTTTTCACATTGCATGTTTCTTCTACATAATCAAAATAATTAAAAAAACATTCTCGTGGTTTTATATGTTGTTTGTAATCATTATTTTAGATCCAATAGGTGATCATTTTTTTCATTGTACTTATGAGAAACAAATCACGTCTCTAAAAATCTTACAATATGATAGAAAAATTCTAACAAACTATCAAAAACATCCAAACTTACATTATGGATGCTTATCCCTTAATTGAACAACAACAGGTGTCTCTATCACTTGTACTACATGATCAAGAACCTACACTTTCTCGTAGTATCCAATTTGTATCATCTGATCCAACCAACACTCATTTATTTGAGAATGGAAATCCAATATTTTTTGAAATTTGAAGTGCAAGCCCTATTTTCCTCAATGCATATCTCATTTATCAGGGTGTTCATCTTTATCCATTCACACCTACATCATATCCTCCCATATGTTACACCTCATGTGATTTATCCTAGCTTATTGATCCAAACCATGATTCCTTCATCCAACGGGTACATCCTTATCCCCTAGTAGCCAGTTAGACACATTAAATATGGTGTCCTAAGTCCCTATTATCACCTTTGACCTTAATATGGTCTCCTCAAAGGATATAAATAACCAACAATCCACCTCTTTAATGGATCTCCCATATGGCTCTACATCATTCCAACACAATACCAATGTATCTTCATCAACATAAACATATTTAGTATCATCTACCATCCCAAACCCTCCTATGAGTTTAATATCTATTCTGAAAAGGATAGACCAACCTCCATCATCCAAAAAATCCACCTTAATCACTCAAAATGTAGTTATGATTATCTCAACATCCACACCACTAAATAACACAAGTTGTATTTATAATCTCCATCCATCTTCACAACAATCATCTATTATCCCTAATTATTCTCAATTCATACTTCAACAATCTCAACCTCTCATTCATACATTTATTCCCTTTCAGCACATACCTTAGCAGTCTCAAGCACTCATTCACTCATTTATTCCTTTCCAATATGTATATAAATAATCTCAACCATTAGTATAGACATCCACCACTTTTCAACACATACCTCAGTTATCACAATCTCTTATAAATACATTCTTGCCCTTCCAATATCAGTATATTCAACCTTCACAACCTTTAGTTTCACAGCCAACTTATAAAATTCCATTGAGTACTCCTGTTCAGAAAATAATCCTACAACCCAATCAACAACCAAGTCAATTCCCATATAATCAATTCAGTTTTTCCTCATCCAATACATAATAAAACCTGTAAAACGATCCACTACAAGATTTGATGAACATAATATCTAGCCTTGAATTTTCTTCTATGGGTCCTAAAATAACTTTATCCTATGAAAAAATATGTAACAAATCAATCCATCCATCTGTACCATACAAAAAACACTAGGAACTTCCTAAGTTCCTCAAATTCTATAGAAAATAAGATCCTTAACAACACATATGGGCCTTTCGACATGTTTTTAATCTTATAAAAGACAACCAAGACCTCATGTTAAGTACATTAACCATTTCCTTAGTCAGACCTTACTTAGAATGGTATAATAACATCCCATAGTATCCACTATTCTCATTCACACAACTTTCTCATCTCTTATGGGAACATTTCTTAATCAATATCTCTCATAAAATAACTATTATAGACTTATATATAATCAAACAATTTAAAGAAGAATTGATTTTAAACTTTGTGACCCGCTAGAGGAGTGTTATTAACCAATTATCATTCTCTCTCCTATAGAATGGGCTAATATAGTTATTATCTCACTCTTGTTCTGAAAAAATTTCATCTACACTACAAATTCAGTCTCTCTAGATGTTTAAAAAACCTTCAAAATGGCTTGTAAACTTGATCTTCGTGCCCTTCAAGATGGTAGAGTTAAACTTAGATTGAAAAATCCAAAACCCAAGTTTTCATCAAAACCATCCTCTGGTTAAGATGAATATAAATCATCAGCTAACATAGTTGTTGTGAAAACCAAACCCAAACAAAATTCAGAACCCTCTTGTCATGACTATACTCCTATTGGTGAGTCTTATAGTGCAGTATTTGATAAACTCGTGTCTTTCAATATGATTACTCTTCCTCAAATCCACCCCATCCATATATCAGGTTCAAAGCCTTCTTGGTACAAAGATAATTATTAATGAAAATACCATAGGTTCAAATGCCACTACATTGAAAGGTGTCATTCATTTTGAAACATCCTTCAAGATCTATTAGCAAAGGTGATTTACAATTGGATAATCCTAATGAACCTAAAAATCAAAATTTGAGTGTTTTTAAACCTTTCCAAAATCACTCCCCATCTACTAGTCAGCTACAAACCAATCACATCCAGACTGAACACATGATAAACAAAGTCAATGAACAACTACTTTTGATTCCTGAAACTTCTATTATAGAATCTACATCTGAGCTATCCACCAGTAGCTCTACCATAAAAACACCTAACATCAAACCAGCCATATCTGCAAATCCTACGATTAAGAATAAATCACTAATATCCATCATCAATTCATCTTCATCTAAAACACTACAATATCTTCACAAGCTTTAAAAAATAATCATATCTTACAAATTGTGAAGAGATCGTATGATGACCATGTCACTCAACATTATCTACACACCCTTAAAATACCTATCAAACCTCCACAACTTATTTCTAAAAAGAAAACAATAATAACACATCACCACATCAACCCCTTAACTTAAAAACCAAGCCCTCTACCCTCAATTTTAGGACCACATCACTCATCAAAATTACTAGTCAATGTCATGAAATAAAAAATCATTCTGGAAACATCTAGTCATATTGAACAAGAAACAGTTCCTCTAATGTTCCTACCATAAAAAAATAATTCACTTCCTTCAACTTCTACCTCAAAAGGAAAGTATACATTGCTCCTTAAAAGACTCCAACAACAATCCATTAGAACGTTACCCACTCATAATCCTTCTATTTCTTGAGGGTAGAATCCTTCCTCGTATAAGTTTGAAGCTTCTTGTGAGTATCATTTCCCACCAGGACCTCATACGGAAGATATTAAAGACCTTTAAGCTTCCATAAAAAATCTTTCCAATAAGGTCCTCATCCCTTTAGATTTACAAACATCAAAAATCACCCCATAACAAATATATGATCATTATATCTAAATAACCATATACGCCCACAACCATTGAAAATAAGGTGTTTTGTAACAAGGGAGGTCCTCACCAAATTGATGCAATACGTATTACAACTAGAGAACATACACATGAACCCAAATATTCTAATCAATATAAATATATGATATCCATCCCACTCACTCCCGAGTCATCAACTAAAACACCCCCTAGTAAGGGTAGTATTTCAATCCTTTTTCTCTCCTCATACATAATCCACCGCCGCAATACAAAATGTCCCTATAATGAGCTAGGTCAAACCTCATCTTCACACTGATAAGACCTTATTAAAGCTCTCTAATCCATATTAGCTCACACAAATGATCAAAAACCTTTTGCAAATCTATTTAGCACGCATAAAAAATTTATGACCATATCCTTTGATAGTTTAAAAATACCATCCTTATAGCAAGAAGGCCACAATATTTTCCTCCTCATCACCATTCAAATTAATGACATCCTCTTTAAGAGGGTTATGATTAATAATAGTAATAGTATCAACATCATATCATCATATTCCTTCAACTAAATTTGAATACTTAACACCATCATCACCCAAACACCAGTTATACTTCAATACTTCATTGAAACAATCAGTCCCACATTGGGTAAAATCATATTACCTATAAAATTTTGGCATTAAGACTCTCCTTGGACTCTTCTATATGGTGGAAGGATATTTCCAATATAACATACTACTTGGCTGACCTTAGATACACACTATGCGTTGTAACCCATCGACACAACATTGATGTCTCAAGTACGAACATGAGCATAAGACCTTTACAGTTCCCATAGATCCCAATCCTTTAAGAGCTTGTAACATGATGTATAATCTTGATGATGTAATTTTTCATAAATAAAGACTAAGATCCTCTGATGAAGCATCTACTAGTTCATCTATACCATCATCCCAAGTACTAGATGACTCTTTATTTTATGATGGAAACATCTTTCACTAGGGGAGTATCGCCGCCTCACGCTCAATTCACTTTCCACAACAAATAAATAATGGAAGACCTGATAAAAAACCCATGTACAAACCCAATGTTGAAGATGGCATCTGCTATGGTCCCATGTAGCTGATATAAAGTCTCATTTATGGATGTATTGACTGCCCTTATACACATCCTACTTATCAATGTCACACCATGTCATTCATATCGGACTTTAAATTATTATATAATTGATTCTTTTCTCAAATGTATCTCCATCACCGTGCCTATAAAGGCTTCAGATTCAAATGTTATGAGTAAGGTATCTATGGCTTACTCATCCAACATTACCTCAAACCACATGAAATATGGGCTAGGTTATCAGAAACCCATTTTTGAATCCTCCACACATACCGCATATAAGATCATCATAGAATATAAACCATCCTCTTTACCTACCCAAGATGACCCTGTGGAAATAGATGACACCATATCCATTCCACCTAACTATTTTTTTATTCAATACTATTACATTAGTTGTACTAAATTATCAAACTAATCACAATAGTAAGACACTTCCTCTCATTTGGACCAAAATGATAGAAGATGATTCACCAACTCTTAACATTATCAAATTCCAAGACAATCGAAGCATTCCATCCCACATAGGGGTAGAGGATAATTTCCTTCAAAAAAATTACCGTCGAATCCTTTGACACTGCTCAACAAATGCACTATTGACATTAATACAAGGACACCACAAGAACCTCACATAGTTAAAGTCAGTCAATATTTAGATCTAAAGGAGTTAAATGAATTCACCACCTTCCTATCAAAATATAGTCAATCCTTCTCCTGGTCATATAGTGATATACTAGGTATTGTTCAAAACATCGTTTTCAAAAACATCGTCACTTATCTAAATGCTAAACCTATTAAACCAAAATTACGTAGGATGCACCCTTGCATAGTTCTTCTCATCAAAGAAGAGTTACAACACCTTCTCTATGCTGATTTCATCATACCCATTGACTAACCACAACGGGTCTATAATTTTGTACCCATTACCAAAGCCTTATGAAAGTTACACATATTCACTAATTTTTGAGATCTCAATGTCTCTTGTCTGAATGATGACTTTCCTCTTTCAAAAATCAACCAACATGTTAATGTAACACTCGGCCATGAGATGCTCTCCCTTATGGATGAATTATCTAGTTACAATCAAATCCTAATCACTACATACGATCAACAAAAAATTTCCTTCGACACTCCTTGGGGAACATTATGTTATTGTGTAATGCCATTCAGACTCAAAAACATGTGGGGCACCTATAGACGGGATATGAAATACATCTTCTAGGACCTTATCCACAAAACCATAGAACACTATATTGATGATCTTTTAGGGAAATCAAAACAACATAGAGATCATCTTGTTTTCCTCGATGCTATCTTCACTCCTCTCATCCAATATTTCCTTCATTTCAATTCTTCCAAATGTGTTTTTTGTTTTCTGATTGGTAAACTCCTATGTTTCATCATATCCATAAAGGGAATTGAATTATACCCCACTAAGATAAAAGCTATTATCGAAATGCCTCCTCCATAAATCCTCTAGAAACTTCACAATCTTCAAGGTAAGATTTAGTCCATTTGTCACTTTATATTGCTAGTTTTAGACCATCGTCATCCCTTTCACAATATTGTTCAAAAATATGTAGACTTTAGATGGGACCATAATTGTCAAAAGGCCTTCGATGACCTCAACTAATATCTTCTATTAAAAAAATTTCTCACATCTCCATGCGAGGGGGAGCCTTTCTAACTTTATATATATACTAATTATCACACATTGAGTACCATGCTTACTCATTGAGATGAGGAGGGTCATGAACAGGCCAATAATTAAATATGATGCACTCTCCATGAATACGATACTCACTATATTGAATCTAAAAAATTATGTTGTGCCTTGCAATTAAGAACATCCAAACTAAGTCATAATGTACTTAATCACAAGATTTAAGTTGTCATCGATTTCAATCCTCTCAAAACCATGCACTCCAAACCATATCATAGTGACCACACCAATCCAAGGTTTAGGCTTATGAATGAGTTTTATGTTAAATTTATCTCACAAAAATCCATCAAAGGACAAGCTATCACTAACATCTATTTGAATCCCATCTTTAAGACAATCAATTACTTCACAAATAATTCCCCAATGAATCTATCAACATTGTCATTAATCAAGAATACACTTCTCTAATAATAACTCTCTTCTCTGATGGATCTTATTGGGCCTTGAAATATTGGCTAAGTACCAAAGGGTGCATGATCACGCAGGACCAATAGGAAGAAGGGAGTGTGGGGAGAAGCACGTAGGACAAGGGTTCAAGAAGGGTTTAGGAGAAACCAGGGAACATGTATAAGATAATGCATAGGGTCTAAGGACATAGCCATAGTTAGCATTCTGGAGGCTGTTGAGGAAAAATGTGACCCAACTAGGCATGCCAAGTGGATAAGGTGCCAACCTGGTGACTTGGTAGTCAACAAAAGAATATTCCACGCATGGAATATTCTTAGGAAGACACCATTACAAAAAGTGGAGAGTTCAAAGAAGAATAAACATGCACCATTAGAGGAATACATTGACACTTGGCTTCTAATCTACTCCTTAAGAAAGGAATAGTTATGGGTGTTGATTCTATAAGAAGAGATTCTCAGGTAGAAGAACAAAAAGACATGAAGGCATGAAGAGAGACACCAAGACATATAACATGGGACGAGTAAAACTATGCAAATAATACTAGGAGGCTCTAGGGGTTGGGGTTCACATTAGAGGATTGCAGGAATGTTATCATGTCTAAGAGATGGGTCTGAAAAAAAGCTTTAATAAAGAAAGCATAGATAGCACCTCTTATATATGGGTTAGATCCCTTTCTTGATATATTTGGTCTGATACGACCTTGTTGCATGTAATATGGTTGTTGAGAATATGATCAATATAAATATATGGATTTTTTCTTAATATCTAGTTCTGGGGTGCAAAATCTAGTGTTATTTCCTTATATTTTATGGCATAGATATGTTCCTTGTATTTCATGCTATGATGTTTCTCTTATTATTAAATGTTTGGGTATAAGGATATGATAGCTCATGTTGTAATTTTACATGAATATTCACTTATTTGCAAATAATCCTCTAATAATGGAAACATGTTCTCACAATTCTCACATAAAGGAGGGGGCTCAGTAGCCCATGTGATGAACCTAACACCCCGCTGGGTAGAAAGGCATGCATACATGGGGTTAGAAGTTAGTAGATGTGTAAAATTGAATATATCTTGGTTCCATTTCCATAGACCTATTTTTGAAGTTGTTGTGAGAGTGATGCATGATGACAAAGCACTTGAACTTGGAATAGTGTCAAAACATTGTTTAAGAGCATGGAGGATGAGTTTTCTCAGAGATTTAGTATTGGATCTGAGTTTGATGCATGGAGATGGGTAGAAGATAAACCTGTATAATGATGTTGTATGAGACCTTATTTTATTGTTTTCCAATGGAGTTGTATGAATGTACTTTCTGTGCATATGCATCTAGATTGAGCTGGTACTATAGATCTTGTGTTTGGAACCAAAGAGGAATATTAGAGGCTAGAGGATACTGATATGACTTGGAATTGTGTTGTTGATCATTTGTGGAAGAGAGTGCTAACCAGTTATTCCATGGTATACGCTATTTCTATGTATTCTTGTCCTAAGGCTGCTGAGTTTGAGTTTCTTAAAGGAACCTAGAGGATCATTTTTGTGTGTTATCCCTTTAGCCATAAAGACCCTTCTCATTACAATAAGTTTGGAAGCATTCCTTATGGTTGAATAAGATTCTCTTAGTGCTGGGTGAGGAAGCTAGGGTGGAGGAAGATGGATAGACCTCGTGGGTGAAAAGGACAGAGAGAAGAGATGACTCAAGTATAGTGAAGATTGTGAAATGGATTCGGATATACAATGCGAGGTTACATGAGTGATGGATATATGGAGGAAGATGTTGCACGGGAAGGAATTGAGGTTGTCATGGAGGACATGGAGCTTGAGCAGTCTATGCTACCCCCATCTTGGAAAGTATGAGAGAGAGAGACCCCTTCAGCTTCTGACGAGAGTTCATGTCACTTGCAGAAAGGAGATCCTTCAGCACATGCATCTGAATATACCTAGTGGACCAACATCTGGCACTTAGTACTTCCAAATCAAGAGATAATTATTGCTAACCTAGTTGATATCGGTGGGAGTGATTGATATGCACCTAAGATATACAATTACTCATTTGGTACATCTATGGCTACACAATCATTTCCTGTGTTTGGAGGAATATTGTCTTGCATGAAGTTTGGGAAAAGTGTGAGAGTATGTAAAGTTTTGGTATTGCGCATCTATAAGTGGTGTAGGTACACACATATGGTAGTGGTGTAATATCACAAACTATTGGCATGTAGTTCAATGGGACATTAGGAATGCTAGGTGTGACCACTTTATGCCCTTTACCAACTACAAGAGGTGGATCTGGTGGTTTAGGAGCTAGTAGGACCTTGTGGACTTGGAGGATCTGGAGGATCTGGTGGGTTAAGAGGGCATAAGAATCCTAGTGGATCTAGTGATATCTTGGTGCTGGAGGTAACACTAGAGGAAATCAAGGTTCTAAGATCATGTGCGAATAATGGCCTCCACTGCCTCAACAAGTATTTTTTGATATGTCTTTGCACCTACTAGATTACTAAGGTGTTGAGGATGTTGTAGAGCATGTACACAAGTGTGAGACTATTATGGTGCGCGAAGGGGGTCGCTACCCCATAGCAGAAGGAAAGTTAGTTTGGAACAACGTTTGTAAGGACGTGCACATAGTTGGTACCAGAAAGTATGACCCCCATCAGACAGTGGTAGATTACACCTCACGTTGTGGAATGCCTTCTTGGCTAAATTTTATATCCCCATGAATTTGAATAGAAGAGTATCAACATGTGATAAAGAATATCCAACAAGGAATGGTAGAGAGTGTGCAAGTGAATATGACGTGACATTTCAAAAATATCTTATCAAAACTATCCTATGATATTCACCCCTCTCAGCATGCTCAGTGGTTTTTTGGAGGATTGATAAACACCATTTAAGAGAGTTCTTTCACACAAGAATTTCATAGACCCATACAAGGCCTTGGAGGCTTCCCTATGCATTGAGGTTATTCGATAGCATTAATACCGGTGTTGGCCACTTCCTTGAGGCTCATATTGCTGCATGACGGTGAAAGTAATTTGGAGAAGCTATCTCTATGAAGTTGGTGCATGAGAATCACAGTGGTATATGGTGCACAAATTATGAGGTAGAGGCTCATACAAAGGACAAGTTATCCCTGGAGATTGGTACGCACCATGATGCGTTGGAATGTGAAATTTTCCGCAGAGATCATGATGTAAGTACATTCTCACTGTACTGTAGTGTGCAGATCCATAAAAATGTGTCTTACTATTACAATATTTGCACCTATAATACTCATGACACTAAGGATTGTAGAATGATTGACTAGATACATGATGATCCATTGATATTGGATGTGTGCCATAGACTAGCCTCACAAAAAATTCCAAAGATTATGGTCATCACAATGAAGGGCACGCAAATGGAGGGGCACATGGAAGAGGTTTTCTGATGAGGATTTCGTGGTTCTTGGTAACCATGCGGAGGGATAAGTGAGTTCCCGTGTTGAACTTGTTAAAATTGTACCTCTGTACATTTCTATTTCATTAATGTATGTATTAGGAATAGGATGTTGTTAAGTATAATTAGTAGTGGCATCTGGATAGAAGATAACATACGCTTTCATTATGATGCTGTCCAGAGCTAAATTCAGGGTATGAGATAGTAGCACCAAAAAGTACAATAGGCACCATGTTGATGGTAAAAAGTGAGGATATTTGTCGTAAGTGGTCCGGTAATGGTTACCATGTCAAAGTTGGCGTGTAAGTAGAGAATTAGGGTCCTTTACATGAGTTATGAATTAGAAATATTATATTTGTTATAAGCGAAAAGGAAGTACCATGTCATAAGACCATTTTGTGTATTTTATTTGTAGAACCAAGTGTAAAAAGGTGGAACCCATGTGAGATGTATCCAGGTTTATCTTATCTTAGAAGATAAGCCTACAGTGTAAAGGTCAAGAGTTTAGGCATGGAATATGATTGGCCGGAAGATATTTCTTACCCTATCTTAGAGATAGGGTGGATAAGCCTGAATTTCTATAAATAGAGTAGGCCACCCCCCCTCTCATTTAGTCATAGAACAAATTTGTAATAATTATTTTAGGCTCCATAGAAGGATTCATGGATGAAGGTTAGTTAAGGAAGTAACATCAAGAGGAGTAATTGTGAAGTTCTTCTCCCATAACTACTGTTGGAAAACAATTAGAGTGGGTAACACTTAGAGTAATTCATGGGTGAGATTGTAACAACCTTCATGTTAATAATACAGGTTTTATAGTTGTATTTCATACCTTTGTCATCAAAACCTTGATTATGTCATAGTCTACGGTATTACCTTGAATGTTATGTTTGTTGTTGTGTTTTTAGATTACTGACCACTAAACCAAAAGACTATGCATTGCTGGAAATTATCATAGCACGAGGATTTCTCTAGATGAAATGACTATCAGAGTGACGGATTCTTGTTGATGGTTCCCAATGTGGAATCCTATCTACAATTATGGGTCTGATAAAGCACTATACAACATGAATGCCAGGATCCTGTTATAATGCTCTTAAAGGATGTCGTTGAAAAAAACATAAGTATGACAAGTGTCATAGAGCTATTTGAACATATGAACTGGAAACACTAGAAATAAAAAGACATCGAGATGGTAAGCATGAGGAATACCAATTCACAATGGATTACCATGGAATGGCACGTGGTGTTAGAACTAGAGCCTGTACTAGTGACAATGTGAGATGAGGTTGCACATGCCAGGGAAGTACTAAGGAAAAGACCACTAGTTATGAGAGAAAAGGTGGTGCATCGGAATGTCATCTAGACCCTACTCATAAAAAATAAGTGTATCAAGATCAACAATCCAGATGTGATTTGAATCCCTATAAGGAGAGATCCAAGTTATTGACAAGATCTATGTCAAGTTCAGTATCACGGAATAGGAAGAATGATTGAGGCTCCTATAGAAGGAGTCTGAATGAGGTCAGTTTGAAGTATGCTAAGATGCATGAGGTAAGAGAATATAATCCCCTTACTAGTGAGCATGTGGTTATTAGGCAGACAGGTACTTACATGTGACTAAAGGAGGGCGTGAGAGGTAGGTTCTACATGCCAACCTTACTCCCCATAACCTTTATTATGACAAGGAGATTACCTTAAATGATCTTGTAGAGGGGTGGCTTCTGAGAAATATTTTGATTGACACGTAGCATAGAAGTCAGTGTTCTCACTCTAGATGTATGGAATCAAATGGGAAGGTCCCCATTAAACCCATCTTATAATGTGTTTGATATGGCTAACAAGACAAAAGCATATGCTGAATAGTGTCTTGAAGGATGCTACTATCACTATCCAAGGGGAAAATTTCATTGGAGACTTTCAAAGTCTTGGCGTTAGCTAAGGCAAGACAACTTTCCAGCATTACTTGGGCTGCCCCTAGTATTATAAGAATAATGCTAACATAAGGTTCAATAAGGGATACATAAGCTTTAAGAACAAGGAAGAGTCGGGTCATCATCCCCTTAACCGATGGGAAGTCAACACCCTATACTGATCCCTTGGGAGAATACAGTTATTGAGAAGATCTATGTGTTCTCTATTATGAGAGCATGAGATGATTCACCATACAAAGGGAGTTATTCAGTTTGAAGATTCTTAGTCCATGAGTGATACAACTAGTGTGATGCATGTGAAAATTGGGCACATGGGACTTATGAGTTAATTAGGACGATAGCTAAGAGGCTCTGTGAAAATGGTGATAAAGGAGTGCACTCAGTAAAGCATTTAGGAGGGAAGAAGTTACCAAGTTATTTTTGAGGATCCAACCCTGAGGGTTTCTTACGAGAAATGGAGGCTTAGTGGAAAAATTAGGTTGAAAGAAGAGGGATGCTCAACTATAAATTTCTCAGAGACCGTAGCAAAGTGTTTGTGGGAGACATAATTGCAATAGCCTTCTAGAGTGGTGTGAGGTAAGAATCACATTCTCTATTAGGATCTCTTGATAGCAATGCACCCACTTGAAATACAAGAATACCACGGGAAGGAACCCACCTCATCTCACGTCTAAACATGTGAGAAAGCATAAATGGAAGGTAGCGGAGGCCTTGTCCACCTTCTTTATGGGTGACATAAGTTGTATTCCACCTTATAAGGCTATGTGCACATGCATAGTATATTCACTCTGAGATGTGCCGTCAAACATGAAATTGGCAGGAGTTGACAGTTGAACATCCTTTGAATATTTTGAGTACTCAGAGTACTTAACCATCACGTTGATAGGGTGTTACAGGTTTTTAAGTGGCCTAACGACATTGGAGATAGTGCCATGGTAGAAGATATAATACTAGGGATTTATTGGGTGAACCTAGCTTGGAACCACATTTTAATGAGGAAGAGTCAAAATAGATATATCTTGAGAACGCATGCACGGAGAAAGAGAAAGGAAAGATAGTCTATGTGATAGATGGTGAAGATATGGAGAGTTTGGATGTTAACCATACTGAAGGTAGATAGAAATTTATTGATAGTGCTGATCAGAAAAAATGTGGCTATAATGAGCCCATCAAAACAAATAAGGTTAACATTGGTTCAGAAACAGAACCTAAGGAGGCCACTATTGGAGATTATTGGTCATAGAAGGAGGATTCAAAGATCATTGATTTATTACATGAGTTTCATGACTTATTTCTGTGTGGATACCATGAGATTAAATGCATCCACCACTCCTTGGGAGAAATGATAATCAAGTTAAAGGATGGTGCATGCTTGATTCAGAAGAAGACTTATCAAACGAATCTGAATCTTCACATGAAGGTTAAGGAGGAGATAGACAAAATTATCGCTTTAGACATTATTAAATCTATGGAGGAATCGGAATGGGTAAGCCCCATGGTCATCAATATTAAAAAGGATGGAAGCATAAGAATCTATGCTGACTACATGGACCTGAATGCAGTATGTTTCATTTACCCTTTTCCAACCCCCTTCACTGAATAAATCTTGGAAGGAGCAGCTAGGAATGAAATTGATTCCTTCACGAATCGATTCTCAAGATACCATCAAGTTAGAAATGCAAAATAATACAAAGAAACGACAAATTTCACTACGGAATGGGGAATTTTTGCTTATATGTTCATGCCCTTTGGACTAAATACCGCATTTGTTGAGTTCTCATGAATAAGAGTCCATGCATTTTAGGATTTTATCCATAATTTTTTGTAAGTCTACATCGATTACTAGACACTATATGGACTACTAAAAGACCATTGTGACAATTTGAGTATGATGTGTGAGAGATGTCGACAATTGAGGATATACCTCAATATTAAGAAATGAACTTTTGCTACTTGGGGCATATTATATGTAAGGAAGGGTTTTTGTTTGATCCCTCCAAATTTTTCATTGTTGTGGGATTGGGGGATCCTACCAATCTAAGTGCAGTGCGTGGAATCCTTGGTTAGGAATTTTATCAAGGGGTATGCCAAATTTTCCACACCATTGGATAAGTTACAAAAAAAAAAGAGTTCCTTTAACTATGGAGAGGCGTAGAAGACGATGTTTAACAATTTGAAGGATAGACTTGTCACTAAGCCCATACTACAATTTCCTTCTTAGGATAAAACTTTCCATGTGCATGTTGAAGCTTACAGGATGGAAATTAGAGTGCTATTATAACATCTAGGAGAAGTGATTATTTAACACCCCTTGTGTTTTACTAGCAAAAAGTTAAGACTAGAAAATAAGAACTACACCACTACTGAGCGCGAAGCACTTTTGATGATCTACGTGCTACATAAGTTTAGGTAGTATCTTTTGGCAACACCATTCATATTTTACATGGATCACATGACATTTAGGTACTTGGTGAACAAGCCTATTTTTCAAGGGCGCATATGTCGGTGGGTCTTGTTGTTTCAATAATTTGAGTTTACAATTGTTGTGAAACAAGGAAAGAGTAATTCAAGACCTGACCATTTGTCAAGAATTGACTTAGGGGAGGATGTGTAGAACATTGAGGATGCTATTCCAGATGCATAACTATTTAGGCTACGACATGTGCCCTCTGACTTAGAATATATTATTGTGTTTCTCAAAATGAGTGTGGCACCAGTAGGAATGAAAAATTTGGAAAGGAAACATTTAGCTATATGTGGCACACCCTACATGCTAATTAGTGGAGACTTATACAAGTTAGGCCTTGATGATGTTATATTCTGATGCATGTTAGAACATGAGTGTGTTGCAATCATGGAAAAAGCACATGGTGGGATTGTAGGAGGGCACTATGTATGGAATGCCACCACGTGGAATATTCTACTTACATGGCTTTGGTGGGAAAGCATCTACCAGAATTGCATTAATTTTTGCAAGGCCTGTGACCATTGCAAGCACCTTGGAAAGCCATGAAAAAGAGATGAGACTCCCTTCAAACCTATAGCCAGTGTAGAACCATTTGAAAAGTAGGCCATTTTCTTTGTAGGACCAATTTAACCTTTCACGTGAAGGACTCGATCATGTTATGTCATCACTTGCATTGATTACTTAATAAGGTGGGTGGAGGCAGCACCTATAAGGGACTGTACAACAATTAAAACTGCTAGATTCTTATGGGAGAACATAATCAACAGGTATGTATGTCCTTTAATCTTGACTAGTGATAGGGGTACACATTTTTTGAATGAAACAGTCAGGATTTTTTTGGGAGAGTTCATGGTGGCGGATCATAAGACTACCCCATATCACCCACAAGCTAATGGAACTCCCAAGGTGTTTAAAAAGATATTAAGTGACACAGTGACCAAAATTTATGATGTGGGAAGACAGGATTGGGATCAAAAGGTATCAATTGTTCTATGGGCATATTAGATAACCTACAAGAGATTAAACGAAGCCACATTGTTTCAATTAGTGTTTGGCATAGAGGTTATTTTACCGGTTGAATCTATAGTACCATCAATGTGTATTGCATGCACATGAGGGTTAGCTGATGAATAAGAAATTCTAGAGCACATAGAGAATTTAATGCAACTAGACAAAAGGCGGTCACTTGCTGGATGGAGTCAGAAGACTGAAAAGGAACGATAAAAAGTAGGGCACGATAGCCATATTAAAAACAAACAATTCAAGGTTATGCAGAGGGTTTTGTTATATGATTCCAAGTTTCTACGCCATCCTGGGAAACTAAAATTCCATTGGGTAGGGCCATATATCATCTCATACATTATTGATTTAGGTGCTTTCTAGTTACAAGCACTTGATCAAACACGGTTACTAGGTCATTTGAATGGGAGTAGTATGAAGACCTACTATAAATAATTCTTCCTTGTGTTCATAAATAAGGCATTATTTCCATTTACCCTAGGATTTCCTTTTATGCATCTTTGTTCCTTGTGTTTCCCCTTCTCATTGTTTGTTCCTTTCTTTGTGTTTTTATTTTACATGCCTTATGTGTCGATAGCCACTTATTATTTTAAAAAAAAATTGTATGCACAAAGGATCGCACATCTATTTTTGTGTGGGGCGGAGTAATGCGAAGTAAAATGGATGGTGGTGGTGGAAGTTGTGTTATGGTGGCCCGGGTTAAAAGTGCACAATGTAGAAGAGTGCGCATAAAAAAGGTGCACATAAGGAATTTTGGTGTTAGGAATTTTTGTGTCAAGATAAAGAGAAATCTATAAGTAGAAGGTCGGGATACATTGTTATTACCTTGAATTTGTGATAAAGAAGAGCTCTTTCAAACTAGGGCATCCACGAAGAAGATTTGTGTGAAGGAAAAAGTGTGAGAAATCTAAGTGCGTGACTAGTGTGATTTGTGAACCAAATTCGATAAAGTACACAGGCACAGGGAGGAAGGTTTCATAATGGTATGCCATCTTATGGAAGGATTTCCCATGTTAGATTTCTACAGTCTGGGCATGGGAGTAAGAAGATTTTTCATGAAGGAAAGCTACAAATTTGAGAAGAGCAAGGAAGAGGAGAAATTAACAGCTCCTTTTAGTAACCTGACAAGAAGATGGCACCAAAGAAGGAAAATGTCTCACCAAATAAGGGTAAGGGAAAGGGGAAAAAGAGTAACAAGAATGGATCTCTCTACTTCAAAAACCTCGATATCTCTGATCCATTGATGAGGATGGCCACATGCTTGGTATCTAATTTGAATGGATAGGAAAGGTGGACACAAATAAACAAGGCCTGATTGAATGTGTGCCAAAAAAATTCAAAAATAACTATCTATAACCTGTCCACCTTCATTACAGATTAGACAGTTAATGTTGCACACGAAGTGGAGAAGATCTTAATTTGAAATTTCCTCCTCACCATTTTCTTCTCATAAATTGGATTTCTCGATGGGCCAAAGAATTTTTCATGGCAATATCAAAATGAATATCCTTCCCCCATAAATATATTTGAAACGTACACTTGTGATGCCATGATGGCTGCCCACACGACAGACCTGGAGAAATCATACAAGAGGATGCATGACACATTCATGGCTGAATAGAGGATACTTGAACAGTTACCAATGCTAGTACAGGGAGAAGCTGAGTTGTCTGTATACTAGCATTTCTACATTGGAAAATTCACATTGATAGATGGGAACAAGAGCCCATGGTGTAAAATACCTTTCTCTCTCAATGGGTAATATTTCCAAGCAGGGGTCAGTCGCTTCAAGGAGGCCAAAAGACTAAGGTTAGACCTAAGTGAGGTAGACCAAGACCACCACGACCTACGAAGGAAGATAGTATACCCTATGAAGTGAGCCTATGTGGAGAAGTATGTCTCCCATGAGGTGCACATGATAAAACCTATGATGCTGCCAATTGTTGGAAGGACCACATCAAAGGTATACTTGTGGATCAGTCCCAAGTATGAAAAGGGAACATACTTGGAGAATGATGTCTCAATCTGAGAAGATCCCATCGGGAGGAAGAAGGCTATTCCAAGGAAGAGGGAAAGAGAAGATGCACCAGAGAAGAAGGCACCAAGTGTGTAAACATCGCAATCTGTGGGTACATAGGATTCAGTTGCAAATCCAATCACATATGCATGAAGGAAGAACTACCCTATTAAGGAAAAGGAAAAATCACCTGAGGAAGAAGCACCAAAGTAAGAAGATCCTCTTGCATAATAAGAATCACCAAGGAAGGATACCCATGTTGAAGAAAAAGAGAAGGAATAATCTCTTATACTAGAATCACCAGTTAGCAAGAGGTTGAAGGTAGCAGAGAAGGAAGACTCAAAAGGTATAGAGAGCATGGAGGCCTACAAAGGCAAGAAAGATGATGATGAGAATAAAGAGGCTCAGGACCATCCTATGTACGATGTGCACAACTCTGAGGATGAGGGAAATGAAGAAAAGGATGGGGAAGAGGAAGGCACTCAAGGAAAATGGGAGAGTGAGGAAGTGAATAAAAAGTATCTAAGGAGCCCAAGCCTCACCAAGGAGTAGATCAAAGAGGCCACAAAAAGGGAAGTAGCAAACATAATAAAGGATTTGGTGGAGCAAGAGGTAGAGCGTAACATTAACAAGGTGCTCAAGAATATAGAGGAGGAAAGCATAGGAAAAGATTATGGGAGCATGGGCAAAGATCCTAGCTTGGCAGTAATCTTTCCAAGGGAATTGTGCACATGAGGAAAGAGTGTGGTATCGGCAAAAGAGTAGGGAATGAGTTATATCAATGATATAAATAAGGTACTGCATGCATACTTCAAAAATATTTTTCCTATAGACCAACTCATTGAATGGTCTTAATTGGAAGAATAAGGAGCATACCCATGAACAAAGAAGATGCTATCTTGGGATTTTGAGTCCCATGTCGATGAGCTTGAGTTAGAGATAAGTGAGGTGGCGCTGATGAAAATATCAGAGACCAAGGGATTTAACCTCGTGATAAACACTCAATAGTTATTTGATGAGAAAGTTTTTAGTGCCATCAACAAGGTATCAATTCAGGTTGAGGTGAGACTCTTTAGAAGGAATGACATGATAAGGTTCTTAGAGGAAGAACTAGAGAAGGAGGAGGAACTAATTGAGAAGAGTAAGGATCCGAATCAGGAAGAGCTAATCAGCACATAGTTAAGGTGGGAACTAAGGGATGATAAGGTGAAGGTACACAAGGTGTACAAAAATATTGAAATAATCATGAACGCCATCACTTTGAAACACCCAGACCTAGCACCACCTAACAAGAAATATAAGTCAACCTTGCAATGCTTGTAATACTTAACCCGCATCCTTACCATAGAGAGGCAACCACTCTCTCTAGAATCAAGAGAAGAGGCATGGGCATACCAAAAGGAGGAAGAGAAGTAGAAGGTTGGGGAGACAGTGACATGATATTATGATATCATTTTCGTTATATAGACCATCATGTGGATGGCTGAGGCCGTGTATGATAACCACGTTGTAGAGATAGGGTAGAAAGTATAGTAGTTTCTAACATGAGGGAGATCCAAAGGAATACCAAGAGAATAATAAAGGAAATAGGGCGGAGAGGGATAAGATCCTAGATGAGGTAGAAAATAATATGGAAGTGATCGAAGCCTTACGGGGATCGATTAAAAATTGGGTTAAGGAATTATATCCCCAGATCACCCGCAAAAAGCTAGAAGATAGAAGGGATTGTAGGTACGTTGAATGATAAGGGTGATGAACTAAGTTATCAGGAGGTAAGTTCTCAAGTGGGTGACCTACTTCGATAGGTGCATGGTGAAGTGGATGTCTAGGAAAAGATCGAGGTGAAAATAAGGAAGGAGTTCACACTCTTATTGCAGTAGTAGTAAGATATTCAATTCTTTCATTTCTTATATTCTTTATTTGTCCATTCTTTACTTCTTCATTCAATTTATCAAGGTTCTGAAATTCGTTATTCTTTAAAAGAGCAGTATGTTTCTGAGGACATATAACAAGCTTAGTATGGGGTGGTGTTGGGCCTCAAAATATTGGCTAAGTAACAAAGGGAACGTGTGCGCGTGTGACCAATAAAAATAAGTGAACATGGGGAGAAGTGAAAAGGAGAAGGGTGAAGAAAGGGTTTAGGAGCAACCAGGGCGCATGTGCAAGACAATGCACATAGTCTAAGGACTTAGCCATATTAAACATTCTGGAGGAACTTGAGGAAACACATGACCTGACTAGGCATGCCGAGTGGATAAGGTTCTAGCCTAGAGATTTTTTTGTCAAGGAAATAATATTCCATGCATGGAATATTCCTAGGAAGACATCAGTATAGAAAGTGGAGATCTCAGAGCATAATAATCTTGCACCATTGGAGGACCACATTGACACTTGGCATCTGATCTGCTTTTGAAGAAAGGCATGGATATGGGTGTTGATCCTATAAGAAGAGATTCTCAGGTAGAGGAACAAACATATATAAAGCCATGAAGAGAGACACCAAGACATATAACATGGGAAGAGTGAAGCTATGTAGAGAATTATAGGAGGCTCTAGGGGTTGGGGTTCTCATTAGAGGACTTTAGGAATGTTATCATGTCTAAGGTATGGGTGTGAAAAAAAATTGTAATAAAGAAAGCATATTTAGGACCTCTGATATATGGGTTAGATCCCTGTCTTGATACATTTGATCTAATACGACCCTTTTGAATGTAATGTGGTTGCTGAGACTATGATGAGTATAAATATATGGCTCTTTTATGAATAAATGGTTCAGGGGTGCAAACCCTAGTGTTATTTCCTTATATTTTATGATAGATGTGTTCTTTATATTTCATACTATGATGTTTCTCTTGTTATTAAATGCTTGGGTATAAGGATAATATAGATCATGTTGTGCTTTTACATGAATATTCACTTCTTTGTAACTAATCCTCTAACAATGGCAAGATATTCTCATAATTCTCTTACAAAGGAGGGGATCGACACTTGTGCGTGGTTTGGGTGAGATCCCAATGTCCACTGGGTGATAGGGTGACATGCATGGGGTTAGAAGTTAGTAGATGGGTAAAAATTACTACAGATCTAAATGTCAGCAAAGGGGAGGGGTAAGGGGGAGGGGTAGGTATAGCGATTATATTTCCTTGGGCCCTCTATAATTCAAACTTAACTTTAAATGTACTAATAACATGGTTTAACAATAATCTTTAATCACGGGTCTTAAAATTGTCATCATGCTTGGTGTTCAAATCTTAGACATCTATGTAGACTAACAACTTGTCATTAGTCAAATCAAAGGAATTTACCAATTTAAAAACGAAATTCTACAAAAATGTATAGCCATTATTGAATTCCTCTTAGAATCCTTCTACCATTACACAATCCAAACCATTACACAATCCTCTAACAAATTCGTAGATACCATGGCTTCTCTAGCATCTATCATCGCTTTATCAACTAAAGACTCAATTGATATTTCTAAACTATTAATTATTATCCATAGACTTGATGAACCATCCCACAACAATGAACTCTCTCTATCAATATCATAAAAAAACCAAACAAACCTTTTGTACACTCAAACATTTGAATATATTTCAAAATCCAAAATTCCCCCTAATCTAGCTAGAATAGCCAAAATATATTGCCTTAAATGTGCTACCTGTTACGTCATCATAGGTGGTGTCCTCTATAAAAAAGGATTGGATGGCCTCTTCTTAAGATTCCTAAAATCTCTTGAGTTTAGTAAAGCCATTGAAGAAGTCCACGATAGTATATGTGGGGAGCATTTCAACAACACCGATATGACTAAATGTGTCCTTCGACTGTGCTATTACTGGCCTACTATCAATAAGAATTTATTGCACATATGTTAAGAAATGCATCAAATTTCAACAACATTTGAATCTCACTTACATCTTTAGTCAATATTTACAACCTATGTAAGACCTATGGCCTTCATCAAAGTGGCAATTATACCTTATCGACACTATCAATCCTCACTCATCACAATAAAATCATTATATCATCATAGCCAATGAATACTTTACTAAATGGGTAGAATTCATTCTCTTAACAACAACTAAAGACAAAAAAAAATTGAATTCATCTATCAACATATCATCTGTCACTTTGGCAACCCTCATAAATGCATCACTGATAGTTGAAAATCCTTCAAGAACAAGGATGTAAAGAAATTTTATGACACATTTAACATCATAATAATATTTTCATCACCATAATATCCTTAAGAAAATAGAGAAGTTGAAGCTTCTAAAAAAACTCTTAACAATATTCTCATCAAAACCATTGACAAAGCAGGAAAGAATTAGCATCTCTAAATCTCATTTTCTCTCTGAGCTTATCAAACTAACATCTGTACTCCTACAAAGTGGTACTAATTTTTATCTCATCTATGGATCCATGGAAGTTTTATCTCTTGAATTTCAAATCCCACTACTCCGTGAATCCCTCAGGGACTTCATCTCTAATGAGGATTATCGATAGAACCATCTAACACAGTTATAACTATTAAATGAAAAATTCTTAACATATCTCGAACACCATAATGTTTATCAAGAGCACATGAAATGAGCGTATAAAAATAATTTAAAAGAATGTGAATATAACATTGGTGATCTCGTTCCCAAATTAAAAAAAATGTCATTAATAAATAAAGGAGTAAACACGGAAAATTTTCCCCTAACTGGATCGGTCCATATGTAATCACTCACAAGTATGGGTTGGAAGCATATCGTTTAGCCTTCCTTGATGGTACAACTTAAAAGGAACCTGTGAATGCCTTGCAATTTTAGCCTTTCTACTATTAGCATCTTGCGCATCATGGCAGTAGTCACATAAAATATCTTCATTTACCATCAACCATTCGTCTTATCATTGTGATGATTTGAAAGTATGTGGTTTTCTAGCATTATCGTCAAAACCTTAAATATGGGCACCACGTCTCTGCTCATCACATATTTTAAATGGAAAATTTCCTCCTTAGCAGGAATTCCACAATTATTACATCCATCAAACTTATGTGTCGATAAAACACATGTCATGGGGTACACACGTGTAGTTTGTTCATACATCTCTTTCCCTCTTCAAAAGGGTCTATTAGGTTTTTTCCTCAGATCAAAATAAAATCAAAAATATCTATTAAAGAATCCTATTAAAATAAATAGACTTATCCCTTAAAGGATAGCTATCCAGAAATCACAATCATGTTATCAATAAGAAAATAGATTGATCCCTCAAAGGATGGCTACGTGTTAAAATTATAGACCGATCCCTCAAAGGATGTATATTCCAAAAATGAAAAATAAATGTAAATTTTAGACCACTCCCTTGACATATTTCTACCTATGAAAAAAGGATTCCTGCAACGTTCGACCTTCAAAAATTCAAATATCAAAAGCATCATAGGAAATCTTCCCACATCGATCAATTTACATCAACAATGGAAATGTACAGCTGGGGACTCTCTCTATAAAATCATTGATAGGAGAACCTATTATCCCACATAAAGTACATATGTTAACCCTTCCCATGTCCTACAAAGGTCCACTTTTGACTTTGTTCTATATCCATGATTCTATTTATTACTACCCATTGTTCGTCATATGTTAACTTTTGTAATAAATGCCAAATGTGCAAGTTCCTTCATCATATTTCATTCCCATCACGTATGCATCAAATCAAGTGTAAAATAAATCATTCCATATTTTATTCTTATTCAAAATTTAAAGCACATTGCGATACACATTTTCATCACATTAAATTCGTAATATTCCTAACACATCACATATAGACACCATCACTCATAAAATGTCAATGTATATACATCCACATTATATCAACACCCATCAAAACATCCATCAATAATAAAATAATTATATGGAAATAATAATAAACACATGAATCATAAATCATAAATCAAGATCATCATCATTATATATATCAAATTTTTTGTGTACATAATGTGGAGTCTCAAAATCCCTATATATCAAAATCCATACATCAAATTTAGGCTTTATAAAAGAGCCCTATACATCAAATTACAATACATCTATCCAATAAACATGACACTTGTAAAGAAATTGCTACCTCAAACGATAATCCCTTGAGCACCCCCTTCACAACCAACACCTTGAGCTTCCATAGCACCACCATCACCACCATCTCCTTTGTCTAGCCCTCTATCTAGTCCCCCTCTCTGAGCCCCAAGGTGGCTAACCCACACTCGTCATGCTGACACTAGGACCTCCATCTTGCTTAGCTATATGATTTGCATAATGAACTACATTAGGCATGTTATGCAACACTACATAATCATAATACAAATTCTCATCATGTATCAAGTGGTATTTAAATAAGCTAACCATACCAGGTGGTCCCATATGAAAACTAGCTTCATCCCGAGCCACCAACTCAGAACCTGACATCGATATCCCTATAATTCTGAGAGACATTTTTATTATCTCTCGGTGCTATCTATATCTATCTCGATCTATTGTATCTTGTTCTAGCTTCTGACTAAGGCTATCATGCTCGGCCCTCCACCCATCCCTCTCCATCACAAATCCATCATGCTCAGTCCTCAGACTGTCTCTCTCAAATGCCATTGTAGCCCGTTTTTGGCTAGATTTTATGCTTGTATAAACACAACAAACCTAGGAACTCATGGGATGAATCCCCTTCATTTAACGGTGAATCTCTTGTGAAAGATGGCTATCTACTTTAACTATTCATACTAGAAATTTATAAAATTTATGCATAAGCTAGATTAATTTCTAGGGGTATTACTTTAATCATAAAGATCATGAACCATAGATAAATAACTTTACAAAAAGTAAGTAGCTATGTTTAGAAGTTGTGTAGAAAATATGATAACGAAATATATAGAAAAGATAGTGGTAGTGAGAAAACAAGAGAATTTACTTTAAAAATAGATAAACATTTAATACTTTTCATAATCTTTAGCAAATAAAAAAGAAAGAAATGAGTTCAAATTTATATTTAAGGTAACAAATATTTTACTGCTAAATCCTCATAGAATGCACAGTAAGAACTCTTAGACACAAATTTATTCATAAATCCATCTTCTTCATATTTGATTTCAGCTAGTTTCACATGATGAACATTCAAGAATCTCAACACAAAGTTTGAATTCTTGAAATCCTTGAACCAAAATTACAATATCTTATTTCCAAAACATTTTGATCCCTTGGCCTGTAGGCCTCCTCCTACAATTATAGCATTTAGAAAGACAAAACAAATAGGATACATTTATTATACCTTCCCCATGTTCTTAGCTATAAATGTGCAAGTAGTTGAGAATATTTCTCCTTTAATTTCTCCTTACCCAACATGCAAAGGATGAGGTATGGTATTTAAAAATTTATACAATTTAAATCAAAATCAACTAATTTCCATGTAATGCCAAAGAATTTTTAAGTTATTGAATTTTTCAAAATAACTTGAAGTAATGGATTTCAACCAAATTAATTAAGTTTTACAATTACAACTTAACCACATTGCTTAGAGAAATGAGATGAAGGAGAAGAAAATTTGAGAAAAAGTCAGCCCAATTGATGGAATTCAATTTAACACTTTTCATGGTACTTAATGTGTTTATCCATCATATATTTCATGGCGTCTTGATCAACATTACCAATAGCTTGTATTTCTGTTTCAAACCCGAGGAGCTCTTTTGCTGAATTCTTTCCAAGCCTTTTTATTCTTACGAAATTAGGTATAATATTTTTAACATCATGGTGAAGCATCACCAATCTCTTTATCAAATCATATGTAAAATAAATAATGGTCTTATCAATTTCTTTCTTGAAAATTTGAATAAATTCCTCAATAGTACTTGGTGGCTTAGAAATGTTGTAGCTTTTGATATAAGAGTTACAATCATCAAGTTTCTCTATAACTTCATCCACTTGTTTCTCTAGACTTTTGATCTCTTGTATCATTTCCTTAAGAAGCTTCATGCAAAAGGATATGGTTAACTCCTCTTGCTTACCCCTCTTTTTTATCCTTCTGGCACAATTTTTTCTTCAACCAATACCTTTTAGGGAAAAGAGTGAGTTTTCTCAAGAATCGAACTAAATCTCAGCAATCCCATTTTCATTTTCAATTTCCAATCCTATATTCTTCAATTGAGTCAAATTTCTTGGCACTTCTAAGTATTCTTTCTTTGCTTTCTCAGTGATTTTATTTACCCATCCATCCACAAGTTTGGGTTTGTCCCCATTTTCTTCAATTTATGTGATGACTTGTTGGTCAAACTATTCTCCTTATAGTAAGGGTTGAGAATAATTCTTAGAAACCTTTTCTATGATTTTACATAGCTTAGAAATTTGTTCGTTAAATTTTTCCTTATCTACCTTCTCTTTATCCAACTTGTGAAAAAGTGTATCAATCAAACTATGTGTATCTTGCTTCAATCCCTTAGTAGTGATTTCACCCAAAGGTACTCTTATCATAGTAATATCTACTTTAGTCAAATAAATTTTTAATTTTCCTTTCACTGGATTTGATACGTCAAAAAAATTCTACCCTCATAATTCAATTACCCACTTGGAAGTTACCTTGGCAGCATTAGTCTTCTTTCCTCTATTATCAAGATGTTTCAGAAGTTTGAGGTCCATCTCCTCTATATTTATTACTTCCTTAGCCTCTGGAACCATTTGTAATGTTAACGAGGCTAAGAATTCTTGACTTACAGAAGAAGGAGTACCTAAATATACTACCATCTCTCAACTTGTCCCTACTATACTAGAATGCAACACCATTTCATCTCTTTTCTGTACTATAGTATCTTCAAATAGTACCTTCTCAAACTATGCCATATTTTACATAAATAACTAATTTTATAACTCTTGTTCATCATGGGACTTACTGACTATATATAATTCATATTTCTTTCCAATCTCTTCTTCTTCATGTACTCGAGTCTCTCTTCTAGCCTCTGTATGAATCTTCTTTTCATACTCTTCTTCAATTTATCCTTATTCTACACTCTTCATTTTTATAGTTTCTATTTCAGATCCTCCTATATCCTATACTCTTGATATTTAGTGTGATTAAGTTATCTCCAAATTAATGTCATGTCCCTCCTCATAGTGGAATGCAAGGTTGATCCTCTACAATTGGATCATGAGGATTGACTGGTGGGGAGAAAGGAGGAGGATTGGAAGGAGGAGTATCTATACCCATAGGAGGGAGAGTGAAAGTAGAAAGTTTTAGTGGTGGAATACATATAATCATCTTAGAAGAGGAAAGTTGTAATTAAGAAATGATCAGGGATGGGGAAACAATTTATGTTGATGTAGGAATAACTTCTCCGGTAGTAACTCCTTGTGTTGTTTCTTGTGTTTTAGATGATTTATCTCCATATTTTCTTATTCTAGGCCTTTTCTATTGTACACGTGTCTTTCAATATCTTGTATTTCATTCACCTTTCATTCCCTTCCTTTTCATGATTTACTTACTTATCTATTTCATTACTTATTCTCCCATGCAACAACCTCTATCAGGAAGATATTTTGAGGTGTAGGCTAAGACCATTGAAGTCCTCTCCTCAATTATTTTCAAATGATTAATTTTTAAATAAATTGGTGGAAATGGGGCTTTATCTCCCCCACATCATTATAGGAATTAATAAAAAAATTCCCATCATCTGGGAGATCTTAAAGAATATTTTCTAGTCCATAATCAGAAATTTGCTTGATTGTCAATCCATTGAAATCTCTCTTTCTAACCTCAAATTCATCTCTACAATTTATCCAAAAGTCTTCTATTGTAGGAATGTGCATGTATTCCATTGAAATTTTTTTCTATGATAATTTTATAAATTCAAAATTTTCCCTAGCCTCAAATAATTCTTGTTTGCAGTGGTGAAAATTTTCCTTTTGAATATTCTATGCCTTATTTATGTTGGCGCAATGATAATTACCAATTGTAATGGGGAAGCCAACTAATTCCCTGTGAGACCTTGATTGGAGATAATGAGGTCTACAAGTTGCCTACATAGTCCATCAACACCCACTTTTCATCTCGGTACCTTGGGAGCTTTTGTGGTGGTCTTGAAATGCCATAAATTCTAAGAAATGTGAAATCAGGAAATTGAATGAAGACACATCTATACTAGGAAATTATTTCCCACGCCACATTTGTCACCATTTTCACCTTCATTTCATTACTAAGCTTGTAAATGATTTCCTAAACGAATCCATCATCTACCCTTATATATTTTTTGAAAAATTCAGATAGCACCAATTGAGGATAATATTCATATATTGGATCTATACCTAAGATTCATTTATTGTGTAATCTAGTGAAAGATCCATTTGAGGCCACATCATATACCTATTAATAAGTAATTTATAAACTAAATTTTTTCCATACTTCTCTTAGATAATGATCAATATTGTTACTTATCAATAGAGCACAATTAATCAATGAATTATTCTAGTTAACATCAATTGTTCTTTTAAAGGAGTAAATCCACATGGAGAAGTGTTTGGAATTATTTTCCCCTTTGAATCTACATAAAAATTGAGTAATGTCATCTACTTCTTGAATCATATATGACCTTATTTTTGTTTTAGGGAACCTGGATGCTTGCTTTAGCTTTATCACATAGCTTGCATTCATGATCTTAATGTAGTCAACAATATTCTTTTCCCATTTCTCAATAGATTTTTTCTATGGTCATGTATAGAAATTTTGATTTTGTTGGAAACATGACACAATAGTTAAAATACTAGGTAAGAAGTCTTATCACCACACTTACCTGATGTGTCTTTCACTTCTCTAGTGTTAGGATCATAAAATTTAGCACATTTTAAGGACGACACTCAAGGTAACTGAGCAGTCCTTGAGGAATTATCCTACTTTGTATTATTCCCATTGTTCATCATAGCTTATATTAGAGGTGTATTAAAGTGATCTATCTATGAACTGGATTACAGACACATGATCCATATCAATATCACTAACTTCCATTAGCTTGGATCTTATTCATGATTCAATTGGATAACCTTTGTATTCATACTTCATTTTCTCTACTCGGGGCTCATTGACTTGTTTAACTTTATATTTTCCATTTCTTTTTTTCCCTAGAATTTTTCTTCAATTGAAAAACTAGGATCTTATTGGACTATAGCTATCCCTTTTGTTTCTGATGAATTTTTTCATGTTTCGAGACATTTTTTTATGTTTTCCCTCTAGTACAACTATGGAAAATATTGAGATATCAACACCTTCTCCTACTTAAAATGTAGAATTTGAGTTAATGCAGTGACCTATATAATGACTTAAAGTAATTTCAAGTTCATGTACATATTCAGTGTTTATCTGGTCATCACAATCCTCAAAAACTCTTTACAAGTTATGTTTTAAGTTGTTCATAAGAAAACATATAAGACATGTTATTTTCACAGTGTAGTTCAGGTTTTCAAGGGGGATTTTCTTAAGTTATTAGAAAGTAAGTAGTAGATTTTTGGGGTTCCCGCGATAAACTATGAAGTAAATACCATTAGAAAAACCCTTCTTGGATGTAGTCATTGAGTAATGAGGGTTTGTATTTCCGTGTGGTATTAGGAAGAAAAAATAGTTCAAATTCATGCTTAGTATTGTATTTGAAGAAATCATGGGTTGGATCTTCGTAATCCTCTCAGGGAATCAATGAATCTTGGAGGTTGAAATTTTTGAGCTGAGCAAGAGTTAGTAAGAATTCCACATAGCATAGGGATAAGCAGTAAGGAAGGAATTTATTGCGATGGGCTACTAATTGTTTTTCGTACTAGGTTAATAATTAGGGTTTTCACAGTTTCATGTTTTTCACAAAAACTAACATGTGTACAATTTTCCCAAACAATTCACGAGTTTAACAATATTTTTGACAACTTTCTACATGATTTGTGATGGAGAAACATGTATTTTTAGACAATAAAATCCTAGATGACAAGAAGAATCTTTTTGATAGAGAAATTTAATAATAAACAATAGGAAAAAATTAAAAGAGAGGAGGGAAACACAATCTACATACCCTTTCTCTAGAGGGGTTGCCAATGGATTGTTTGCAAATTGGTTTAATCAACTGGTTCGAGGTAGCTTAGGATTCACAAGCTAAACTTCTTGCATCGACATTTGGAAGGCTAAGTGTAAATGACATTTATTTTTCTACTTTTATACTTTCCACTTAATTAAAAGCACTTCGCAGAGACTTGTGATAAAATCCATGTCATTGATCGTTTGGAAGTTGGGTTTTTCTATCTACTTTTCAATTTTAAGTTAGTGGATTCAAACATTATGGGAAACAATAGTGGGTTTAGGATTGAGAGAAAAGTGAGATTTCAACTCTACTTAGCTTGATTACTTGTTATTGATTAGATTTTAGAGTAGTTTGAAATGTCTTATTAGGTATTGGCTTAGGTTACGGTTTTCCAAAATATTTCTACTTGATTGCTTTATAAAGTAAAGTAATATAAATTTTCCACTTTAATCATAGTAGCGTAAATCCGACTTTGGGAATTCCTTTGCTCAATTTATTTTAAGAAGCAAAGTAGCCATGATTTCTTGGGTTTATCTTGTTATAATTTAGATCAGGTTATAAAAAAATTTCTACTTGAAGTCTTATAAGAAGTAAAGAAATGGTGTAAACCTACCTAGTAGGTTATAGTGAAAATTGGGCTTTTTATGGAGTACTTAATTCAACTTTTATAAAGTAAAGTAACTTGAAAAACCCACACAGGTCTAGAGGTGAGCTCAACATTTAGCTTTTATGGATTTTTGAGCAATTTTAGAAAAGGGGTATTTTGTAAATGTGACCGAGAAACCTCTTGCAACCTCTTGAAATAATCCTAAGAAATATTTTAATACAAAAATATTGAAGGAAAAACATTAAACAAATAAGTCTTATTCCGAGGGGGGAAAAATTCAACATGGCCACTTACTTTAACATGGTAAAAAGACCAATATTTCAAAGGGGTATCCCAAAATTTCAAAGTAAAATGTTGGGGACACATGTTGGCTCTATCTTTAGACATATTTATTACTGCCATAATGAAGGCAATGAAGATGGAATCCTAGTATATATGGTTTCAAGTATTGTTCATTGGTTTCGGGGTAAAGTTAAAAATAAACCAAAAATCTAAAACTAAAAACACCGATACTTTATTTATGTATATGCAGGTTTTACCATGTATCTCAGTTCCTGAAAATTTCAAATGTTGCCCATGTTATGGAACATGGAAATTCAATTCCATCCTGATAGGACAAGGATGAAACAATATTTTCCAATATTATTTATGATTATGAAGGGTTCCTTCTATAGTGAATCAAACTTTCCATGCATACCCTTTGGCTCATTTTTATTAACAAGAGGATCCAATCACCAATTTCAATTTTATTCCCTTTCCTTTTTATCAAATAATTTCTTGACCTTCATTTGATGTTTATTCACCCTATCATCCACCTAAAATATGCACTTATTATAACTCAAAAAAAGAACATAATCCTCTTGTCAAGTGGATCTTGGTATGTGACGTCTTTAATGATTTTTGTTAACTGTAAATAAGGAAGCTCAATGGTTATAGGTATCTCAAAATTTAACTCATACAACAATTGGAAAGAACACATACCTATTTCCTTCTAATTTGTTATATTATCATCCCAGAGTGCATTAAAAATCTTCTTATGCCATGTTCTTCGATTTTATTTTTTTCTTCTTTTGAATGATTGTTATCAAGTTTTTATTTCTTGATTCATATTACCCATTTCCTTGAGGATAATATTTTAAAAATATAGTAACTGAACACCATATGTGTATAAAAAGTAAATTATCTCCTTTGAAGAGACATTTACACCATTATCTGTTACTATTTTATGTGGGACACCAAATCTCACAATTATGATTTATCCTTGATAAAATTACATACTACTTCAGAAGTAGCATGCTTGAGTGGAATAACTTCTACCCATTTACTAAAATAATCTGTTATTGTCAGAATGTAGTTGGGACTGAAACTAGAGGAAGGATTCAACATACCAATGAAATATATGCCCCATTGTTGGAAATGGATCATTAATCGCTATTTTCATTTAAAGATAATGTTAGTAGCTTTACACATCCAACAAATTGCTGGCATGCTTGAAACTTAGAGACCCATTCTATAGTATATCTTAAAAAGGGTAGGCCAGTAATACCTTTCAAGGATGATTTTGTTTATGGTAACTCTTTCTAAAAAGTGGTCTCCACATGCTTTGATCATGGAACCGCTCCAGTAACCTTTCTTGCTGTAGATTTATCACACATTAGAGAAAGACACCATTAATTCCCTTTTTGTATAAACCATTTTCCCAAAAGAACAAATTCCTTTGATTTTAGCTTGATAATACATTTTTCTTTTTATGTTAGGTGATCTAGAAATTCTCCATATGTCTAGGAAGTAGGAAATATTGTTGTACCATTCATCAACTAGTTCACAAAATAGGACTATTAGCAAATCTTCATCAAGTTCAACTTGAAGTGAAGAGGTTTCTGCATCTAGATCATCTTACTTATTTTACTGTCATCAATTGGAAAAGGCATATTCCTCTACTATCTTGGTTGGATCTTTATGTCAAGATCATACTCTTGTAACTTTATTTATATAGGATGCCTCTCAGAAGTCCCAACTCTTGTTGTGTTAAAATGGATTTTACTACAGGTATTAGGTACATATACAATTATATGCGTGGATAAAATATAATACCTGAATTCCTTACATGCTTTGAATGACTGCATATGCATGATTTTCCATTGGTGTGTACTTCAATTTCATAAGCCTTCAAATACATACTAATGAAGGCTATATGGGATTCAATGCTTCTTCCTCATTCTTTTGCATTAGTATAGCTGACATGGTGTGCTCATAAGAATAACAGTAAAGGATGAAATCCTTATTAAAATACATGTGATACCAGCATTGGTGCTTCAGCTATAGCTACTTTGATTTTTTCAAAGGCTATTTTCCAGTTCATCATTCCATTTAAATTATTTCTTCTTTTTCATTATATCTGAATTGTGGTGAGCTAGTTAGGAAAAAAATGTAATAAATCTTCTGTGATAAAATTTACCTTACCGAAGAATGAATGAACTCCCTTTTTTAGAAGTTAGAAAAGGTAAGTTTTGAATATATTTTACTCTTTCAGGATAAATATTTGTCTCTTCCTTTGAGACAATGTGTCCCAGAAGATTTCCTTCAGTGACAACAAATATTGAATTTTTGGGATTAAGAGATATCCCGTGCTTCCTGTACTGAATGAAAACTTCCTCTAAATCAGAAATGTGGTTACCTATTTCTTTGGAGAAAATTATTAAATCATCGAGGTATACCACTATAATTTTATCCTTCATATGAGAAAATTCCAGGTCCATTTCCCTTTGGAAAGTTTCTCCTACATTGAACTAGCCGAAAAGGCATATGTTCTAATAGGCAAATGTTCCCCATGGCGTAGTGAATGTTGTCTTATATTGATATTTTTTTGCTACCTGTATCTGATTGTAACCTGAGAAACCATCTAACATAGATATAATTTCTGAACCAGTAACTACTTGTAGGGTGTGATCCATAATTGGAATAGGGTAGTTATCTTTTAATGACGGCTTGGTTTAGATTACAAAAAATCTACTCACAAGTGTATCTCACCATTATTTTTCCTCACAAGTACAATATTAGCCAACTATTCTGAATGATGAATAGGATAAATTATTTCTGCATCTAATTTTTTTTGAACCTCAACATAAATTATACCCTGATATAGTTGGATTGTGTCGGTAGAGCTTCTTTCTGAAAGGATTTTTCTCCATAGCCGCAATGGAATATAGTGTTGTACTTCCTTTGGTTGATATGTCTTCAAATATTTATAAGACCATACAAAGACATCAATATACTTCCTAAGAATATTTTATTAATGCTTCTTATTCTTTATCAGAATAAAAATTTCCAAGATTCACCATCTTGGGTTCATCCTCAACACCCAAATTTAATGGTTTTACTTATGGAGAAGAATTCTCACCTTATTCTTTATTCTTCTTAAGGAACTGATCATGTTTATCAAATATTTCTTCTAAAGATACCAATCCTTTAGGAATTTTGTTACCTTTCAACTCAATTATATATTTTCTATCATCATGTTCAGGGTTAGTCTCACTTACTATCGTTATTTGACGTGGAGGTGAATTTATTCCTTCAAAGTACTACTTCAAATTTATCACTTTGCTCAAGAAATGCAGCTATTTATTTATCATCATTAAAAACTTACCACTACTCAACATTGTTAGGGAATTTTGGGTGATAGATCATCTCTACTTTGTATTCACCTTGTATGATCATTGTAGGTGGTTGATCTGGTGATATTAGCAGTGCAATCATTACTGCTAGAGAATATTCTCTGGATTTTTGATCCCTAGGAACAAAATTGATTCAGAAAGCTGCAAAGTCAAGTGTTACAAAAAAAACTCTATCTCTGTATTGTCTCAGATTATCCCTCTTTACTTATTACTGACCTCGGATTTTCTATTACAATGATATCAACATATCCTTGTGCTTTGAGTAGTTTTAATCCTTTCTTTCTAGCTTGTTCCAATCCTAACAAAAAAGATTCATATTCTGTTGTGTTATTAGTAATTTTAAATATTAATTTTGTAGGAGTATGTATGTACCTTTCCTTCCAAGAGATATGAATACAATATTGACACCTGATCTAAGAGAGAGAAAACTACCATCAAAATCTACATTCCAATTTTTCTCTTCTTCTTTTGGTCCTTCACTGAATCTCTGGATCTGGAGTTTCTTTGTTCCATTTCTAATTAATCCACCCCATGATTGGATTATTGGAAAATAATTTGAGATCTGAGATCTTCAGACTTCATTACTGTGTATTTTGAATTTATCTCAAGGTTCCAACCTCTGATTTACTCCTTTAATTATGAATGCGTGCACATGACCAATCCATTTTCACTTCTCCCCTTAACTCTTTTAAGAATTTTCTACTCAACAACATCTCATAGGAGACATAGAATGTCTACTACTAGAATTGTAATCTTTAATATTTTATCAGGGAAGGCTGCCAAAATATCTTATGCATCCTTAATCTATCTAATTAATGGGACATGTCTCTCCATGGAATAACATCTCCATATTTATTTAGTCAATGTGAGACCAAGAGAATTTACAACTTTGGCTGACATAACATTATCATAAGCTCCTGAATCTAAGATGCAATTACTTAATTTGAAACCATTGATTAATACAAACACATAAAATGGTTCAAATATTTTATAAGATATGGGAGAAACAATTGAAACATTGTTTTTGGGAGGAGTGTTCCTCGGGTTGGGGAAAAATGTACTTTTCATGTATTGGGTGAATTCTTAGATCCATTACTCTGAACATACTTAACTAACCTATTTAACTTGAAAAGGGTATGATCTCAAGTACTCAGATTCTGACATACTGGATTTTGGTTTTCTTAATATGCTCAATGATATCAAAATAAGGGATATATACATTTGGATATTATCTTCAAGAGCATGAATTGTTGATATTTTTGGTTGAGAAGACTGATTTTCATACCTATATTTTGGAGCTAGAGAAGAAGGTAGAGGACTACCTCTTTTGAAAAGGGTAACATCTGACCTAGAAAAATTCTTATCTCTTATTTGTTTATTAGCCTATTTTCACCACCTTTTTGATCCCGAGATCTCGTAAACACTGCAAAATTATGCCCATGATCATCTTCAAAAGTTTCATTATAGTCATCTCTGACTCATAGTCTAGGTAGCTAATGTTGGATTCACCAACAAGGTCTATGAAATCATCACCTTTAGAGTAATCATAGTAAAAAAATTCTTGATCTTTTGCATTTATTTTAACATTGTTTCTTGGGGCAGATTCAACTTCCAATCTTTGTGAAGAAACAACAATGTGGTTTTGGTTCTGAGTTTTGGTTATTGAAATTTTGTGTAGGAGCATTCCTAGCAGGATCAACATTATTACCTTGTGCTATTTTATTCTTTATCTGCAACATATCATTTTCCAATATTTGAAGCATTGGATCAGAAGTACTTGTTGAGGAAGAACCTTAAAGGTTGTATTATTTATTTTTCCAGCCATGATGAGATCATCCTTAACTTCAATAGTAATTTTTTGAGATGTCAATAAGTTAGCAAGACATGCTCTACGTAGATGATAACCAACTTACAGGTAATAGATAATTAATGAAAAATAATTTTTGATTTTCATCCATAAGCAAGGCAGTAAGAGGAATCTTATAGAGTATCCTTTGAAATTTAACAATTAAATCCCACATGTGCTCATGTGGTTCTTTTTAAAGCTAAGCTAATTGAGTGATCAATATGCTTGAACCTTCTGTTGTCTTGAATATTTTTATAAATTGTTCTCGCATGGTATCCCAACTAGTTATGGTGCTCAGGGGCTATATGGTAAAAGAATTCTCTAGCTAAGTCATATAGAGTTTCTATGAAGAGCTTAACAGACATGTCTTTATGTTTAACATCAAGTACTCCATAGGATATAAAGAATGCAACCAAATGATCATCTGGATTATGTTTTCCATATTCATAAAATTTGGGGAAATTATTTCTAGATCCTTTTGGAAAATCATGGAGAGGGGGTGTTAAATTCAAAGTTCTAAAATCCATGCCCCATGGGACAAGAAGTTGATGTGCCATTCTTTAAGGGATATGCATTCACGTATTAACTAGCTGGATAATCCCAACTACTAGATTATGTTGCAATTCTTTTGCAAGAGGATTTTACACTCTTCCCATGGGTAAAAGGCTTGCTCTACATGTTCTTATTTGGGACATATGATTGAAATTAAATTGTTCTTGCAATCTAAATAAATTATTAATTCTTTCCTGAGCTCTACTTGCGAGTATAAATGGGTGGTTTGTGAGGATTGAAGAGATTGTAATGAATGTGACTTAGCATAAACAAAATTTGATTTTATAGGAAAAAGAATCAGTCAAGTGGTGCAAAAAATTCCAACAATTGTAAATATTTTCAACTTAAAATTAGTGCTAATATGTAGAAAACTCTAGTATTAGCGGGGTAATTCCAAATAATCAAATAACCCTTCAAAACATGTCTTATACTTGATCTAGACTTAAATAGATCGACACTGTTTGGTTTTAACGCATCTCTTTAATCACACATAGACTACAATTTAAGAGATAAATAACTCAAACATTTTCTTTTAAGAGTTGTAATTTTACACTTACTAGGGCCTTTAAATTTCAAGAAGACAAAAAACTACATGTGAAAAATTAAAGTACTCATGAGGAAAAGCATAGGTTAGCGCAAACTTGGAGCAAAGAAAATGTTTCTAAGCAAGGATTTGTTCATTATTTCACCAATATAGTCATCCATAAATTGTTGGTTAGATTTTATGCTTGGCTACATAAAATAAACCTAGGTAGTCATGGAATAAATCCCCTTCATTTAATGATGAAGATCCCATGCAATATTTTTATCCACTATAACTATTCATACTAGTAATGTTAGATAGTTATGTGTAAGCTAAATTACATTCCGATGGTATTACTTTAATCACAAATCTCATGCACCATAGCTAAGTAACTTTTCAACAAGTAAGCAAATTATTGTTTAGAAGTTGTGTGGAAAAGAAGACAACATAATATATGGAAGAGATAGTGGTAATGAGAAAACAATAGAGAATTTACTTTATAATCATGTAGATTTAAGAGCTTATTTTAGTCATACAAAATAAATAAATATTCAATAAGTTTCATAGTCTTCAGCAAATAAAATAAATAAAGAAATGAATTCGATATTAATATTTAAGGTAACACAAAGTTTACTGTTAAATCCCCACTGAGAACACAAAAATATCTCTTGAGACACAAATTTCTTTGGAAATCCACCTTCTTCTTATTCAATTTCAGCCCAGTTTCACATAATGAACAATAAAGAATTTAAACACAAAGTTTGAAATATTGAAAATCCATGCACAAAAATTAAATAGGTTATTTCCAAAAAGTTTGGATCCCTTGGTCCATAGGCCCTCCTCCTATATTTATAGATTTTTATAAAGACAATACAATTACGATCCATTTGTTTATTCCTTCCCTATGTGCTTAGCTATAAACCTACGAGTATTTTAGAATATTTCTCCTTGAATTTATCCTTTCTTGGCACGCAAAGGCTGAGGTGTGTTATTTGAATAGTTCTAAAATTTAAATTAAAATCAACTAATTTGCATGTAATGCCAGACTATTTTTAAGTAATTTACTTTTTCAAATTAACTTGAGGCAATGAATTTCAACCAAATTACTTAAGTTTTACCAATTCCATCTTAACTACATTGCTCAGCAAAATAAGATGAAGGAGAAGAAAAAATTGAGAAAAAATCACTCCAGTTGATGAAATTTAGTCTTGCAATTTTTTTGGTACTTAATGTGTTAATCCATCATATATTTCACGACTTCCTAATCTTATTTAGTAATAACTTGTATTTGTATTTTCAAACATGAGGAGTTCATTTGCTAACTTCTTGCCAAGAATTTTTATTCTCACCAAATTAGGTTCAATATTTTTAACATCATGGCAAAGCATCACCAATCTCCTTATTAAATCATATGTAAAAGGAATAATGTTCTTATCAATTTCTTTCTTGAAAAAGCTGAATAAATTCCTCCAATGGTACCAAACAGCTTAGCAATTTTCGTAGATCATGATATAAAATATACAATCATCAAGTTTATTTATAGATTCATCCACTTCTTCTCATAGACTAGCAACAGTTTTACAGAGATAATATTCTTAGATATTCAATTCAGCTCTATTTTCAACACAGCACATTACAATTATTATAGGAATGTCATTCCTATAATTTAGGATATAGGTACTAACTACATGTCCTACACGAATATCTCCCAAACCTCCTAAAAACTAGCTTAGTAAGTTGTTTAAACAACCCTAAACAACTTACACATAATTATAAGCATATAATATAATAATAATTACTTCACGTAATTATTATTCACTAATACACAAATGGAGCACTAATAGATTGATTTCCTAACATTTTCCCCCTTAGTGTGAACATGGGGGAAAACCCTACCTTTGTACTTGCACATGTTCATGATCTGGTGATTTTCATGGGATGATCACAAACCTTAGGAATGGTTTTGCAAACGGTTTACCAAAAACCCACAAAGGGATGGTTTGCAATGCAAATGGATTACCAACAACCAATAATGGTGGTTTTGCTATTGGTTTACAACAAACCAAAAATGAACATTTTCAAGTGGTTTACCTATAACCACATTATGATATGCCAAGTATTATTCATAGCCCTTATCACATCTCACTATTGGGAATAATATAGGAAATTCTACTGAAATCTACTGCTCATACATACATAGAAAAATATGACATAATGGAAATGGAACATTGGATCATGTTCCCCCCCCTCAATGTGAAATTTCCACTTATTGAAAACTACCAATTATACCATGCTGGAGCACTAAAATCAAATTACACACACACACATGTCACCAAAGCTAATATGCGGCCCCGTCGTTGGTAACTGACGACAGGTCTCTAAATGACATTGAACCTCCATTTACCTCCATCCTCCAGTATCATGGTGATACTAGCTTAGTGGAATATGAACATGAAGCTCAATAATCACCCCCCAAAATTAGACGTCCGCGTTCCAGTGATAATGCGCTCCTTTACAATTTTTTATTTTTGGGCATTTATGACTCAACAACGCTAAAAAACAAGGGACTACAAAAATTGGATATATTTCCCAAACTTGGAATTTTTCAATGAAATTAGAACCAATGCGATGGGAATGAAAAAAATAAGCACTTTTATAACAAATGGTGCTCAATTTTTGAGATACCATGCAAAGGTTATTAAGGATACAATTTCCTGTAACAATGGCTTAATTTAAATAAATATTTACACAATGATTAAATATATTTCTCAAAATGACGAGAAAAATTAATCATGTGACTACTTGTTGGAATTGGGAGGAAATGAGGGATGATTCCCAAAATACTAAAAATTTAGAGAACTATCACCAAAAATATATTAATTTGGCAAAAAAATGTATTAATTGTCCTCAATTTGCAATTATTTAAGCGAAAACTATAGACTTTTTTTTTTCTTTTTTCAAACTATAGTTTTGCAAAAATATAAAATAATATACCAATTAGAAATCACTCTGAGAAGACAAGTAACTCACGCTGATTTTGAGTTGAAGAGACCCACATTGATTTGTTCATAGCTTGGGAACCAGATCTCCGATTTGTAAACCGTTTAGTGCATCAGAATGTTTATTTCTAGAGCTGCGCAACAATAATAATTTTGTTTGATTTTATTTTGTTATGTGAAAGTTGTTCTTGACTAAGTTTGACGCCCACCACACCAGCTAAAAACTCATGTTTTATTTTCTTCTGATATCTGCAATAGTTTATACGTGGCTAAATTCTTCTTTTGACTGATACAACGAGTCATCCTATGTGCCTTACAAGATATTATCTTCTCTCTCTTTTTTTTCTATACCTTAGATCCAAATCTTATAATCCACAGATTCAATTCCAGTATGCCTTGCCAAGAGAGATCACCATGAAAGCTGAGATTCGAAGAAGAATAGTTTTTGACCAATCAAAAGTCTGAATGCATGCCCAAAGCACTGTTTTAAGATTACTTGATGGCTGAAGCATAGAGTCAGACCAATGTGCTTTTTGTTGGATTCTCCAGGCTAAGTTGACTAGAATCTATATGAAAATGAAACTCGCTCAGGTCTACAACAAATGAAATAGTGTAGTTCCATGAATATCACCAAAACCAAATACTATAGCAGGCTAAATAAAAACTATGATAAAATATCTTAAAAATCATTCCCTTACTCATCCTCAGGGGTGAAATCAAGGAATGCCCCTTAAAATTATTAGAAGCCCAGTCTCACTTTGATACCCAAATCATAGACCAACAACAATTTTATAGAGATAATATTCTTGCATCTTCAATTAAACATATTTTCAACACAACACATTACCATTATTATAGGAATGTCATTCCTATAATTTAGGATATAGGTATAACTACATGTCCTAAGAATATCTCCCAAACCTCCTAAAAACTAGCTTAGTAAGTTGTTTAAACAACCTAAAACAACTTACACATAACTATAAGCATATATTATAATAATAATTACTTCACGTAATTATTATTATCACTAATACACAAATGGAGCACTAATAGATTGCTTTCCTAACATCTTCCTCTAGAATTTTTATTTCTTGTATCATTTCCTTAATGGCTTCATACGAAAGGATATGGTTAAATCTTCTTAATTACCCCTCTTTTTTTTATCCTTCTAGAAATTTTTTCTCTTCAACCAATAAATTTTCTAGAAAAGAGTTTATTTTGTCAAGAATTTCAGACTGAAGCTCAGCAATCACATTTTCATTTCCCCATTTCCATTCCTAGATTCTTCAATTGAGTCAACATACTTTGAAGATCATTCAAATTTCTTGGCACTTATAACTATTGTCTTTTCTTTCTAATTAATTTAATTTAACCATTCATCCGAAAACTTTAGCTTTGTCCCCCAGTTTCTTCAATGTATGTGATAACTTGTTGGTTAAATTATTTTACTGATAGTATGGGTTGATAATAAGTCTTATCAAACTTTTCTATGATTTCACATAGATTGGAATTTTTTTCATTTAGTTTGGCCTTGTCTACCTTCTCTCTAGTCAACTTACAAAAAAGTGTATCAATTAAATTTTTTATATCTTTTTTTACACCCTGTAGTACTTATTTCACACCCAAATTTACTCTTGTCACAATTATATCTCCTTCAGTCAAATCACTTTTCTATTTTCCTTTCACTGGAGTTGATACCTCAACAAAATTATGCCTTGATGATTTAATTACCAGCTTTGAAGTTACTTTGGCAGATTTAGGTTCTTTTCTCTTCTCTTATCAAGACTTCTTAAAGGTTGTAGGTACATATCCTCTAGATTTATTACTTCCTTAGCCTATTGAACCATTTGCAATGCAAAACTAGGATGATAAGTATTGAGTTATAGATTCAGGTACCTGAATGCACTACCATCTCTTCAATTTTCCCTATTACACTCGAATGCAACACAATTTGATGGCTTGACCCTACTGTAATATCATGAAATAGTACCTTCTCAAATGCGATCATCTTCTAAGTTAACAACATGTTTAATAACTCTAGTTCTTCAGCAGTCTTACTAGTTTTATATAATTCATCTTTATTTCCAATCTTAGCTTCTTCATGTACTTGAGTATCTCTTCTAGCATCTGTATGAATCTGATATTCATGCTCTTCTTTAATTTCTCCTTCCTCTATACTCTTCATTTTTGCAGATTATATTTCATCTCCTCATGTCTCTTGTACTCATGAAACTTCTTGTGATGAAGGTATCTCCCAAAGTAGTGTCATGTTCTTCCTTGTAGTGGATTCTAGGTTGATCCTCTATTAGTTGAGGAGGATTAACTAGTGGAGAGAATGGAGGATATGGAGGTGGAATCTCTATACACTTCAAAGCGAGAGTCAAAGTAGAAGGATTTAGGGGGTGGCATAATTATAACTATATTAGGAGAGGAAAATTGTAATGAAGAAACCATCATGGATGGGGAAACAAATTGTGCTCATGTAAAAATAAATTCTCCATTAGTAACTATATGAGTTGTTGCTTGTGTTGCTTATAAAATTCTCTCCATCTTTTCCACTATTAGATCTTTTCTTCTATACTGGTGTCTTTCAAGATCTTTTACTGCTTTCATCTTATACTCCCTTACTTTTCATTCTTTCCATACTTATCTATTTCATTACTAATTATCCCATGCAATAACCACTATCAAGAATCCATTTGGAGGTGTAGACTAAGACCATTGAAGTCCTCTCCTCAAATTTTTTCACATGATTTTTTTAAAAATCAATTGGTGAAAATGGGGACCTATCTCCCCCCATGTCATTATACTAATCAAGAACAACTTTTCCCATCATCTAGGAGATTTTCAATAATCTTTGCTAGTCCATAATCAACAATTTGTTTTCTTAATCTGTTGTAATCTCTCTTTCTGAACTCAAATTGATCTTTACTATCTATCCCAAAAATCTTCTAATGTAGGGAAGTGTATGTACTCCATTGAAACAATTTTCTATGCTAATTTGTCTAAAATCAAAATTCTCCCTACCCTCAAAGAATTCCTTTATGTAGTGGTGAAACATATCCTTCTGAATATTCTTTTCCTTATTTATGTTGGTATAGTGATAATTACCAATTTTAATGGCGAATCAAACTACTACCATATGATACGTTGATATGAGATAATGAAGTTCTACTAGTTACCTACATACCTCCATCACTACACCCAATTTTCATCTAGGTACCTTGGGAGATTAAGTGGTGGTCCTGAAAACCAAAAACAAATTCTGAGATAGGTGAAATCAGAAAATTGAATAAAGACACATCCATACTGGGAAATTGTTTCCCATGCCACATTTTTCACCCCTTTTCACCTTCATTTCATTTTTTATCTTGCAAATGATTTCGTAAGAGAATACATCCCTTTACCCTTATATACATTTTTAAATATTTTAGATAGCATCAATTGAGGATAATATTCATGTATTGGATCTGCAATTAAGATTCATTAACTCTTTAATCTAGTAAAAGTTCCATTTAACTCAACAACAACAACTAAATTCATTTTGAAACTGAAAAATTTTCAGTACCTTCTTTTAGATTAAAATCAATTTTGTTACATATCATATAAATTCCAATTAATCAATGCATAATTCTCTATTGACAATAATTGTTCTTATGAGGGAGTACATCCATGTGGAGAAGTTTTTTGCATTCTTTTCCCCAATGATTATACATAAAAAATTGAGTAATGTCATCTTCTTCTTGAATTCATATCTAACCTAATTATGGTTTTTAGGGAACCTGGATGCTTTCTTTGGATTTATCAAATAGCTTGCATTCGTGATCTTAATGCAGCCAACTATATTCATTTCTCATTGATAAATTGATTTATCCATAGTAAACTCTAGCAATTTTTCCTTTGTTTCATTCACTAGATAGTATTTTAAAATACTTGGTATTAAGTCTTACCCACCACATTCCCTAATCGTTTCTTTCACTACTCTAGTGAGAGGATCATACTATTTATCACATTCTGTGAAAAACTCAAGAAACTAAGCAGTACTTAGGAATGTTATGTTTTATATTATCACAATGTTAGTAATATCTTTCATCAGAGGTGTTTTAATTGGTTCCTTGGATCTATCTATCAGATTAGTTATACACACATGACCCATATCAGTATCACTGACTTGTATTATCTTTGATCCAATGCATGAATCTATTATATAACCTTTGTATTCATACTTTATTTTCTCTACTTGGAGCTCACTGACATGCTTAGATTTATATTTTCCCTTTCATTTGGCCCCTAGAAGTTTCTTCAACTGCAAGACTAGGATCTTCTTTGACTTTAGCTTCCCTTTCTATTTCTGATGCATTTTTATTGTGTTTAAGAAATTTTCTGTGTTTTTCCCTCTAGTAATACAATGCAAAATACTAAGATATTAACACTTGATCCTGCTTAAAAATTTAGAATTTGAATTAATCCCTTTGATATCTATAATGAATTAAATAAATTTAAAGTTTATGTGCATATTCCATTTTTATATGGTCGTTAGGATCCTAAAAAAACTCTTTCCATGTGATGTGTTAAGCTTTTGGGTAAGCAAGTAGACAAGGAAACTCTTTTTCACAGTGTAGTTTAGGTTTGGAGGGGAGATTTACTTAATTTATTAGTAAGTAAGTAGTAGAGACACATGTTCTTGAAATAAACTAAGAAGTAAAGACATTTGGAAACCCCACTTTTTTTTAAGAAATCATGGGTCATATCTCTACACTTCTTTGAGGGAATTAGTGAGTTTTGGAGGTTGAGATTTCTGAGCTGAGCAAGAGTTAGTAAGAATTGTGCATAACACATGGGTAAGCAATGAAAAAGGAATTTACTTGGATGTGTTACTAACTAGTTTTCAGACTAGGTCAACAATTATGGTTTTCACAGTTGCAAATTTTTTCACAAAAAATAACATGTGTACAATTTTCCAAAATAATTCAAAAGTTTTACAACTTTTTTGACTACTTTTAACATGATTTTTTATAGAAAAACATGGCTTTCCAAAGAGAAAATGTTATATGGAAAGAAGAATATTTTGACAGATAAATTTATGAATAAATGGTAGGAAAAATGAAAAGAGATAATGGAAATATGTTATACACACACATTTTCTCTAGATGGGTCACTAATGGATTACTCACAGATCGGTTCAGTCAACTGGTTTGTAGGTAGCTCAGGATTCACAGGGTATAGTGCTTGCTTAGACAAGTGGAAGGCTAGGTGGAAATGAATTTGATATTTCTATGTTTATACTTTCCACCTAATTAAAATAAATTGGAAGACACGTTGATAAAATCCACGTCATCGTTTGTTTGGGATCAGGTTTTTCTATCTTATTTAGTAGTTTAAGTTAGTGGAGTCAAGCATTATGGGAAAATCATGTGGGTCTAGGATTGAGAGAAAAGTTGGATTTCGATACTTATCTTGTTTACATGTTATTGAGTAGTTAGTAGAGTAGTTTGAAACTTCAAATTAGCTCTTGGTTTGGGTTGGGGATTTCCAAAAAAAATCTACTTGATTGCTTTACAAAGTAAAGAAATATCAACTTTTTTATTTACTTATACAAGGTAAATTGGACTTTTCACCTTGCATTACTCAATTTATTTTAATAAGAAAAGTAGCCATGCTTTTCCAAAAGTATGTTGGTATAGTACAAATCTGGTTTTAAAAACATCTCTACTTGAATTCTTATAGGAAGTAAAACAAAGGTATAAACCTGCCTAACAATGTATAGTGAAAGTTAGGTTTCTATGGAGGACTTACTTCAACTTGTATAAAGTAAAGTAACCTGAAAAACCCACATAAGTCTACAGGTGAGTTAAAAATTTATCTTCTATGGATTTTTGATAAATTTGAGTAAGTGGGTATTTTTCAAATGTGACCAAGCAACCTCTTACAACCTTCTAAAAGAATCCTGAGCAATCCTGCAATCCAAAAAGAGTTAAGGAACTTAGACAATAAAAAACTAAGTCATGTCCCATGGGGAAAAAATTCATCATGACCACTGAATTTCACAAGGAAAAAAGACCAAAATTTGAAAGGGGTATCTGAAAGTTTCTAAGTGAAATCTTGGTGACAACACCCACTCAGCCTATACAATGGCCTTATTGATTGCCAATCATGTAATGGTAGCCTGCATGGATTCTCTATTTACACCATCATCTTCCTCATCATCATCCCCTTCACCTCCCTATCCTCCCTCCAGATGGGCCAATACCCCCCTATACCCTCAAGAGTCGGCTAGGATTTTGCCATGTAGCAAAGGCCCCAAGCCACCATGATGTAAATTCAGAAATCACACAAACATCATCTATAGGAACCTATTTTTCATGCTCATCAACACCCATGGCCCCATCCTCATTAGGTATCAAATAATGTGCCCCCACCACTACCCTAGGAGTATCAATATCCCCCTCATCTCTTCTATACAATACTAAAGCCTCTAACACATCCTCAATCAAACCAAATTGTCGTCTGACGTGACCAAATCTAATAAGCTCCCACTCCCCTACAATTTTTCTCCATAATGTTTTAGATATCACTACAAATCATATGTCTATAGGAAACCAACCCTTAGGTTCCCCTATCACTTAATTTTATGGTGATATTTGTCTTGTTTTGATACCTCATCTTAGGGAAAATTCAATTGAAACGTGTTTGTCAAACTTATTCAATCAACTCAATCAAACTGGTGATCCTTTTAATGTGTCATAATCACACATAGTTTGAGGGGGATCACCCATCCAAGCACAAAAAAAAATATCTCACACCGTTTTTTTCAAGCATATCAGTCGTCAGAAACTACTAGAAAAAAGGGGAAAATGTAGACACCAAATTTTTGTTAACCCTCCTACTTCATCTTATATACACATTATTTAATCTAAAACCTATCACTATTTCATTATCATAAGTCACTCTCTCCTCATCTAGTAAAATTAATTTTTCCTCCTAAAAAATGACTATTTAGCCATCCCAAACTACCTTAACCACTTTAAAAATAAAATAAACATCTTAAACTAACTGAAACCTATTTTATCCTCACATCTTAACCTCCTCAACTCATCGATTAAAATCCTCCCAAACATTTTCCCTCACCTTTTATGCAAAAAAAATTTTAGGAAGAAATTTCAACCATTTCCTAAACATTTTCTTGAAAATCCTCGATCATTAATGATCCTAACCGATTGCTAGCGATTTTCAATAGAAGCTTTTCCTTCTCTTTCTAGGATATCTAGAAACCTTTTTCTTGTACTTGGGATTTTTTTTCTCAAAAACAAATCTACATCATTTCCAGAGATCATCAAGGACCTGTATCAACTTCAGGATCTTAATAACACATCATTTTGATATTCTCTTCTCTTGGGGTAATAATGTCAAATGGGGATACCATTTAGGTGGACCACCACTTCACGACCCCTTTGTTTAAAATTTTATTTAATATACTTCATTATGTCAATATTTCAAAATTAGAGTGAAACAGTATGACCAATTCACCCATTCTCTATAAATAGGATGATCCCTCATGGGATTGGTAGCACATTATTATCATATTGTTATGATCACCAAACTAAAATTGCGAGATACTATTATACAATTATCTCTATGAGAATGACGATAGAAGTGGAAGTGTTGGATAAAATTATTTATGAAATTATTAATAAAAGTAGTAATTTATTATGAGTGGGTTTTTTTCGTTCAAGTTTCCCCACAATACATCTGGTGTTCCTGTCTCTTTACTTTACTGTTATTTGCTTTCAGCTCTTATTATTAAATTTTTTAATCTGTAATATAAAATAAGTTAAATCTATAGTTAATTTTACTACACATAGTAATCTATAATCTTCAATTATTTATTATATGGATCTATAGTTTGTTAAGTATATCCTCTTGTCATTTCCCTAACATGCTATCAAGGATAGCGGTTATGCTTGTGCAGAGCTAGATCTGGATGTTTTTTTCATTTGAAAGAGTAAAGAAATTGAATTTTTCATAGCTGTGAAACCCTAGTTCTTCTTCCATCAACTTCAAGAAAATAAAGTTAAAAAATTCTTTTTTTGCCTGAAAATTCTATGAATATTGGTCGTTTTGGTTATTAGATATTTCTTATACTTTTGTTTGCTATATCTATGTTTCTGTAACCATGGTTCTTTATTCTTTTTTATTTGTAGACATATGCAATTATTTCAAATAATTCATGCCTTTTTTATATATTCATTTTAGCTATGTGACTTATTTAAAATAAGTTCTTTTATTTTGCGTTCTTCTTTTGTTTTTTTTCGCGGACCCGAAAGTTTTTTCTTTGGAATATGGTTAAATAAATAGTTTCATGTACTTCCCGATGCCAAAAATAATATATATTTTTGAATTTTTGATAGCTGCAAAGCTTTAGCCAATAAGAAAAGTCCATGTAGTTTCGTTGTGTCACAACTTTAATAGTTATTTTTGTTGTGAAGATCTGGCCTATCATTAAGCTTCATGTAGATTTTCCGTGTCATATTTTTTATTAATATTTTTGTCAGTTGTGAAGTGCAAACCAATAATTTTGTTTCATGTTCTTCATAAATTCATTCCTTTGTTATCTTGTTTGTAATGCATGTGAAATATGATCAAATTGAAAACCTCCAAGTATTTTCACATTTTTCGTTGTCAGTCTTTTGTTTTATTTCAGGCCCATGCAAAAGTTGATCCAATAGAAAATCTCCAATTCTTTTTCAAATTTTTTCCTTTTCAGTATTTTTTAAAACATGTCAGTGGCTAACCAATAAGATTAAGCCAATGTTTTTCACTTTTTAAGAGTTTGTAAGAGTTATTCAGTGACAAACCAATAGAACGTGTCCACGTTTTTTCACATTTTTAAAAATTTATCATAACCATATCTGAGTGTGAAAAAATGATCCAGTAAGTTATTGACATGTATGTATGGTTTATCTATCTATTTTTTCTATTAATTGGTCTTCTGACTTGTTTGTTGCACTGCGAAGTGCGATGTAATAGAAAAGTAGCACGTGTATTTTGTTTTTCATAGAGTCATATTTTATATCTTTTGTCACATATTTTAGGTAACTTCTCAACCCTGTTGTGGACCCGATAAACTATTTGTTTTGAAAAAATTCTAGGGAATTTACATCTGCTAGGGGGATTTACTTTATAATTTGCTAGAAAGTTCACTAGTCCATGTTTCTTTCTTACTATCTTCGCCACATGTCCTTTAAAAATTCTATAGACCACATGTTTTAAAATTTGTTTATACCACGGGTTTTCTAATTTATTTTGTACCGCAGATTTTTATTTTTTTTTCGCATGTCTTTAAAATTTTTCTTTCTACCCTGAGTGTCTACTTCTTTTTACTATGGGTTTCAAATTCCTTTGTATTGTGGGTTTCAAAATTTAAAAAGTTTTCTCCTCTTCCCTGCATTATTTCACCACATGTTTTTTGTGCTCTACAAGATTCTTCCTTTGTTCTTGAACATTGGCTAGATATTTTTTTATCAAGATCAAGCTATTTTATTTAAAAGTGTAAATTGTTTCTCTCTATTTTTAAAATTTTTCTTAAAAATGGCTATTAATGATAGTTTCTCATTAGATAAATCTTAACTATTAAATGTAACTAATTATATTATTTGGAGAGTTAGGTTAAAATCATGTTTCATGGCTAGAAAATTATGGGATCTTGTAACTGGTGTGGAAAAATGACCCACTGGAAGACATGAAAACCTTGTAAAACTTAGTTCCTTCTCACAAAGATCATAGGAAACCCTATCAATCCTATTACAAAGCATAAGAGATGATTTTTTAATGCATATAGGTCATATGGATTCTCTTATTGATGTATAGAAATAATTAGAAACAATGCATGAAGGAAACCATATTTTTAACATAATTAAACTAATTTTTGAATTATTTACAAATCCCATGAAGGAGGATGAGAAAATTGTTAATTACTTGGTTAAAATTAAGAATATTAAAACTAATTTAGATGGATGTATTTTTGAACTATTTCATGACAAGATTCTGTATTTTATTATTTAGATAAATTTTCATGAAAATTTTAGTAACTATATCTCCATTCTTAACTCTAAATATCAAAATGAGAATGATCTTCCTAATCTATATACACTGTCTTCTCTTTTAATTCAAGAAGAACTAGTAATGGAGAATTTTGATTCAAAAGAGAATGCCTCTTAGGCATTGTTCTGTCAGAATGATAAGTCTTCTGAAAATAGGAATAATAGCAATCCTAATCAGAAGTCTAAAATCATATAAATATTTAAATCCAATATTAAGTCTGATTCTACTAAAAATGGTCAGAACTTTAAAGTTAAATTTAATGGCACATGTAAAAAGTGTGGAAGATTTGGTCATAAAGAATCTGATTGTCATGTAAAAGCTAACAAATCAAGTAAATTTGTTAAAAATATTATAAATAATAAATTGAACAATTAGAAGAAATATCAGGAGAAAAATCCTAAAATATTGTTGAGAAGTCTATTGCCTTGTATAGTGCTCTCTCAACTTCAAATGAAAATGAATGGATCCTAGATAGTAGTTTCTCTAGGAACATATCCTTTGTTTTTGGTATCCTCTTAGATGTTAAATATAAGGAAAACATATATCTAAGAGATAATTATATCATTAGATCTAAAGGTTGTGGAAATGTTAAACTATCAAATGGAATAACTAGAAATGTCTTTTATATTCCTCAGTTGAAAAAGAACCTTTTATCTTTCTCTCAACTAACTAAAGAAAACTGTAAATTTGTTTTACTGCAAGATAAATGGTATGTAAAAAGTAAACTCAGTAATTTTATTAAATTTGGTATTCAAAAAAATGGCTTATATTATTTTGATGTATTTGTGTCTAAATATTAGTTTTCCTCCTCTTCTAGGAATGATATTCAACTTTGGAATGAAATATTAGGTCATGTAAATCTCATAAGTTTGTATGAAATTTCTCACCTAAATCTTGTATTTGGTCTCCTTAAGATGAAATATGATCATGAAACATGTGAAAGTTGTTTGCATGGTAAGAAACATGTTGAAAATTTTCACAAACATCATAATCCAAATTCTTCTCAGTTATTAGATTTGATTCAAAGTGATTTGATATTTCTAGTTGATGTTCCTTCTCTCAGTGGTTATTTATATGTTGTATGCTTTTTTTATGATTTATGTAGGATGACCTCATCTTATTTTACTAAGAAAATGTCTGATGTCTTATCTAAATTTCAGGAATTTAAAGCCCTTGTTGAAAATACATCTAATATGAAAATAAAAAGAATTATAACTGATAATAGATGTGATTATATTAGAATTTTTTTGATGATTTTTGTGTGTCATGTGGGATTCAAAGGGAGTTTACTACTCCATATTCCTCACAACAAAATGGCAGTGTAGAAAGGTAAAACAAGACTATCTTAGAAATATCTAGGACTATGATTCATGCAGAAAATATGCCTAAATTTGTAAGGGTAGAATAAATGAATACTACGTTCTATATCCTTAAAAGATTTTATACTAAATATCTTCATCAAACTACTCCTCATGAAGTATGGAAAAATAAAAAACTAGATATCTCTCACTTAAGAATATTTGGTAGTCTTACTTCCATCTTCATTACAAATGTTAAGAGAAAGAAGCTTGATCCAACCCCTTATTCTTGTATTTTTTTTGTTATGGTTGTCTAGCAAAAGGTTTAAAAGTCTATGAACCTTACAAGCATGATATAAATGACAACATTAATGTTCATGTCTTAGAAAAAATATTCTGTGATGCTTCTTATAAACCTCCCTCTATTTCTCCTGAAATAGAGCCTGATAATCATTCTCCTAACAATATGGAAAGAAAATTTCAAGAGGATGATTATCCTAATATAAATATGAGGGAGATATATGGGGATTCTTCTTAAAAAAAATTACATCCTAAGATTCCTAAATCGGCTCAAAATTTGGTTAAGGATTCTCATCATGTTAAGCTGAGAAAGGTATTTTATAGTCAGCATACTTATCCTACCTTGATGACCCTATATGAGGTTTAACCACAATATTTTTAATAATCCTATCAAGATGATAGATGGATTAAGGCTATGAAATATGAATACAATGCTTTGATTCAAAATACACTTGGGAACTAGTCCCTCCTCATTTTAAATGAACCATTGTAGGATACAAGTGGTTGTATAAAACTAAGTATAACTCTGTAGGATAAATAAAAAAATCAAGGTGAGGTTAGTAGCTTGTGGTTTAACTTAGAAACCTAGTATTTACTATGTTGAAAATCTTTCTCCTGTAGCTAAAATCAGCACTATTAGGTTTCTTCCTGCTTTGGCTGCCCAATATGGTTGGGAGATTCACAAAATCAATGTTAAAAATGAATTTCTAAATGGTGACCTTAAATAATAAATTTATATGCATCAATCTAAAGTTTTTGAATAACCTCATAAGAAACTATATGTTTGTACGATGAAAAAATATGTGTATGGTCTTAAGCAAGCTCCTAGAGATTAGTATGCTAAACTTAATAGTTTCTTTCAGGATCTTGGTTTCTGAAATTGTTGTTCTTATAATGATTTATTTGTTAAGTTTGAAAATAATCATACTATCATTATTTTATTATATGTTGATGATCTTTTGATTACTAGAAATCATAAAAATATAATTCTTAGAATCAAAGATTTCTTAAAACAACATTTTGAAATGATTGATTTAGGTCTTCTATATCATTTTTTATGCATGGTTATATTTCAGGATCATAAATCTATTTTTTCATCTCAATCTCAATATAATATTAATTTACTTACAATATTTAACATGATTTATGTCAAACCTGCTACCATTCCTATTGAAGTTGGTGTTAAAATAAATCATAAACCCACCTGTGCTAAATTTGATTCTACATTGTATTCACAACTAGTTGGCAGTCTAATTTATTTACTATTACTAGGATAGATATTTCATGTGTAGTAGGATTTGTTTCTAGATTTATGCACGATCCTTATGAGGATCATTAGAAAATGACCAAAAGAATTATGAAATATGTGAAAGGAACAATTAATTATTCTTTGGATTATTCTTCTTGTGATGATGTAAATTTATTTAGATATTGTAATAATGACCATTCTCGTGATGCTATAGATATAAAATATACTTTTGGATATGTGTTCAAGTTGGGTGTAGGTACCGTCACTTGGAGTAGCAAGAAGCAACTAACATTATCTATCTCTTCTATTGAAGTAGAGCATAAAAGTGTTATGGAACTTGGAAAGGAAGCTATGTGGTTGAAAAGACTATTGGATGAACTGCATATGGGCATGAAAGGGAACAATACTCCTCTATGTGATAGTGAGAGTTGTATTGATCTTGCAAACAATCTAGTTCAACATCAAAGGGTGACACATGCACTTTATTTGAGAGAAAGTCTTGAATGGTGATATTGATCGCAAGTTTTTTTTGACTAAAGATCAAGTTGCAAAGATCTTCACCAATCCATTGTGTGTTGTGAATATTTGGAAGTTTCGTGCACTTTTGGGCCTATCAAAGTTTCCATCGAGGGGGAGTGTGTGTGACAATGCCACCTCTTAACTACATGTTGTAAACTTCCAATACTTCCTCCATTTTGTGATAAGTAAATATTTACACTATGTGAATTTACTTGTAAATCCCAACAAAGCAATAGTTTTGGAAATTTCTTGTTTTGTAAAAGGATCCATAATCTGACATAAGTCTTCATACATAAAAAACTTGTTCTAATAATTTTTTTATGGGAAGATATTTTTGATTTCCCTTGTTTACATGCTAGCATGAATCATCATTGATGATTTACAGATCTATAAATCCTTGTATAGAAATAGGTAATTTGGCATGATTTTTTTTTTCCTGATTAACATTAATGGGGACTGTTGGGGTAATAATGTCAAGTGGGGATACCATTTAGGTGGAACACCACTTCACGACACCTTTTTTAAAAAAAATTATTTAATAAACTTTATTATGTCGGTATTTTACAATTAGAGTGAAACAGTATGACCGATTCACCCATCCTATATAAATAGGATGATCCCTCATAGGATTGGTAACACGTTGTTATCATATTGTTATTATCAACAAACTAAAATTGTGAGATATTGTTATGTAATTATCTTTGTGAGACTGAGGAGATAAGTGGAAGTGATGGGTAAAAGTATTTATGAAATTCTTAATACATGTAGTTCTTTATTCTGAATGGGGTTTTTTTCTTTTGGGTTTCCCCACTATAAATCTTGTGTTCCCATCTCTTTACTTTAGTGTTATTTTCTTTCAGATCTTATTATTATATCCTGTATTCTATAATATATAATCATCTAAATGTATGGTTAATTTAACTTCACATCATAATCTATAATTTGTTAATTATATCTTCCCATCATTTCCCTAGAATTTTCTTCAATCATCCTTCAACAACTAATTATCAAATTCAATCAACTTCATCCAACGTTTTTAGGTATATTTTACCTTACTTCTACATTAAGAGGTATTTACGTGTGTTATTGCATAATTTTCATTTCATAAAACATCAAAAAACTATCAAAACTCATCAATTAAAGGATTTGTTTATCATTTTTATCAAATTTTATCATTTTATAGTAATCGCTAGCAATTTCCAAAGTCACCCACAATTCTTCTTGATCACCCTGATTTTTTTGAATCACCAGGGACCCCTATCAATTTACATCTCTCAACTTAACTATCATTTTAGTATTAAATTTTCTGAATATTATTCATTTAAATTATCCTTTGTAAGCATGGATTTACTTTAGATGGTAGTACCCATCCAATATCACCCTATCACAAGCATTTATGATCTTCCAATATTTTAGTAGCCCTTCTTTTGGGAACAATATAAAATCCTTCACGATCTTACACTTTTTGAAATTTTATTTTCCATTGACATGAAAGACATTGATGATCAGATCGAGGTCCTCCATGAAAATCAATAGGAGACAAAGGAATTTTGGTACGATTACTTTGAGTTTTTTTAGATTACATCCACCCTTTCTTAGGCCACATTTGAATTGGCACATGAATTACCTTTCACCCTTGAGTTCTAAAGCTTCTTATATGTTATCTATCTATCGTTGTCATTTACGCATTTTTATAATTATTGTCAATCTACTTAATCTTATCACAACGAGATGAAATCCTTCAAGAAATTACTTTTGGATTCCTGGAATCAATGTTTTCTAAACAACTCATTTCGACATTTATCTAATATTTTTTTTGTTCATCTATCTTTGATTTGTAGGTTTATTCGTCGGTGTATGAATGTTATTTCTTCAAAAAACATAGACATCCATCACCCTGGGTATCGGTAAACCAATTCATATTTTGAGGTTAGTTTTTTTTTCTTATTTCATTTAATTAAGTTAAAGTTGGAAAGAAAACACTCTCTAGTACACCTGGACTTAGTGATAAATATGTTATGTACATTTGATATGAGGGATTTAACCATAAGTGGAACTTGTGTCATAAGATACCTAAGTATGATACTTTTGAGGTTGGAAATATTTTTATCTTCAAAAATATAGGGATTACATTGGAAGGATGTGCCTTAACTATGTAAAAGTTGTGAGATAAGCATAATTGTTTTCTCTAGTTTTTCCTATTGGTACTCGTGTAGTTTCCTTTTGGGTTTTAATTACAATTAGGAAATCGTGGACCTCTAATGAGAATTAGGGTAAAATAAACTTTAATGTATGTATTCTCAATAAGAGGGGTAGTGACTAGGATTTAATGTGATGTATAAAATTGTAATTGAATGTCTGTTAACTAAAATAAGCTTACACTTATTTTGGGTCAACTGAACCTATTTCCCCCCTTTTGTGATTCAATATTAGTTTTTACATACTTTAAGCACTTAAGTTTCCATCAAATCATTTCCATCAGATAGGAAATTTCTTCCCCTTTCTACAGATATAAAGAGCTCCTTCTAATTCTTCATATTTTTCAAGTTACAGGTCGGTGGGCTTGGGAAGGATTTTTTGCCAAAAGCGGGCCAACGGGCCTAGGGAAGATTTTTGCCAATGGAAATTATGTACTAGTGGGATGGTAGAAGAAATTTTGACAGTTTTGCACTTTTCAAAAAAAGGTACAACTATAATTGCGGGTGCACGAGCCCGAGAAGGATTTATCATGAAAAGTATAAAATGCGGGATGCCAAGCCCAAGTATGTCTTTTCACCCAAGTGGAAAATGCGGGGCAGAGGGCCAGAGGATGAATTTTTGCCATAAATGGGTATGCAGGGCTGCGAGAGAAAAATTTCCAAAGGAAAATGTGGGTCAGCGGGTCTTTAGGGGACTTTGGAACTTTTACACTTTTTTGCAAAATGGCGTAATTTTCTAGAGCGAGCCCACAAACCCGTAGGGTCTCATCAGGCGTTGAAAGTCACAGATTAGTAGAGGATGCCACACATCTCATCGGCATAAATCCAAGGATAGAGCCTAAAATGGATACCCAAAACAAGTGCTAGCCCCCCACATGGTTAGAGTCTGAAAAGGTAAGGTCAGCCATTGAAAAGTCCAAATCCCTGCGAAGACGTCCACGTGTCTCGACTGCACAACTTCGAAGGTAAAAACTGGGATTAGTTTCTAAACAAGCACGAAGCCTCCACATGTCTTGGGTCAAACACAGTGTCTCTGCTGACTTAGGAAAAACACAAAGAAAACCAAGGAGCCTGTTGAAGCAGCCACATGTTAGTCCGACGCAATTTCAAGAGTGAAAGGTAGGGGCTCAATCTTCAAGATGTATGAGGCTGCCACGTGGACCCTGTATGGATAGACTCTTTTAAATATTGTGTGCCCATCACCCTGAACTTCAAACAGCCACATCTTTCAACTAGAAACTCAGATTTGGGTGGGAGATGTCTTTTTGGAAATATCTCGATGCCGGTTTATCACCTAGCTCCATTAATGTTTTGGCCCGCTATTTTTGGGGTTGTGAAATCTCCCACCTACAACCATGATGAAGAATGGGTCTATTTCTTATGCAGTAAGGGACAACGATAGGGCGTGGGTGTTGCAGTGAGACTCTTCATTGTGGCAGGAAGATTTCAATACTTTCTGGAGTGGTTGGAGTAGGTGGAATTCAATACATCGCAGGGGTGGTTGCAACAAAGTTCATTTTTTCCTCTCTCTTTATCTCTCATTCTTCTATATATTGTGAAGGAGGAGCATATTCATAGGTTTGGTCATTGTTTCTCTCAAGACCCCCTCTCTCTTCATTCCTTAGGGTAGAATGTGGACTCTAAGCATCCTCTCATGGCTCTGTAATGGCATTTTATTTCCCCTTTCCCACTAATGATGTACCATGTGAATTTTGGACCAATACAATATGTTTTGTGATGCATTTGTCCATATTTTGCTTATTTTATTTGTCTTTTCTCACCTCTCATCATTGCAGGATATATTGTGCATACTCTAATGTTTGTTGTAGGTTATGGGAGTTGTGTTTAATGGGTTCTGAATTAGTGTTCCGTGTGACATTTATATTTGGGTTGTAGTGCATCTTGTCCACCCCCTCCTCTACTCACCTCTCTCCACTTCACGTAGTCCGATATGTGATCAGCTACTTCCTTTTCTGGTGTATCAGCACTTAGTGTAGGCTCTCTTTCACCCTCTCTCTCTCTCTCTCCTTGTCTCCTTGGAATGGTTAGATTAGGATTAGATAGGTTCTTCCTTCACTCGAGTAGCTTGTGGTAGGTAGATTAGGAAGCAGGAACCAACCTTTTTTTGAGGGGCATCTCAAGTGTTACAAGTCCCACAGCTTGAGAGATGGTCCAATGTTGTGCAATCACACCGAATGCCCCACCAATAACCTAGCCATTTGGTGGTGCTGTGATTTTGCACTAACAATGTCTCCTTATAATATGTAACTAATACTTAAATTTCCTAGGAGTAATATAAAATTTGTTGCTTCAGAGATCATACTCATTATAACCTTGATGTCTAAGTGAATAACAAGTATTATATGAACCTTGGTTATCTTACAATGAATTTAATAAATAATTTGTAATTCAGAAAAAAATAATTGTTGAACCAATAGCAGGTTAAACGACTACGTAAAATATCCTTTCTCTCTTTCCAATAGAAAAAATCACATATCTACCAATGGAAGCTATGGATCTTATACTTCTTGTTGAGGAGGTTTCAAAATGGTGGAGAACGGTGTAGAACAAGAAAAAATGTATTCTCAAAAATATTGTTTCTCCTACCTAGTTGTCTCTTTCGATGTTGGGAAGTTCTTTATTTTTGGTTTTTAGTATGTAAATGTTCTTATCTGGGATTTTAGGCCTTCTTCTAATCCTGGGAAGGGACTCTAGTTAAAAAACCTTTATCCTCAATAATAAATAATTTCGATATGAATTTAATGTAATGACATAAAGGTTACAAGAACATGAGTAAATTAGATGAGATCTTGGATGAGTTGTTAAATGTCGCATACCCCTTAAATGATTCCAACATGACTAAGATGACTAAGATTACTATTATAACTGTTATCCAAAATTCACCCTCAAGGTAATTTTGATAACATGCATCAAATTATTCAGTCCTGAGCAATCATATTGATTTGAGGCCTGAAATCATGTTTTTGGGGGCCCCTCGACTTCTCTCTAACTCTCCCAGCCAAGAAGAAATCCCAACGAGTTAGAAAAAATGGAAAAATGCAAAAATAAGGTTACAGGGTTGTTTTAAAGAATTTCGGGTCTAAAGGGTTCGGGTCATACAAGTACAGGTTGTACCGAGGTTCATCGTACTAAGCTTGGGGCTGAAATACAAAGAAAATTGGCTAAGTCATACATTTTTGTCCCAGGCTGTCCGCGGGATAGTTGGGACGTCGGGACGCGAGGGACGCGAAAAGCTGAAACGACCGAAAGCAAAGAAAATTGTCAAGTTTTTTGTTTCACATGGTTTGGGACTACTGGGAGAAAGGTACGTGAGGGATGTGAATTGGCCAATTTGCCGAAAGACAGTCCATTTTGGGTAGTTGGAGATATTTTTCTGGGACAGCCGGGACAAAAGTACGCGAGGGACGCGTGGGACGCGAAAAGGCAAAAAAGCCACAAACAGCAACAAGGAATCCTGAATCAGCCAATGTGTAAGAATGTGTCCTAGGCAGTCTATGGGACAGCCAGGACAAAAGTACGTGTGGGACGTGTGGGACACAAAAAGCCGAAACGGCCGAAGGCAAAGAAGAAAAGTCAACGTTTGACCCATGAAACATCAAACGGCCATAACTTTTGACTCCGAGCTCCGATTTTCACAAAATTGGACTTTTTGGAAACATATTTAATTAAAAGAAACATATTCGGCTCCGGTCAATTAATGCTCATTCCCGTCAAATGACAGAAAACGCTTGTCAGACCCAAAATAGCTGCCCGCACTCAGAAGGCCATAACTTTTGCATTTCTCAATGAAATCGCACAAAATTGGTACCATTGGAATCGTGACTCTGAGCTCGATGCACGAAAATCAATAAATTCTAGATTTTATGAGATATTCATGGGGATTTTTCACAAAACGTGGACGGGTTCATAACAGTGTTTTATTTGGTGGTTGGGAGTGCAATTAAGAGGCATGGTCATCATTCTTTCTCTGCTGCAGCACCTGGGACGGTATGGGGAGCCTTTTTCAAGTAATATAAAATCATTTTACTCCATTTAATGCCTCTTACAAGTGGTTGAAGGACAACTTTTGGGATTTCCATTTTCCCTTCTATTTCCCTTCTCATTTTTCTATAAATTGGAGTGTTGGGCTCATTGTAAAGGAAAGTAGTTTTTGTAGCAAAACTCTGCCAAAATTGCTTTGTGAAGTTGATGTGTTATAGGCCCTTGTTGTGGACTCCTTGCATGGTGATCTAGACCCTTATCTTGTAATAGATTGAACTGTGCATATCATGAAGCAATAAAATATAAGTTTGTGGATGTATCTTCCCTCGCTGTTTTTTCTTGCATTCTTCTTGCCCCTTCAAAATTGATTACAAGAATATTGTGTCTATTATTATGTTCATTCATGGATCCATTATCATTGTGTATGTTTGAAATATTGTTGTGAATGTGTTTTTCTAAATTGTGGAGAACTGTCATCACCTCTTCTAGTGTGCACTTTGCTTCTGTATTTCACGCATTTGAAGACTACTCTCACACCCTCCTTTTCCGGTGTATCACCTCTTTAGTGTAGGCTTTCATTTTATGTATTATCTCTCTTTGGTCCCTTGGAAATTTAGATTAGAATAGTTAGTTTCCCCTGCATTAGAGTAGATTGTGGTAGGTAGTTTAGGAGCAAGAACCAACTTTCTCTGGAGGTCTATCTCAAGTAGCAAGTCCCACAATTTGGAGATAGTACCCATGTTATCCAATCACACTGTGAGTTCAAATATATGCGCTTGCATAAACATAAGGGTGCTGTGATTCGCTGATAACAATAACAAATAAAAATAAAATAGGTTCTCATTAATGATATTTCAGCTTAATAAATAGGAAAATTGTAATACTTAATGGATGAATAGATTGATGATACCCCTCGTTGTGGTCTAAACAACAACGTCAAATGATTAAAATTTCAAAAATAGGAATTTGAGACTTGTCCATTTTTACTCAATGCAAACCTCTTCTTTGTAGCATGAATGGTGCAAATGACTAAGTATTTAGGGTAAGTAGTTATAATAAATAATTAGTTGTAATAAATTAAATAAAAAGTATTTTTAACCTTAGTGTTTAAATGATACTATGAAAAGAAAATAAAATCCACCAACACTTGACCTAATAGACTTCGTGTTGTTTCAAGTGAATCTACCTTGTTGGAATGAAGGTTAAGTACTAAACCTGGTAAGCACACTCCCTTATAACTAATCCCTAGAACAAGTAATAGTATCCTCATGGGTGTTTAGATACTCCAATCAATAATCAGGCTATATAAATTAAATGCGATAGGAGAAATGAGTAAAATTAAATGGAAATATTATAGGTAAATTTTTAAATGAAATAAAGAAAATATAAACTAGTTAAGGAAGAATGAAGTTCTACATGTTAATTCTTTTTTTAAGTAATTAAGGTTAATAATGAAAATAGGATTGTAATAAATATGTAACCATGGAAGTTTTATGTTGTGGGAAGTATCCATATGCGAGTTTATACCATATTTGAATCATTTTGTTGTGTTTTGTCATTAGGGAAAAGAGTTGGCTTGATGTGCATCATGTGTTTTCATTTTATTTATGTGGGTTAATGTTTGTGTAAATTTCTTATGTGATTTCATTCTAACTGATCCCATGTGATGTAGTGTATCAAGAAATGTAAGTCCAAAAAAAAATTCCAATGTTTTTTTTGCATTGTAGTTGTGTGTCACAATTATGGGTGTGACAAATATGACCATGCAAGATCTTCATAAGGGTTGCATAGAATTATAATGAGATTGATAATGTGAAACAAAACTCAATGCACAGTGAATTTTATCAGTGTTTTCATTACATAGAGAATTTTAGTTTCTTTCAAGATTCCTATAGGGAAGAACTACATTATCGGAAGATTATGATGTGTGGTGTGACATTAAATTATATGTGTAATTTTTTTAAAAAAAATTTACATGCCTAATGCATAGTGTTTGGCCTATAATGTAATAATTCAATGTGCAACATTATCTATATAATCTTTTTCATTCGATGGAATTTGAGATTTTATTTGGTCAAAAGCCATAAGTTATGGGAATACCCAAATTTTAATGTTTGGGTCTATTATTGCTTCCTCTAATACATTCATCTTAATTTCATAAGATTAGGAGTTATTAGGAGGTGGCATGAATGATTATTTAATTATATCCTATTTTCTTAGTGTGGTATATTAACATAAACAATAATTCATAGGTATGTATAATGGAAGAATATACATGTGATCTTAATCCTCAACGTAAATAGAAATAAGAAAGATTCTATGACATGAGAACTACTTATTTCCTATTAATTTATCATAATATTTTTTCATTTTATTTGGTATGAAATAGAATGTAATTTTTCTTAAGAGGATAAATTATTGGTGATTGGTCTTATGTTGTATCTTCCTCATTTCATTGAATAAGATATCAAAATGACTTGTTTTTATTTAAGTACATGAATATTTCATTGATATATCAATGCATTAAAATCTATCAGTTCTGTTTCATTTTGAGGGTTATGAGGCTTTTGGTCATGTTTCAGTAGATTAGTACAGCTTTTAATATCATTTTTATGGCTTGAAGTGTGATATTTTATAGATCTTCATTGTTCTATTCCATGCTTAACTCATTATACAACAAGTGAGCTATAAATTTTTCAATATGTCTAACTCATGATCACTAGGACAAATTTTTCTTTGAACTTCACAACCATGTGCTCCCACTAGGTAAAATTATATCTACCCTACTTATTTCACTCCACATGACCTTTCAAAAATTTCTACTTTGTCCTCTATTTTTAATCCTTTGTAACCTCATCGAAATTATCAAACTCTTCCATTTCTATGATCCAATTAAAAATTTCCTCTATGTTAATTTTACTTGAAAAATATGGAACAAATTATTGTATTTATTAGCTAATTCTTAACATAGTCTTGACAAAAATTCCTTTCACATCATTCATATATTCATATACTAGTTCTTCTCCAACCATGAAACTAGAAGGTGTTATTTATTCTCACTTATTTCTTCTTTATTCTTCTGAATTTCTCACAACACCCATCGAGAATTGAATCCTTCCAAAACAATATGGCTAAGATTCTTAGAAATGGTCATAGATACTAAAAGGTTGTATATTTTTTAGTATAATATACATTGTGGTATAGTCTTGACCATTTCATATGTTCTAAAGAAGAGCGTAGATTCAGTCAGGTTTTCAATTTCTACATATTCTATTAGTGGTTTACATTATTTATATATAGTTAAAAATATAGATCACATAATTTAGGGAAATTTTTATGGGGCATGAGTAATTCATTAATTATTTAAATGTTATTAAAATATAGTTTAAAAAATAATAATTTGATGCATAGGTCCTCCACGCCTTAAATATTTAAAAATTCTACATGATCAATTCAATCATAGTAGCACCTTATAGTGGCATGGAAAATTCCATTTCCTCTGAGGTCTATCTTTTATTTGGAAAAAATTGGAAATATTTTTTTTTTATGGTGGCATGGTACATGAGTTTATTATAAATTATTAAAGAAAAATTAAGGCTTCATAGAATTCAATTTCCTCTTCTATAAAAAAATAATGAATTGGGGAATGCATCAAAGCACATGCGTTGTTTGTAGTCTACATCATTCCAATTGTTTACTATCTGACTATGTAAAAACATTTAGGAATATTCACCTAAATCATTTAACATATCCACATAGAAAATATAACTTTTCAAACTTGAAAATAATGAGACCTATATATTTTGGGTTAAAGTTCATTTTTCATCATAAACAATGACAATACTATATAGAACAAATTTCATAATAAAGCATGCCAATATAAATAAATAAAGAAATTTCTTGGTGTGAGGTCAAGATTTTTGTGCACACTCAAGTATACTTTTTGTAAAATAATGGAATGTTGAATTACACGCTTAAAGGGTACAAAAGTCTAGACATTAAAATTTAGTAAATTGTCCTTGTACAACATAAGGTTTTACTGTGTATCCTTGCTAAGACAAATGATCACATCTAGAATCCGATCGTCTCATCTCTTAATCTCTTATATAAATTTATTATATTTACATTTTACTATGTCATTAACTTAAGGAATATTATTTAATCAAAGTATCAGTAAACATCTTGTATTCACGTCACGCCTTTTATTTTTTTATTTATCTCTTGTCTAAAAATATATAGTATTCACCAACCTGTATGGTCCTACTCCTTAAGAATCAATCACTATAATTTCAAATTAAAATTATTGTCTATGTCATCTCATCTTCTTAAGTTCATCCTTATTACAATATTTCACCTACGAAAGGATATAAAAGCATGTCATTGTAAGTTTATAACTCATATTCTATTCTTACAAGATACTATTGCACATATGATTAAAAAACAATTCAAAAGATTATTAAGTCTTCTTAAATCAGATGCATATTGTATACAAAAACCCATATTACAATTATAAAGAACTTAACCATGTCAAATAGTATAGATTCATCCATTCAAAGATTGCAAAGGTCATTGTGTCATGTTTTCGCAAGAGAAGAGTCACTCCAGGAACTGTACAAGGGTTTTACTTAGAAAACGGTTAGGTGACATAGATGTAGCACACCGTGTCTCACTACTACGATATTCAGTGTAATTTACACCATGTACTAGCCCTCTATCTTGGTGGTAGGATACACAAGGGCATAACTATGGGGTTGGTTTTCTATAGACACTTTCAACAACACATGGGAGAACTAAATGAGGTTTGATCCCATAGGAGGGAATGAAGTTCACTATTTAGATTGGTTAATTAGATATGATTCCTATCGCTAATGGTAGTCTCATCGATGCAAACATGATTTTCTCATTTTTTTAATAATTCTCTAATGAAGTGATCTATAGGTTGATTGGGTTTCTAATTTGTTGTAATTTATTAATGGTCATATAATTTGTTTGTAAGAAGTGGATAAATATAGAGAAGATAATCTTCACATAAGAAAAACACATCAAAATGTTTAGATCTAAACTTTCCAATTGTATAAAACCATACAACTCTTGGTCAATACTACATATTTTTATCTTGTAATATACATAAGTTTTATGATCTCTCCCTTCCTTTGATTTCAGTGTCATATATTCTATTATAAAATATACAATTCCAAACTCCTTGTTTCACTACCCTACACATCGAAATTAGTTTTTTCTTCTTTCAATAACTAAACTTTATTTCTCGTCTTGTGTTTTAAGAAAGTATTTAATATTTATCATCCAATTCAATTTTTTCAAGTTTGAATATCATTGTGTGAATCCCTTGCATCCTTCTTATTGTTATGAATTTCCATAAAATAGAAATTAACAAGGGTGCAAACACAAACGTAAGATTTTAAGAATAGTGTAGAAGAAATTCATTTTAATTGGATTTAACATAAAAGTTAAGTGAAATTATTTTTTCTTGCTTAGCCTCACCCTCTCCTCATTTGAATATTTATAATCCTCCAAAAACATGTTTAAGTTACTATAAATAGATGCCCTCCTATTCAAGTCAAATATACCTGTCCAATGCATCTTGGAATTTATTATATGACTCTAAAACCCTCTCTTATCCTCTTTTGTAACCATTTTAAAAAAACTCTATAAATTCCTCTAAATACATACATTAATATGCCATGTAATATATTCATCTTGAATTCATTTATTTGTTTTACACAAAGTACAAAATCATATATGAACCTAATATACCATGATTTGTGTCAAATGAAGGTATGTCACAATAAAAATGGAAAGGAACTTAGATTTGTAATTATTGATTGATTTGCGGATGGATATTTTTAATTTATTGATCATACCCTCTAGTTCTCTATAGCTTGTAATATTTTTTAAAAATGTATCTACTTATAAACCTTACTACCCCAATTTAAAAATTCCTCTTAAGTCCATCTTGGAATTTTTTTTGTACATCCCTGAAAGTCTCATTCATTGACAAGGTTAAACTTCCATCAGTTATGGGATTTAATTTTTGATAACATATACAATTAAAATAATTGTTATACAATGATTCTCATGCCAATTGAGATGATGCAATAACGGGAGTGCTCAAACTGCCAATATTTTGGTTTATTAATAGTAGGATGAGTATGATTTATTTTTTATATCCCCCCTCTCATCCTCTGTGGATATTCCTCTTATTTATGTTTCTTATTCCATTAAGAAATTTATATGCCTATTGAGTAAACTTTGGAATTGATTCTATATCCTTTTAAATAAAAACCAAACCTTACTTGGTAGGTTTCATTTGTAACAACATATACACTCTATCATACTGTTATCCCAATTTCACCCCTCAAGGTAAATTGGATAACTTCCATTATTTCTTCGGGCTTGAGAAGGTAGAAATGATGGAAGGATAAAATTTGGATTTTTTGGGAGTCCCTTTGGCTCTTTTCTAACACCCCCATCCAAGGAAAATATCCAAGAAGTTAGAAAAATTTAAAAAAATCAAAAAAATTGGCTTCAGCTAGTGTATTGTGGGAAAATCAAATATTTTCGTCACAAGCTGCAAGGTTCAGTCGGGATAGTGGGGATCCAAAAACCAATTTTTTGCAAAATGGCTGAAAATAGTTAAAATCGGTTAAGTTGGATCGAAATGCCCTGGGTGGTCTACGAGACATTGGGACAGATGGAACCCGCATGGCCAAAATCGCTACACGTAGTTCAAATCTTCAAAGGCGGATAAATTTGTCCCAAGCAGTCCATGGGATAGGATTTCTTCGAAATGCTAAAATAGCAAATCACAAAGGGATGCGGGTGGAGTGGAGGTCAATAGCCCTAACAGCCTGGTGAACTAAGGGACATACAAGACATCAAAACCTAAAATCACCGCACAAAGAGAGAATCGGCAAAAACGGAGGTTTTTGGACCAAGTCGCATAAGGAACATCTAGAACACCAAGACCTGATTTCACCTAAAGAGTTGCATGCAAAGTAAAATTCAATGCCAGACACTCCCAAACTTCAAATGGCCAAAACATTTGACTTAGAGCTCTAATTTTCATGAAATTTGTTGGAATGGAATGAACACGACATCATCTACGCCACAAAAACTAGATTTCTCAATTTTAATGAGGGTAGGTACATGAAAATAAAGGAAACATATCCATCTCTAATAAATTAAATACCCCATCTCGTTAAATGACAGAAATCCCTGGCAGAGAGAAAAATAGCTGACCGCACTTAGAAGGCCATAACATTTGCATTGCTCAATGAAAAATACACAAAATAAGTAGTGTTACGATTGTGGTTTCGAGACTGATGTATGTAGATCAAGTAATCTAGAATTTGATAAATAATCAATGGAGATGTTTCTAAAAACATTCCCAGTCTAGAACAGTGATTTATTTAGTAGTTGGGATGCATTCAATGAAGCATGGGTTGACATTTCTCACTGTTGCAAGTTATGGGAGAGTATGGGGTGAATTTTTCAAGATACAAAACATCATTTCACTCCAGTTACTACCTTTTTCAAGTGGTTGAAGGACATATTTCTAGATTTTCAATTTCCCTCTCTCTCTCTCTTCTCAGATTTCTATAAATTGGAGTGTTGGGCTCATTGTAATGGGGGGATAGTTTTTAGTATAAAAACTTTGTCAAAAAAAATTTGTGAAGCCAATGTGCTACAAGACCTTGTAGTGGACTCCTTGCATGGTGATCCACGCCCTTATCTTATAATAGATTGAATTGTGCATATCCATGAAGAAATGGATGCAAATTTGAGGATATATCTTCCCATGTTTTGTTTATTTGCATTCTTCTTTCCCTTTCAAACTCATTTAAAATATATTTTGTCTATATTATACTCTTGCAGGGATTCATTTTATTGTTCATGTATGGAATATTGTTTTGAATGCATTTGCTAGATTGTGGAAAATTGTTATCACCCCTTCTAGTATGCACTTTACTTTTACTTTCCACACATTAGAAGACTACTCTCACTCTCCTTTCCTAGTTTATCACTGCTTTAGTTCAGCCTTTGTTTTCATGCACACTCTCTCTCCCTGGTCCCTTGGAAAGTTAGATTAGGATTAGATAGTTTTTCCTGCATTAGACTAAATTTTGGCAAGTAGTTTATGAGCAAGAACTAGCTTTCTCTGGAGGTCTATCTCAAGTAGTAAGACCCACAACTTGGAGATAGTACCCATGTTATCCAATCACTTAGTGATATCAAGAACACACACTTGTGCAAACCATAGGGTGTTGGGATTCAGAGATAACACATACATTGATCTGAGTGCTAATAGGGACACATTAAAAATGGAAGTGACCCTCATAATTAAAAAGTAGTTTCTTGATACAAGGTATGATTATATATTCTTCATCAAATTCCCCTCTCATTTTATGAGACGTCATGATTCTATAAATTTACTTTTGATTATCACTATATATGTATTCCCTACTACCGCGAGTATGATATTCCTCTTCAATGCATTTAAAAGTTCCATCATCTAGATATAAAGTTAAAATTTTATTGTGGGATGCATACATATTCTCAATCCATATTCATCTCTTATACTACGCGCCTTCATAATAACAAAAAAATAAGGATATACGGGTTTAGTTCGTCTTACATATGGTTTTACATCTCTAAACCCCCAAACCCTAAAGCCTAATCCATAAATCCTTATGTTTAGTAATAATGGTTAATTATTAATTGTGTAATGTCTCATATATATTATCACAATGTATTCCACTTTCCACCTCTTTTGATTCATAATAATTAAGCATTATTCAAGCTAGATGTATTTTTTCATTGCTTCTTGGAAATGGTTATACATCTCTAAAAGTCTTATCTATTCAAAAAATAATGTTAAGTGTCACTTCATCAATGCATATGGACCTTAATATGTACTCATATTTATGTCAATAATGATGATGTCACAATCAAATCCATATTAAAGGTTAGGAGTGCCCTAGGAAGTAATTAAAGTGAACACCCTTCTTACAATTTTTTTTAATAATTGTCGTCCACTAAATGAATAAATAAAATCTGCATTCGTTATAGTAATTTAAATTTTTCATAATAATCGTAATAAATCACTAATTTGGAGAAAATGGAATATAAAAGGAATAAAAATATCCTATAAAATTATCACTTAAGGGCAAGTAATAATCCATAGATGGAGAGAGTTAATCATAGGAGTTCCTTACAATGTAACAAATACATATTTATAGACAATGTGGATTACTCTTCTTATTTGCCAATATCAAAAGTTGATGGAACTTTAAAACGAATAAAGGACCATAGTTTTGAAAAGAAATAAAAATTCAGAGGTAGCTCACATGGTCTTTGTAAGAGCACTATCTAGACCAAGCATACTACTTCCTCCATAGAAAAATAAAATTTCCCACATAACATTAGGAATAACGAATTAAATATTTATTTGTGTAAAGTATACTTGGCTCTAGCTACACAAGTGACATTATAAGAAAATACATGAACCTTTTTTACACACCTAAATTATCTAGAGCTATATTAGAGAGCGAGTAACAATATCAACAATATCATATGGGATTAAAATCTACATAATTATTTCTAATTACAAAAATATTATAGTACTTTATTATGTGTATGCAGAAATTTTATGTTACTTTATAATATATAAATAAAATCAATAATTAATATTGACTTCAGGTAAAATTATATAATGTTAAGGTCTAATCAAATATACCAAAATTAAAAAACTTTAGATTTAAGTGCCCCTAACTGATGGTTCCCTAGGAAGTTGCCTAGTTTTCTTAGGGCTTAAAACCCCCTTGGCCACAATTAAATTTACATGCCTACTCACCTAAACATAAAGCTTACTAACATAATGGTTAAGTAATTTATACATGAGTATATTTTCATTCAAGACATTCCCCTCCCCTCTATATGGTTTCATAATCCCCTAATAAACCATTAATACATTTAGAAATTTTGGATGAATTTTGTTTGAAGATGGACTTTAGGTACATTATATTCAAACCCGGAAGGAGTCAACATAGTTACACATTAATAAAGACTAATCCAATGTGAATATTTAATATTTGGGTTACAATATGGAAATATATTTCATTAATTACAATATAATAATTAAGTTCATCTGTGATGAATACTAAATAGTTCAGTTGTACATTATTCTAATAAATTTCAAATTTAATATTATGCTTCTCAATATAGAAAACTAAATGTAAATGTTATTCTCACTTTTATATAAATTTGAAAAGTATTGTTATATGAAAAGGATTTGAATAATTTTTAAACCGAAACCAATCATACATATAATGCAATTAACGATAGTAGTTATAAAGAAATATAATTATGAAATTATATTGAATAAATACTAAAATTTATTGTTACGATTAATTATGATTCAATAATTTTATTTTTAAGAATATATTAATAAATTGAGATTTATAAATAATTATTAGGTAATAAAATCTTTGATAAATAATATTTTAATTTTAATTTTAATTTTATTTTAAATAAATTCTAAAGTATGATTTATTTAATTTTAAATAGAAATAAGTTAATTAAAATTCGTTGGTGGATGCCACTATTTACCAAATCTTTCATATTTAATACTTGAGAAGGCTCTTAATTAAAATTATAGTAACTTACAAGGCACTTATTTCAATGTAAATTAAAATGTAGCACTAGATAGATTAATTTCATTTCTAGTATATGTTTATCGTGAAACAACATTATTGGTTCAACTAATTTACAATATTTAAGTAGAATTGGAATGTTTGTGAATCAGTACTAAATACGTACTTGGTTGATATGTGTTGACCTTGCACCTTTAGAATCCTCTACGTTTAATTAACAATAAATTCAATAGCACCACCAACCTCAAGATCCATTTGCTGGAATGGAATCTTAAGTAAAATCACACTACAATTGTGAGCACACACACACACACACACACACACACACACACACACACACACACACACACACACACACACACACACACACACACACATGAAATTTAAATAATGTAAAATTTAAATCATATGTCTCCCAAGGTGAAATCACACTACAACTTTAATATTTATACATTTTTATTTTCAACGAAATTTAAATTATATCTCCTAGGTGAAATATTATTTAAGCAAGTTGCATTGTATTGGTTTCTCACACAAAGTTAATGCATTTATCTTTAGAATAAATCACATTGAAAATAATCTCGATATATTTTCTTTTAGGTATTATTTGAAACGATAAAGGGTATGGGTGGAAGTGGCTAAGAATTTGTAATTGTTTCTAGTAATTATATGTGGAACTGGCTAACAATTTAAATTTCTTTAATTATTCTAATAGTAGAGAGGTTAATCATTTTTATCAAGTGCATAATATGGGATTTATGACATAATTTTTTTTTAGCATTTCTGAAAAGTTATATGAGCTTCTGTAGATATATGTCTATTACTCTTTTAATAAATGTTCACAATTTTATATTTTTAAAATTATATAAAAGAAAAATGACAATTTTTTAAGGAAAAAAATTGATTATATTTTCTCTTATAAATAGATTTTATCTTTCAAAAGATAAATTAAAATTATGAATACCGATAAAATTATAAAAATAATGTTTCCATGAAACTATTTAATAGAAGATAACACAAAATATAAATAAACTTTGACACTAAGCATTGAACATTGTCCAAAATAATTTTATTTCAATGTGATCAATTTTAGACACAAAAGTATATAATTAAGCCCACGAAAGAAATACTGCTATACTCTAAACAATGTCTCTCTGTTTTATTTTAAGAAAAAACTACGAAATTTGGATCTTTTCATGTGAAATTACAAAGTTTTATGTTAAAGACATTAAAATTAGTGGAATCATACTGTGTGAGATTTACAATTAGTGGAAAAGCTCATCTTTAGTAAGGTAGAGAGGGTCTTGTAGAGTGGGTGTTGTTTAATCTAGAGCACCATATAAAGGCCAATGTTAGAGCAGCAGAATTCAACTTTGATCCCGTTATTGGGGATATTAATTTTGGAATTAGTGAAACATAAAACTGAGATTGTATGAATTTTTTGTTTTAAATATTATTTTATGGTAAAATATTTTCTACATCAGTATGAAATAATTAAGCATTTATATCATGTCTAATTACAATTGAAATCGTAAAATGTACTTAGCTCTATAATAATTTAATTCAATGAGTAAAACTTTATTTGATTATGGGATAATTATGTTTTCTTGATCATATTCACCTCTCCTCTCTAGTGACATCATAGTGCAAGAAAACCCCACTTGACAACATCTAACTACACACTTTAAACTATCCCAAATGTGATATACTTCTTCAATTGTACCCAAGTTTTTTGACATAATCATAATGGTTAACAATTAATATTTATGGGATGGGTAAGTATTATCGTTACATCCTCATTTCTCCTCCTTTATGTCTTCATAATAAAAAAGAAAACAATGTTCGATATGATTGTTTACTGCATCTTAGAAATGCTTTTACATCTCTAAAATCATAAACTCTCATACCTAACATTAAAATCCTCAAATAGTCATAATGGTTAACAATCGAATGTGTAATGGGTACATACTCTCAAAAAATCATCCACTTTCTTCCTCTGTGGGTTTACTTAATGTGTAATCACAACACCCCTGAATGTTTTCAACTCGATGGGTTGAAACTCTCAGTTTGATTGCATAACATGGAGATTTTCCCAAAGTGTGGGAATTTGCAATCAGGAAAGCTCTCCAAATATTATTGCTCCAAAGAGTTAATACAGTGCATTACAATAGCCAAGAGGCAAGATTTCATTTTATATTTTAGATGGGAGATTTTAACTCCACAATTTCACATACATGCAAGAGAAGAAGGGAGGGTGCAAAGAAAAATTATCCAACATTAGAAAAATGCCCCTCCTTACAATTTATAGAAGAATGAGAGAGGGGGAGAGAATAATTTGAATCCTTTCTGCAACCACCCTAAAATACATTGAATTCACCTAAAACAATGATGGGTTCCACTACAAAACCCATGCCTCCATGTACTGTTTCTTCTTGGGCAAGAAAGGAAGCCCATAACGTCATTATTTTTGCAGGTGAGAAACCTAAGACACTCTCTAAAATGGCAAACTATATTTCTTCATTTTGAATAACTTAGTCCCACTCAAATTAAGATAATTAGTCGTAGTTCTGTAGAGGAGACTGTAAGATTACCAAAAAGTCCATTCTTGTGCAAATCCGAGCTTCGAGTCAAAAGTTATGACCATATGAAGATTGGGGTGTCATTGTGCTAAAAAATGGCGAGACATTGATCTTCCTTTTCGAAGTCCAAAATGCATGCAACCTCAAAAATCATGAAATTAGGACTTTTAGACATTTTTGTTTCGGAAGTTGAGTTACTGTTCATTTCCCAAATCGCCCCAAGAGTTCCAAAACTCCGAAACTTGAAATTATGAAATTTTGGACTTTCAAAATTTTGGAACTTTTCCCTTTTTGGACCTTTTTCACTATTCATGCCTAAATTGTTTCGAGAGTTCTGAAACTCTGAAACTTGAAACTCCAGAACCCGAAAGTCCAACATTTTGGAATTTCGAAATTTCTAAATTTTTTTACTATTCATCCCAAAATCACCTCCAGAGTTCCAAAACTCTGAAACCCAAAAATCTGAAACTCTGAAACCCAAAAGTCCAAAATTTTGGACTTTCAGAATTTATGAACTTTTTTGGTTTCAAACTTTTTTGTTGTTCATCCCTAAATTCTCCTTTAGCCTACCTCCAAAAGGCTTCACCTCCGAAGTTCAAAATTCAGATGTCGGAACTTCTTTGTTCTCCAATTGAGCTCAAACCATCAAGCTTTTCTGTAATGTGCTTGGCCCTCTCAAAATGTGAGCTCTCTTAATCAATCAAACTCTCCATTTTTTCACAGTGTGCATGGCCATGTTGTTGAATTTTACCTGAGGGACAAAATTTGATAACAGGTTTATAATAAATTCATCAAGATATATATTTATGTTTAATGTATCAATGAAATGGAAATATTCTTCTAAAATCATCATTCATTATAGATAATATTTCAAAATTAATTTGGAAAACAAACTACTTTATCTACAATCATCTTTTTGACAATGAGGGTACTTCCTACAAAGAAGTGTGCCACGTGAATAAATATATGTTGATTAATTTTTGGATAAGTATGTTTTCTTTTCAAGAATTCCCCTCTCCTCTATACGTTCTCATAATCTAAAATAAACCATAAGTGCATCTTGAAGTTTCAAGCGCACTACATTTGAGTCTTGAATTTAGTGCAATATATTTGATTATTGAACGAATTTAGATAATTAAAAATTGATAATGATAATTCCAACATAAATTATTCTCAATTTTACAATTCTCGAAACATTTTTTTACACTTATCGTATTGTAGGGACATTTCATGTGTGCTAAAAACAAAAAAATCAATTATATACAACTCTTATTAAATTTATGTATTAATATTATGCTTCTCATTATATAATAAATGTATACACATACATCACCTGATCAAAGTAGCCGGGAAGGATTTATATGTTTGGTTAAAATAACAACACCTTATCCATTGTCTTCTAGCCACCTTAAATTTTTTGAACTATTAGCTTGATGCCAGATGGTTCTGATTGCAAAATCTCATTGTTAAAAGCCTAATACTAAGATGAATTGAGTTTTTTGGCAACATTACATTCGTATAGACCATGAGAAAACCATTGGACTTGGGAGAAACCATTAGAGGATTTTGTAAGTAGACTTGATGCCAATATTTATATCTATAATACATATTGACACGTTCCACAAATTGTGAGGATTTCTTCATCAAAGTAAGACACTTGTTTTCTCTCAAGGATCGTAAAAGAAATGTTGTGCCCCTCAAGTTCTCACTCCCTTTTTTAGCAATTGATTTGTTAATTGATTTGTTAATTGATTCGTATTGGAGAAACTTAAGTAGATAGTATCATGAATTATTTGAATCAAATCAAAGTGGCTTGGTTGTAGTTGTTTATGTCACCTAGCCTTGGTATGATGGTATACGAGGATCGTAAATCCTACTTATTTCCCTTACTCTCACCACTTGCGACTTGGTTATGATTTAGTGTGGTGGAAACTATTGATCTATTGTTACTTGACTTATATTTTGAATATGCTTATATTAGTTAATTTATCAAATAATTGTATATTAACTTGTCATCTCTATTGGAAATAAAATAACTCAACTTGACAAGTTGCATGTGAGGAACACATTTCAAATATTATTTCCATTACTTCTTGTTTCATGGTTGTTTTGATGAATGTTATTGAGATGATGATATTCAAATTGATAACTTATGTTTCTATATGGTATTCACTGATGATTGTGATTTTGTGTTATATATTGTGGATATTGGATCATACTTATATGTATCATTGGCAGAACAAATGTGCTGAAATTTTATTTAGCCGTTTTTGTAATTTGTATTTTCTTATGATTTATATGGATATTTCATCATGTCAAGAAGATTTGAGGTTTCCCTTTAGTGTGTAGGAATAAAAGGTAACACCACTTGGAAAATGTGGGACTCGATGGTAGCACTACAAATCATGGCTATGCAATCTTGTCATACCCTATTATCTCACCCTATTTCATTTTGGCCATTGTTTGCATTCTGAAATTTAGTTAATTCTTGCATGTGATTTGAATTATTTATTTGGTCATATTTCCTAAGTTAAGCACCATGGTAAAACTTAACTACTTCATTGTTTAACTTAATTATATTTCCATGTGTGACTAAGACCATTTTGAATGATTTGTGTTATGGGGTGTTTTAGTTTCTTAAACTTATTTTTGGGATGTGTTTGGAGTTGCTAAGCAAGTTGGTGGGGATCATCCCTCACCTTGATTCTATCACTCAAACCCAAATCCCGAATTCAACCTTTGAGGTGATTTTTGAAGGCTTATTTTAAAACTTAAGGGTCTTTTTTACCTCAAATTTGGTCCATGTGACCTAACCTATGGGTGCGGGAATATTTTCGCGAACAAAAAAATCCTCTTCCCCACTCCACCCTCTCTCAAGTCACTACCTAAATATATTTCCTTGTATCACATGTGTGTATTTGGGATTTTGTGTGGTATGAGGGCTAAGTACTATTTTTTCCCCTCTTGCATTACTGTTTTAGGGAGTGTGGAAAGTCACTTCGATGACATGGATGATTTTCTTAGTTGGAAGGGTGACACATGTCACCCTCCCATGGAATTTTGGGAATGAGAGCATTACTATATATTGGTTGAATTTTGATGTGTTGGGATATTTTTTGTGCAAAAATTTGGTGGGGAGCTTTGGAAGCTTCACGAGACACAAAAAGATAGAAACTTTTGGATTTAGGCTTATGGATTTAAGCTTAGAATGTGAGGTAGGTCTCACACCTCATTTGATATTGTTATAGAAAAATTACTTGTACAGATGTGGATGTATGATTTTAACTCTTTTGATTGTGGGTTGGTTTTGGTATTTTTGTTGTTCTTGAGTTTTTGCTTTGTGTTGAAAATTTTATCTTAATTTCCTTCCTGATCTACTCCATTTAAGATGTGGATTTGGAGTGGGTTTTCGGAATGGGAGGGGACCCTCATCTTCATGGATTCTTGAGGAAGCCATGAATGTGTTTCTTATCATAGGAGGATATAATGGACGTATTTGGTTTAGTAGTTGTGAAGACTCTTGGAGATACTACTTGGTTGATATTTTGACACTCTTGGTTTTATATATATTGGTATTATCTGATCCTCTTACAATTCCGATTTGTTCTCAAAGTGAATTTTTTAGTGGATTTGGATTTAGGTTAAGAATTTTTTTCTTATCTCAACGTTGTCCTCATTTTTGTGCTTCAAAAAATTATTTTTCACTTGGAAGCTTTTCTAGCATACTACACCTATTTCCCATGAGCTTGGGGGGGGGATAACATGATCTTCATTTTGGAATAAGGAGTGCGATGATACATGTATGTTAGGAGTTATATCACACCTTATTTTGGTGGTTCTTGGATGTTGATGCATGAGAAGATTTGAGCTACTTGTGGACTTTTGTTGTAGGGTTGTCTAGATTGAAAGTTAAATAAAAAGTTGGGCATGTTGTTCCCTTATTTGGAAGGATTATTATAGTTTAATTTTATGTGTTGATTTTAATTTATAAGCATATATTGTGGTTATGTAACTCTCTCTCTCTCTCTCTCTCTCTCTCTCTCTCTCTCTCTCTCTCTCTCTCTCTCTCTCTCTCTCTCTCTCTCTCTCTCTCTGTGTAAGATTATAAACTAACAACTTTGGAGTAGTTTCTCTTCGGTGTTGTATTTGATACTTAAATTGTTTTCTCTTCACTACCTCATTCATTTACCTAAGAATGTTGCTTCTTTTTTAATCATGGAAATAATGTAAATTAAAGTTTATTATAAATGTAAAACAATTACTACTTTGAGTTTATTCGAGTAATTTATTGTCAGAAAACAACAAATGAAATAGCTTCATTCATACTTATTTTTTCTTTGTCAAATGACATTATCTATATTGTGAGATTTTCAAATAAAATAGAAGAAACATATTTTGAGTGCATTGTCTTTTGTCTCAATACGAAATCTTAAAATTATATGAGGAAAATTTTAGTTTAGAAAACATTTATGGAAGAGCTAGTTTTAAAGTATGTTTACACCTTTCTTTCACTTGTATGAAATAAAAAATTTGTTCGCTCATTTAAGTAGGAAAAAAATATTTACGTAGCCATATATATGATATACATACATACATACATATATACATATGTATGTATGTATGTATGTATGTATGTATATACACATGTCTACACACACACACACACACATATGCATGTAAAAACTATTGGTTTTTTTATTATAGAAAAATGGATTAGACATATATACACTGTGGTTTGAGGGGTCACTAACTGGCTGTGCACCCCTACCCCAAACTATTTAAACAATGTCATGGGTGGTGTAGGCAAAGCTCACACCACCATGGTTGAACCCTGAAACTTCTCATGGGTCTATCAACCTGAATATTTGTAAATCTACTCCCAAACCTATAGAAATATTCTTGTGAGTTTGCAATTATTCGCCCTCTCTCAGAGGAATACCTATAATATAAAAATATGAGGCACCATTCATGGTCACCTCCCTGTAGGCAAAGGGTTATTTGAAAAACAAATACAATATGTCTCCATTAAACCTTGTTATCTCCTTATCATTCTAGGTTACCTAGGGTAGGATAAAATAAAAGAGAAAACTATAAGTAAGATAGAAAAAAAAAAGGAAAATGAAATGTTGCTTTAAAATAATATTAGGGTTTTCCTAGGTCAAATTTAATCAGATTGCAAAGATCTACTAAATTCTAAGGCCCAAAATTTATCCTCAAAGTTTAGGATTTTGGTCGGGAAATGAGTTAAGTGTATTAAAATAAAGTTTAATGGAAACCTTAAGGATTTTATAAAAGTTAATGCCTTTGGTTATATTTTCCGAATTGGAAATGGGTGGGCATGGGATTCATTTTTTTGGGCCAAGTGGAATCATATGACCCCTTCTTCTCTTGAATATTAAAATAATAATAATAATAAAAATAAAAATATAATAAAATAAGATTTGAGAATTAAAATTAATAAATAAACTATAGTAAATTCAATGATCCTAGCTAAGATCTCTTAGCCATTGTTGCTTACAATCGAAACCCCTTAGGACTACCTTTGCAAAATAGTAAGGTAACATTGGAACTAATGCAAACATCACCGGAAAGTTATATGACCCATGTTTCTGTTGCAACTGAACTGACAACCATGGGTTTTAGAAACTTTGACGTCCTTTAAAATTTTAATAGTGTCAATAAATTTTCATTGTAAGTGCGTAACAGAGAGACTAACTAATGAGTTAACTATTGTATAACACACAAGATTTAAAAATCAAACAAAAAAATTCCCACAAAATTTGGACTCTTTTATGTCATTTTGCCTTGGATTTAATTAGGGTAAATATAGGGCATTACAGTTGCTATCATAGCGGAGGTTCTAAAACTTGAACCTATGGGTTATCTTGACAATTGAATTTTTTTTTATAACAGGTGGCTTTCTTATGGTGAGTTTTTATCAGTGTGTGATGGGGATTTGATGAGATCGTACTTAGTTCTATTTTTTAAATATGTATGTGGATCTCGACAAGCATATCGTAAATCACCCCCAAATTTTGTGTTATTGTTTAACGTTGTGTGAGAACTTGTGGAGGTTGTCATTGGATGGATTGTTGTTTTTCTTGGAGAAACTTATGGGAAATAATGCTTTGGGTGAAACTTAGAGACCATTATGGAGGATATATTGTAATGAGTTAAAAACTTAGAGCTTGATATCATCAACAGTTAGGATAGTAAGCTAACAAAAAACTTAGAGCTTGATATCATCAACAGTTAGGATAGTAAGGTAACATTGGAACTAATGAAAACATCACCGGAAAGATATATGACCCATGTTTCTGTTGCAACTGAACTGACAACCGTGGGTTTTAGAAACTTTAACGTCCTTTAAAATTTTAATAGTGTCAATAAATTTTCATTGTAAGTGTGTAATAGAGAGACTAACTAATGAGTTAACTATTGTGTAACACACGAGATTTAAAAATCAAACAAAAAAATTCCCACAAAATTTGGACTCTTTTATGTCATTTTGTCTTGGATTTAAAATTAGGGTAAAGATAGGGCATTACAGTTGCTATCATAGCAAAGGTTCTAAAACTTGAACCTATGGGTTATCTTGACAATCGAATTGTTTTTTTATAACAGGTGGCTTTCTTATGGTGAGTTTTTATCAGTGTGTGATGGGGATTTGATGAGATCTTGCTTATTTCTATTTTTTAAATATGTATGTGGATCTCGACAAGCATATCGTAAATCACCACCAAATTTTGTGTTATTGTTTAACGTTGTGTGAGAACTTGTGGAGATTTTCATTGGATGGATTGTTGTTTTTCTTGGAGAAACTTATGGGAAATAATGCTTTGGGTGAAACTCAGAGACCATTATGGAGGATATATTGTAATGAGTTAAAAACTTAGAGCTTGATATCATCAACAGTTAGGACATTTGTCTATGGTATTGGATAGTGGCTATAAGTATTATCATTTTTACTTTCTTAGAGGCTTATTTTTTTGTTTGGGAGATCAGATACCATGATAGATATCTCATTGGATCGATTTTATATTTTTATAATCCAAGGTGTGTGTTATCGAATTTTGCCCCTCGGTAAAAATTAAACAAATAAGAACTTACATGCATTGAAAATGGAGAAACGCTCGAAGTTTTCAGTTTTTGCATTTTTGGCACTTGAGAGAAAAATAGGGAAAAAAATGGGCAGGAAATTTCTGAAACTTGAAATCCGAGAATTATGATATTTAGACTTTCAGGTTTCGGGGTTTTGGAAATTTTCATGGGTGAAGTTGGAAAATCAACATCAATGTCCAAAATCCCAAAGTCTGAAACTCTAAAATTCAAACTTTCAGGATTTCAGGGTTTCAGAGACCTTAGGAAGCATGCCAAACATGGAGCAGAAATGTACAAAATCTTGAATTCTAAAAGTCTGAAATTTTTGACTTTTAGGGTTTCAAGGATTTGGGAATTTTTTTAATTTTTCCAAAAAAAACAGTGAGCAAAAATCCCAAAATCCTGAACTTCCAATGTCTGAAATTTCAAACATCAGAGTTTTGGGGTTTTTCACTTCAAAGTTTCGGAAATCTCAAGACCCAAAATGCAAAAATCTTAACACATTGTCTGAAATCTTGATTCTGAAAGTTTGAATTTTCATACTTTTGGACTTTTAGGTTTCGGAACTCTCAGATCAAGAACCTGCCATTTTTGCAAAATGACACCTTGACCTTCAGTTAGCCATAAATTTTGACTGTGAGCTCGGATTTGAGCAAGGGAAGAATTTTTGGAAATCTCTCGACATTTGCTTCAAAATTAGTAAGATAAATTTATTATAAATTAAGAAATACATTTCACCATTTTTTAGGGAGTTAGGCTTCTCACCTACAAAAATAATGATTTATGGGCTTCCATTCCTACCCAAAAAGGAACAACACATGGATGCATGGGTTTTGTCATGGAACCCATAATTTTTTCTAGGTGAATTCAATGCATTTTTGGGCAGTTGAAAGAAGATTTAAATTTTCTTCTCTCCCCTTATCTCATTTTTTCCCTATATATTGTAAGGATGGGCATTTTTCTAAAGGTTGGACATTTTTTCTTTACACCCTCCCTTCTTCTCTGCATGTAAGTGATCTTGTGGAGTACAAACCTCCCATCTAAATTGTAAATGCAATCTTTTCTCTTGGCCATTATATTGGACTGTATCAAATTATTGGAGCAATAAAATAATTCTGTGGATGATTTCAACCGTCTCTTATGTTCATTACATCTTCTTGATCTCTCATTACAATCTTGGTCATCTGTGCATGGTGGTTGTATTACAATTTTTGATGGTTTGTGTTTAATTGCAAAGTAGGTGTTCAACATTCCTTTGGTGCATCACCTCTGTTAGTTTAGGTTTATTTTCTTGCATCTTCTCAACCATGTCTCCTTGGAAATTTAGAGTAGGTTTTAGATCTCATCCTCTAAATTTCGAATGAGTGCATCTAAACAAAGGAATAAGAACCAGCCTTCATCTAGAAATCTTTCTCGATTGCAAAGTCCCACACTTTGGGAAAGTCTCCATGATTTACAATCACACTGAAAGTTTCAACCAATCGAGTTACAAACATTTAGGGGTGATGTGATTACACACCAATAGTTTTGGCACGCTCGATGGGACCAAGAGGTCATTCCAAAAGATTTGAAGGAATTTTCAAGAAAATTGGACTAAGAAATTGCAAGTTCTCCAATTTCAAAATTTTCACCTCTTAGGCTGAACTCTGAAATGGATTTTCTAGTGCTTAACTTGCTCAAGACAAGTTCAAATTTCACAAGTTGATAGATCCGGGGATAATCTTCAAAAGGGTTTTTTTAGTTTTTTGAAATTTTGATTTTCAAAATTTCAGAATTTTTTGAATTTCGGATTTCGGTATTTTGGAATTTCAGATCTCGGGTTTTTGGAACTTCGGGTTTTGGGATTTTGGAATTTCAGACTTCTCAAAATTTTGGGGTTTCGGGATTCATAAATTCAGAGGTCTTGCATTTTTGGGTTTTCGGGACTGTCATGGGTAAGTGCACTAAATTGGGGGCCAAAAGGGGGTCTTACCTGGATGCATTTTCTGAAGAAAAAAAAAAACTTCAACTTGTACAAGTTTTTCGAAATAGTTACACTCAAAATTGGAAGATTTTGTAGAAATATCAACCATAAAATTTTGATTCTAGTTTCTAAGCTACTAGATTTTATTGAAAACAAATAATTTTAAGTGGGTCAAACAACTAAAATACAAAAAGATGCTCCCTTTTTTGTTAGAAAACATAAGAGTGACTTTCATGCCCCCCACCATTTTTTTAGCACCATTCAGTATTTTTGAAAACCCTTTGGTAAAAAGATAGATAGGAGCATTTAGTTCGGGATCCATTTTTTAAAGATTTTTTTAGCCATTTTTTATTTATTTATGATTTTTCTAGTACATAAATTTTATGTTTTAAAAAATAACGGAGCTCCAACCGTGCCCCCCCTAACTACCTGAAAACATATCAAAAATTATATTTTTTTTAAAAAATATGTATAGAATTATCCCTAGTTTGGGCTAGGATATTTTTTTAAAAAAATTGATCACCCAAGAAAAAGATACACCATGAAAGATAGACATATTTACACTTCAAAAAATAGCTATAAAAAGGCATAATTAGAAAATAAATAATATAGAAATCTTATATTAGTCATAAAATTGAAAAATTATATTTTTAGAAAGAAGAGACTCTTCTCTACATCATGGTATAACTTTTTAAAAATGGATTGATTGTTTTGTTTTGATTTATCATAGAGGAAGTGGAATTTTTACATTTTCTTCTAAAAAAATGTTGTTTGTTGTGTTTGTGCAGGTCCATGCCTCAGGCTTGGTGATCTAAACCAGATCCCAAGCCTTGGGGTATGGCTTAGGAAAAGAGAAAACACAAAATGCGTATTTGTTACATAGAACACGTACAAGTTACATAACGCGTACGCATTTTGTGTAGTATAAACATTATGTATGCTTTTGACATGCTTCTATTTACATAATATAAATAATAATAAATGAAAAACTTATAATTTAAATTTATTTATGTAAATATAAGAATTTAGGGTCTCTTTGCACCTTATGGAATCAGTCTCACAGCTCCATGAGTCATGGTTTAGGAGATAAGCTTTTAAAGTATAATTTGTTTAGTACATAGGTAATTTTTCAATATTGCAGCATTCAACCTAAATCTTTTAGTGTTTAACTTATACAATCAAAACCCTAAACCATGGGCCATAAACCTAAACACTAAACTGTAAACCTTGAGCCCTAAACCCTAAACCTTTAACCATGATCCCATGACCCTAAAACCTAAAACCTAAACCGTAAACCTTAAACATTCAACCCTTACCCATGAGACATAAACCTCGAGCCTTAATCCCTAAAACCTAAGCCATAAGCCCTAAAACCTAAACCCTAAACCCTAAACCATGAAACATGAGCCCTAAATGCTAAACCCTATACCCTAAACCATAAAAATAAAATCATAAACCTTAAACACCTGACCCCTAAACCCTAAACCTTAAACACCAAATCCAAAACCCTAAACCCTAAGCCTTGAACCCTACACCCTTATCCCTGAGCCCTAAAATATAAATCCTGAACCCTAGACCATATACCCTAAACGCTAAGCCCTAAACCCTAAACCTTAATCCCTAAACATTAAATCCTAAACCCTGAACCCTGAACCATAAACCCTAAAACCTAAACCATAAACCATAAACCCTTATCCATAAACACTAAATTCTTAACCCAAAACCCTAAACCCTAAGCGTTAAACCCTAAATCCTTAACCTCGATCTGTAAAACCTAACCATAAACACTAAACCCTTAATCCTAAACCTAAAACCTAAATCCTAAACCATAGCCTTGAACCTTAAACCCTAAACCTGAAACCTTAAACCTTGAACCATGAGCCCTAAACCATAAACCCTAAACCCCAAACCATATTTCATAAATATTTTCTAGTCTCATGCCTAGAACCATCATTGAATCTTCTTATAGAACTACCTTGTTTATGAGAGGTGGTGTTATAAAAAATTCACCCCTTAAGTTAATTTTGATAACATGCATCAGATTCTTTTGTCCCGAGCAAGTAGAATTGATTTAAGGCCAAAAATCAGGTTTTTGGGGTCCCCTTGGATTCTCTCTAACTTCTCCATCTAGGAAAAGACCCAAGAAGTTAGAGAAAATTGGAAAAATCTGGAAAATAGGATCATTCAAGTGTTTTGCGAAAAAATTAGACATTTTTGTCTAGGTAGTCCATGGGACAGTTGGAACACTAGGACATGTAGGACGCTAAAAGGTGGAATCACCACACAAGGAGCCAAGCTAAATGAGATGCGATGAATGCAAAATTCATCAGCCCTCATGGCGTGGTCAACATAATATGTGCGAGGAAAAGGAAGCTTGAATCAGGTGATGTAGAGATTTTTTCCCGGGATAGCCGGGACACGCATGACCATAACTTTTGACTCTTAGCTCCGATTCTCATAAAATTGGACATTATGGAAGGAGAAATATTTCTTAATTTTAATGAGGGTAAATCTATTAAAATATAAGAAATGTATTCAGCTCCAGTCAATTAATGTTCATTCCTGTTAAATGGCAAAAAATGTCTAGCAGACCCAAAATAGCTGCTTGTACTCAGAAGGCCATAATGTTTGCATTTCTCAACGAAATCACATGAAATTCATAGTGTTGGAATCATGGCTTCAATCACAATGCAAAAAATTATAGAAATTCTAGATTTTATGAAGGATAGATAGAGTATTTTCAGAAAATGTGGCAAAGTTTAGAATAGTGTTTTATTTGGTAGTTGGACGCATTCAATGAAGCATGGGCTAATATATTTCACTGCTGCAAGTCATGGGACAGTATAGGGAGCCTTTAGAAAGAAACAAAACATCATTTCACTCCATTTAGTACTTGTTACAAGTGGTTGAAGGATAAATTTCGAGATTTCCATTTTCCCTCTCTCTCTTCTTATTTTCTATAAATTGGAGTGTTGGGCTCGTTGAAAAAAGAGAGGTAGTTTTGTTGTAGTAAAGCTCTGTGAAAATTTCTTTATAAAGCCATTTTTCTATAGGCCCTTGTGGTTGACTCCTTGCATGGTGATCCAGGCCCTTATCTTCTAATAGATTGAATTGTGCATATCATGAAGCAATAAAATACGAGTTTGTGGATGCATCTTCTCCTACTATGTTTGTTTACACTCTTCTTTCCCTTTCAACCTTCATTACAAGAATATTGTATCTATTTTATGCTCTTGCAAGGACTCATTATTATTGTGCATAGATGAAATATTGTTGTAAATGCATTTACTAGATTGTGAAGAACTGTTATCATCCCTTCTAGTATGCATTTTACTTCTATTTTTCACATGTTGCAAGACTACTCTCACACCCCATATTTTCTTGTGTATCACCGTTGTAGTGTAGGCTTTCATTTTTTATACATTCTCTCTCCATGGTCCCTTGGAAAGTTAGATTAGGACAGTTAGTTTTTCCTACATTAGAGTAGATTGTGGCAGGTAGTTTACGAACAAGAACCAACTTTCTCTAGAGGTCTATCTCAAGTAGCAAGTCCCACAGCTTGGAGATAGTACCCATGTTATCCAATCACACTGTGAGCTCAAGTATATGCACTTTTGTAAACATAAGGGTGTTTTGATTCAGTGATAACATGTGGGACAAGTAACTAAATGGATATGACATCTACCTTGTGGATTATAATGCATATATTACACATCTCTTCAAAACTTGTTTCTCCCCACATATACTTGTGCTCTTGAATGTAAATTTATTCACACTCTAAAAAAAATTCACATTTCTCATATTTCCATGTATGGTATTATGCAATCTACGATGACCCATTAGAAGCTAGAAAAAATAACCATCACAACAAAAAAATTAATCTTAAAAGAAACAAAAGAAACATAGAGAATATATCAATGCAGAGGTGTAGGATCATAATTGAATTTCCTGTAGTATTCTCTCCTCTATAGAAAGATAAATTTCAAGTGTTCTACTGGAATGGATAGGAAATTTGACAGAACTTCTTGAAGTGTTCAAAATAAGCACAGAAACAGGGAATGGCTAAGAACACTAAGGGGTTATCAATCACCTTGTAAATATTTCTTGTTTAGTTCTTAATGGGAGTTACCTAGCCTACGACTTAGTGATCTTCCATTCATTGATAATTCCTTATATGATAAACCCATGGATGTTTTCAAAATCCCCTGAACAAAAAGATAGGGGTAGTCATCAATCCTAGTGAAGGGTGTGATGTGATTTCTAAGAAACTTGAAATTCATATAGATTTAGAGGTCATAACATGAATTTACAAATATCTCTATCATTATAAATAGAAGCCAAGTAACAATGTCTCCCTATACATCCAAGGATTGATGACTACTAGGGTATTTGGAAGGATTGGAAATTCAAGAATATGACATTTCCCTCCTTTAAAATATCAATAGATGAAAAACATCAAATTTTGATGACTCTCTTTAAATGTTCTGCCTACAAATTCGATGAACGCTGAACTCTGTGACCTAAACCCTTAACCCTCAACCCTGAGAAATAAACCCTAAACTATAAACCCTAAACCCTAAAACCAAAATAATAAATCTTAAACCCTAAACACTAAATATTAAACACTAAAATCTAAACCCTAAACCCATAACCCTAAACATTTGACCCTAGACCCTAAACCCTGAGACCTAAGCCCTAAACCCTAAATACTAAATCTAGAGGAATGAGCTCAAACCCCCAAACCTTAAACTAGTAATGCTAAACCCCGAACCTTAAGCCAAAAACCATGAACCATGAACCCTAAACTGTAATCCCTAAACCATAACCCCTAAACCTTAAGCTTTAAACCCTACACACTAATCCTTGAGCCCTAAACCCTAAATCTAGAGACCTTATCTCTAACCCCTAAACCTTAAACCTGTACCTAACCCTTAAAACTTAAACCCATAACTCTGAACCCTGAACCATTAGTCGTAAACCTTAAACCATGCACCCTAACCCCTAAACCTTGAACCCTGAGCCCTAAATCGTAAACCATAAACATTAAGGCCTAAATGTTAAATCCTAAAGGTCCCTAAAACCTAAACCCTAAACACTAAACCTTGACCCCTAAACCCTAAACTCTAAACCCCAAGTACTAAATCCTAAACCCTAAACCCTAAGCCATAAACCCTTAACCCTAAACCCTAAGCCTAAACACTATGCCCTAAACCCTGAACTCTGTGACCTAAACCATTAACCCTAAAACCTAAACCCTATTCCTCACGCCTTAAACCCTAAACCTTGAACCCTTTGCCCTAAACCCTAAACCCTGATATTTAAACCTTAAACCCTAACTCCTTAACCATAAATCCTCAACCCTAAACCTTAAACCCTGAACCTGAAACCCTAAACCCTATACCATAAACCCTAAGCATTAAACCCTAAACTCTAAGCCCTAAATCCTAAACCCTAAACCCTAAAATCTAAAATGTAAACCCATGACCCCTAAACCCTAAACCTTGACCCTTTGCCCTAAACCCTAAACCCTAAGCCCTTTAAACCCTAAAGGCCGTAAGCTAAAACCCTACACCTTGAACCCTTAAACATAAATCCTCAACCCTAAACCCTAAAAACTAAACACTGAGCCCTAAATCCTAAACCCGAACCTTCAACTCTCAACCCTAAACCATAAACCCTTAACCCTAAACCCCCAATCCTTAAAACCTAAAACTGAATCCTTTTCCCTAAACTTTAAACCCTAACCTTTAAACCTTAAACCCTAACTCTTAAACCTTGAACTATAAACCCTATTTCCTCAACCCTAAACCTTGAACCCTGACTCCTAAACCCTAAACCCTAAATCCTCAACCCTAAACCTTAAACCCTGAGCCCTAAACCCTAAACCCTATACCATATACCCTAAGCCATAAACCCTAAAGTCTAAGCCCCAAATCCTAAACCCTAAACCCTAAACGCTAAACCCTGACCCCTAAACCCTAACCCCTAAACCCTAAACCTTGAGCCCTAAACCCTAAGCCCTAAGCCCTGAATCTTAGGCCCTAAGCCATAAGCCCTAATCCAAAACCCTAAACCTTGAACCCTGAAACATAAAACCTCAACCCTTAACCCTAAAAACTAAACCCTAAACCCTCAACTCTCAACCCTGATCGTTAAACCCTAAACCTTAAACCTTGAGCCATAAACCCTGAACCCTCAACGTTGATGCCTAAAACCAAAACCTGAAACCTTGGGCCCTAAATCCTAAACCCTAAACCCTTAACCTTGAACCATAAACCCTAAAATTCAAACCCTAAACCATAAACCCTAAACCATGAACCCTGAGCCCTGAGACCTAAACCCTAAACCCTAAAATCTGAACTATGAGCCTTAAACACTAAACCTTAAACCCTAAACCCTAAACTCTGTGCCGTAAACCTTAAACCCTAAATCATAAACCCTCACCCAAAGGAAATTCCTTAAAATATCATTCAACATGTTTAAGGTGATCGATCAACTCATTTAGTTTTGATGAGAGACTACTTCCTTTGAAGGCCTAAAAAGGCATTTTGGCCATTTTGTAGTTAATTAAACACCCTTCAGAACAAGCTAAAATGATCTAGTCATGTCATCGACTTATCAAGGACCATTATTTGTGAAGTATTAAGGCATCGTTTATCTCCATAAGAGACATATGATCAAAATAATGTATGAGAATCATGAATTTCATTCTATAAAAGGATGCTTTTAGAGCTAGGAAAGGTGAGGGGATGATCTTTATATGGAGCACCATGTTTCTAAGAATGAGCAATCATCTAAGTTCACTTGATGTACTTCACTTGGTACTATTCGTAACAAATCATTCAACACATAGTAGTGTTATCACATCTCAAGGAGGAAGCACATTACAATAACCTCATTTTGGCCATAGGACAAGAATCCCATTCAGGGAACAATCCTTTATCTACAAAGTGAGGATATCTTTTTAGTAAGAAGTAGATAAACATCATAGAGTTAATCCATGGTCACTAAAGTGAATTATGGACCAAATTTAAAAATGAGTACCAATTCAGGTATTCATAGGGCCAAAATCCATTTTAGAAGGTCAAAAACCTAAAAAATGACTATATGCTTTTCCAAAACAAAGACCGACTACAATATATATGCCCTAAAATTTTTAGGTCGTTTGCTAAAATCTTGAAAATGAGTAAGTACTAACCAGATTACATTTTGAAAAACTATCTTCTAGATTATAACTATTAGAGCTACAAGACCACTTCCATAAGGTGCAAAGTGACCCTCATTTCTTATATTTACTAAAATAAATATAAATTATAAGAAATAATAAAAGAAATCTTAAACACTTATTTTTGTAAGTACAAACCACTAAAACACAAATGCATGGTCCATACTACACAAAACGTGTATGCGTTGTAACATGTATGTGTTTTGACTTCTTTGAAACGTGTAAGCATTATAGGTTCGGTGATTACCGAGCCAAAAAAATTAAAACACGAGCTTGTTTTAGCAAAACATGTACATGTTTCGTTTGTTTTTGGGTTTTTGTCGACTTTTTAACCCCCCAAGTTCATACACTTACCCTCGTTAAAAATTAATTTTCAACCTCCAGAATATCAAATACACAGGTCCTTCAAATTTTTAATTTTAATTTTTTCAAGTTTGGTGTGTAACTTGGAAAAATCTAGCCTTTAGAGGATCATTCCCCAACACATCTAATGACTCTGAAGGGATAGAATTTAGTGGTATAGTAGCACAAGTTGCCAAAGTATATGAGAAGAATTCAAACTAGGTCTGATACTTGAGAATAGGGAGTATTTGTCTACTTGCAATCATCACAAGGAAGAGGAAGGAGAGGAATAAGACCGTAAAGATCACTGTCTCCACCTAACAAGACTTTGTCTATGCCTCCACCTGGTAGACCTTTTCTCCAATCGACCAGGGTTCTCTGACCAATCAGGATGGTGTAACCTAATCCCTTTGTCAACTTCACGAGTAGTAGCCCACTTTCCCTAAATGCACAAAATCAAGTCTCGATTTTAGCACTAAACAATATTCCCCTATTTCACAGGAGAAAATAATACTACTCCTATTGACCACATCTAGGACATTGCCAATGTATGTGTAATTCATGAAATCGATGAAATGGATATTGCGGTCAAGTTGTTAGCTTGATATTTTAAGGGTAAAGATTTGCAATGATTTAGAAGCTAACAACAAGGTCTATCTAGAATTGGTATCATTTATGCACAGCCCTCCATAATCAATTTGGGGAAAAGGGATATAATATTTCTTTATTGGAACAATTGACAATAATCAAGACGGCTCCTAATGAATAGTTGACCGATTTGAACTTCAGGTTCTAGAGGACATGGGATAAAATTCCACTTGTTGTGAGATTATCAGTTGAAGGTGTATTCCTCTTCTTTTTGAAGACTATAAATTCAGATATTGCAATGATGATACAATCTATGTGAGGTATAACCTTATATGGAGCCTATAATATTACTATTAGAGCTGAAAACGACTTGATTCAAGATGGTAAGATAGCACCAAGGCCACCAATGCCTCTCTATATAGATATGGGAGCTCTTATAGCTAGTCAAACACTAGATTTGAATCCCATTCCACCCCCTAGAAATAAAAGAAATACTTAGACTTCTACTTCATCAAGCACTTCAAAAGAGTTATAAGAGGTCATGAAGTAACTTCGGAACTTAGGAAGTGAACTAGTAACTATCAAGAGAAAACAATCTCAAAGTTCTAGACCGTATCAGCCCCAAAATTAATATCAATCCAGGCCCCCATATCAGCTAAATAGACAACCAAATTAGGCTGGAAATAAAATCTAGAACTAGGAAAAATCTTAAGCTTCCAGGCCATTTCGACCATATGATCCAAATACATCTTCAACATCAAGAGCCTTGGTTCTAACACAAGACAACAAGGCACAAGAGTACGATTGGTGTTACCCCTATAATCTACCTCAAAATCAATCAAGGTGTTTCAACAGTGCATTGAATCAGGCCTTGATGGTGGAGACCATTGGTGTATCCCAAGAACCAAGTATTAGGGGAAATCAGCAGCAGGAAACCCAACAAGAGGCACCTCGAACAGAAACCACATTGGTCAACTAGAAAACATAAGAATTATGTGGAGTTAACCAATCACCTTTTCAAGGTCTAGCTGCCAACACATGGTCAAAGAAGAGGAACATAGAAGAGGGAAAGTTGTCTAATCTAGTTTTTTCTCATCCCGGTCCTACATAACAAGGATTTAGTAGACCAAATGCAACCCTGAATGTGTAAACTCAACCTAAGGCACCCATTGTAGCAGTACATGTGTTTTTTCAAGCTCCAGAAAAGGTCGTGCCAAGTAAAGGGAAATAAAAGGATAATTCATCCCCTTTCAACATCATTGATCAAATAAGAAGACACATGTGAACATCTCCATGTGGGAGTCACTGGAAATCCTAGGACAACGAGATTTGTTGCAAGCTGCAATGGCCAATTGGTTTGTCTTGAATGGATCAAAAAAAGGATAGGATAAAGTTCTCACTAATACAGTACAAAAAAAGGGAGGTCAACCAAACAAGAATTTGAAGCCTCCACCATTATATGTGTCATTGATTGAAGGGAACCACTTGATACATAATTGCATGATCAATTCAGGGGCAAGTATCTCATTAATGCCAAAACAAATAGTAGACCTATTGGGTTTAAGGTATGAGTCTGTACTAAAACGAGTGGTGCAACTAGATCGGAAAACAATAAGAATGGTTGGGATTATTAAATGTTTAAGTCTAATGTTGTGTGCATGTCCAAACATAACAGTTCTGCAAGATGTGTTTGTAATTAACCTCCTGTCACTCTTTACATTGTGCCTATCAAGAGACTTCACTACCAAAAGTAGTGGGTATCTATCTACAAATTGGTCACACATGCTTTTCAGGATGAGGTATAGAGCCAAGGTGACTATAAGGTTAGAGACAATTACCAATTTCCAAATCGAGCCTCATGTGTCCAGTCCTATTAATGTAAATTTCTCAGCCTTTGATCAAGAAGAATATTCAATTGATCTGGAAATAGGTATGAAGGTCTAGGGTATTCTAGATTTGACTCTGGATGAATGGTAAAATAAAAGGCATAAATTTTACCCATACAAGGAAATGGAAGAATCTAAACTGGGTGTATATTGTGTACACGAAGAAAAATCACCCATTCCAAATATCACCAAGCTAGAAAATAAGGATGAAAATAAAGTTTGGCAACTATTTTTTGATGGTTCAAGAAGAAAACAATGTGTTGGAGGAGGTGCAATGTTGGTCTCACCACAAAACACTAAGTATTATTCATTTTTTAGGTTTCAGTTTACATGTTCAAATAACACAGCTGAATACGAGGCTTTGATTCATGGACTTCATTGGGCTAGGAAAGGAGTCATAAATAATTTTCAAGTATTTGGGAATAGCGAGCTAATCAAGAACCAAGTTAGAGGACAAGATTATGCAAATAATGACCTACTCAAGAGCTACACGAACAAAGTATGGGACCTCATTGAGGATTTCAAAGCTTTCAACATTGTGTCCATATCCAGGAAGAAGAATGATGTTACGGATAGGATTACAACAATCAGGGTAAGTTTTGATGTGGTGGATAGCATTAAAAGAGACAAAACACAACCACACATCCATCAGATTGTAAGGCTAGCAGTCCCAGACAATAACACAAGTTGGTCGGTGTTTGAGAATGATCAACAGATCATTAATTTCTTACAAGAAGAGGCTGAATTATCATCTAGGAATCAAGAAAAATTAGCACACTAGTATGGGGATCTAGTAGTACAGCTATGGACAAACAAGCTTCCCAAAGGCTTGGTTATGTTGGAGTCCATCTACAACTTGAATGATCAATTTTGTAAAGAGAAAGACAACATACATGTCAAGGGAGAATATTCAGAACCTATTTCGGTTGGGGAATGAAAGACACTCCAAATTGGGAAAGTAGCTACTAAGAAGGAAAGATATGAGTTCACACAAATTTTCTAGGAGTCTCCAGATATCTTTGCTTTGAGCTATGAATACTTGAGAGGATTCAATCCGAAGTTATCACAACACACAATTGAACTAGATCAAGATGCTAATCCCACCAGCAAAAATCAAAGACCAGTTAATCCACACATTGATCCTTTTATGAAGAAAGAGATAAAAAAGCTAATAGAGGAAAGCATTATATTTTTAATCAAGCATTCAAGTTGGGTTTCCAACTTGGTTCCGGTCAGGAAAAAGAATGGAGAAATCAGGTTATGCGTGGATTTTTGAGACTTGAACCGAGCATCTCTCAAAGATCACTACCCACTCTCTTCAATAGAGTGAATCTTATAGGTAGTATCTAGATAAGAAATATTCTCTCTCTTAGATGGCTACTCAGGGTATAATTAGATAATGGTGAAAGAAGATGATTAGTTCAAAATGGCTTTCACTACGAAGTGGGGGACCTATGCCTACAGGAAATTTTTTTTTGGATTGTATAATGTCAGAGCCACTTTTAAAAGAGAGATGGACATGGTATTCAAGGGTTTGATCACCAAAATAGTCCCAATATATCTTGATGATATCACAGTGTTCTCCAAAAATGTAGCGGATCACCTATTTCATTTGAGACAGGTATTTCAAAGATGTAGGAGATTTGGGGTATCACTGAATCCTAAAAAATGCATATTCTTGGCTAATGAAGGCAAGCTCCTAGGCCATATTGTGTCAAGGGAAGGATTGACGATTGACCTAGAAAGAGTTGAAGTAATTCGAGCATTTCCCTTGCAAAGTCATAAGAAGTCTCTTCAAATCTTCTTAGGAAGGATAAATCTTTTCCGCATATTTGTGCCAAAATTTACCACTCTTGTGAAGCTAATAACATTGATGTTAAAGAAGAGAATTGCATTTAGGTGGACAATTGAGGGTATAGAATTTTTTGAAGCAATAAAAGAGGCTATATCCCAAGCTCCAACTCTCGTCAATCTAAACTTCTCCAAGGACTTCATGCTCTATGCCTTTGGTGGTGGGGAAACAATTTCTGTAATCCTAGTGCAACAAAACAAAGAGGAATCTGAAAATCCAATTTCCTTCTTTAGCAAAAGTTTGGAAGACTATGAAGTGAGATACTCGTTCATTGAGAAGCATGTTCTTGTAGTGATCAGGAACTTAAAGAAATTCAAGCACCTAGTCTCAAACAACAAGATCAAATTGCTAGTCTCTCATGTGGGAGTCAAGGACTTCCTTCTGAATAAATATCTGAATGAGAAACGTGCAGGATGGATCACTCATGTCATTGAATATGACATTGAAATTAAGGTCACTAAGTTGGTCTGTGGGAAGGGTTTATGTGAACAGTTGGTCTCAAGTGAACAAGTTGATGCAAGCAATGGAAATGAATATGTCTTGGTATTATAGGATGATCAAGGGAAAGTGAATGATGATGTGCCTATCCCTTGTTGGAATAAAAATATGATACACTTCCTCCAAGAAGACCTATGTGCTGAAGAAATGAGAAAATCAAAGAGGAGATACTTCATATTATAAGACATTTCATTTGTGTTTGTTGATAGTGTTTTGTTCAAAAAGGACATCAATGGTGTTCTATTGAGATGTATTGGAACAGATCAAATTGAGAGATTGTTACAGGAGTTTCGTGATGGAGAGGCTAGAGGTCATTTTCCCCCATGTGTAACAACTCTCATGATAAAGAAGGAAGGTTATTATTGGCCCATAGTGTTTAGTGACTGTTACACATGGATTAAAAGGTGTAAAAAGTGTGCATTCTTCATAGGAAAGAAAAGGTTAACAGTACTTGCATTGCATCCAATCTCATTTAACCAATCATTCATGTAATGGGGATTGGAATTCATTAGGTTCATCAATCCAAATTCAATCCAACGGCACAAGTGGATTCTCATAGCAAGAGACTATTTCACCAAGTGGACCTAAGCGGTAGCACTCAAGGAAACAAACAAGTCTAGCATATTAGAATTTTATGAAGGAATAGTGACTAGGTTCGGAGTAGCAGCCAATATCATATTAGACAATACATTGGAATTCCTAGGATCCAAGATCACATAATGGGATGTCAATAATGGAACCAACTTCATCACATATTCAAAGTATTACCCACAGGGTAATGGGCAGGTAGAGTCCACAAATAAGAATTTGCTAAGGATCATCAGAAGGACTCTAGATGAAAATCAAAGGACATGCAATACCAAGGTCAAATTAGCATTATGGGTTAACAGGATCACACCAAAGAGGTCCAAAGGTAATTCTCTTTATAAGATGGTCTATGGGAAAGAGGTGGTGTTTCCTATATCATTGGAGCTTCTCGCATTGGAACTCATGAAGCAGTTGGAATTATCTGAGTTTGAACCAATGGAAGCTAGATATGTAGAACTAATGGAACTAGAAGAAATCAGAGAACATGTAATTCACATGCTAGAGAAAGATCAGACCTTATTCAAAATATGGTTTGACAAGAAAGTAACAGAAAGGACCTTTTAGGAAGGGGACTTAGTTCTGAAGTGGGATGTAGATCGGGAAAAAATAGGAAGGAATTCCAAGTTTGATGCCATTTAGAGTGGCCCCTACATAATGATAGGATGTAAAAGTAGCAATGCCTTCTAAATTTCTACATTGGATGAAGAGGAGCTTCTAATTCAGGTTAACGGGTCCTATCTTAAACATTGCTACTGAAGCAAAATGTTTCACCATTGTAAACATTAGCCTAGGATTTTAATTCCTCTAAGTTAGTGTGCATATTGTCTTGTTGTAGTTTGGGTTTCAATTTCCCTAAGTGCCTTCGGCATAGGTATTTTTGTTCCTAGGTTGAATCATTGTGTAGTTCAGTGTACCTCCAAAGGTGAATGTTGTAACAATTCATTCCAAAAGTAGGTGAAATTTCCAGGTCAACACAATTTTCTACTCTCACAAATCTCATCTTCAAGATTTTCTTATGAATATTGAGAGTACGAGTAGGTGGGGTTCAGGTTTCAAGAAAAAGATCAATATTAGGCTAGAATTCATGACTCCATGACCAATGGATACTTCAAGGTAACTAATATTTTCACATAGCATGTAGGTGATCCTGCAAGTCACCAAATTGTTATCCAATTTAGCCCCTCAAGAAAAATTGGACAAACAAGAACATGCATGTAGAGAAAATGGAGAAAGGCTCGAATTTTTAAGTTTTTTGAATCTTTGGAATTTTGAAGAAAAATATGGAAAAAATTGGGCGGGAAATGTCTGAAACCTGATATCGTGAAATTCAAAAATTTAGACTTTAGGTTTCAGGGTTTCGAAAACTCTCAGGAACGAAGTTGGAAAATCATCCTAATTGTCCAAAATCCCAAAGTCTAAAAGTCCAAAATTTAGACTTTTGGTATTTCAAGGTTTTAGAGACCTTGGGAAGCATGCAAGAAATGGAGCCAAAATGTCTGAAATCCAAAAGTTTGAAAATCTAAAATTTCATAATTTCAGAGTTTCGCGGTTTCAGGAATTTTGGGAATCATGACAGAAAATTAGCAAGCAAATATGCCAAAATCTCGAAAGTCTAAAGTTTGACATTTTGGAATTTGGGAATTTCATGGTTTCAGACTTTAGATTTTTGGAACTTTCAAGCCCCAAAATGCAAAAATCTCAACTCAATGTCTGAAATCCTAAATTCTGAAAGTCTGAATTTTTGGACTTTCAAACTTTTGAGTTTCAAACTTTTGGAAATCTCATCAAGAACCTACCATTTTTTTATAATGACACCTCAACCTTCAATTGGCCATAAATTTTGACTGGGAGCTTAGATTTTACCAAGAGAGGACTTTTTGGAAATCTCTCGACGTCTGCTTAAAAATCAATGAGACTAAGTTATTCAAAGTTAATAAATATAGTCCACCTTTTTTGAGGGTGTGAGGCTTATCACCTACCAAAATAATGAGGTATGGGGCTTCCTTTCTTTTCCCAACAAGCAACAACACATGAAGGCATGGGTTTTGTCATGGAACCCATAATTTTTTTTAGGAGAATTCAATGCATTTTTGGGTGGTTGAAGGAAGATTTCGAATTTCTTCTTTCCCCTTCTCTCATTTTCTCCCTATATATTGAAAAAGAGGGGCATTTTTCTATAGGTTGGAAATTTTTTCTTTGTACCCTCCCTTCTTCTCTGCCCATAAGTGATCTTATGGAGTTCAAACCTCCCATCTAAACTATAAATGCAATCTTGTCTCTTGGCCATTGTAATGGACTATATCAAATATTTGGAGAAATAAAATAAGTTTGTGGATGATTTCAACCCTCTCTTATGTTCATTGCAATCTTGGTTATCTGTGCATGGTTGTTGTATTACAATTTTTTGATGGTTTGTGTTTAATTGCAAACCAGGTGTTCAGCATTCCTTTGGTGCATCACCTCTATTAGTTTAGGTTTATTTTCTTTCAACTTCTCAACGTTGTCTCCTTGGAAAGTTAGAGTAAGTTTTAGAAAACATCCTCTGCAATTTTGAATTCATGCATCTGAAATAGAGGAATAGGAACTGGCCTTCATCCAGAGAACTTTCCTGATTGCAAATTCCCACACTTTGGGAAAATCTCCATGTTATGCAATCGTATTCAGGGGTGTTGTGATTACACATGAACAATGTGTATTCGATGATTAGTACCCCTATAGAAATCTTGCGAAAGGTTTTCTAGTGATTTTGATTTTCATATTTGTTTTATTTGTAAACTTGAAATTTTGGAGCCAAGATTTCATTCGTTTGACTTATTAAAAATCTTCTATCCTCTTCTTGTTAAGTTTTGACTTATTGTAATATTTTCATAATTTGAATGTTGTTACTTAGCTATTTATTATTTACTCCTGATATTTTATCAATTTTCTCCCTTTTGGTGACTGTAAGCTTCATTATTTTTTAGTTAACTTGGTTAAAGTGTTGTCAAGAATGTTATTTGTGTTTTGGTGCATGATTGTCAGCTAGTTCTACTTTTTTCATGTTGTGTACTCTTATTATATGGGGGTATGTCAAATGTGCCATGAATTTATTCTTAGTGCTGATGGATATACCCTTGGTTTTGAGGTGATGGGGATCTAATTCTTCTAGGGCCATAGAGTGACTCGGAATCACTTTATACTAGACACATGGTCCTCTCTTGGTGGATTCAAACTAGTGATATTTAGTCCTCCTTTTATAGAGAGACATACTTTATTTTTAGTCCTCTTTGGTTGATAGACTCATATGACTTCTTAGGTCCTCCTCTGTTGGGAGACCCTCATGATGCTCTATCCTTTCCAATGTATTGGAAACGATGTTATGCTATGTGATGATGCTATGTAGTAGTAATCAGTGAATTTAGGCAGTGGAGTTTTTCTATCTCCTCATCTTCTATGATGATAATTTCTATCTTTAAGATGGCTATGGTAATCAATTCAGACTCTATGAATTTTGTATGCAATGATTCCCTTCTTTATAGTTATGTTTTTCTAGAGGATAATGTTATTTTATAATATGAGGATCCAAATATAGGCTTACTAGATTTTATAAATTGATAATATTATTCTATTTCATGTCCATTCACTCCATGACAAAGGTTTGAATCTTCTTAATCCTAAACTCCAAAGTTTCCTTCATCAATTTTATCATTTATCTTTGTGTAGATAGTTTCCCCGTGACATTTGTTTGCTGGACATTATTACTTGGTTTCTTCAATTATATATCCTTTAGCTCCACTTCCTCCTTGGAAACTCATGCGCTTAGAATAGGATCATATTTTTGACACCTATTAAAATCCAAATAAGCCTTGGTATTTGACTCCGTAGCCTTTGCAATCAAGATATCAAAACATAGCAATCTTGGACTCCAAAAATCCTTTATTATTTTCCTTCTCCTTAGCTAATCCTTATTCAGTTGGCCTTACGCCATTCTTAGTATTTATAACAAATCATTACGAATAATTCCTCGAGGTACTCCCTCTCATCATTATACTCAATTCGATCTTGGATTATAAAAGTGGGGCATGAGCCTTTGATCTTTTTCAATAGTGCTCTTGTTATGTCATAGGCTTCCTTCATGCACTTCTATTGTCCCTTAATGTTATTCTTTAATCCCTCAATTTCGTACTCCTTACTATTTTTTTCTTCTACCATGAGCCTCATCATATCCCCCTTATCCAAATTTCTATGTATAACATTATCTATTATTTTATTCAACACATTTCATGCTATGGTCAGTTGTTAAATTGGTGGGATAGATGATGGTAAATCTTACCTAGGAAGGTTCTTCAGTACAAATTTGGACTGGGACCTCTTACTAATTTAAAACTCTAGCTCCTCTACATATGAGTGAATGTTCCATGATATCATCCCTTTGAGTATGTGAGATACCTCTTTCCTCCTCTATAAGGACCACCAAAAGAAAATATCCTTGGAGACTGTTCTCTAAAATATCACCTCAAAAACCCTATATGATCATCAATAAAAGAAATATGTGGTGATTAAGGAGATATTTTGTATCCTTACCTCTTTGGCCTTGGTTTGTAGCTTCTTTTGTGTAAACGTCCCTGTACTGGACTCATGTTTGGTACCATTCTCCTCCCTAAAAATATGTGGGCCATCACCTTCCTTGTCTTCTTTAGGATCCTCATGGGTGTCGCACATCTCCTCTTAGTGCACTGGTGTTTTGACCTCGCAGGGGATTTCATTATGTTCATCTTCTTACCTATCCTTTTCTACACTTGATTCTACATGGAAAAAAATTTCTTCTCCCCTTTATATTTACACAAAGGATCCTTGCATCCTGATTCATGTACAGACTTCTTGTGTCCCAAATATGTCCCAAATATTTTACCACCTTTTCCTCTAAGTAAAGTATTCATTGCAAGAAATATCTTGGGCCCCTAATCCCCCCTTATTATTCCTTAGTTGACTTACCTTTTATGGTTGAGAAGAGGATGTTCATCCATTGTGTTCCCTTATTTTTTATTTTATCTCTTTCCCATAACCTTGATCAATTGTAACTTATTCTTCTTCCTCCTCCTCAAATGGGATCTCCTCCCAACTCCTCTTTGGGATATTCACCATGCTTTCCTTTGGTTCATGCATATGAGTTTCACATACCTCAAATTCTTCCCCATCCTTTCTCTTTGGATTTAAGACAACAAAAACCCTCCATATCATTTCTCTTATTGTAACATTTACCATGGGGTTCAAATATAAGGTATCTCATTCTAGTGTTTCCAATAACGTTAGCCTAGAATCATATCCAAGAGTTCGCATAAAGTATGCCAGTATGATTCTACCTTTTCTATGTATAAAACATTATATTTTGTGAATCCTTGATTCTATTTACTATGAATTTGAAGTATTTTTCTCTGAATCTAGACAGTAGTTTACACCACGGCCCCATCTCTCCATTATCTATCATGAACTATGTAAGGATAAAGTGTTTCGTCACTACAAAAATTTCCTGATCTCCAACCTCTATATGAATCTCATGTGGTATGCATCATTTATTCTCAAACTTTGCACACAACCTATTATACAACTTATCTAGTCACACCTTATAATGATTGTTTAATGCCTCCTCACATGTAAAGTTTGCAAATTGAACCTGGGGGAACTAGTTCTACACTGGGTGGATCCATATATCATCCTATGGTCCATTGCGAACAAAAAATTCCTAGAATATAATCAATAATCAGATTGAGCCCCACCTTATCTTATCTCCTTCCTCATTCTACACCTTCACTTCCTCAATCCCATCGGTGATGAACTGTGTAATATTATATTGTGTTTTATGCGCCATCTTATGTGAAATGTAGAGGAATTTATTTTTGACTTCTTCCCATCTCTATGAAGTTCCAAGATTTTTGTTGATCATTCAAGCTTCTACCCTAAGTGTAAGGAGTGTAATTTTTCTCCACATTCATGACTTGACCACCTCCGTCATATTGCAATTTTATGGCCAACTTATCAATTCTTATTTCATCATGCAGATCCAGATCTAGGTCTTCGACGATCTTATCAATCCTTATCACTAACCCAATATGATGGGTTGTAATCCTCATTTTCCTACTCACATAATAGAGTTAATCCTCATGTACATGTAATGCCCCATTTGATGTTCACCAGTCCCTAACCTGCCGACCCTGTTGCTAAGCCTGGGAGACTGGTGTGTGTGTGTGCTTTCGTTGACCGATGTTGACCGTGTCCTAGGTCGCAGTGAAGATTTTTCACCTTCCCTCTCCTTCTTTCCCTTCGGGTCGTTGTAGACACCCCAAGCTGTGGACCCCGTAGCATCATGGACGATTATACGGTTAAAAGAAAATTTGGTTCTCGGCTCTTCGAGTTCGTTGGGTCGTCGACATTAATAGGATTAATAATTATTATCATTATTTTAAGCTGTAAAATCATAATAATAATAATGTTTGTAATAATATTATAATTTATATTGTCGATCTGTGCTTATTAATTATATTACTCCTCGTTGTCGGGAGATCATTAGTAATACGGTTAATAAAATGATGTTATTATTATTATTATTACTAATTAATAAATTCATGTTATTATTATTAATAATTTGGCGATCGTTACTGTGTGTTTATTATCTTTTTTTTTCTTCTGTTTTAGGCTTGTTTGTGTTTTTATCTAGTTAAAACAAACAAGCAAAAATAAAATAAAATAATAAAAAAACTAAGAAAACCCGTGATTCTCTGTGGGGGCAGATTAGGGCAAAACAAACCCTTCCATGTTTTGAAAAAATCACAGCTAGGGTTTTGTCATTTTGATTTTGGAATGAGTTAGGCCTTTTTGGGCATGCATTTTTAATGGGCGGCTGGCTTAGGGCACAGGGATCTTGCATCAGAAGGAGTTTGTTGAAGAGGCTACGTTGGAAGATTTCAAGCAAGATGGAGGTGTATGATTCACAGTAAAGTCTAGATGCCACAACATTTTCAGCTTCCAGCCTAGGCCGCGCCAGGCTACCTGCGTGGGAGAATCAATGCCAAAAAAGGAAATAAATTTGTGTCAGATGTGGAAGTCGCAGCGTGCCCTAGTAGATGCGTATGTAAAAACATGGAAGCATTTGTCATTTATTGCTGACTAAATGCGTTGGAGAAATGCGCCGTTTCATGGACTACAATGATTTTGGGAAATGCACATGGTGGTTTTGTTAAAACTGCATTGGAACCTTTCCAATTAAAATACGGTTGGTTAGTTTGAAGCCACACAGAAAACCTCCAACCTTTGTTGAGTATCTTCCTAGCTGTTGTCAAAAATGGGAGCTTTAGCCTACGCAAAGACATCCATCAAGCATCATGGGTGAATAATATCCCTTAGATAAATCTTTTTGTACCCAGATCTGTTTGTATGCAAAATGTGAAGGCATACACAATGCCATGTGAAGCTTGTTTGACAAAATACATGAAAGATATGTGGTCTCCCAGGGACTGCAATGATAGCGAGGATAAACAAAAAATGGGTCTGTTAAGAAGGCATTGAACTCTTTGATAGAATGCCTCAAAGAAATGTTGTCTCATGGAATGCCATGATGGCAGCATATGCACAAAATGGATGTCTAGCAAAGGAACTATGATTTGTTTGGCAGAATGCCTCAAAGAGATGTCATCTTATGGAACATACCCTGACCATGTAAGCTTCATTTTTGTTTAATTGGCTTTCATCCATGCATGTTCAGTGCATGAGGGTTGTAAATACTTCGATGGCATGAGTGCCTCTTGTAGAAATCATGCCTAGAATTAATCATTATGTTTGCTTGGTGTCTGATGAGCACATGAGAATGTGCAAAAATGTGGAAGCATGCAAATGGTTCAGCAATGCCTGAAAGGAATGTGGTTTATGGGCAGCAATGATTGCAGGAGGTGTAAAAATAAAAATAAAAATGAGTTGGTTAAAAAGGCCTTGGAAACCTTCAAGCAAATGCAATGGGTATGTGTAAAGCCAGGTTCCACAACCTCTGTCAGCATCCTCCCCGCATGTGCAAAAATAAGAGCTTTAGAATTGAGCATGGAAAACCATCAAGGCATAGAAAACAAGATGTTTTTGTTTGCAATGCAACTTCCTTGGTAGACATGTATGCAAAATGGTGGAGCTGAGGACGCTCGAGGACTGGTTGACGAAGTGCCCAAGCAAGATACTTGAACCCAAGCCTTGCGGCTTGGACCAACTTCGTTCTCCAGGCATGGTCCTTCTTCCCTTACCTCTCATAATTCTCATGTTTTAGTTCTATCTTTTGCAACTAGTTTAGAATTTTAAAGTATTAGGAATTTTAAATACAGTTAAATGTTTCCCTTCAACTCGTTGCAAAACAATAAATTGTCATGTCGTAACTCACGACGTCATTATAACTCACTTACTTTAAAACATGAACTATCACCCTTGCTTCGAGATGATCTACAAAACTCTTACCCTTTTGATCACTCCAATATCATTTTATCGACTAGACAAATTTGACTCTCCATTGAATAAGTTGACCTTCTTCTTGTTTAAAATAGTTAAATTTTACATTTTCGGAGACTCACCAAGTACCCTTCTACAACTCTAGAAACGAGATGTGAAGTTTCATTCGTGTACCTTGGTATACGAGGAGTCACCTTGATTTTTGGTTTGACCCGAAATGATCATATGACATCCTTTTGACAGCTCTTATAGGAGCCCTGTTACACTGGTTTACAATAGTAGAGAGTTGTTAAAACTAGAAAGTTGGCTTTCGTTTGGGACCACCATTTGAAACCCAGAAAGAGAAATCACGTTCCGTCTTCGCAAACCTCTAGCATTTATACTAGAAAAATGCATGGAACATTCAGCATAGGAAAGAGCACTTTTTGGGATAGTTTGGTGAAGCCATTTTGTAGGCCTCTGATTGTCAATTTGACGAGGTCAAACTGGACCAATTTCTCCTTGTCGCTCCAGAAAAATTATCACCATTTGAAAATAGTTTACTAGTTCTCTAGTCCCGTTGACTCTGATGAACTCTCCTTATATAGGGGAACTAGTAGGAGATGTCTCGTTGCGTGTGCTTCTCCATCGAATGTTAGTTATGGACACGGTTTTCTGGGCCCTCGAGTTAACTTTTGGCATTTTACAACTGGGTGAACTACGACCAGTGGCCTCAGAGAACTAACCACCAAACGCAAATTGTTTTCTCTTTTTCAATTCCAAGTTCTATGAACTCAGTATATCTGGGGACACGTAGAAAGTTAGTTGTGGTGTGTTTGTTCATTGGAAGATAACCTTTGGAAGCAGTTTCTTAGCCTCCGAGCCCATTTTGTTCATTTTGTAGCTAGTGAGAAAATGTAAAAGTAGAAAGTTGCGGACCCTCGTAGGGTTGCCAAACCACCCTGGAAACTTTTAACACACGTAAATAACTATTTAAAAAACTATAATGAAACTTTTTGTGTGTATTAGAACTTTTGGCAAAATGATGTTTTCTCTCTCTTCCCTTCTCTTTCTCTTTCCTGGGTTACAAAATGAAGAAAAATGAAATGCAATGGATACATGTTCTTAGACCTTTTTATTTCGATTGCAAATTGTAATTATTGTTAGATGTAAATGGGAATCTGAAATATGATACTTATGATTGCTTAGGGTGGATGCCATGCCAGCGATTTATCACAGATATCATGCTCACATGGGTTTTGCAGGATGGAAGAATGATGATGAAAAGGGTGATGTGTGATTTAATTATTATTATTGTAATTTTTATAGGTCATTGTAAAATGAATAAATGTCTAATGCAGTCTCTTGTTACCGAAAAGTTATAAATGTAATTTGTTAATATGCATGATATGCTAGTTTTAGGGATACTTAGGAAATGTGCATCTAATCACTGGTTCATTATGTTTCTTAGTTGTGTATAAAAAAAAAAAAAAAAAGGGGTTGATTTATACTTAGTAAATTTGGAAATTGAAGTTAATACATTGTAGTACCTTCTCAGTATTTAATAAATGATTAAATTAATTATTGGGTTACCTTCTTACATTGCAAACACAATAAAGATTTTTAAATGGAAAGCTCAACCATTAATAAAATATTCGTGCATACTTTCCTGCATGTGTGACCCTTTGTACCATATAAGAAATTTAAAACCGTAGAACAAACTTAAACTTTGCACTCGATGAAACCTCCTAGGTTAGGTAAATAAAACCCCTAGTTGGAGTTACTGTCATAGTCATTAGGTTGACAACATTGTCGTGAACCCATATTTTAGGATTGTCATGGTCCAACTTTATCCAGAGTATGTGGTTTCCTTCTAGTTTTGGTAATTGCGAGAAGAATGTACTCTCTTTAGGTCCGACACCAGGTCTGAGTGGTGAAGACTACCTTGGAAGTCACCTTATGAGTCCTTGTTAGAAGGAATGACTAAGCGGTGTAACCTTCCCATCTGTGGAGTGGGTAGAGATATTACTCCCTTGTATCCTACTTGATTTCCGAACCGTACAAAATTAGATCTAGAAATTAACTTCATCAGTGAATGAAATCCGTGTTGGATTCAAAGGACTTAAATGAAGATCGCGATATGGTTGTTCTTTGTCTTGAATTCTCATTAGTGAACCCTTTTGTACCTTGTAGATAAATGTCTTGTTTTGGGTATGTGAAAATTTAGTGCCTTGACCTTTCACGAAAGGATTATAGGGTAAATACATTTTAACCTTAATCATACCTATAATAGACATTGAATCCCTGGGTGAAACTAGAATTAAGCTTAACCATGTGCTTCTTTAATATGTCAGACAAGTACTTTCTTAACTCTTTGGTTTAAATGATGGTAATAATGAGACCCTAGTGCAACACAAAATTAAATCATACGAGAGTAAAACAAAAATTCGAGGTTAGGATTAAGGGCACTCTGGGAGTCCTTTAAAATTAATTAAACATTTTTTTTAATGCGTTGCAAAGAATATAAGTCACCCTGGTGCGACCAATCTTTGAGAAAACAAAAGATATATAAATGGAAGTCCATAAGTTAGTGAACTTTATTAACCTTGGGTAGTGAAATAACTATTCCGTGATTGAAGGATGTTCTTGGGAAGAAGCTATCTCAAATCTATGTCTTCCTTAATCCCAAGATTTCATCTTGACATCACGTTAGATTCTCTTGTGTAGCAAGGGTAAATTTCAAACATTAAATAAACAGTTTGAGAAGCATATTCTTAACATAAGAACAAGATAATTAAGTACTGGATATGTGATTTGAATTGTTCCAAATATGTATGTCAGTTATGGAAATTTATATAAAGTATAGGAAGTCAACTTGAGAAGGTCGAATTGTATTTTCAACTGCGGAATAAACTCAAGAAAATGTAGGTGGACAAACAAGAAAATTTATCCTTGCTTATAATGTCCTTGGAATGTTAACTTTAACCAAAAATACATTTAAAGTAATGAGATGTCATGGGTTCGCCGTTCCTCAAGTCACGTTTCTTGTGGTTGGGTCTTTGCTAGTACTCTTTCATTTGGAAAAGTGTGGTATAAATAGGTATATGGCGTAGTCATGTGTCTATGTGATTTGGTGACTGATGTAGGTGTCGTATATGTTGTTCAGTTGTTCTACTTGGAGTCCTTGTGGCATTTTGCATTGAGCAATGTAAGTCAAAAAATAAAATCCTGGTATTTTACTATTGTACTTGGCTGTGTAAAAGGTGGGCACTACATATGGTATCCGAGTGGAGGTTCATGCTCTCAAACCTCTGGGATGGATTGGAGTTGTGACGATTTTACATGATAGAGATGTGGTTACATGATGGGTTGCATGATGGTGATAAATATTGGAAGAGTAATGTGTTTTAAGAGTGATGTGATCTATGTCATATTTGTGATAGTGTGAATGCACATGAGGTGTATGTCACTTAGTGCGCATTTGTTATCCTGTTGATGTCCTGGGGATGGGAGTTTTCTCTCTCCTTGGTGGGGATTCTATGAAGAGTTCATGTGTGGATTACTTCTTGGAATGTGTGAAAAGAATTCTAATGTGGATGACGGGATGTTGGAGCATTGTGGAATATTGTGTTATGTGGGTGTGTCGATATGTTGTATAACTAGATTGATGTAAAGTGAATTGAATTGTATCATGATGTTTTACCATGTTTTGAAGAAATGTGTGTATCACTTTGTATGTAGCAAATGAATGTTATGTTGTGATGTTACTATGTCCATTGTATGTATGATTTGTGTAATATGTGATGATTCATGTTGTGATATAGGGGCATACAGTGATCCTATGAACCCTATTGTGTAGTGATTGCACCTTAGGTGCATAATGTGGTAAAGTGATGTAGTACACCAGGTGAATGTAAGATTATGATCTACCCTGTATATAAACCATGCGTAATACGTTATGGTTGTTGTGTGTGAATTACCATTGTGTTAGTGACGTAGTTATGTGTATGTCATGGACCCTACACTCGATGACCCTAAGGGGATAAACTGTCAAGAGTGTATGTGTGGAGAAAGGAGGCATGGACCAGGTTTTCATAATCTTGAGCCGAGTACGAGTGAGGAAGTGGAGTCTTACATAGACTAAAAATCCACTTCTATCTGTTTAGTATACTTCAAGCTTTCTCAGTATATTGTGGGTGTGCACCACCTTAGGCTCAACTTATGCAACCTTGTGTCCCCCATTCTTTCCTATTGGATTGTTCGTTGAATAATCCTATGTGATTTTGACTATGTTGATCCTTGTGGGAGTATGGAGAAATGGTTCAGGCAGAGATGATGACAGTTACATTATTTGATATACTCATTTCTGGTTACATGTATGTTTTTACGAGCTGAGGCTCGATGTCTGAGTGCCAGCAACTCGATGAGTACCCCTTTGGTGGTGGTATGAGGCCACATAGTGATTGTTATGTGCTATTTTTTTTCTCATTACGTATTTTATTCGTAAATTAATCTCTCTTTTAGCTAGAACCAGTCATTTTCTTGATTGACATGTTCTTATATTTTGGGCATTTATTTGATTGTTGCATTAACATTTGGATTTTGCACTAACCAAGGCTAATTAGGCATTTGTTTTTCTTGGTTTTAAAACTTTTTTTTCATATTTGAAAGTTCTGTAGCCTAGCCCAAGGCTTTTGGTTTTTCCACTTGGCATTTGAATGGATTGTTATGTTGGTTCTAATGTCGTAATGTGTTGGGTTAGGGTCATGTGATTAACCATGGAGTGGTTGAACCTATGGACCCACTTCATTGTATGGGGGTACGCCCCAAGGAGTTACAGATAACTAGCGGGTTGTTGAACCACAAGTTATTATGTCACTTGGGTTAGGGGTGACAGGGATCTATGTGTCTAGGGCAATAGGGTGACTCGGCCTCATTAAAAGGAGAAAGGAGATTGGCCTCTATGATTGAGAGACCCAATATTATTTCTTATGGCACTCTATGGTTGAGTGACCTGTTATTCTAGATGGGACTCTATGGTTGAGTGACCCGACTTGGTTTTGACACTATGTTTCTTTCTCTTTGGGAGGTATATGGAGATTATCTGGGAGGTTTCAAGGAGTATATGGAGTTGCTTTATGATACTTCAAGAGATATATGGAGTTTTACCTGGTACTTTTGGAGATATTTGGGGTTTGTTTCGTGATGTCTTATTATGTGTGGAGTTGGTATAGTGAGTATGTGTCCTCTTGTGAGTTCTGGTTAGACTTGTTATGATTGGTGGCGTGACTCTTCCCTTGGTTGGTATGGACGGTTGGATATTGGATTGGAACTATGTTGTTATAGTCATGGATTTTGGGGCTTGTGATACCTGTTGTATATGTATCAACGTGTTGATTTTGTTTGTTAGTCATATGTGTGTACTAGGTCTATGTCTAGGGCGTAATTGTTGGAAATTAATTGTTATGTGGTCTACTTGTTGTCACTCCATGGTTGGTGAAACCCTTGCAATGTGATACGGTTGTGAAAGTATGTAAGAGTATGTTGTGAAAATTTTGTGTTGTGTATGACCCTGCTAAGGTGTTGTGACTATAGATCATGATGGGAACCCACAGGAATGAAATAACTAAAGTTATGCAACAATGAAATGCTAAAGGACTTGAATTAAGAATAATATTAATGGAAAGAGATTAACGAAATAACGAATAAGAGAGAATTGCCAATCTTCACAGAATCTTGAAAGTTGAAATTTCTACCTATTGTTCTTAGGGCCACCCCATGACCGTGATTTTGTGTCTGAAATCTTAACCTTAGCGTGTGCCTTCACCTTATTCATTCCTTGTTGTTTACCATTTCTCCTTCTTCATTGTATGTCGCATCAAGGACGATGATTTCTTAAGGGGAGGAGGATGTAATGCCCCATTTACTGTTCCCCAGTCCCTAACCTGCCGACCCTGTTGCTAAGCCTGGGAGACTGGTGTGTGTGTGTACTTTTGTTGACCGATGTTGACTGTCTCTAGGTCACAGTGAATATTTTTCACTTTCCCTCTCATTCTTGCCCTTTGGGTTGTTGTCGACACCCTAAGCTGTGCACCCTGTAGCATCATGGAAGGTTACACGGCTAAAAGAAAATTTGGTTCTCGGCTCTTCAAGTTCGTTGGATCGTTGAAACTAATAGGATTAATAATTAGTATCATTATTTTAATCCGTAAAATCATAATAATAATGTTTGTAATAATATTATAATTTATATTGTCGATCGGTGCTTATTAATTATATTACTCCTCATTATCGAGCAATCATTAGTAATACAGTTAATAAAATGGTGTTATTATTATTATTATTACTATTAATAAATTCGTGTTATTAATATTAATAATATGGTGACCATTAATGTGTGTTTATTATATTTTTTTCTTCGTTTTAGGCTTGTTTGTGTTTTTATCTAACTAAAACAAACAAGCTAAAATAAAATAAAATAATAATAAAAACTACAAAAACCCGTGATTCTCTATGGGGGCAGATTAGGGCAAAAAAAATCATTCCCACGTTTTGAAAAAATTACAGTTAGGGTTTTATTTTAATTCTAGCTTTTGGAAATGTGTAGTTTTGGGTGCTGGGTGGTTGGTTTGGGGCCGCAGGGACCAACACGAAGGGAGTTTGTTGAAGAGGCCTTAGAAGCTTATAAGCAAATGCATTTTTAATGCTCGTAAAGCCAGACTCCACAACTATTTGCGCATCCTCCCAGGTCGTGCCACACCTATGTGGGAAGATTAAGCAAAAAGGAGGTGTATTGTTGTGCGTTTGGTCTGTCTCATGCCTAGCACCCTTCCAGCCCACACCCAGGCCTGCGTGGGCTCCCATCAAGGCCAAAAACACAGAAATTTTGTCAGATGTGGCAGTCACACATGGCCTAGTAGATGCGTATGTCAAAATGTTGAAGCATGCGTTCTATTCAACTAAATGCGTGGGAGAAATGTGGTTTCGTGGACTACAATGATTTCGGGTTATGCACAAAATGGTTTTGTTGAAACTGCATTGGAACCTTTCCAAGCAAATACGGTTGGTTGGTTTCAAGCCACACCCCCTACCTTTGCTAATATCTTCCTAGCTACTGCCAAAAAGGGAGCTTTAGAACTGCCCATGGACATCCATCAAGCATCATGGGGAGATAATATCCCTTAATGTCTTGTTAGGTACCTAGATATGTTTGTATGCAAAATGTGAAGGCATACACAATGCATATGAACTGTTTGAAAAAATACCTGAAAGATATGCAATCTCCTGGGCTACAATGATAGTAGGATAAACAAAAAATGGGTCTGTTAAGAAGGCATTGAACTATTTGATATAATTCCTCAAAGAAATGTTGTCTCATGGAATGCCATGATGGCAGCATATGAACTGAATGAAGGTGTAGCAAAGGGACTTTGATTTGTTTGGCAGAATGCCTCAAAGAGATGTTGTCTTATGGAACATACCCTGACCATGTAAGCTTCATTTTTTTTTAATTGGCTTTCAGCCATGCATGCTCAGTGCATGAGGGTTATAAATACTTCGATGGCATGAGTTCCTCTTATAGAATCATGCCTAGAATTAATCATTATGTTTTCTTGGTGTCTGATGAGCACATGAGAATGTGAAAAAATGTGGAAGCATGCAAATGGTTTGGCAATGCTTGAAAGGAATGTGGTTTATGGGCAGAAAAAATTGCAGGAGGTGTAAAAATAAAAATAAAAATGAGTTGGTTAAAAATGCCTTGGAAACCTTCAAGCAAATGCAATGGGTACGTGTAAAGCCAGGTTCCACAACCTCTGTCAGCATCCTCCCCACATGTGCAAAAATAAGAGCTTTAGAATTGAGCATGGAAAACCATCAAGGCATAGAAAACAAGATGTTTTTGTTTGCAATGCAACTTCCCTGGTAAACGTGTATGTAAAATGGTGGAGCTGAGGACGCTCGAGGACTGGTTGACGAAGTGCCCAAGCAAGAGACTGAACCCAAGCCTGCGACTTCCACCGAGTTCGTTCTCTAGGAATGGTTCTTCTTCCCTTACCTCTCATAGTTCTCGTGTTTTAGTTCTCTTTTGCAACTAATTTAGAATTTTAAATTATTAGGATTTTTAAATACAGTTAAATGTATCTTCAACTAATTACAAAACAATAAAGTGTCATGTCGCAACTCTCGAAGCCATTATAACTCACCTACTTTAAATCATGAACTATCACCCTCACCTTGAGATGATCTAGAAAACTCTTACCCTTTTTATCGCTCCAATATCGTTTTATCGACCAGAAAAAATTGACTCTCCATTGAATAAGTTAAACTTCTTCCTACTTAAAACAGTTAAATTTTGCATTTTCAGAGACTCACTAAGTACCCTTCGCAACTGTGGAAACGAGGTGTGAAGTTTCATTTACGTACCTTGGTATACGAGGAGTCATCTGGATTTTTGGTTTAACCCAAAATGATCATATGACATCCTTTTAACGCTCTTCTAGGAGCCCTGCTACACTGGTTTACAACAATAGAGAGTTGTTAATACTAGAAAGTTGGCTTTTGTTTGGGACCACCATTTGAAACCCAGAAAGAGAAATCATGTTCCGTCTTCACAAACATCTAGCGTTTATACTAGACAAATACATGGAACATTCAACATAGGAAAGAGCACTTTTCAGGATAGTTTGGTGAAGCCATTTTGTAAGCCTCTGATTGCAGTTTGATGAGGTCAAACTAGACCAATTTCTCCTTGCCGCTCCAGAAAACTTGTCACCATTTGAAAATAGTTTACTAGTTCTCCGTCCCATCGTCTCTGATGAACTCTTCTTATATAGGAGAACTATTAGAAAATGTCTCATTGTGTGGTTCTCCATCGAACGTCAGTTATGGATGCAATTTTTGGGCCCTCGAGTTAACTTTTGGCATTTTACAACTGGGTGAACTACGACCAGTGGCCTCGGAGAAATGACCCCCGAACGCAAATCGTTTGCTATTTTTCAATTCCTTCAGTTGCTATGAATTCTTGGTGTATCTAGGGACATGTAGAAAGTTAGTCATGGTGTGTGTGTTCATTGGAAGATAACCTTTGGAAGCAGTTTCTTAGCCTCTGATCCCATTTTGTTCGTTTAGTAGCTAGTGAGAAAATGTAAAAGTAGAAAGCTGCAGACCCTCGTAGGGTTACCAAACCACCATGGAAAATTTTAACACACGTAAATAACTATTTAAAACACTATAATGAAACTTGTTCTGTGTATTAGAAGTTTTGGCAAAATGATGTTTTCTCTCTCTTCCCTTCTCTTTCTCTCTCCTGGGTTACAAAATGAAGAAAAATGAAATGCAATGGATACATGTTCTTAGACCTTTTTATTTCGATTACAAATTGTAATTATTGTTAGATGTAAATGGGAATCTGAAATATGATACTTATGATTGCTTAGGGTGGATGCCATCCCAGCGATTTATCGCCAATATCATGCTCACGTGGGTTTTGCAGGATGGAAGAACGACGCCGAAAAGGGTGATGGGTGATTTAATTATTATTATTGTAATTTTTATAGGTCATTGTAAAATGAATAATTGTCTAATGCAGTCTCTTGTTACCGAAAAGTTATAAATGTAATTTGTTAATATGCATGATATGCTAGTTTTAGGGATACTTAGGAAATGTTCATCTAATCATCGGTTCATCATGTTTCTTAGTTGTGTATAAAAAAAGAAAAAAAAAGGGGTTGATTTATACTTAGTAAATTGGAAATCAAAGTTAATACATTGTAGTACCTTCTCAGTATTTAATAAATGATTAAATTATTTATTTTTTTACCTTCTTACATTACAAACACAATAAAGAGTTTTAATGGGAAAGGTCAACCCTTAATAAAATATTCATGCATACTTTCCTGTATGTGTGACCCTTTGTACCATATAAGAAATTTAAAACCGTAGAATGACCTTAAACTTTGCACTCGATGAGACCTCCTAGGTTAGGTAAATAAAACCCCTAGTTGGAGTTACTGTCATAGTCATTAGGTTAACGACATTGTCACAAACACATATTTTAGGATTGTCATGGTCCAACTTTATCTAGAGTGTGCGGTTTCCTTCTAGTTTTGGTAATTGCGAGAAGAATGTACTCTCTTCAGGTCTGACACCAGTCTGAGTGGTGAAGACTTCCTTGGAAGTCACCTTATGAGTCCTTGTTAGAAGGAATGACTAAGCGGTGTAACCTTCAAATCTATGGAGTGGGTAGAGATATTACTCCCTTGTATCCTACTTAATTTCTGAGCCGTATGAAATTAGATCTAGAAATTAACTTCATCAATGAATGAAATCCCCGTTGGATGCAAATGACCTAAACAAAGATCGTGATATGGTTGTTCTATGTCTTGCATTCTCGTTAGTGAACCCTTTTGTCTCTCGTAGATAAATTTCTTGTTTTGGGTATGTGAAAATTTAGTGCCTTGACCTTTCATGAAAGGATTATAGGGTAAATACATTTTAACCTTAATCATACCTATATTAGAGATTGAAGCCCTGAGTGAAACTGGAATTAAGCTTAACCATGTGCTTCTTTAATATGTCAGACAAGTACTTTCTTAAGTCTTTGGTTTAAATGATGGTACTAATGAGACCCTAGTGAGACGCAAAAGTAAATCATACGAGAGTAAGACAAAAACTCGAGGTTAGGATTAAGGGCACTCTAGGAGTCCTTTAAAATTAATTAAACATTTTTTTAATGCGTTGCAAAGAATATAAGTCACCCTGGTGCGACCAATCTTTGAGAAAACAAAAGATATATAAATGGAAGTCCATAAGTTAGTGAAATTTATTAACCTTGGGTAGTGAAATAACTATTCCATGATCGAAGGATGTTCTTGGGAAGAAGCTATCTCAAATCTATGTCTTCCTTAATCCCAAGATTTCATCTTGACATCACGTTAGATTCTCTTGTGTAGCAAGGGTAAATTTCAAACATTAAATAAACATTTGAGAAGCATATTCTTAACATAAGAACAAGATAATTAAGTACTGGATATGTGATTTGAATTGTGCCAAATATGTATGTCAGTTGTGGAAATTTATATAAAGTATAGGAAGTCAACTTGAGAAGGTCGAATTGTATTTTCAACTACGGAATAAACTCAAGAAAATGTAGGTGGACAAACAAGAAAATTTATCCTTGCTTATAATGTCCTTAGAATGTTAACTTCAACCAAAAATACATTTAAAGTAATGAGATGTCGTGGGTTTGCCATTCCTCAAGTCACGTTTCTTGTGGTTGGGTATTTGCTAGTACTCTTTCATTTGGAAAAGTGTGATATAAACATGTATATGGTGTAGTCATGTGTCTATGTGATTTGGTGACTGATGTAGGTGTCGTATATGTTGTTGAGTTGTTCTACTTGGAGTCCTTATGGAGCTTTGCATTGAGAAATGTAAGTAAAAAAAAAAACATTACTAGTATTTTCCTATTGTACTTGGGTGTGTAAAATGTGGGCATATAGTACCCTTAACATTAACCATTCGAATAGGTTTGCAAGACTCCCAAAATATGGAAACTTGAACAATTGTAAAACCTCTACCTTCTTGAGACTTGTTCTTAGCGAGTCATCCATTAGTATTTCAGCTTATGTGGTCCTTACGGATAGTTCTCGCATCATATCCTTATAAAGAGTGCACTCATTCCATGGTGCTCTATGACTATACTCACTAATTTTATAATTTGCAATGCGCGAGCTGCAGTGTTCAGCTATAATCATCTCTTGTGGGTATTGCATTTATGAGAACAATTCCTTGGATTACTCCTCTTCCTCTCATTTCCTACCCTTACCCTTTCCTTTAGATTTTCCCTTAGGTGATGCTAAGGTAACCTTCTTGTGTGACATTGATTGTTCTCATTTTTTCACTGCAACATGTGCGCTAGGTAGTCCTGCTCCTTAAAACCTAATTACATGCACTAAAATCTTATCGTACCTCACGTACCTTTACGTCATAGTACCTAAGCCCTAAAAACCCTAACCATTCAAAATCCAATGTTCCAAATCCTATTATACTTATTCCCTTTCCTTCTTCTCAAACTTCTATGTTCTCAACCGAAGGAGCTTCACCTTTGAATCCTCTACACACTGCTCAATTTTTCTCAGTGGTTGATTTTCTTTGTCACACTTGGTTTCTCAGCTTCTCGGTTACTCAAATATATTTAATGCAAAGCGGTGAATGACTTGATTTACCTCTTTTTATAGCTTCATCACACTTGAAAACTCCACCAAATTAATGTTTGGATTTAAGAATTTTCTTCCCACATTTATGTTTTAGATTACTTTTTCCCATTTTAAATAACCTCTTCTAAGGAATTTTTTTCTTGCTTTCCTATATTTATTTTGCACGAGGCCATTGTAACATTGTAACATGATTACTACTTTCAAATCATATATACATCCTTACCCCACAAACCATATTCCTTTGTGCCACATACCAAGCGGTAGCTCTTATTGTTGCTTCCCTCATGTTACATGGTGTGGCCTCTTATTCTCATGGATTCAAAACCTAAATTCTATTTAAGCACTATCATACTTAATCACTTGCAACACTTTCCTTTTCATTTCACACACTCTCAATCCATATTCACCCAACACTTGTTATTTTACCAATGTCACATACACCTCCTCACCAAATCCAAGGCATGTACAAACATGCAAGAATTATTCTTTAATAGTCATATTTTTTCCACCCCACACTAAAATTATATGTGGTTAGTTACGCATCAACTAAATACATAGTTATCAACTCCTTGCATGTAAGCATTTTTATTACAACAAAAAAAATCAAAAATATGAAAGGGAAATCTAATCTAAGTGATAATACTTGTTAAAAACATAGAGAATATTATTTAAAGTAGGGCTTCAACCTAATCCCATTAAATCAACCGAGTAATAGTGCCATAAAGAACCTATAATTGACATGTGGATGATTCATGTATCTTGGTCACTATAAAGGGTCCTAACCAATGGAATTTAAAATTCTCTAGGAGGCGCACACACTTGGAGTCATATAGAAGGACCAATTTTCCAACCGTAAAATACTTTCTCTTTATATGTCTTTCATGAAAAACCTTTGTTCATACCTTCTTAGTTTTATGACTCAATCATGCAATACTACACTGCTCATCCAGTTGCAACAATTTATCAATATGCTCATTCACATTTCTTTTATTAGGTAATCCTCATGCACCTACAATATGCAAGGATGGAAAAATGAACTCAATAGGTAATACAGCCTCCATGCTAAACACCAATTGAAAAGGTGTTGCCTTGTTCAACCTTTTATATCTTCTCTTATAATCCCAAAACATAACTGATACTTTATCATCCTAGTCCTTCCTTCCAACATAAAAAATATTTGTTAAATTTTATCCTAAAATATTTATTAATGATTCAAAAATATGATTAGCTTAAGGGTTATAAGGGGTAGTTTTATGGTGTGCCACCATACACTCTACTAGTAAGATTCTCATTGTCTATTTCAAAAAATCAGTTCCTCTATCACTTGTCAAACTCAATGGACAACTATACTGGTTGATGATGTTTAAGAAAAGGAATCAAGTTATCATAGTTTTGGTACAATCCTTCTTAGACACAACCTCTTCTCACCTTCACAAATATTATCTACATATAATTATGTATCATGCGCTAGTCCTATGTGCAAGTGGTTCAATAGGCCCTAAAAAGTAAATGTCCCACTTTTCAAAAGGTTTCACGTTCCCTATAGGCCTTAGTGGAATTTTATCTCTATTTCCAATCTTTCTAATTCTCTGAAAGTGATCTCATGCTTTGAAAAAATCCTTGGTATCTTTGTATAAAATTTCCCACCATAGACTTAGTAACATGATCTTGTGCGTAGTTGCATCATATGCATAATGACCTCCTTCTATCACAACATGATCCTCCTCCATAATGGCTCCACGCTCATGTTCAAGAACACACCAGGGTATTACCTCATCTCTACCCATTTTTTACAAGTCACATCTAATAACCTAATATGATGTAGCCTGAATAGAAAGTTGTTTCTTTTCCAATGTCTTTGTTCCTTCTGGTGTAAGTCTAGTGTGTATATGTACTAGTATTTCCTCAAAATTAGTTGGTGTGCAGTTCAAATTGAACAACTATGCATCAAAAATAGTGTATTCAACATTCTGTGTGTCCTCTTTAGAATTGATCCTTTAAAATTGAACAAGACCTAAGTTTCTCTTGCCTAGATTTAATACAACCAAAAATATAATTCCTAAAAAATGAGTATCCATCAGCAAATGCGCCCTTATAAAACATGTTTTTTCATCAAGTACTCAAATACCATATGATGCATATAAAAGATAAATGTTGTGGCTAATAAGTATTGTCAAAAATTGTGGAGTGCATAGATTATGGATAAATCCTCACACTCTATCATCCTATAGTTTTGTTCTACTGGTGTTAACTTCCTACTTGTAAGGCATATGGGTTAATCTACATTCACTTTACCTAGTTACACCAAGACTACATTGATTCTCTTGTCAAAGGAATCTACATGCACGTGGAAAGTATTATTCCATGACAGAAAGTGCAAGATAGGAGCAATGGTGAGCTTCTTCTTAAATTCCTCAAACACTTTTTGTTTCGTATTGCCCCAATAAAATTTTCCTTTAGCCTTTAGCAATTCTTTCATGGGTGTTTCAATCTTAGCATACCCCTTGATAAATTTTCTTTAGTAATGACTATGCTCTAATAATCCACTCACCTCATTTTGATTGGTTGGTTCTTCCAATCCCAAAATTACTGTAATCTTTGTTGGATCTACCGGCAATCCTTCCATACAAATCATATGTCCAAGAAAAATTCAAAAGGGTGTAGAAAAAATACACTTCCTAATATTGAGAGAGACACTCAATTGTATGCACATCTCAGACATGAGCCTAAAATTATCATAGTGATATTTTACTAAACCATAGAAAATCCAATCATCCAGATAAACCTACAAGAACTTATGGATGATGTCATGAAAGTTCTCCACAACTCTACAAGGGAATACTACTGGCATATTTTTAAATCTAAAGGGAATCATAGTATAAGAAAAACTTCCCCATTTAGTGGTGAAAGTAATCTTCTCCTAATCTTCACACAAAATTTACACCTCATGATACCCTGAAAATATATCAATAAATGAGAAAATTTCATGCCCTACAACTCCTTGAAGGATATATTCTATAAATGATGTAGGAACTAGATCTATTACTCAAAAATCATTAAGAAATTTATACTCCAAAAAATATTGATTTGGTGATCTTTCTTAATATTCATCACCATGGGAGTGACCCACTCTGATTATTCAACTAGTTGGATGAAGGCCAGACTTAAGTATTTTGTCAAATTTTTCCTTAACTTTCACGTATAGATTGGGATTCATCCTATAAGGCCTCTTCCTAACAATATGTGCACCTTCCTTTAATTTTATCTTCATATCTCCTAGCATGGGATGCACACCTTTCCACTCATGGTAACCTCTTGGGAACAGGTCTTAGAAATCGTTCAACAATTCAATGATTTTGGTAACATCCAACTATAACTGGTAGTCTCAAAAAATAACTTCCTTAGGATTTTCTTTAGTACCATTAGTAACCTTCTTAGACTTTATAATAACATGGTACACACATTCTTTTTCAATTATATATTCCATTACTTTGTGTGTACCCTCTATTAGCTAATATTCAAGTTATATATCTCTTCATCATCTATAAGGTACACCATCATACCCTTTTCCTTCTCTCACCAAGAGATTCCCAACTAAATTTCCTTTGTTTCTTATATAACTTCTTATGCCTCAATCTTTGGTTAACCCAATAACTATAGAAACAATTCCTCAACGTTTGCATTTTCTTCTAGTGTGATGCACTTCACAATTTGTAAATCCTCATGTAATTGATGTTTTTTAGAAAAATAATCAATAATATATACCATACATGTTGTCATGTCTCGTCATCTTGCAGTCTCTTGCTTCAGCTCAACACGTACATATCATTCATGCATGCATCCCTTTATGTGGAGTAAAACTTATAAACACATAGGGATGGTGGTAATTCCTCTTGGCCTTATGCTAATTCACTCTCATAGCTATGGACATGTATTGAAGTAAGAGTCTTCCCATTATACACAAGTATAAGGTAGGGAACATTATTTTGAGTGAACCTTTTTAAAAATATTGTTGCCTCTTTCCAACCCATAAGATTGTCTCTATTTGTCACCCACTAATGCGTTTTTATCCCAAGAAATTTTAAAACCATCATATTGCACCAAACAAATTCATTATTACATGGTGCTAAGGAAGAAATCAGGTTTCTCATCACTTGTATATCAAGGTAATTGTGTTTTACCCATGTGCCTAATCATGCTATGATCTGATCATCTGAGTGACTCTTCCTTTGACCTCCACATGCCCACTTCTTCATAAGTACCATATGAGCAATTATCACAAGAAACACTAGTAGTGTCACTAATATATTTCATGTCTTCCCACTGAATTAAGATGGTTCTATATGCTCATGGTCATACACTATATGACCATAAATTATGTTAAACTCTTCTTCACTCATGGGTTTAAAAAAAGGTACAACCTTCACATCATCCAAATAAATGACTACATGCTCCTCCTTTTTCTCAAAAATTACATATCCTTTATTGAAGTGTAAATCAACACTAATCTTATAGCATGAAGGACACCCAATAACTTTAAGAAATTTATCTTCCTTGGTTGGCTCTAATACCTAGAAATAACTTGTGAATGTTTTTCCTTGAGTAGTGATTGAATCATCCATGAGAATCTCAATAAGTATGGCCCTTGTATTAGTTTCGATATATACAATATTAGAAGATGACTATAATTATGGTCTCCCCATCTAGTTCTAAGCATCAAAAGATAGAACTTTGACCTATGCACTTGTTTCAATGAAAATGTTACTTACCAGCCAACCATCTATTACCGCATCCACTTTAATTTCGTTTTCATACTTATGGTTTTAAGGTAGTAGATTTAAATGTAATATCAGGTGCTCTTTCTTAACTCTAACATGTGGTACCTTCTTGTGCAGGAATTTTTTAAGAAATGAGATGTTCTCCTGCTACACCATTCTATATACTTCCTTTAGATAATCTACATCCCTTTATGACATCTTTATGCTCTTCATGTTATGCCTCTCGCTCACACACTCCTTTGAGTGTTCAAAATCACCTTGCAAATCCCTAATAACACCTATTGTTTCTTGATAGAAATCCTTCTTATGAGCCACATCTGGATACTTAACATGGATGACTTCTTCCTTCCTAATGAGGGGCTTGGTCATAAAACCCTCTCATGATCGCATGACTTCTATGCGTGTTGTCACAAATAGGGGTTGAATCTTTGGACCACTCTTTTTCATTTCCCAATTTTCTTTCTTAGTGCGTTCCACCTTGATCATTATCATGCCTTTTTCATTCATGTTATTACTGTGCATATGCGTATAAAGGTTGAGATATTCTTCCACCTTATTCTACTTCCCACAATATGAGAAACCTATGTTTTTCTAATACTCATGCTGGTGATAATGAAGGGATCCGTAATTATAACATGTTCCACACACAAACAAACCTCTACCTCTTCCGCGACCTCTTCCTCAATATCCTCCCATGGAGCCTTAATTTGCATTGTTTCCATTATTGTGTCCTTTAATTTTTTGTCCTTTCTTCTTCTTTCACCCACTCACCACACAAGTCTGGTCAAATCAAGTCTCATTGGCTTCATTGATATTATCAATCATTCTATATTCAGTTGTATCGTTGGTATGGGAATCAAAAATCTTATAGTACATAGATACATTCTTATGGGTTGCTTGTTGCAAGAGTGAAAAATTTTACACATCATGATTCTTGTGAAAAATCTCACAAGACTGTAACACTACGTGCATATTCCTGCATAGAAAAATATTCTTAGTGTCCCCCTCCACAAAAATATATATGCACCATAACCCACTTTTTATCTCATGTGTTGTATCAAAAGAGAGCTTCTCCAATTTTTTATCCATAGCTTCTCTTTACACCTCCATAAAATGACTCACTCTCATATCTACACTCTTAACTACTTCAGTGCATAGAGATTCTTCCAAATCCTTGTGCAGGTTATAATTTTATTTTATGTGATGAGGCCCTTTATAACAGAGTAAAAACCCCACCAAAAAACCACTGTGCATGTTGACTCAAATGTATGTCATAAGATAGATTGGATAACAATATCTTTAAAAACGTGTCACATTCCCTCACATTCTCTTACAATTCCTACTTAATGTTCCTAAGCAAACTAATTCTCTACTTATCAAACTCAGGGATATGAAATTCAGCCAAAAATGTAGTGTGTAGCACATCATAATCCACCATATTGTGTTGTGGATCATACTTCCTCTACCAACTATGTGCACATTCTTAAAGTGTAGTGGAAAATTAGGTTTCCTTTTTGTCAGAAGCTATAATTCCTTTAGTACACCACAGTAATTCAAAAAATTTCATGTGCTCTTATGTATCCTCCACACCTCTATACTATGGAAAGTAAAAAGACATTTCAAAGAAAACTTGAGGTGTCTACTATTGTGGGTTTTGAGTTGGTGTCTCTGTGGGATGATTTGGTGGATGTTGGGAACCCTAGCCTAGAGTAGGACCCAACCATGAATGTCCCACAAGGATTTCCTCTATGTTGTGTCTTACCTAAACCTCTAGAGCCTTACATGCCACCTGTTATGACATGCGGTCCTATAGACATACTACCTTATGTCCCAGTTGTCATTTTTTTTTTAACACCAATTATCTGTGTTATAGTAGCACCTATAGGATTGTTACCAAATATATAGGTGCCAACACTCTATCGTGATGATGCACCTAAAAATATCCCTCCTAATGTGCTCCTAAACACTCACACTTACTACACTGCCATATGAGTAGCCTAAATTTGTTGTTCTTCCTAAGCTATTAAGAGAAGATATCGACTTGTGTCTCCTACAAAATGTTGTGAGTCTCTATTCCCTCCTTTCCTACTATTATTCAACACCGAATGTAAGAAATGGTAAGATAGGTTAGATCAGATGGCAGTCCTTTTTCTTTCCTCTGACACACTCTCATACGACATGACCAAGTCATCTTTCTCATGCTTTCCTAATGTGGAGAAGGCATGATATTGTGGTCCCTTTCCTTCTGCAGGGCCTTCACTAGTTCTACCTATCATCAATTCCCTCAACCTCAATAATGTAACCACTAGCCTATCTCACACACTATTATACCTAAGTCATCAAACCGCCGATATACTTACTAGACTTGTTCCTTCCCTTACGCATTGCGGGGTTTTAGTTCTTCAAGGGAAGTTTTCTATTCCTATATCAATCATCAAGATCTTAATTTCCAAGGGTATTATGCATAAATATGATCTTCTTGGTTCATGCAAGAAACAAAAATCGTCTACCTCTAGGAAAAAATAGGTTGAGATAGCATATTCAAAAGTATAATTATACATTACACCCTTCCACCAATAATTTATAGCTTTGGTCCATGGTTTTCTGAATCAAAAAGTGTTTAATAGCCTTTCTTTGTAAAAACTTTCTTTCTTGGTTAGACACCTCTATTTGTTATGTAAGATAACCACTCATACAATTATACTAGAAGGATACTGAAAAATGTCTCATACATACATCCATAAAAATGATCTTGCACCCACGTTCACACATTAAAGTGAGTTCCAGTGCTATAATGTTTTGCAAACTCATCTTTACGATCTTCTATCTAGCTTTTAGTATTCTCTAAAGATAGCTGAAATTCCATCTCCATGCAACATCCTATTGACAAGTTGAAAAGAGGTCTTGACAAATTAAAAAAAATGTAGTGTTTATTTACCAACCATCAGCTATACGCATTGGCATCTCCTCCAGAAAAATCTTGAAAGTCACCTGAAGCATGTGAAACCACCATTTCCCTCCTTTTTTTATGATTATAAGAATGTTAACATGCATGTTCATCATACTCATAGTCAAATCATTCATTCATACATAAGGAATCATCATAACAACTCAACAACACATCTAGCAAGGAACATTATGAATCATGGTAAAAAATCATTAATAGAAATTACACTATCAAATAATCATCTCTAGATCGATGAACTATCATTATCTATCAATAATCATCCATTAAAAAAAAAATTGATTTCATAAAAAGGAAGTTGAATACATCTTAGTTCAATGCATCATCACACATGACTTGTGTGCTATCATAAGACTCCAAAATTCTAATATTGCATGTTATCAAAAACCATCAACTTGGCCTATATCTTATCACAAGCTAGCACTACCTATGTATATTCCCCTTCACCACTTCATGCGCCTTCCTAATAATAAGATTGCATAGAAAATTAGCCTGCATGTTTTTTTAACAATCTCTCCTAATAATATATTAACTTAAAAATATTTCCTTCTTTAATCCTATTATTAGCCCGACATTTGAATTATCATTTTCTTCATATTCATGTTATTTTTCTAATTATAGTTTCCTTTGTGTGTTTCCCAGTTCATCGTGATTTTTCTAAATATAAACCTTGTTTGGACGCTACTCCATATATTCTTTTCTTTTTTAGCCATGTCTTCGAAAAATCATCCAAGTCTCAGACTCTGTCTATTCATGCACAAAATTTTCTACACTGATTCTTTAGGTTTTCACATGCCTCTTCGTGCACCCCCTTGCATGTGGTTCCAAGATTCCTTGCATGGATAGTAGTTAGCCATTATTCCCCCTCAGCATTCACTTTTGTTTAATGGTCACTTGTTTCGCCTTTGTTTCCTTGTAACATAATTTACTTGTTAAAAGATGAATGGTGAATGAAATAAACATGAACCTTTAAGTAATTTGTTCAATAAACCTAATTTTAAAAATTTAATGATTAAAATATAACGTTGGGAAAAATGAATCCTCACTCAAATATTTTTTCTTAAAAAGGGGAAATAATAACTATGTTAAAATAACAAAGTATTTTCTAATCCTCTCTCGTTTCTATTTAGAAGAAAAATGTTTATGCATATCTAACATGGTATGGATAGGATCATACCCACATTGGTGTTGGTACTTGTTATCGTAAATTTATGAGATAATATGGATGAAAATATAACAAATGAAAATTACAAAATTTGAACTTATGAACATACCTATTACTTATAACCATGGTTTATATTTGAGGTTAATTTAGGCATCCCCGATCATGCAAAAGGAATTGATAAACAACCTTGGTAAACAAATTATCGTTAATACCCCAAAAACATACAAAAGAGACCTAATCTAAATAATAGAAGCAATTGAATTATATACTTTTCATCACATGGTGAAATTTCTATCTCAAATGCATACTAGATTTGGTTTTAATGTTGATTTAAACAGTTTCCTTGTTTTACTTTTATCTTACCAAAAGAATTATAAACATATACAACATGTTTATATCATATATTTGTGTTAGATTATATTTCAAGCTCTATTAATTGTAATGGCTTTATGGAATTATGTATAAGGATTTTATTTCGTTGATAGATCTATAACTTGTTAATAAGGATATTAGTTGACCTTACATTTCAATAGGTGAAAAGAGTAGCATCTGTTTTAATCACTCTAACTACCATGAACGATAGAAAGCTTTGAACATAGTGTTGCATCTAGCATTATAATTCATTTTTATAGTTGATTACGGGTATTTCACCATGATGAGATCATTATCTCTATCTTGACAGTGTTGTTTTATAGCTCAATAGGTTTGTAACTTATCACCCCTTTTTAGGAATAAATATCATAGCACTAACCTTGCAGGGAATATAGTTCCTTTGGACTTATTAGGTCATTGGTGACCTAGGAAAATCAACAAGTCAAGCAATGTAGGTTAAGGATATAGATAAGTATTGGAATATTCCTTTTTTATTTGAAGCAAATGATTTGTTGTTTCACTTTACTTCCTTGGGAAGTATGAAATGGAAACTGGTTTTCATGGAAAAATGAAACATGTTGGATATTTTACCTAGTAACATTGCTAAGTTTTGAACTTCTTAATACATATAATCCACTCTTCTCATTGTAGTTTTCCTTATGGGATGAAAATTCTATATTTGTGACCATTTTAAAACTTTTAATGAGTCATGTTATGTTTGAAACAAATTTAGTGCTATTATTAGTAGATGGGTTACCTGTTTCAAGGAATGGTAGAATAGGCATTAAATTTACATAAGCTAGGAATCTGATTTACTTTAAACAAAAAGAAAATTTCAACATTCTGACATGGTTGTGTAAACAAAAATAACTGGAAATGATACGTGATTTAGGAGTAAAGGATAAGGATAACAAAATGCTAAGTGTCATCACTTTGAAGAGCACCCTAAGTGAAGAAGTGCAAGCAATCCTTCTGTTTGGTTGATACAATAGGAACCTCTCTGAGTGTGAGTGACTCAAATTTAGAATAACCTCTAGAGTAGGTTAGTTCCCCAGATCAATCACCAAATCTAGTTATTTGGCACAGGTTGAGGGAGATAAATAACACAAACTTAATGGAAATCATTTAAAATAGGTGATACACCAATGTTTTGGAGACATGTGACAGCAAAAAACACACTAATTAACTGCTAAATACCTAAAAATACTCACTTCATCTGATGTTTGGTTGAGTTCTACACTTCACAAAAGGCATTAAAAGATGTTGACAAAGTATGGGAGGGAAAATCTAGGTATTTTCCACTACCAAACTGATATACATACTAATATGTACTTATAATGAATTGTAAAGCTTCAAAACTATGTAATGGAGGTGTGTGAGCTTCATAATCATGGAAAGGAAATAAAATATTTATGAAAAAATACCAATAATATTGTTGTAATAAACTTTACATATCTTAGGCATGTTGGCATAATAAGCCCCCTTCCTACTTTAAAATAAAGAGTACATACATATAAATGAAACATGATTACTCAACTCACTTTCCATGCACAACAGTTCATCTTCATTTCAAGACCCAATAAAAAAATTGGAGATAAATCCAATGTTAACAATTCTTTCCCTTACATGCATACTTCGAACCCCTTGTAGATAAATATAAATAATAATAATAATAAATCTATTATTATTATGCATGATGTTTACAAGGATAAAAATATATTTTTATGGTTAAAACTGGATTTGAATGTTCTACTTCTCCTTGTTTGACTCAGTCAAATCCAGTTTTTAAGAAACTGAGGTAATAATTCCAAACATAGAAATATTAAGGTAATATTACACACATTTTCCATATATGCACATTAATGCTTGAGGTAATTTCTTGATTTTTAATTTAGTGGACACTATACCACCTCCAGATGTAAATTTTAATAATTAAAAAACCATTTTTTAAATCTCACCCCACAGGCATTTCCTAAAGATAATTATGAAAAGGAAATAAACCTAAATAGGAAGATGACTTGGACCATAGTCAAATTCACTATCTTTAATAAAACTTTTAAAAAACTTTTGTAATTAGGTTTCAAACCCTAAAATTTTGCAATTTTGTTTGGATTATATGGAAGCCTAGTTTTGTGGAAAACTCTACCAAAATTGTCTTCAACGTATTTTTTGCGGGGAGATTGAACTCTATGTAGTCTCTAGTTCTATTTGTGTGCCATTTTCCATTCCGTTTAGCACTTCTTAGCCTACTGGAATTTCTACTCCACCACCATTATTTGTTTTCATCTCTGTGTCATTTTTTCATCCAATTGAAGCTACTCATGGGGGTGTTGGGCTCCTAGTTTTATTTTTTGCATCCCTTTATGGCTCGGTTCAAGATAGTCTAGCCTTTCAGCGGTTTGTATGTAAATCAGTTGCATTGGTTGTATTTAGGATCAAGCTATATTAGGATTTTGTTTTTTTCGAGATCGAGTTGAGGGGTTTGTGTGTTTAGCTCAACATTATTTAGATCTACCTTCATCTCACCATTGCATTGGGATCTCACCATGGTTTCTGCTATGCATTGTTTTTATTTTTCACTATAGGATTTTGCCTCGGTGACTCATGTTAAACATATGCACAGCTCAGCTAGATTTCTAACCCAACCATTTCACCCCTGTATGATTTGTTATGGATTTCCCTTATTCTGTAACTCAACTTGGCTTTGGGGGATTGTTGTAGCTTGACCGTTTTATTGATTTGCATCCTTTCTTCGTTTGAGATTTTTTATTTTTCTTTTCTATCTTGTTTTATTTTTTTGTTCAAAACTTGTGCCTTTTTATCCATTGGCTACGCTAGGTTCCATGACCAGCTATGTGGTTTATATTGCTTATTTCTCATCTCATTATATTTACACAAGGGTTTGAGTTCCATGAATTTTGGATTTGTCATGGAACATTTGCACCTCAGTGTGGTTAACTCTTTCTTGAACCATTTCAGCATTTCATCGTTATGTGTCCCAGTTAGACATCATTGTGTATTTTTAAAATAACTCGTTGCTTACATTTTTTTTTTACAACTTGATCATGCATCATGGGGGCTCACCATTATATGAGAGAGATGCTCCTAATTGTATTGAGCTCTTCTAGGGGCTTCAACATGACTTGCCATGGTTTTTTCAATTTGGGGCTCATTCATAGTCTTCATTCACTACTCTCCATTATTTTCCATGTTGTCTTTTCTGTGTTGATCCTTTACCTCATTATAATAACCCTTCATCTGGGCATGCTAATCATTAGCTATTTATGCATTGTTAATAGATTTCCATGTTTTTCACACTCTTCTCAATTCAAGATTTGCATAGCTCGATTCGAGCTCTTGTTGTTGAGATATTATTACTGAAAAGGAAAGCTTTTCAATTTTTTTTGTTCCAACAAATTGGTACTTGAAATATTCTTGAGTTTTTTAAATAATATGGGACATAACCTTAGCTTGATAGTTGGGTTTAAATGATGTTTGAGTTCCATTTCATGCATTTCTTGTGATGGTTACTTGTAAAAATTTTCAGGCTTTTCAAATAACATGTCCCAAATATTCAGCTTATAACTACAATTTTGAAATCATTTTGTACTAATCTATTTAAAAAATTGATTTTTTTCGTTGTTGAAAACAATGTTCTTTGAATTCTTGTAAACTCTTCTGATCTAAAACTCATCCATTTTAATGTTTTATCTTGTTTTTACTTTTTAGAAAAATTATGGTTTTGAAGAAAAAACACACATATTTCTATCTTAATAGTAGTAAACCTTTACATTTGTCTTGTACATGTGAAATGCATTTTGAAAACCTTATTTTAAAATTTGGATGAACACATGTAGCTTTACATTTCTAGTATGAAGCTTTGCAACAGTATCATGAAACCAGGTCACGGGCTACTTTCTTAACACAAAAATGATGAAAAAAATTGTTCTTCTCTATTCTGTTTGATAAAACTACAATTTTTGGAGTCTCTTCCAACTTTTTGAAAATTTATCCCTTACAAATTTTATGGTTTTGATTCCTATTATGATTTCTCTGAGTTGAGTTCTGTAGTATTGTCTTCATTTTCAAAATAGATGGATTCAATATTACTATTATTCACATTATAATATTTTGTTCTTTGTAATTTTTTAAATATTAATCTTGTGCAAACAACATACTTTGAGATTTTATTGCATTATTGTTTCTTGTTTTTTAGACATTGCACTATTGTTGTTATTCCAAATCTGCAATTGCAACTCAGTATACTTTGAAAAATCTCTGTATTTCACTGTTGTTTATAAATTAAATGATAGGAATAATAAAATCAACTTTATTACAATGATCTATGCTTAAAATCTATTCACTTTCTATATGTGGAATGAAATGTTCTTTCATATATTCAACACCTATTCATAGTGTGTTGGCATGTTGAGTTCTAGGTGTTTTCATTGATGTAAAATGTCGTTAATGACAAAGAGGATTATGCAGTAGATTCATAGGATTATCATTAATATTTTGATATGGTTTTTGATATGGTTTCATGATGGCATGAAGTGATTTACTGAGATTATCTTTCTTAAGCAAGCCTTATAAGGTTACCTAGCTAGCCTAGGTGATGAAGCATGATTGATTGAGTTTCTTGTTGGCTTAAGGATCATGGTAGAATCATGGAGATCATGTTTAGGGATTGTTTAGGTAATAACATGATTTTCATGGTTCAAGAACATGTTAAAGACCATGATTTAGGTGCTCATCTAGACCTAGTTTAGGTGTTTGGAGGCATGACGTAGAGTTTTGGAGTCGTGCGAGGTCATGGATACATGTAGGTGGGTGATTAATGATGTAATAATTTTTTTTATCAAATTTTATAGAGGTATTATAAATAGTTATAGTGTTGGTTCAGATTACCCTATCTTAAACCATGTAAGACCCCATGGGCTAGTCATGCAAATGGTATGGGTTGAGAATATAGAGATCTATTTGAGATTCGATGATGATTGGAGATGGTGTGGAGAGATTTCCTAGAGGTTCGAGAAAACCTTGGAGTCATCCTGAAGAATATTTTTCAAATTATGATGTTTTATGTGAAACAAAATTTAAGAAAGAGTATATTGTAGCTCGAATTGCACATTTTGATCCTCACCCTGAATTGTGTGCTTTGCACAGGACCTTGTGGATTTCAGGGATTTTTATATTTTAAATAATAATTTTTCACAAAATGAATTGATTTTTCTAACAAATTTTTACAATTCTTTCTTTTCTTATGGTACGGATAATGCAAGAATGAAACTTACTCTTTAATGATCAATATTCATACCATTCTTAGAAATAACATGCATAACAAGCTTGCCTTCATGAAAAGAAAAAAATGCACTTTTTTGGATTGAGTGACACTCCATATTTACTACCTGTTTCAAATTCTTCATTGAGCTGAAAGAAATTCTCACTTGCAATTTTGAAAAAAAATGTTATGTCATCCAAATAAACAAGAGCAAACTTATTGATAATACCTTGAAATTCCATATCCATAGCTCTTTGGAATGCTACTCATGCATTGGACAACCCAATGGATTTTTTCTGTATATATAAGTGCTCCACTTGGTTGTGAATGTTGTTTTATATTGTTCTTATTCTTTGAAAAGTATTTAATTGTGTCAACCATATCTGTCAAGCCAAGAAAACCTTTTTGAACCAACAACCAGCTGAAGTATTTGTTTCATGGATGGTAAAGGACAATGATCCTTAAGTGAAGCCTTTTTAAAATTATGAAAAATCTTTACATAATCAGATTTAACCATTCTTTTTCCTTATTAGCACAAGATTGGCCACACAAGTATAATGTTTAATGGGAAATATAATGAATGATTCAATCAAATTTTCAAGATCTTTTTGCATCAATGCTTCTAACTTTGTGTTGATTGAAATTTGTTTTTTCCTTACCATATTTTCATCATCTTCTAATTCAATGGTGTGTGGGATAATGAGGGATCAAACCCATTTAAATCATTTTACTTCCATATAAACACATCAGCATAGTCTCTACATAACTGAATAAATGAATCATTTTAATATTTTGAACATACATTGCCAAGGTTAAGGTTTTTTCCATCAAGAATGCTAACACTTCCATGTTTGTATTCACTTGTAGGAAGAACAACCCTATCTTGATTAATTTAATCATTATCTCAATAAATTATTTCAAGAGTTACAAGTTCTTTATGAATCTTATTTGTCTTAAGTTGCACGATCTTATCTTCATGCCCTTATTAAAGATTTCCTTGATTTTGTGAAGAAAATTCATCTTCTTCTTGCAAGAATATCACTATATGAGCATCATCATCAAAAAATTCCAATGTATTTTTTATCCAAAATGGATTGCCCAACCAAAAATCCAATACGAGGCTGCAATTTATCAATTCTGGTATTTATAGGAATATCAACTATGAACCAATGGCTGCAAATCTATCAACATACTCATTTTCATCTCTAGGAATAGTTCAAATGTTGAATCTAAGAAAATATTCAAGAATATCCAAAACATTATGTTTGTAAGTCCTCATCAATGTATTTTTGTAAGCATTAGAGCCTCTTACCTGATATATAATTAAATCACTATCATCATAAACATGCAATATTTTGATTCCTTTCTTTATTTCCCACTCTACGGCATGAATAAGTGCCTCATATTTTGAAACATTTTAAGAATAGGAAAACTTAAAATTAACAACTAAAAAATACCTTTGTTTATTGCATGAAAGAAACATAAGATCTAATCTTAAACCATGGTTATTTTTGGAGCCATAACAAATATTTCCCAAATACCATCCTAAAGCTTACTTCCCTTTTCTATGGCTAGAATTTATGCATTTTCTTCATGAATGCAGTACATACCAAATCCTTGTTCCTCAATAAATATATGAGGATCATGCTCATAAAATTTATTAGTCCTTTCATCCTTAAAAAAATCAAAAATACCTTATAATGCACGAAGAGTTTCAGATTCAAACTCATCTAGCTTCTCATCAATGATATCATAATTTGCATTTATCGTGCTAAGTGTATGAGTCTCTATGTGAAAATTAGATAAAATTTCAAACTTGCTTGTCACTTTTGTTCCAAATGTGGTTCTAAAAATAAGATAAGACCAATCAACTAAAAAATAACCTCCGATATTAGAGGTGAAATCTCTTAAAAGACAAATGGAAAAATAAGGAGGAAAATATACCACCATCACATCCTACAAAATTGTTACACCTAGGAATGTATGTAAGGTGACTTTAAAGTTATTAATCATGCCTCTGGTATTATTTGGTGAACCATATATCTATAAAAACCTTTATCATTTGGTTCATACTTTGAACCCAACTTACCCACAACCATTTTTGGCATCACTCTGCTACTTTCCACACTATTTACCATGTAGATGTGTACCAATGAATCATGAATAATCAAAGGAAAGATAAAAAGAAGTTTTTTTAACAAGTATTACCTCACCAACAATAATTTTTTCATTTTATATTTCTTGGTGTTTTAAATTCTTAACTTACTAGTTTTATTTTATCAAAACCATCTTAATTGTATTTGTTTCACCTTCTGCTAGTTTTTTATGATATTTTAAAATTTGAAATCTCTTTGAAAAGTAAATATTTTTTTTCTCTGATGGATAATGAGTCCCACATGGTTATGATAAAATGTTATTTCTTCATATGATCATCAATATTGAATGGAGAAGTCCCTACCTTAAACTAAATTTTTGGAACAATATCTTTCTCTTGTGTTTGAGGTGAAAGAGAACTCTTACTAGCATTAATATTTTGATTTTCTTGGACTACAATAGAAACATAACCACTAGGACTCTCATACATGGACCTCTTTCTTGATCTTGTTACATATGCAATAAAATAACTTGTTTCTTTGACTCTAATTTCTTGACTAAGAGCCACGTGATCACTAGCTTAAAAATTTACCATAGTGGCTTCAAGTTGCCCTTGCATAAAATTTGGATCACCTTTTGATGCTAGAAATGCACACTACTGAACCTAAGAGAATACTTTTTTTTAGTAATTTTTGGTATATGAAATCCTTTTCGAACCATTTCTAACTACATTTGGAGCATTAGGCTACAGATTTGGATCTTGCATCATGTTGTTTGGGATTCATCTTCAACTATGGCCTTGGAAGTTTAAGGATCATTTGGATCAATAGCTACAAGTGGCTTTTCCTACTATATATCTCCTTGAGATGGATAAGGAGACCCATAATCTTAAGAAGGAGGTTTATAATTGTTATAAGGTTGATATTGGGTCCCATAATGAGGTTGATAAGGTGGTTGATAAGGTCAATTTTCATAAAAATATTGTATTTCGAGTTTTACTACATTATTTTCCATTTTTTGTATAATCTCTTTCAATTCATCTATCTCATTGGTATAAACTATAAAAGGTTGTGTGATGGTTTTTCAAATGGAAGAATAGGAGTTAACTCTGGAAAGATGGTCATAGAAGGTCTAGAGGCCAATTTTCTAGCTTCCTTAAGGTTGTTTTCTTCTCTTATTGCTATGTTAAAATTACCAGGGAGTGTAGCACCACCCATAAATTGAATCATAACAAAAATATCACTATTTGATGCTAGTAAGTAGTATAAAAATGCATGTTCAGCTGATGGTTTAACACCTTGTTGTATCCTTTCCCATGTTCTTTTGAATCTCAAGGTAAATTTTTATTTGAATTCTTGAGGTTCTCTATTAATGGTTGTAAGTTTCTCAATGAGGGATTAGTGATTTGATTTGTCCTCAAAGTGTTTACACAATGCTATACACAAGCGATCCCAAGTTGTAATAGATCCTATTGGAAAAATTCTATACCGTTGGAGGGCTTGAACTTTAAAGGATGTAACAAATCATATTAAAGTAACAATTTCTGTAGTAATATTATGAATAGAACATAGGGTAGTTAAGTCTCTAATATGCTTAATGGGAGTGATTTGATCTTCACCACTGAAATAGGGCTTTTGAAGGAAGCGGCTAGTGCATCAATAAATTTAGCAATTTGTAAGGGACTACAACTACTAAAAGTAAGAAAAGGATGATTTTTGGAAGTAGGGAAGAAGGGTATTTTTATAAAAAAGTTCTGAGTTGGATTGGAAGTGTTAGTCCTATTATAAGGTGTATTATTTCTAAGTATTATTATTCTAATAGAATTAAGAGGTAATTCAAAAAATTTAGAAGGAATGCCTCTTGATGATGACCTTGTGTTCACTTTAGGCATGAAACATGAAGAAATCTTTAATCAATTTATCCTATCAGCAGTCAATCTTCACTATATCAATGTTGATCTGTTAAAATATTCATTCAAAATAGTCTTTGTAGAAATAAGTTGATATTGGCAGAGTGGTTTCTGGCTCAATGTTACTCTCAAATTTTCATTTATATCTTCTTGTATGCTGGTTACTTCTACAAAATAAGATTTGGTTGCTAAACATGTGTAACTATACTTTTAGGAACAATCATTAACAAACATGATCTTTACTTTAATGACGATATAATGCAAATATATTTTGTGTGGTCTCACTGATCATGCCAAGAACTATTATCACTCCAAAGAGCACTTGGAGTTAAAAAGTGCAAGAAATCCTTTTCTTTGATTGATACGATGTGGAATTCTTTGAGCGTGGGTGAATAAACTTGAGAATAACCACAAAAAGTGGGTTGGTTCCCTAAATCAATAACCTAAACTACTTCTCCGGCAATGATTGAGGGTGATAAATAACATGAAATTAATGGAAAGTGTGTAGATTAGGCTGTAAACCAAATATTTGCAGACATATGACTACAGAAAACAAACTAATTGACTACTAAATAAATAAAAATAATCACTTCATATGTTGTTTCACTGACTTGTATAATTCACAAAAGGAATTAAAACATGTTGGAAAAGGATGGGAGATTAGATTTGGGTCTATTAATTTTCCAAACTTATATACAAACTAACATGCACTTAAAATGAACTATAAATCTTAAAAAATACTTAATGGAGGTGTTTACGGTTCATATCAATTGAAAGGAAAGAAAAGATTCACTAAGACATACACATTATCTTGTTATAACACACTTCAAATAGATGTAAATGGAGGGAAAATTGTCTTTTATTACTTAAAAAAGGTGTTGTAGCAAATAAATGTGCATATCCTAGGCATGAAAGAATAATAATCCCCTTTCTTGCTTCAAAATAAAGAGGATTTGAATCAACTCACTCTCCATGGATAACACTTCATCTTCTGTACCAGACCTAGTTAAGATAATTAGAGGTGAATCCAATGTTATATATGTTGTCACTTAAATCCATAATTAGAACACCCTTGCAAATAAATACAAAAAATAATAATAACAAAGTTATTTATTATTTGCATGATCTTTACAAGGCTAAAAATATCTTTTCCTCGTTAAAATTGGATTGGCATGGTCTCTTTCTCACTATTTGACTCAGTTAGCTCCACCTTTACAAAAACTAAGGTAATAAATTAAAACTTAGCAAAGATTAAGGTAATATTCACCACCTTTTCCTTGGCTACACATGCATGCATGAAGCAATTGATTGATTTTGACTTTAAGGCACATGATTTATGTGATCTCCACATGCAAAGTTTAATAATTAAAAATCATTGTTTCAAATCCCACCCCACGACCATTTGGAAAAGGATAATTATGAAAAGGAAATAAACCTAAAAAGGTAGATAAATTAGACCATAGTCAAATTTAATATGTTAAATCAACCTTGGTTGAACATTTTTCATTTAGGGTTCAAACCCTAAAAATTTTCATTTATGTTTGGATTCTATGGAATCTTTTCTTTTTGGAAAACTTTGCAAAAATTTTCTTGGCCTTAGTTTTTTGTGGGAGTTAAAGATATGTGTGGTCTATGGTTTTGTTTGTATATGGTCTATGGTTTTGTTTTTGTACCATTTTCCATTCCATTTTGTACTTCTTAGCTTGTGGGAAATGTTACTTGAACTCCATTGTTTATTTTGAGCTTTGTGTCATTTTTCCATCTGAGTCAAGCTACTCATGGTGGTGTTGGACTTGTGGTTTTCTTGTTAGCATACTTGTATGGCTTGGTTCATGTTGGTTTCTCCTTTGAATATTTTTTATGTAACTCATTCGTGCTAGTTGTATTTAAGATCAATCTATTCCTGTCTTTGGTTCTAGGAAAGATCAAGCTAGGGGGTTTGTGTGTTTAGTTCACCATTTTTTAAATATGTCGTAGTTTCTTTCCTTCATCTCTTTGTTGCCTTGGGAGCTTGCCATGGTTTCTAATTTGCATTTTTTTCTTAGTCATTATGGTTTTGTTCCTAGATGATTCATGTTAAACTCCTATGTATCTTGGTTAGATTTCTCATTCAACTAGCTAGGCCATGTTCTGTTTGCTATGGCTCACCATTATTATGAAACTTAAATCAACTGTGGGGGGATTTTTGCAGATCTTTCATTTTATGGGTTTTCATCCCTAATTGATTTGATATTTGTTTTTTTATCTTTTTTATCTCATGCTCCATTCCATGTTCAAAATTCAGTCCTTTTCTCCATTGACTTTGTTGGGTTCCATGACTAGCTTTGTGGTTTATACGGATCATTGCTAAGCATTGTGTATTTGCACAAGGATTTTAGTTGTATTATTTTTAGTGTGTCCATGTAACCTTTATGTCTTGATGTGGTTAACAATTTTTTATTCATCTTCTATTTTCATCCTTCTATGGCTTGGTCAAAGCCACACTACATTTTTTAAAAACAGCTCATTACTTCCATTTCTCGGTTTACAAACTCGACGATGCATCATGGGGGCTCACCATTTTATGAGTGAGATTCTTGTTGGTTCTATTCAGCTTAGCTAGGGCCTTCATTATGACACACCATGGTTGTTTTAATCTCTAGCTTGGTAAGATTCTGCATTCATAGATCTCTATTGGTTTTTTGTGTTGTCTTTTCTTAGTTGATTTTTTTTCTCATTGTGTTAACCATTTAGCTCGGCCATGCTAGTCACTAGCTAGTTGTGCATTTTTAGTATCTCTACATGGTTTTCACACTCATCTTGGTTTCAATATTTACGTAACTCGGTTTGAGCTATTGTTGTTGAGATCTCCGTGCCAAAAGGTAATATTTTCCTTTTGTTCTATTCTAGTTAATAGTAATTGAAAGATGTCTGAGATTTTTTGAATAATATGGAACATAATCTTAACTTGATAGTTAGGTTTATATGATTTTTGATCTTGGTTTCATTAATTTCTTATAATGGGTACATACAATTTTTTTGGGGCTTTATAAAAAAACTTGGCCCAAATATTCAACTTATTACTATAATTTTGAAATCATTCCATGAAAATTATTTTTGAAAATTGAATTTTTTCATTGTCAGAAACAATGTTCTTTTGAAGGCTTATAAACTCTCCAATTAATAAACTTATGCATTTTAATGTTTTAGTTTATTGGTAATTTTTAGTAAAATTGGGTTTTCAAAGCAAACACACCCATATTACTATTTTGATAGTATTAAACCTTTACAATTATCTTGTACTTTTGAAATGCATTATGCAAAACATGTAACTTTACATTTCTAGTATGAAGATTTGCATCAATATCATGAAATAAAGTCATGGGTTATTTTCTTTAAACAAAAATGAAGTAAAAATTGTACTTCTCTGTTCTTTTTGATAAAAATGCAATTTTTTGGAGTCCCTTACAACTTTTGAAAATTTATCCCTAGCAAAATGTATGGTTGTGATTCCTTTTTTGATATCCTTTAGTTGAGTTCTGTAGCATTGTATTCATTTTCAAACCAGATGGATACAATGTTACTCTTATTCACATTCTAATATTCTATTCTCTGCAATTTTGTAAATCTTACTCTTGTGAAAACAACATACTTTGATATTTTACTACATTGTTGTTTCTTGTTTTTTAAACATTTGTACCCTTGTTACTATTCCAAATATGCAATTGCAACTCAATATACTTTGTAAAATATGTATCTCTTACTATTTTTTATGACTGAAATGATCAGAATAATAAACTCCACATTCTTACCATGATATGCACTTAAAATATTTTAACTTTCCATACCTAGAATGAGATGTTCTTTCATGTCTACAACATCTATTCATAGGGTGTTGGAATGTTGAGTTTTAGGTGTTGTAATTGATGTAAAATCTCATAAATGAATAAGAGTTTGATAGAGTAGAGTGAGAGGATTCTAAATATGATGGAAACATGGTGTTTCATATGTTTTGATGATAACATGAGGTGATTTAGTGAGATTGGATTTATCTAGCAAGCCTTGTCATGTGACCTAGCTAGCCTAGGTGATGGAGAATGGTGGTTTGAGTTTTTTTTGTGGCTTGACAAGAATTGTAGTATCATGAAGAGCATGTTTGAGGATTATTTAAGAACTTGAACATGGGTTTCATATTGCAGGTACATGTTGAATACCATTATCTAGGTGCTAATCTAAACCCCTTCTAGTTACTTAGAGGCATGAGGTTGAGTTGTGGATCCATGTGAGCTCATGTATGCATGTATGGGTGTGATTCTTGATGTAATAAGGTATTTAGGGCCTTTTTTATAGGTATCATAATGATTTATAGTGTTGGTTAAGTTGACCCTAGGCTAAAGCATGCAAAACTGCAAGGGCTATTCATGTAAATGACATTAATTAAGAACATGGAGATCTATTTGAGATTTGGTAATTATTGGATATGATTATCATAGGTTTATTATAGGTTTTAGGAAATTTACATTCATTCTAAAGAATATTTTTTGAAGATATGCAAGTTTTATGTGAAACTGGGTCACAGTAACATTGTGTTTCTCGATAGCAAAAGTAGACCTTATGATGCTCGTACCTTGAACTATATGATTTGCATGGGGACCTTGAGCATATCAAGGACAGTTTATTCATTAGGTCACTTATGAGTCTTTTACAAAAATAAATGAGGTGGTTTTATCCTCACATTTTTATGAACAAATCGTTTAGAAGGTAAACTACGTTTTGTGTGTTTAAAACCCTAACTCATGAGCAACTTGTATGAGAGAAAGTGTATTCATAAATCCGTCCTAGTTTTTTATTGGTAATCCTCAAAATTGATGATTTTATTTTGTATGAGGAATATTCCAAATTTCCATAAAGGTATGTGTTATCCAGAAAGTTAAGCTCATGCTTATGTTTTGGTTAACTGCACCCCACTCAAATCCCTACCTTTAGTGCTTCAAGTCCAATTTTTCAAAATATTCTAAGCACTTAACGAGTTTCCTAAAATACATTTCCATTGTTTCAAATGATGGAAATTTCTTCCCCTTTCATAATGATGATATTAGATCGTTATGGTCCTTCTAACTCCTCATATTTTGCAAGTTACGAGCCGACGGGCCTTGGAAGGTATTTTTGTCCAGAAGCGAGTTTTGCGGGAGTTTTTAAGTAGTTTTTGCCAATGCAGAGAGGATGGGGTGGCGGGAGATAATGAGACTTGGAGCTGGCCCAAATGGAAAATGCGGGCCGGTGGGCCCAATATGATTTAGGGAGAATTACATTCCCAAGTATAAGTTTTTCAGGTCATGCGGGTCTACGGGGAGTTTATGTTTAATCTAGTTTGCACTTTTTACAAATGGGGCACAGAAGTGAATTGTTGGGCCCACAAGCCTGTGGGAGATGCTTAAAGCCAAATGAAGAAAGAATACGGTTAAGGCCCGCAAAAAAAACACGTGGTCATTGTTGAAAATTCAAGGCGGATAATGAAAAAGGCTATCCATTTGGTAATCTTATAAAATTATGTTCCCCATAGGTCTTGGCATAGAGTGAAAAATGAGCTAGACACCAATCTGCCGATGCCTAGAAAAGCCACGTGTTAAGCACCTCAATTGCAGTGAAGAGGAAACTCGGCGTGGCCTTGCAAATTTTGACTTTTTGCCCAAATGGAAAAAGCTATGACATGTACATGGCCTGTTATATAAATGACTTTTTTGCCAAAGGTGACATTGTCGGGCTATGGGGTAAATTCCATTTGTGATGTTTGCATTAGGTGGTATTGAGTGCCAAAAGTGAAGACAATTTGTTGGAAATAATTGTTTCAGGCCTAAAGGCTCATGACCATTCTGCTAACTGTGTTTTCACCATTATTTGTATCGGTGCCCGACTCAAATATTACAACCATCGACATGATCTTTGTAACCTATTTTACCCGATAATTCAACAAATTTGGCACCGTTGGATAAGCATGTTCTAGTGACCTTGGTTCTAGCTCCATGGGAGTCTGAAATTTTAATTTTGATGCTAGTTAGGTGGGGAAAAAATGGAAAACGTCTATTCAGGACATTACATGGGAAAAATATCAATTGCTTCAACTACTAGAATCTGTATTTGATTTGATTCACTAGTTCTTCCTTCATCTGAAAACATTGCCAGGAAGTACGACATGGAGAGGTATGATTTGACAGATTATAGGTGGATTTGTAGGGCAATTAATGGTGGGTGAGTTCAAATTCTCAAATAGTCTTATGAGAGGAAGAAATTTTCCTCCTTTCTCTTTGTTTTTTTCATCGTATCTAAGTACTTCTAATTTATATTGTGAGAGGACTGTCTACTAGGTTGAAGAATGTTTATTAGTGTGTGAGACATGTCTGTGTGCATAAGTGAAACTCTATGATACCAAAAAAATCCTGATTCCAGGAAAGATTAAGAGTGACCTAGGTCCTATGCCTGGTTTGAAGCGGATGTTTTGTAAGTCTGTATGCAAAAATGTAGGTGATCTCCATGCAGTTTTTTAAGTAGCAATAGAAATCATGTTTTGTGGTGGTTCTTCAACCCTTTGCATTGATTTTGTTGTTGATCATCTTAGGGGGTAATATCTTCCTTGTCAAATTTGTTCCATTTGCACTGTGCTAAGGTGTTAGTGTTTCATGGAGGTTTATGATCTATGAATTTGTGTTCCTTTAGAATTTTGTGCTTCACTAAATAATTCTGACCTGATTAATCTAATCAAAAGTTTTCCTCTGTTTCATCCTCACCTCAGTAGAATATCTTGCTACTTCCTATCTTCTGGTGTATCACCACTGGTATTGTATGCCCCCCTCTCTCTGATCTGATCTGAATCTAATCTCTCTCGTCTAATGAATGGTCTCATTATCTCTCTGGTCTCTAACTAAGAAAATCTGAAATCTCTCTCTCTAGTCTCTCTCTCAAGGATCTGATCTCGTCCCTGCTCTCCATCCATTGTGAATGGTTAGATTAGGATTAGTTAGATTCTACCTGCACTGGAGTAGCTTGTGGCAGGTAGTTTAGGATCAGCAAGAAACCGGCTTTCTCTGGAGGTCCACTATCATAGATAAGATTGCAAGTCCCACAAGCTTGAGAGATTGCTTCCCATGTTTTGCAATCACACCGAATGATCCATCTCACAACAAGGCCATTTGGGTTTGGTGTATGTGATTCTATTTTTAACAGTATGTTAGAGCATCTGTGATCCATATGTGAAGCCCCACCTGAAATGTGCTTGAATTTCTGAAGAGTTCCATTTTCATAGCCAAGATGAGTTTCCCATGATGACGGTAAAGTGATAAATGGGTGTCCATCTCATATGATAGGTCCCATGAGCTAATTTCATCTCCTTAAGTACATAAATGTCCTTATGATCATGTTAGCAGTTTGAAAAAGTGTATAATTGTGCCCTATATATGACAGAGGTAGGTTCTTTGGGGCAGTTTGGATCAACTGTCAGTAAAATTGATACCTCACCAAGGATGTTGTAGGGGTATGTTGAGGGATCTAAATCAAAAGTCTATTAAATGTGAAGTATTATGTGCAATACCGTTCTAATGGTGTATCGAACTTGAGGTTTGGACATGTTATGCAAAATTTATGACCTATTCTTTAAGAGAAACATGTTTGGAAGATGCTCATTCTGGTAGGGTGCAAGATGGACTACATGAGGTAAGATGTATGATCCTATGATAGGAAGTCAACAAATAATTTTTTCTTATTAGTAAGATGAATGATATTCAGTTGTGGTATAAAAGATTAGGCCATGTAAAATTTGAAAATATTTTCAAAATCAATTCTAACAATTATGTGAGAAATATGTCAAAAATCAGTAAATTAGAGGATACATTATGCAAAGCATGTCTTCATAGAAAGAAAAATAGAAGGAGGTTCAAGACCAATGAACATGATTCCACGACTACTCCTCTTCAAATGATTCACATTTATCTTTATGGGCCTATGTGAACTAAAATTAATTTAGGTGATTACTATTTTATTCTTCTTATTAATGATTATACTAGATATACTTGGGTTTCTTTCTTGAGAAACAAACAAGATGCTTTTGATGTTTTCAAGTCTTTTAAATATCTCATTCAAAATGAGAAAAATGGAAATATCAAGTGTATTGGATTATATAATGGAGGTGGCTTTTTGTGAGATTCATTTTATGCATTTTTTAGAGTTCATGGTATCACGATGCAATTTTTAGTATCTAGAAATCCTTAGAAAAATGAAGTAGTTGAAATGAAAAAAAAAATATTTCAAGAAATGGCAAGGACTATCTTGAATGAATCTAAATTACCTAATGGCTATTGGAATGAAAAAATTCATATTGTTTTCTACATTCTCAACAAATTCCAACTAAGAATAAATAATGATAAGACTCAATAATGAGATTTGGAAAGGAAGACTAAATAATGTGGACCATTTTAGAGTCTTTGGATGTTGGTGCTTCATCAAAAGTACTAAAGAAAATATAGGTAAGTTTGATTCCATATCTGATAAAGGCATATTCTTATGTTATTATTCAATAATTTCAGCCTATATTTTCTAGAACTAGAGGTTGAAAACAATAGTTGAAAGTGCAAGTGTGAAATTTGATGAATCTTATCCAATAAGACCTATTCACAAGTATGATTTTTCATGTCAAGTGACTGATCCTAAAGAATAATAAGATGAAGTTACATAAGTAAATGAAGGAGAAGATGATGAAGAATAAAGGCAAGACACCAAGCGTCCATCAAGTTATATTAGAAGAGATCGTCCTGAAAATTAAATCTTAGGAAATAAATATGTTGGAGTTACTACAAGAAGGAAATTGGTAAGTCTTCAAAACTAAGAGAAGTCTTCTTTTTTATCAAAATTTGAGCCTAAGAATGTAGATGAATAAATCAAAGAATAATGTTTGGAAAAATCCATGAATGAAGAATTAGATTGGATTGAAAAGAATAGGACATGGGAATTGGTACCTAGACCAAAGGATAAGAATGTTATTGGCTCTATATGGGTGTTTCAAAATGAGATCAATGAGGATGGAGAAGTCATAAGAAACAAGGCTAGATTGGTTTGCAAGGCGTATGAAAAAGTTGATGGAATTAAATTTGATGAAATATTTTTTCTTATAGCTATAATGGAATCCATCAAATTCTTCTTAGTCTATGCAGGGTTTAAGGCATTTAAGGTCTATAAAATGGATGTAAAATTTACCTTATTGTATGGTTACTTAGATGAAGAATTTTACATGGGGCAATCAGATGCTTTTTCCTTTTCTAATAATAAATGTATGAAAACTAAAAGAGTATCTTAGTGGCCTAAATAAATCCCCTAGGGATTGGTATGAAAGGATTTATAAGTAATTGATTGAGTAAGGCTTCAAGAAAAGAGATATTGATAAGAACTTGAAATTATATCAAAAGGGAAGGATATCATTTGTTGATTGTTGTTTTATATGTGGTTGATATCATAATTGGAGGAAGTAATGAGCTCGTGACATATGAGTTTGCATAGGCTATGAAGAGATACTTTTAAATTTTCATGTTTAGGGAGTTGTCTTTATTCCTAGGACTACAAGTAAATTAGTCTAAAGAATTAATATTTATATTTCAAACTAATTAAGTAAAAGATATGTTTTATAAGTTTCAAGAACAACGTTACCTATGTTGGCATGAAAACCAAAGCTCTATATTCCTACAAGGCCAGATATTGTTAGGAATAAAACTTAGTTTAATTCATCATTAGTTGATATTTGAGTAAATGTAATAAGTTAAAGTATTTAATTGAAATACTTTAAACTTATGTCAATAGGTATTAGTTATCCTTGGTTGTTAGTTAACTAAGTGATAGTGTTCTCATCCCAATGTTTGTGGGATCATGTTTTATCTTGCGTATTTTGTTCCCAAATGATTTCCATGAGAGTTAATAGGGGCAGTTAACGGCAATATGCTATTTCTGCACATTTGCTCAGATTATGTTATTTGCTTCCATTTATTGTGGATGAGATAGAATTTGTCCAATATCTATAAATATTGAAGCTCTCTTATTTGTTTGTAATCCTTGATTTCATATTAAAAAACTTATGCAAGGACCTTATTTTTTTCTATAATTAAATATGGTTTACAGACAAGATTTGGTATCAGAGCAGTATTTTGATCCAGAGAGGAGTATAGTAAGTTTTAGGGAAGTTTAGGGAGATCTTGAGAAATTACAGAGCTAGGAGAAGCCATAGATGCCCTAAGCCATTTCGCAGTCCCTACCCGAATCCACACTCTAGTTCACAAAATTGATTTACGATTGAAGAACACCTAGAGTGCAATCACAGGCCCTTGCAAACCTAGATACAACTTTGTTACAAAAGATAATATTGTTTCACTATTTAAAAAAAAAAACAAATTACATGTATGTGCCATTTTTTACAAAAATTGGAAGCATTTTTAAAATATATATATAATATTTTTTTATTATGGGGAACCAATATTTTCAATCTCCCCACATAACTTCTACTTCCTCTTCTTTGTGCTCTATATTTTCATATATCTGGCAAGATAATTCTACATGGTTGTGAGAAGATCTCTATCCAAAATGACATCTCGAAGTCTCCAATCAACCTGAAGCTTGCATTCATAGTTCAAGAGCATTCAAGAGAAGAAGAAGATTTGTCTAGAAACAAAAAGAAAAAAAATTGAATGCAGAGGAAGCAATAAATTCAATGTTTCCTGCAAAAGATTTAGAGGAAAAAATTGTGTCCCAGTAATATACCTGTGTCAATCCAAAGCAAGGAGGAAATCAATAATTAAAAAGATGACGAAGGGTTATTATAACGCTTAGGAAAAGTGGTTGAACTGTAGTTGTGCCCTAAAGTGCATTACACATGCACGTAATCCTTTATCAGTGTTTGGTTTAAAAATATTTGATTCTAAAAAAAATCCTTTTTTGGACATTCCAAAAAAATAGAAGGATAAAAAAATTCCAATTTTGGAAAGGGGCCTGGAAAGATATTAAAATGAAAAGTTAAAAAGGTCATAACTTTAAACTGGTACCTCATATTGAGGTATCATTTTTTTTTAAGTGTGTTATTTTGCGAGTTCTACATCTTGGTATAACTTCTAATAAGAGTTATTTTGTGAAAATTACACAAATTAGAGATTTTTTGTATTTTAAAAGAGGCCAATGAGCCAATTTTTTTTTTTTTTTTTTTCAAATTAGCTAAGAGAGCCATTTGATTTTTGCAAATCAACCATCGATCCAAATTTGCAATAGGGCCAATAGTGCCAAAAATTCATTGTACACGGCCGAAAAGGAGACACAAATAAATAAAATAATTTATTTGGGGGGTGTGCATGATTTAAGGGGGGGGGAAATGTTCAATTTTTTCTTCTACTGTTTATCACTTTTCACAATGTCCACAATTACGAAACCAAAATTCTTTTTGCCAGAATCTCAACTTTGTGTTCTAATAATTATCCAGCATGGAAAGAAAAAAAATTGCATACAACTTGATTTTGAAAATCTATGGTCCATTGTTTTTGGTACATTAACAAGATCTATAACAAATGTTACACAACAAGCTACATTTGATTGTCCAAATCAAAAAGAAAAGTTAATAAATTTTTTTAGTGTTTTAGATGAGGTACAACCTCATATTTGTGAGACCACAATAGGAAAAGAAAATTGGGACAAGTTGAAAATAGTATATGAGTCAAAAAATAAAATCACAATACTTCATCTCCAGAGTCAACTATTGAACTTTAAAATTCAACCAACGGAAAAAAGTTGAAATATTTTTTAGAAGAGTAGCAACTTTACGTGCATCACTTCAAGAATTGGAAGAAGAAGTAACTGACACATCACTCATGCCTATAGTATTGAGATATATTCCTCATTCTTAGAAGATATTTGTGACTGCATTAAACATAGTTGCTCAAACAAATATTTTAAAGAGTTAGTAAATATGCTAAAAAAAGATGAAACTAAAGAGCAAGCACTTGCTTCTAATCAAAAAAGTAAAAAAAAAGGCTAAGTCTAGTAAACAATCTCAGAAGCAAGGTAATACTAGACAAGGCTAGAACGATAAACAAAATTGTCTTATTTGTGGTCGAAAAGGACATGAGTTTAAAAATTTTTGGTACAACACATTCCATCAAGGATCATCGAGTGGTAAAAATATTATTTACCAAAAAATAAAAAAAATTCAACAACAAAGTAAACATGGAAAAAATAATCAAAAGTGGAAGAAGAAACCAACTCAACAAGGAAATGAGGCAAAACAGGAAGATAAATTTGATGATGATGATTTCCTATATTCAGCCCAGTCAAATGAATTATCCAATTCTATAAATCAACTTTGGTATGTTGACTCGGGTGCAACACGACACATGACAGGAAAGAAAGATTAGTTCTTCACAATGAGTAAAACACCCACAAAAAAACATGTCTCTTTGGGTGATGATACATCTTACAGTGTTGAAGGAATTGATTCCATTTCACTACCACTTGGGCAACATAATTGTAAACTTACATATGCTCTTTATGTCCCTGGTTTAACAAAAAAATTGTTATCCCTAAGTCAATTATTAGATCACAATCTCAGAATTGAACTTTGATTGTAAAGGCGGTAAAAAGACGTGCCTGATTCGAGATAAGTCACGAAGCTCGAAAATTGTTGCAAAATATTCGAATGTGGGAAGAATGTTTTCAGTTTGATTATGTTCAACGAAATGATCAAGCACTTGTAGCCAAGGATACATCATCATCTCAACTATGGCATCGAAGACTTGGACATGTGATTTTTGGCTATCTTGACACACTTCATCGATACGACATGGTTAGGGGGTTTACCACCTCTAAAAAAGTGGTACAAATAAATCTCAGCATTGTTTGGTAAGGAAAACAAAATAGAGCACCATTCAAACATAGTACATGTTTCAGGCTAAGGAAAAACTTGACTTGGTGCATACCAATTTGTGTGAACCAATGAGACCTAGCCGCTCTGGGTTTCAATATTTCATGCTCTTTGTTGATCATTTTTCAAGAAAAATGTGGATAGGATTGTCTTTCTACAAAAGGCAAAGCTTTTGAAACTTTCAAGAAGTTTAAAGCTCTTGTTGAAACAAATTTTGGTAGGAAAATAAAAACACTCCACTCAGATCGAGGGGGAGAATACACCAGTAATGAGTTCAATGATTTTTTTAAAACACATGGCATTCATCGTCAAATGGATCCTCCTCACACACCGCAAAAAAATGGTGTTGTTGAAAGGTGAAATCGTACTATCATGGATATGGTGTCAATTTATGATTGATGATGTAGGTTTATCAAAAGCACCATTTGGGCTTTGAAGCAGCTAAAACGACAGTCTATTTACTAAACAGATTTCCCACTGCAGCTCTTGATGGAGTAACACCACGGGAAGCATGGTCAGGGCATAAGCCATTCTATTTCACACCTTCGAATTTTTGGATGTAAAGCATGGTATGCACATTCCTAAGAAACAACATAACTCAAGCTTGATATGAAATCAGAAAAACTTATCTTCTTAGGATACAGTGATGAAGCACTTGGCCATAGACTTATGAATCCAAAAGAAAGAAAGGTATATACACTAGTTGGGATGTTGAGTTCTTTTAGAAGAAAGAAGTAGATGCTCCTTCCATACACTCACATGATGAAAAAATCATCCCTACAATGAAAAAAAAGGATGGTAATCGCTTTGATGATGACAATTGATGATGGGTAAGATAATGAAATTCAACCTCCCACAGGAACCACAAAAAGTGTGACTAAATGGTTTACAAGCATGATTATAGATACAAAATTAGATAGTTTCCTTGAAACATATACCAATGGGATTATGACTCATAGTATGGATCAAAATGAGGTCAATTTGACTTTAATGGGTAAATTTGTTGAAACTATTGAGCCATCCACAGTTTCAGAAGCCATATATTCTAAACCTTGGAAAGATTCTATCGATGCAGAATATAAATCACTTCTGAAAAATAGTACATGGAAACTTACAGATCTTCCACAAGGGAAAAAGCATATTGGATGTAGATGGATCTTCAAAACAAAGTAGAAAGTAGACAGAAAAATTGATAAACATAAGGTTCAACTAGTTGATAAGGGATATGCTCAAAAAGAAGGCATTGATTATGAGGAGACTTTTTCTCCCACAGCTAAGATAAAAACTTTCAGGTTAATATTTTCTCTAGCTGCATAATTCTGATGGAAAATACACCAATGGATGTGAAAAATTCCTTTCTTAATAGTTATTTAGAGGAGTAAGTTTACATGACTCATCCAAAAGGTTTTTTCATACCAGGTAAAGAGGAAAAGTTATGTAAACTCATAAAATCATTATGAGGTTTAAAGTAGTCTCCTAGAGCATGGTATATTAGAATTGATGTGCATCTCATTCGACATGGATTCAATTAGAGTCCACACAATCCTAATCTCTATCTCAAAAAGTAAGGGGGGAGAGAGTGATCGTTGTAGTATATGTCGATGATCTAGTCATCACTGGAGGATCAGTGAGGGTGATTGAGTCAACAAAGAAAGATCTAACATGATCATTCGACATGACCGATCTTGATCTTCTACATTATTGTCTTTAAATTAAAGTTTAGGAAAGATAAAATCATATATTTGTGTCACAATTGAAATACACTGAGACAACAGTCAATAAATTCAATATGATGGATTCTAATCCATTTTCCACACCTATGGAGACAAGACTTCAATTGTCTCAAAATGATTTGACACCGCAAGTAAATGTAACTCTCTATCAGCAGTTGATCAGGAGTCTCATCTACTTGACTTACACTAGGCCGGATATTAGCTATATAGTAAGTTATCTTTCATGGTTCATGCAAGAACCAATGGTTTCTCACTGGAAGGGAACAAAGTGGATAATGAGGTACATTAGAGGAACTATGGACTATGGCCTAGAATACAAGAAAAATAATAACTTCTTCTTAACAGGATATTTAGATTTAGATCATGTAGGAAACATAGATGATAGGAAATCCACTTCATTATTTGTATTCTTTTTGGGAAATGGACTGATATCATGAGGGAGTAAAAAGTAGACTTGTGTTTTAAGATCCTCCACTGAATCAAAATATCGTGTAGTAAGTGAAATTGTCTGTGAAGCAATATGGCTCTGACATATACTTGAAGGATTGTAAATACCATAGAAAGATCCAACTATCCTACATGTTGATAATGAAGGAATAGTAAAACTTGTTTGGAATATAGTTTTTCATGAGAGCACCAAACACATTGAGGTGTAGGTACATTTCATTTGCAAACATGTTCAGAACAACAACATCCAAATCCAATATTTCCCAATAGATATGCAACGTGCAGATGTCTTCACAAATTCACTTGCTCAAGTTAAATTCAAGGGTTTTAGATAATTTCTCTCCTGTTCACTTGAGACCATGTTGAACTAAGGGGGGAAATGTTAGGAATAAATCTTATCTAAATTCATCATTAGTTGATATTTGAATAAATGTAATAAGTTAACTTATTTAATTTAAATACTTTAAACTTATGTCAATAGGTATTAGTTATCCTTAGTTGTTAGTTAACTAAATGATATTTTTCTCATCCCAATGTTTGTGGGATCATGTTCTATCTTGCATATTTTGTTCCTAGATGATTTCCATGAGGGGAAATAGGGGCAGTTAGGGCAGTATGCTATTTCTGCATATTTTCTCAGACTAGGTGATTTGCTTCCATATATTGTTGATGAGATAGAAGTTGTCCAATATCTATAAATATTGCAGCTCTCTAATTTATTTACAATGCAAGGACCATCTTGTTTTTTGTAATTAAATCTAGTTTGTAGACAATAGATATAGATTTAAGTGTCAATCTCTTTCATTCTTCTTGATAATTTTGAGGATAATGAACTTCAATGTTTTGTTTGTAGCTTCATCTTATCCATTGGCTTGAGGGTAATACAAAGAGGTAGCATGATGATATATTTAAACTTTTCACACGATTCACATACCTCATCATTCTTGAATGGGGGGAAATTATCAAAGATAATGAATTGGGGAACACCATATCTACAAGTGATTTTACTAAAGATAAAATTTGCTATAATTGAAACAAGCATAGTGGTAAGAGACATGGCCTCAATCCATTTTGTAAATTACTCTTTGGACATAATAATGAAATTATAGCAAACCATGAAGGAAGGAGATAATTTTCTTAGTATATCTAAGCCCCACATAGAGAATTAACAAGTGGTAACTATAGGTTACAGAGCTTGAGACACAATATGTATGGTATGTGAGAATTGTTGACATTTTTGGCACCTTTGCACATACTCCATGGAATCATGCTCTAGTGTTGGAAAAAATTTAGAAAATCTAATGAATATTTTGAGAAGTTAAATTTACCCCAAAATTCCCACCACAAACTCTATTATAAGCATAGGAAAATATTGTTTTTAAGTCTTCATCATATTCACATCTAATTAGTAAACCATCAAATGTTTTTTGGTACAAGACTTCTTCTTTGATGGCATACTTTTTGGTTATAATGTGGAGGCTTCACCTTTTCTATGAATTAGATCCTTCTAGATGATTAGGTCTATAATGTAGTTTAATATATTATAATACCATGTGGATGATTAAATCATGACTTTATCAATGTGGAAGATACACTAATCAAGGAAATCTAGGTTGTGTAGTTTTCCTGATTCCAAGGGATTTTCAGCTAGCCAATCAAAAATGATTTAACCTTTGATTTATTTTTTATTAATGTAAGTTATCTCAAATTTATTCATAATAATTATAAACCTACCAACTTTCTTAGATAAGGCTTTTGGAGTCTGGAATTTTCATGATTGATCATATTTAACAATAACCTCTGTCTCTTGATTGAGCATGTAAGGCCTCAAATTTTTGGCTACAAAAAATAATAGACATGAATTATTTCTCTTCCTGAGTGTACCAGGTCTCATAGTTAACAAGAAAGTGACTAATGAAATATATAATTTATTCACAGTCATCATCATCTTCTTATGCAAACATACATGCAATAGAAACATATGTATCTCCAGAATGAATTGTTAAAAGGAATATCAAACTTAAATGGCGTAAGGGTTGGTGGAGATGATAAGAATCAGTTCACTAATTTAAAATCATTATGAGAATCTTCCATCTATGTTTTGAAACATGTATTCTTTAAGAAATTGTAAATAGGGTGTATGGCATATGTGAGATTAGGTTAAAACCTCCATATTTCCCCTAGCTCACCTAATAAAGTTCGAATGCTAGAATCATTTGTAAGTGGATTCATTTAAAGAATTACATGAATTTTTGTGGGGTCTAACAAAATTCCTCACGAGTATAGGATATTTCCTCCTGTGACTCCAAAAACACATTTCTCAAGATTTTAAGAGATAAAGTATTTGATTAAGCATCAAATAATAACACATATGACCTTAGGATGATATCCTCTCATTTTAGCCTTTTCTATAAGGTCATCAATGTAAATTTTAATAATCTTATGGATGAGACATGAAATATATAATTTATCACCCTCTGATAAGTACTAATTCCATTCTTCATTCCAAAGGGCATGATTACATAGAATAAATTCCCCCAAGGCATGGTAAAGGTTATATTTGTTTGATCTTATTTATAGATCTTGATTTTACTGTACCCTGAAAACCCATCCATGAGATACAACAACTCATACTCAACTTTTGCATCAAAAATAATGTCTATGGATGGTAACATGAAATCATCTTTAGGACAATCCTTGTTAGTGTCCTTGAAGTTGATACAAATCCAAATCTTACCATTTTTCTCAAGGACTATGATAATGTTTAATAACCTCATAGAGCAATTTGCTAGCTTGATAAGCACTACATGTAGGACATTGATCACCTCCTCTTTGACTATTAAGGCAACCTTAGTTTTCATTAGTCTCAACTTTTATATTACTAGTTTTGCATCAAGTTTTGTGACCAAGTTATGAAATACCAAACTAGGAGCAACTCTTGTCACATCCTTATAACTAAACACAAAGGCATGAGAATGATATTTAAACATCTTGGAATGCTCTTATATTTCTTAAACCGATAATGAGGATCCAAGATTTAATATCTTAGGCTCATCCTCCATTCCAATCTTTATGTCGATTGTGACTTCTATCAAAGAGGCATTCCCTTCTCCACACTCATGGGGAGTTAGAGGCAATTATAGGGGTTCCTTTTCTACCTCATAAACTTCAAAATATTGAATGGAAGAAATGGACATAATATTATTTCTAAAATAAGACAAAGGATGCAGGAAAAGAGAAAAAAGTATCTTATGATGTGTAGAAGGGAGGTCATTGTATGCATGCAATAAGATTAGGATTTCTTTATAATTTTTAGGGAAGTAAATAGTAATAGATTCATTTTGTTTTTCCACATATTCCAATATTGATGTATTCAACATTCTAAAAATTAAGGGTTTAGATCTCATTGACACAAAAAAATTGAACTTATGTTAAACCATTATTATAAATTAAGTCAGAAGAGGAAGAGGGCACACAATCAACTAACCTATTTCTTTCCCTAGGAATTACTTCAAGAGAGATGAAGTAAAAATAAAAAAATTATTTCATACACAATTGTCTTGTAGAACTAGATATGTTCCACTCTAGTTTCTTACACTTATGAGACTTGATTGGCTATTAGCTGAGAGACTCCTAGGACTCTAATATTTTTATGCCCTTCCTTTTTTATATAATTAGTTGAAAGAGTAAGGATTTATATCCTACTCCAATATTAGTTAAAAGACTAAGGATTTATATTCTACTCCATTATTAGTTGAAAGACTAAGGATTTATATTCTACTCCGTTATTCCCTCAGAAGACGTTTCAATCACCCCTGCCCCAATGTTGTATTAGTATTTGTCTTTGTCATAATGGAACACATAATAACTTGTAGGGAAATTAGGACCATCATTATCTTCATGATTTTCCTCCCACACCTCTAATACCTCTGCCATGTATATCTCTACCCAATCATTTTTGGGGAGATAGGTTGGACCAAAAATACTGCCCATTCCTTAAGAATCAAAGGGGAGAGTAATAGGAGAATCATTTTATTTTAACTTTACTATTTATTATGTTTTCTTAGTTGACACAATTTCTAAAAAAATTATCTTTCCATCATTCTTTTACATGACCTCAATTGCTTTTGGTTTGATCCCCTTCATTTTTCTATTGTAGTTGTAACCAATTTCTTCAAAGGATGTCACTTTTTTAGTTTATTTTCTGGGAGTTCAAATTATGAAGAGACTTTTTCCTTCTTATTAAGGTTTTATATATGAACTCCAAAGGATTTGGGATCACCTTTAGAATCAATAACCTTTCCCAAGTGAAGAAATATAACCTTATGGAATAACATGGATGTGATCACTTTCATTATATGAATCCATGGACTTCATAGAGTCATGTTATAATTTGTTTCCCTATCTATGATGTTAAATTAATTTAAAATGGTTTTAGGTATGAGGGAAACTGGGAGGACTATGGTTCCAATAGGATTGTCTTTAAGGATTTTATAGCCTTGCAACATGGTCCTAGTTAAAGAGAAATTAGTTTTCCCATATCCTAATTTTTGTAGGAAAGAGATGGAGACTATGTTTACTACATATCCATCATCAATCATTTCTCTTTTAGCATAATTCTTGTAGACCCATTCTAGTAAATGCAATGTGGGATCTCCTCTTCATGTTATATTAAATTCTATAGGAATTTTACTAAAGTGAAAGAAAAACCCTATGTCCCTACCATTTTTTCATGGGGGATACATGTCGAAGTCAATGTGATTAATTTGATACTCTAGAGGAGGTGTGATATGGATTTAACAAGAAATATCCCATGCATCTAACAAAGTAGAATGATGGGCTAGGTTATTCTTCAACAAATCAAGAAAGGACATAGGAGAAAAGGTATAATTAAGATCCTTAATTCAGTCATATGCTCCCATAGGTTTTGGACTATAGGTATATCATATTGTACTAAAGGATAAACTATAAGGAGCTTCGATGTATATTACCTCATGTGATTTGTTACATTTAATGTGAACCTAACTAGGGATTTATCAGAAGTTGAGGGTTCCTAATCATGATTCCCTATGTGAATACCCTAGTTTTCATCTTGGGGATTTACTTTTTCATTTTCAAGATGCTTGGAAAAAGGATCTCGATAAATTCCTAAGTTTATTTTTTGAGGTGCACCGAGTCTTGTATGACAAGGTTACCAAGATCCTTCAGGGTTCAATATAAATATATCTATGAAGAGTTTTCATTGATCTTCTAGATGTTTTAAATATATTTATTACAATCCCTACACGAATGATCATCATGACCAATTAAACAGTAAAATCAACAATATAAATTGGGTTTGTAATCCTTTGCCCTTTGTTAGGATTTTTTTGTTGGTTATAACTATGGTTGTTTTTTTGAATTGGTTATTATAATTGTAGTTTGATGCCCCTTGGCCAGGATTTTGATACTATTTTTGACCTTAGGCTTGAGTTTTTTTAGGGGGAGAATAGTTATAATCAATTACATTAATGGAAGGAGTAGGGATATTATTCCAAATACTGTTCTAATCCCAACAATACATCCTTATATAACTTGGTACCCATGAATACATTACCTAATGCTAACCATCCTTACGTATTCACATATATGAAAATTCACCAAAATCAAATGTGTATACATTCCCAAACATATTCACACAATATCAAGGGATGCCATATTTCATGGATAACACTTAAACTACGTCCAATAAAACTCCTTCTCCTACCTCTTTTCATAAGTGAAATTGAATGGTAGAATTCTATACAATGGGAACTTACGTTGATTATTTGAAACATCCCCTTGATTTCACCATACAAGGTGTCATTCTTCTGCTCCCATTTCCCAATATTCCTAAATTTATAGTAGAAGGAGATCCTAATGCTCACATCAAGGCCTATGTCAATTCCATTAGGGAGTTGCTTCCATGGGAGGCAAGAGTGGCTAAAATATTTCCTAGAACTCTCAAGGGAATCACATTACACTATTATGATTGAATCATTGATAATTCATTAAACTCTTTCAAACAACTTGTTTCTGAGTTCATGAAGTCCTTTGACATGAAAAATTGTTACAAACTAGAATTAGGGAGATTTTGTGTATCAAACAAGAGAAAAATGAATCCATTTCCCATTTTATATAGAGACAGACACAAGTTCCTTAATCCTATGAAAACTCACCTAACATGGATCAAATGGAACTCTCTGAACTCTTTCTCCACACACTCAACCAAGAAATTGAAGAGGAAGTTTAAAATTTCCCTTTCCACAATTATGAGGAAGCATTAGAAGGTGAGCTTTGTATTGATCAGACAACCATTGAAAAAAGACAAAAATCAAACGTTCATAATGGAAGGCTGGTAACTTCCAACCAAAAAAACATGAACTATCAAAATATTATGAATAATAACCAAGGATGTAAAGGAATAAACTAAAATTGTCATGTTACCAGAGATGGAATTACTAATCAGCCAAAAAGGCATAATGTCATGAACACTGATAAAAAAAAAATAATAACAATGGGAACATAGAAAATAAAAGGATTAACAACCCTACTCCTTCCATTAATGCAATTGTTTGTAACCATCCTCCCCCTTAACAAGCTCAAGCCCAAGGTCATGTTAGATCATTCGATCTTAATTGTTCTTATAAAAAATCTATTTTTAATAATTAAATAATTTAGAATATATATTATTTTAATTATTTAATATAAATTATGTTTATGGATTAATTGGTTTTTAATAAATAAATTATTAAATAAATCGAGTGTTTTGTGAGAAGGCGCACTGATCAAATTATTTAAATTGACCCATGGAGTTAGATCAAATTTATTGATAAGAATTTATGAAGGAGAGAAGTGAGGATAGAAGATTTTTTGGAGTGTAATTTCTTCTCACATTAATGGAAAATATTTTCACCCTTTGGGGTTTTCCATGTTAATCTTGGTGTTCTGTGTTTTTTCATTTTATTGCAATATTTTCTATGTGTGTATTAAGTAATTTATATAGTTTATTTATTTATTTAATATGGAAACTGGTTAAATATTGTAACCCCTTGAAACTAACATAGTACTAGAGTGGGTTCAAATGGTTTCAAATATATTAAATAATTTAATCAAAATTTACAATTGTTTAGGTGCTTAGTTTGTACGAAATAAAAAACTCACTTTTTTTCTCAATGTGAAAAATATTTGAAATTTTGCTTGGAAGTTGGAAATTCTCTCTTTCGAAGCCTGCTGCATACAAGTAACCTTTTATTTATATTAATAATTTTATTTTAAATAAACATTTATTTTAGATATTAGGGAAAATTAAATATAAAGGGTAAATAGAATGTGTCTCATAATGGAGACAACCCACCATGAAAATGGCCTCTCAACTTTTATAATTAGCCATGAGAAAAAAATTATGACACGGGGTTAATTTGGTTGGTAGTTATTTCTTATTTATTCGGCTCCCTTATTTGTTTTTTTAAAACACATCTAAAACATATGTTAGAAATTTCCACAATTTCTAACCCTCAATGAAATGTGACCGTCGAAGCGAAGAGATAGGTTTTCCATATTTTCTCTTGGCAATCCACTTGAAGCATCTGTTAAACAACTACTTGAATCCTCTTTTACACAATGCCTTTCCTCCCAACCTCATCATACCCCACATAAAATTTGGCATACTCTCACATATTTTCATTCTAATTTCAATTTTTCTCAATATACAATTTATTTATAATATTATTCCAATATTTCAGAATTTCAAAGTTCTAACACATGAACAAATTTATCTATAATATATTCCTTTTTGAATTCATTATGAGTTAGAACATTACTTAGGGTTGAATTTGGAGGATTTAACACCTAATCTTCCATTTTCTTTGACATTTTTTTGAATTTATGTATCAATCTCTCCCTAGGTTCTAAAGAGGAACACCTTGTTCAAACAAAAATCTCTCCATAAAAAACTTGTAAATTTTCATAGTATTGTTATATAAAGGACAAGAGGAGAAGAACCCATCCAATATCTACATTGTTACTTGTATGTATTTATTTATCTTTCTCAGTGTTTAGGTAACTACCTAATCTACTTAGATGTTTTGTTTTTACTTAGATTGCACAACATATCACTCTTGTATGTGTTAAATCATCTATCTTGTCACACTACAACATGATAGTTGGGGAAAATTTATTCTTATCATGTTTCCTAATTTTTGTAAATAAGGAAACATATAATATACCTTTTCAAAACTCTCTAGAAGTCTAGTTTCTAGATATCCTCTTTCTTTGAATTTCTAGTGTAATTGATGACAACTTTCACACTATTTTGAGGCAAATGAATAGAAATCCCTAGAAAGGAACCGATTACAATGGTGAGAAGAATTGACATAAGTAGATGGAATTAAATTAGTATCTCTGATTCACTATTCACAAGAATGCATTCATGACTTATTCTCATCATGATATTCCATAAGAATTAAACTTGAACAATTTAATAGGTTTTATGTTGACATGTTAACTTGGTTGTATTTAATTGTGTAATACTTTTTTATGAAACTAAAGATGTTCTTTAGAAGGAGTGTAATTTGACACTAGAAAATATATGTGTACATATTTATCCTATTTGATTTTATTCATCTTGAATGTCATAGTTCCATGGTACCATATTAAGAGGGTCCACGGACTATTAAAGTGCCTTAAAAACATATACATGGTCATGATACAAAGTTTCCATGTCCTTGAGGATTTACTTATTAATGTACAAATAACAAGTAAATAATGGAAGGAAAAATTGAATATAAAATACTGTCCCATTTTATATTTTTAAGTAATGCACAAGTCCAATGTTTTCACATGTACTGCGAGGGAGTATTCAAAATTGTAATAATTGTTCAATATAATAGGTGATCAGTCATAGACCCTTAGCATTGGAATATCGTGGGTTAGTTAAGGTGTTTTTAAAATTGTTTTAAAGTTTGAAAAAATTAAATTAATATTTTTTGAGTCATATAAATGTAGAAGTCAATAGGAAAAATCATAATTTTTTTTTGGTATAAAAAGCCATAGGTTACGGTTTCAAAACATGTCTATTCTTTTTCTAAAAGAAGAATTTTATGTATACATAGAAAAACACTTTTAAAAGAAAACTTTAAATTGAATTTTTTATATTTATGAATATTTTTAATTTTGTGTTGTTCTAATAAGGAAGTTATTGGTGACAAGATAAGTATTTAGTAAAATTAAAAGTTAAAAAAATTGTTTACATTTTAGTTAAATTAATGAATTTTAATGCCAAATTAATATATTCTTTGCAATGAGTTTTTAATAGGTCGATTTCGCCATGGAAGAGATCAATAACACAAAATTTAGTAGTTTTCTTCTCTTAAAAATGACAAAGATTGTTTCTCAACTCTTTTACAATATGTCCTCCGTAAAAACTAATTTTTATCGAAAAGTGAAGAATAAGGAGTTGATCATACAAATTGTTGTAATAATCATGGTTTTTGCTCACAAAGAGTTATTTTTTTTGTCAATTTTAATGGAATAAATTATAAATTGTGCTTGGCGCTACTGATGAACCCTGCTGAGGGCTACTGCCCCAAAATCTTGCTCCCAGATCCTATGTTTAGTACCTTATTGAATAAAAGCCCACCTTTGTGTACTTGTGAGAAATGTCAATGGATGATGGTATAATTTTTCTTATATTAGAAATAGATATTATGTGTTATCAAAATTTAAATCCTTAGTTAAAAATTTGTTTTATCATAAATTTAAAGGGCTTAAAATAGATAATGAGGATACTGTACGCCGGAAAAGCGACAGGCGAGCGTGAGAATCTACAAGTGACTCTTCCGCATACCTGACCTCTCGAGGTCGTGCTGAGATAGCCGGTGGGGGTAGAATATGCATCAGATTTAGACAAACTAGTTAGGCAGTCTAATGTCTTCGACATGCACTAGTGGAATTTACGAATCTAAGGCAAAGAAGGCTTCTCTAACTTAGACTGGTGTGATAGATCGATCGGCAAGGATGACTGCTCGAAGGCTCCAATCAATATCGAGCTCTGGCGTGATTCAATCTATGGGTTGTGGAATACGTGGAAAATGACATGGGATAGTTTCGTGTATGTCTCCAGATAAGGTCATATGGTGGATGGTGGAAACAATTGACTCTATGGACAATTCTCTGGCCTAGTCCAGAATTCTCTAGCTTCGTTAGCCACTATTTCTAGTAAGGACAATTGTCCGATGATGATGGGTGGAATTGGAGTGGATTGGAATACTAGTGTGTGTAAGCCAACATCTATATCTGATTGACTTATGGATTTGTTGGGCTATGAGATCTGTGGGTCACAACCATGGACTCTTGGATGTTGCGGTCCTGTTATGGTCATACGCGAAATCAAGTTCTAATCCCTAGTATCCAGTAATCGTATGCTTTCTTAGCTTCTATGTTTAGGACCAACAACTGTGTGATTTTCTCAGAATATCTCACAGGCGTTCGTGCAACCTGGATCCTTAGACTGGTATCTATATCTGTGAGAATGTCTCCTGCACCTGGTTGTGGGACCAAAGGATCACAACCAAAGGTTTGTTCTCTTTCGAACCCTTCTATAGTCATGTGAGTGTTTACTTAGGGCAATCTATAATTTGGTTGGTTTGACCAAAATGTGTGTGCTTGGTAGTCTTCTATGTTTAACCATCTCAACTGAGAACTGATCAGTTGTAAATTTGTTGTTTTTCGGAATACTTGTATTATGAGATTTTGGTCTATGTCAACTATTGTTGTGACGAGGTTTGGTTGAGGCATGATTGGCTCAAATATATATTCCCTGGGCTCCTGAGGTCCCGTGATTGTCATACGAAACGAAATGCAAATATAACTGTAACTAAGCAAACTCTAACTACGTGGAATAAACCTAAAACATAAATAAGTTCTATTCTTCTAAGAAACCTTTCAAGAATACAATGAAATCAAGCTATTTAAATGTATCTAGGAATAACAACTAAACAATAATTTAAAACAGACAAAATAACCGAGTGTAGTTATCAGCCTGTGCAATTTGTATATTTATTTTAAATAAAATAGCTCATCTAATCTATCTGCAAGATTCTCGATCCTACCTCAGAAGTGTGGAGTGAATCATAGTTTCTCATAAACTATCAATCCTCACAGCTTCCCTGGCAATATCGAGAATAGAATTCACTGAAATGAGGCAATTATCTACTCTATTTGATATGATTCTAACTAGAACTTTGAAAGCTAGAACCTGGATTCCGCAGAACAGTGGCAAATCTGATGATATGTGTGATCTTGTCCCCTCAGTATGATCTCCTCATTCTTTCATGTTCACGTGGATCCAGAAAAGCGTGTAATACTAGCATTGACAGGAGTAGATATTGGGACAAGGATAGCTTAGAATGCAGACCGAAAATGCGAGTAGGAGAGGGATAGCGCAAGAGTATAGAGCTTGGCTTATATGATTCCTAGCGGGATTTTACTTCAAGTCATGCAATATGAAGAGACCAGAACCTGAAACTATCCTGTTTGAAGAGCAAAACCTGCAACTTTAATGGCTTCCTAAGCTATTCTATTCCAATGGATTGGATAAAACAATAACACTGTTTGCACAAGCTGGATATGTGGCTTACCAACAGCTGGACAATGCTAATGAGCATGTAAATGAACTAAAACAAGTATTCTAAGTAGAATAATAGCTAAATCTAATGTAAAGAGAAATTCAGAGACAAACTTCAGATCGGATTGGGTGAAATAACAACACTGCCTGCACAAGATGGGTATGTGGGTTACCAACAGCTGAACAATACTAACTAAACATGCAAGTGAATTGAAACTATGGCTTCTAAACAAGATAACAAGATGACTTACTGAAAATGAGGAGATGAAAGCAAAAGATCAGTCCCTTTGTTTGAGCACAAGCCATGCATTTATAGGAATTCAATCACCCAAAGATCAAAACCAAACTGAACTCCTAAACAATAAACAAAGGAAAAACACTATTCCAGGGGACCAAAAACATAAATGCATGCTCAAGTCGGCAAGGAAAGCTGGTGAAATGTGATATTTCACACGAGTCGTGTCAAAAGAATGTTCTGGAAAATGCGCAAAGGACCGCCGCCCAGCTCAGGGTGGCGGTTTCGTTACTAAAGAGAAAGGGGCAAGAAAAAGAGGGGAAAAGGGGAAAACAAAGCACGCAGGGGCTAAGCGGGATATGCGGGATGTTAACGCATATTTGGAGAGCTTTTCTGGATCCCAAACACCTTGCGAAGAGACCTGAATCATCATTGGGGCACTTATTACGCTGTTCCGTAGTACAGTACCTTACAATTTTGGGTACGTACATATTGCCCCCTCGGAGAAGCATTTTAGCCATGAAGAGGCATAAAACGGTGGGTCCGAGTATGGCAGTCCCGAAATGGGAAGTAAGAAGTTATACCTTACACGTCCGTGTGTTGAAATTACGCCATCCAAAATTCCCGCTACCTGCAAAATGAAAAGAGGATTCAAGTGCAGATAGATACAATAACTTGGAAAATAAATTCTAAAATAAATAGGGAATGAGAACGTACCATTCGCGTGGGGATAGGGACTTACCTCCATCATCGCTCCAAACCTGTGAAAAAGTCTTTTAAAGTGAATCAGGGTGCTATATATATGAAAGTGGGCCCATTTTCCTATTCATTTGCGCGAGTTGATTTGATTGATTTTGAGCTCTGGGACCCACGGTGACGGTTTCTTGCATGAGTAGAGTCAAAACGTCCGCAGTGAGATCGTGATCATGCCTCCACGTGCGGAACACCATCCTACTAGATCACAGGTTGGTTTTCTTCAATTTTGTGTTTTTCCCCCTTTAAATTTGAAATGCTAAACTTGTCGTAATGGGGGGGTTATTTTTGAAAATATTAGGTTCAAAAGGTCCACGTAGGGGGGGCACCTACTATGTAGGCTCCATTTTTAGGTCAAATGGTCATTTTTTGCTAGTTTTAGGCTTTTTAAGATTAAAAACCCACGTGGGTTTTCGGACCACGACCACCGCCCTGGCCAGGGCGGTAGTTACATGACCGCCACCCTGTTCAGGGCGGTGGTTACACGACCGCCGCCCTTAAGGCGGCGGTTACAAAACCACCTCCCTATTCAGGGCGGTGGTTCTACACAGAATGCAAAAGAACTTATATTTGAGATTGTGTTTGTATTTTTTTATACTTCTACACGTTTTTATGACCTTCTTGGTATTGTTCAGATATTAACTTGCTCTATTTTGTGTGTTTTTGGGTGTATGCAGGTGAGAGAGGAGTATATTAGATGGAGCACAGAGATAGAGTGTGATCGGCTCTCAGGAGTATTGGATGCTCTCTTGCAGGACGAGGAGGACACGCTTCAGAGGGTTGGTATACTACGTATATCATGTGTGCCTCATGTTGCACCATCTAGTCACATCCTTTGTGACTTATTATCTTATTGGGATGCAGATCGGAACACCTTCCGACTGCCAGGGGTCTGTGGTGAGTGGACCATCACACTCGAGGATGTCTACCGTGTTTTGGGGGTCCCAATCATCGGGAGGAGACTTACATTGGAGACAGTAGGCTCACAGGAATAGATTGCACAGTGGGCAGCATATATGGGAGATGCAGTTATCTCCACAGGGTCAAAGAAGGGAGTGAGAGTTTGATCCATTCCTTCTTTTCCTATCCCTGTACTTCGACAAGCCGTCATGGGGATCCTTGCCTCGAGACTGATCGGGGACAAGGGAGGGGATACATTGTTATACTGTTGGGCCCCCATCATTACGCAGATAGAGGGGCATGGCCGGATATATGCCTGGGGTGCAGATATTCTGGGGACCACCTACCATGATTTATACAGGGTGGTCCGTTTACAGGGACAGTCATTGAGCCACCCGACTTTAGTCATGAGTTGGGTGTATGAGCGTTTTATCCCTTATGGTAGAGGCATGGAGGTGGCAGATCCTGGGGCTGTGAGGGCAGCCAAATGGACAGATATGTTGGTGCTTAGAGCACCTCACCAGCCAGTTGCCTCCCTTACTACTGCAGACATGGAGGCAACACCGTATCGGCTTATGGCCGGCATATGGGGAGAGGAGATTCTTACCTTGATCTCTTGCTCCACCACAGGGCATCTCATTGATCAAGTGGGGTGAGTGGAGGTGCATCCTTTTGGCAGAGCTCCTCATCAGTTTGGCCTATCATATATGGGCATGCTTCCCCTAGTGGCGCCAGTTTACAGATCAGTTCACGAGGCCAGAGGGGGGCCTAGAGGCCGTGGTTAGACAGTGATCACTCCTGACATTCCCATTGCAACCAGGAGGATATTTCGTGCTAGAGTGAGAGTTGGTGTGCCTCGGGCACCTTTACTTCAGATTGCTGCGGGTCCTACTCATAGTAGCGATGACCCCATAGATATTGACTCTGACTCTGAGGAGCTTACGGAGGGAGGGTCGGAGGATCAGACTGATGACAGTGATCCTGAGTGGCATGACACTCAGGACATTATGCAGGTAGAAAGGGCTGAGAAGAGCACAGAGAAGGACACTCTAGTCTCAGAGGAGCCACTCTCTCAGGGCCATGGTGGAGAGGATGAGTTAGTTGTAAGGTGACATGTTGCCCCTGCCATAGGAGCAGCCCCTCAGTCGGCAGGGGCATCCGCGGCGGGTGCTAGCCCCAGGGATCCATCTTGGAGGCCTGGTGATCCGAGTAAGTTATCCTTTCTTCCTTCTTTAATGTTTGTTTAATTTAGGATTTGTTTTAATTGTTATCTCTCCTTGTGTTTTTATCTTGTATCTTTTAGCCTCTTGCCTGGTTTCTTATTTTTTTTTCTTCTTTGTTTGCAGAGACTGTTAACGAGTGGCGGGATCTGATCCGCAGGGTATGTACTAATTCCCTGATGATCCCCATGGATAGGACTCGAGCGGAGCTATCCGTAGACGCCGGGGAGCCCTCAGCAGCTGGTAGACATACTGATGTCTTCGCTCCCATTTGGCATGTGGCCAGGATGGTGTAGACCCTGCGCACAGAGTTAGCGGGCTACAGGACGGCTGAGTGCCTTATGAGGATCCATTCTCATGGTGAGACCGTGGCTGCCCCTCGGGACCCTAAGCCCTCCGTACATTCAGAGCGCTGGCGTAGCCGGAGTCCTAGGCGAGGGTGTGCACCTTCGGAGGGGTCGCATAGGGGTTGAGAGGCTATTTGGCCCTTATGTATTTTGTACTATTGTATATCACGGGCTCTTTGAGCGTTTTGACCATGCCTAGTGCATGATGGCATTGTATATAAACATTGATTATTTATATATATGCATTCATTTTGGATCAAAACTTGGCACTCATGGCCTTTTTTCTATTTCTAGCTTCTTTGTATATACTACGATGTATGTTTGTATGCTTTTTAGAATGTATGCAATGGATAACAGATGATGCAAACGTTTACTTTCTTTTTGTGTTTCATGATGCTGATACATGATATTGCAGATATATTGTGATTTTGAATCCTAGCTTCTGTGAGCAATTCGGATACCTCATGTTTGTTTTGGCAAAGTGATGAAAACAACCAGTATGATGAACATATTAACTTGCCCCACTCCCAACTCCATTCAACTAGTAAGATGCGAGGGCTCATCACCAAGAGCCAAGAAGGGCGCAAGTTATGAAATGTGGTGAAATGATAGTGATGAAAGACAGACAAAGCTTTGGCGGAACCAAATTGGAAGCTACAAGCTTACTCTACCCGAATGATTTCATAGTTTAGAATGCACTTGCTTTGCAGTTTATCTAGACTTAGACCCATAGATGGCCACATAGTAGACAAGATCTGGGTTTTTAGGATTTTAACTCTCTTGGAATTTTGAACATCTGATTCATTCGTTTTTGACTCAAAGTTTGAATTGTTTGTTTATGACCTTTTAACGTTTGCTGTGTCAAGAGAACCCCCTATACTTTTCCCCATGCTACTAGTAAGAAGCGTGGGTTTATCACCGTGGGCAAGGCATAGGCGAGTAAGGGCATTTCCATCCTTTCCCAACCCTACGTCACTAGTAAGAGATGCAAGCTCATCACCGAAGGTTGGTGGGGCAAGGAAATGTGTAAAAATAAAATTTTCTGTTTAATCACTTTTTGACTTGCTTATTTGAGTAAAATGTCAGTATATGCTTATTTCCAAAGAGATGTATATATGGGATAGATGTGACACCATGAAGCTTCTAGAATAGACCATAGGCAAGACACCTATCCTAAGAAGAAATCAAAGTGAGAACAAACTTGCAGATCTTGGTATGGTTACCGTTAAGACTTTGTCATGTTTGATTTATTTGATAACAGATTCCGAGATGATTCAATGATATATGAAGATGGAGAGGTATGATTAAAGAGCTTAATGCCAAAAATATCATGAGTTTGTAATGAATTTCTTTGGGAATAGATTCCTTGATCACAATTTATGTAAGAAACAAGTGGACAAAATGATCTAAATCTATATGAAGATGCAATGTAGATAATTATACAAGTAGTGCTAGTTGCTTATGTGTAGAATTGCTTGAGGTGCAGGGAATTGACTGTTTCACCAAATTCCTCACCTTCTAGCGTACATAAGAGGTAAGCACCATTTCCATAGTCCTTCATGACTCAGTATGGGCCCAACCATTTGGGCCGGAATTTCCTTCCTTCACCGGTCTTCTTGTCGATCCGGCTGTCTAGTCTTAGAACTAGATCACCTTTGTATATATCACGTTCATAGACCTTCTTGTTATACTGCCGGCACATTCGGTCAGCATAAGCTCTATGCGGCTGCTCAGCATCTAACCTACTTTCATCTAGGCTTTCTAGTTGTGAAAGACGTGCTTCTCTATAAGCGTCTTCATCCAGAATCCCTTGTAATGAAATGTGGAGACTGGGTATTTCGACCTCAAGTGGGAGAACTGCTTCTGCCCCAAATACTAGCGAGAAAGGAGTTGCTCCCATTGGTGTTCTTATTGAGGTTTGGTGGGCCCACAAGGCCGAATATAACTTCAAATGCCAATCTCGTTTGTTTTCTTTCACCGTTTTAAGGAGAATGGCTTTCAGTGTCTTGTTTGTCGCTTCAGCCTGTTCGTTGGCTTGAGGGTAATACAAGGAAGCCGTATGATGGCTTATCTTAAATTTATTGCATAGTTCGCGAACCTCTTCATTTTTAAAAGAAGTTCCATTATTGGAGATAATGATTTGCAGGATACCGTACCTGCAAATGATTTGGTTCAAAATGAACTTGGCGATCACAGAACCTGGTACAGTAGTAAGAGGCATGGCCTCCACCCATTTGGTGAAGTATTCAGTGGCTGTGATTATAAAATTATGGTTGTCTGTGGATGAGGGAGAGAATTTCCCTATTAAGTCTAGACTCCATGTAGAAAAGGGCCATGGAGTTGCGATTGGTTGTAGAGCTTGTGCTGGCATGTGGATCTCGTGGGAGAATTCTTGGCACTTATGACACCTGCGTGTAAACTCTATCATGTCATGTTCTAGAGTGGGCCAAAAATAGCCCATTCGATGTATTTTTCGAGCGGTGGCATGGCCACCGAAGTGGCCTCCACATATACCGCTGTGAGATTCACGGAGAATCTTCTTGGATTCCACTATTTCGACACACCTTAGGAGCATTCCATCGAATGATTTTTGATAGAGCACCTGCTCTATAATGACGTATTTAGCTACGATTATGCGTAACCGTCTTCTTTGTTGTGGTGTATCTCCTTCTGGATATGTATGGTCCATGATATAGTTAATGATGTCAACGTACCAGGGACACTCAGAGATAGTGGGTCGGGTTTCGATGTAGTATACGCACTCATCTGGAAAGTCTAAATCTACTAGATCGCCTCCATCTAATGGGTTGTCAACTAACCAATCCACAATGATTTGTCCTTTAACTGACTTCTGATTTACAAATGTTAATTCCAATTCTCCCATTAAGGTTATAAAGTGTCCAACCTTTTTAGACACTGACCCTTATGTGAGGAAAGTCCGTAGATGGTCCGTTTTTACCATGACCTTCGTTTCTTGATTCAGCATATAATGTCTTAGGCGTTTAGTAGCAAAGACTATGGCAAGGCATTCTCGTTCTGCCTGTGTATAGCGTGTTTCATAGTCGAGCAGCGTTTGGCTAATGAAATAAATCACACGTTCTCTCTTGTTATCATCTTCTTGGGCCAACATATAGGCTAGCGAGACATTGGTAGCTCGTGAATATAGAGTTAACGGGGGATCTAGCTTAGGTGGCATTAGCGTAGGTGGTGATAATAGAAACAACTTAACTGCTTCAAAGGCTTCGTTACAGTCTTCAATCCAATCAGTGCTATAGTCCTTCTTGAGTAAATTGTTGATTGGATGAACGACGAAGCTTAAGTCTGGGATAAATCTCCGGATTGCGCCCAGCTTTCCGAGAAATGATCTGATTCCAGATTCATGCCGAAGGTGGAACCATTTCGAGGGACAGCCCCGGATTTTGGTTGGGTCAACATCTATCCCTCGTGACGATATGATATAACCTAGGAGCTTCCCTCCCATTACACCAAAGACGCATTTCTATGGGTTTAATGTGACTCTGTATTCTATTAGACGTGAAAGAATGACGTGGAGTACTTCGAGATGGTCACAATGCTTCTTGGCCTTAGCCAATAAGTCATCTACGTAAGATTCCATGATTTTATGAATTAGATCGTGAAATATGTATGTCATGGCCTGCTGGTACGTAGCACCAGTGTTTTTGAGACCGAATGGAATAACAGCATAGCAATAGGTTCCCCAAGGAGTTATAAACGTATTTTTAGCTTGATCTTGCTCAAATATTCTGTTTTTGATTGTATCCCGAGAATCCATCCATGAGAGACAAAATTTCAAAACCATTCTTTGCATCAACAATAACATCGATGGATGGTAATGGGAAGTCGTCCTGTAGGACATGCTTTGTTGATATCTTGAAAATCTATGTAGATGCGTATCTTCCCATTCTTCTTGAGAACGGGGATGATATTAGATACCCATTGGGAGTAGTCGACTGGCTTGATGAATCCTACCTGAAGAAGTTTTATTACCTCCTCTTTTACCATGAGAGCTACTTTGGGCTTCATGGGTCTTGATTTTTGTTTAATTGTCTTTGCATCTGATTTAGTGACGAGGTTGTGCACCGTAATGTGGGGGTGCGACTCCTGTCATCTCCTTATAATTAAATACAAACACCTTCTGATGTTCTTTGAGAATCTATGTATTTCCACTTCTTCTGGGGTTAAGGATGATCCTAATTTCAATATTCTCAGTTCATCTTCTGTCCCGATGTTGACATCGATTGTTTCCTCAATCAAAGAGGCGTTACCCTCTTCGAACTCAGGTGGTGCTGGAGGTAAATCCAAACCCTCCCCATTGTCTACTGCATATATGCTAGGTTCCATTTGTGAGGGGAAATCCATCATGGGATTCCTGAAATAGGAAGAAGAATGTGGAATTAAGGATAAATCTAGCATATGATAGGAGATATGTAATGCCGCATAGGCGTTTAAGTATTCCAAAAGTGGCCATATTATTATCGACATGGCCTGGGGTGGTAGATTCACTTCCACTTGAAAGGGGATTTGTCATTATTTTTATCAATGGCTCATCACGAATGGACACCGGTGAACTGGGTATCTTCTAAATCATTACTTGGAGTAAAACGTGATGCTGAAGTTGCTATTGAATTGGCGAGAAGATTTTTCTCTCACGGGCTTGCTTCAATGGATATGAAGTTAAATGCCTTGCTTAAATTTAATACGGCTTCTTTCTAAAGCTGTAAGTGTTCAGCTTTGGTTTCCTATACTTCAGAAAACTTGGTTTTCCACTAATTGTGAGTCTCATAAGACTCTGATGTTGTTAACACCAATTCTCTTGGCTAAAGTGAGGCCAAGGAGGAGGGCTTCGTACTCAGCGCCCATTGTTTGTGCATTCAAAGTTTAACTTAAAAGTGAATGGGAGGACTTTCTCCTCGGGTGAAGTAAGAACTATACCCTGCCCCCCGATCCATAATGGCATTTAGCTCCATCGAAATGGAGAGTCCAATACTTAGTCAGGAGTATAGATGTTGGGGAATTTTTTGTGTTTGCGCACTCTACTTCTACCATACAGAGGTCCTCTGCAGGAAGGGAACCAACACCTAGGGAATATCTTATGCCTACTGAATCAAATGGTAAGAACATTGGCGAATCTTGTTCTATCAACTCAACGATTTTTCGCAGTACTCCCTAATGATACTGTTTCTTTAGTTTTTATCTTTGGGGGTTTGGAATTGTTTTGGCTATGCTGATAGTTTTAAGATCAGTCGTAGGTACTAAATTTTCCTCTAGTTTTGGGTCAATGGGTTTATTAAGTTGGTTTTTTGGAAGTTCAAATTCTGAGTGCACCCCTGGTCTTTTCTTTTAAATCAGCTAGGTGCAAATCGAAAGGTTTTGGATTGCCTTTGGCTACAAATACCTTTCCTAGATGTAAGAATCTTACTTCTTGAAATAAAGTAGAAGGGATTGCCTTCATTCGGTGTATCCTATGGTCAGACCTGAGTATCATATTATAACTAGTTTCCCGATCTATAATATAAAACTCAGTCAGGATTGTTTTGGGCCCTAAGGTGACCGGCAGTATTATAGTTTCCTATCGAAGTGGCTTTAAGGCTATCATAGCCTCTCAACGTATTTCGAGTGGTGGAACAGTTTGTTTCCCCATATCCTAGTTTTTGGAGGAAAGAGAAAGGGGACTATGTTAACTGCGGCCCCCATCATCAACCATTGTCTATTTTACATAGTTATTATAAACCCATACTATATAAGTGTAAGGTTTGATCACCTCGGCATGCGATCTCAGCATCTGTTGGGCATTTTACTTATTTCAAATATGAATTCGACATCCTTGTCCCGGCTGCCCCGGAGGGTGGATATCAAAATCTACATGATTTACTTGTGTTTCAGGAGGTGGGAGTGATGTTAATTAGATGACCGTAGACCTAATGCTTCTAAAAGAGTAGCTCTGCGAGGGAGGAGAGTTTATTTAGTAAATCTAAAAATGAGATGTGCGAGAAGGTCTTTGTTAGGTCATTAATTAAATCATAGGCACCTACGGGTTTTTTCTACTATTTGCTGACTCTTATCTGTTTCTGGCGGATGACTTGGGCCTGGTTGAGAGAAATATTCTCACATTCTTGTTATAGCTTCGATAGGTAGTTCAGCGTCTAATTCTACCAAACTGACTATCTTGGGTCTCGGTAGACTTCCTAACTGTGGTGCAACTGATGGATTTGATGAAGTCAAGGCTTCGTGATCATTGTTTCCTGTCATTGCACTTTTGTTTGTTCTAGTTGGATTCAGCCTATTGCTATCATGATTTGGGAGTGGATCATTAAAGATCTTGAGAGGAGCATTTTGATGGGAAACTACTCCTACGAGCGTATTTGGTTGTGATGACACGGGATCTGCCAGAAACAACTCTGTGAAGAACTGTCTTTGTTCTTCTGGAAAACATTGCATAAATTTATTGTAGTCACGACACGTTCTAGTATTGTGACCCCAAATTTTTTGGAAACCACAATAAGAATTGGGGTTGTTATTCCTGTTTTGTTGGTTCAGTGTGTATTGTGGCCTAAAATTCTGATCAAACTGTTGCCTATTATGATTAAAGTTTTGGAATTGTTGTTTTCTGGTTTTGACTTTGGTTTTGATAACCAAATGAGTTTTGGCTTGGCCCTTGTATGGGATTTCCTCGTTGTTGTTGTTGTTGTGGATGATTAAAATCCACTGTATTTGATCGTCGGGGTAAAGTTGTTGTTTCGTTGGTTGTTTTGTTTGTGACGGAGTAATTAACAACATTTACCCTTTTAGGTTGGTCGGGTTACTCCATCTGTTGTTACCCCCATGATTTTTGTTAAGGATTTTGGATCCTTGATTGACATTTGTGATAGTTTTAGTGTTTCTAAGTGGAGGTGATTAACCTCCCGTTTGTTCCATATGTCTTACGACCACTATCTATCACTGCTTGGTCTATTCGAAGAGCACTCTCAAGTACTTCATCGTAAGTTCTTAGTGGGAACTTCTGGACTTCTTCCTTCACCTCTTTGCTGAGAGAATGAAGGAATAAATCACATAGTTCCATCTGATCCCATGTTTGGAGCACTTTTCGAGGAAAAAAGGACTGTACACCACCTTTGGATGAAATGGGGCGACAGATTCGTTGTGTTCCTGTTTGATGTGTAAGAATTCCCCTGATTCCTGTTTCTCAACAATTTGTTCATGTTGAATGCCTTAATGAATTCTGATACGAGCTGTTTAAAATGAATGGATGGAGGCTTCAGGTATTCTATAATACCAGTTGAGAGCAATGCCTATCCAAGGTTTTGGGGAATATTTTAGCAACAACCCCATCCCAAGGGAGTAATTCTCATATGGCTGTAGCGTAAGCCTTGATATGTGCATTTGGATCTCCTTCACCTTTGTACTTGGGTAAATCGGGAAGGGGGTCTTGGGAGCATGACACTTCAATATGGCCGAGTCCTAAGGGCTCCTTCAGATATTCTGAATAAGTCCCCTATCACATAGTTTTCGACCATTGATGGTGGTTATTGAGGGAGTGGTGGTGGGATGGGTTGTTGATACGGTGCAACGTATGCATTGGTAGGGGCATAGGGAAGTCCCTGTGTTTGAGAAAACATGCCAGGAGAGGAGAACATATCTCCTTGCGGTGATTTGGAGTACATGTTTAAGTATGACAAGGTATTGTCTAGTAATGGGTTACTTGATACTAGACCGGGAGGAATAGTGTTAGAGATGACAGGCCTTGTTGGCGTTTGTTGTCGATAGTGAGGAGGCATACCTAACGTGCCTACGCCTGTGAGGAGATCTATTTGGCCAGATTGGTATGGAGGATTGGAACTTCCTACTTATATGAATGGAGAATTTTGACTTGCTAGAGCAAGTTTCTAACCCTCTCACTTTTTCTACTAACGTTGGAAATGACTTCATTTGGTGAAGTCACGGTGCTTTGCTTGAGCGGCGTTTTGTTTTACACCCTGGTGTTTGTATAGGCATGTGATATCCTGTCATGAACTAATTGCTATCTTGCCAAGTTTCTCCAAGAGTATTTCCTATATGCAATGGCATAGAGGTATTTTCTTGAAAAGAGACCTCAGGTTGTATTTGTAAACCTCCTATAGGTGGGTACATACCCTGAGAATGTTGTTCACTCCTAAGATAACGTATTGACCGATCATCATCTAAGACCAGATATGGGTCTAATTGTCTACTAATTTGTGGTCTAAGTAGCATCTGAGGAGACGAACCAGATTCCCCGGTAAACGTCATATTGTTCGAGCCTGAAGGCTCTGTTTGTTGCATTCAAGGGGGGTTGATCTAACTCCCCTGTTTGAAAAGACGAGTTATATCTATTTCTTGGGGCTTGTGTTGACAACTGATTAGTTGAATAGTTGTCACCCCATACTGAGAGTGAGGGTGATGATTACCTATTCTGTTGGGCGTAGTATGCCTTGAGACCCAAGAGGGGTCTGCCATATTCATCCAATTCCGACATATTCGGGGGGTTATATGAATACCTGCAAAATAATGGGAAGGAGCGAAGGTGATTGAGATGAGATGAAACTTCTCAAAGAGAAGGTGAAACAGTTGTTTGTTTCACATTGGGTTCACCAGTTTTGTACGCCGGAAAAGTGACAAGCGAGCGTGGGAATCTACAGGTAACTCTTCCGCGTACCCAACCTCCCAAGGTCATGCCGAGATGGCCGGTGGGGGGTAGAATATGTGTTAGATTTAGACAAACTAGTTAGGCAGTCTAATGTCTTCAACATGCACTAGTGGAATTTGTGAATCTAAGGAAAAGAAGGCCCTTCTAACTTGGACTAGTGTAATAGATCGATCGGCAAGGATGACTGCTCGAAGGCTCCAATCAATATCGACCTCTGGCGTGATTCGATCTATGGGTTGTGGGAATACGTGGAAAATGACTTGGGATAGTTTCGTGTATGTCTCCAGATAAGGTCATATGGTGGATAGTGGAAACAATTGACTCTATGGACGATTCTCTGGCCTAGTCCAGAATTCTCTAGCTTCGTTAGCCGCTATATCTAGTAAGGACAATTGTCCGATGATGATGGGTGGAATTGGAGTGGATTGGAATACTAGTGTGCATAAGCCAGCGTCTATATCTGATTGACTTATGGATTCATTGGGCTATGAGATCTGTGGGTCAAAACCATGGATTCTTGGATGTTGCGGTCCTGTTATGGTCATACGTGAAATCAAGTTCTAATCCCTAGTATCCAATAATCGTATGCTTTCTCAGCTTCTATGTTTAGGACCAACAACTGTGTGGATTTTCTCAGAATATCTCATAGGAGTTCGTGCAACGTGGATCCTTAGACTGGTATCTATATCTGTGAGAGTGTCTCCTGCACCTGGCTGTGGGACCAAAGGATCACAACCAAAGGTTTGTTCTGCTTTCGAACCCTTCTACAGTCATGTGAGTGTTTACTTAGGGCAATCTGTAATTTGGTTGGTTTGACCAAAACGTGTGTGCTTGGTCATCTTCTATGTTTAACCCCTCTCAACTGAGAACTAATCAGTTGTAAATTTGTTGTTGTTCGGAAATACTTGTATTCTGATATTTTGGTCTATGTCAACTATTGCTATAACGAGGTTTGGTTGAGGCACGATTGGCTCAAATATATATTCCCTGGGCTCTTGAGGTCCCGTGATTGTCATACGAAATGAAATATAAATCTAACTGTAACTAAGCAAACTCTAACTACGTGGAATAAACCTAAAACATAAATAAGTTCTATTCTTCTAAGAAACCTATTCAAGAATACAATGAAAGCAAGCTATTTAAATGTATCTAGGAATAACAACTAAACAATAATTTAAAATAGACAAAATAACCGAGCGTAGTTATCAACCTGTGTAATTTTTCGATTTAATTCTAAATAAAATAGCTCATCTAATCTATCTGCAAGATTCTTGATCCTACCTCAGAAGTGAGGAGTGAATCATAGTTTCTCAGAAACTATCAATCCTCACAGCTTCCCTGGAAATATCGAGAATAGAATTCACTAAAATGAGGCAACAATCTACTCTATTTGATATGATTCTAACTAGAACTTTGAAAGCTAGAACCTCGATTCCGCAGAACAATGGTGAATCCGATGGTATGTGTGATCTTGTACCCTTAGTATGAATCTCCTCCTGTCTTTCGTGTTCATGTGGATCCAGAAAAGTGTGTAATACTAGCATTGACAAGAGTAGATATTGGGGACAAGGACAGCTTAGAATGCAGACCGAAAATACAAGTAGGAGAGGGACAACGCAAGAGTACAGAGCTTGGCTTATGCGATTCCTAGCGGGATTTTTACTGCAAGTCATGCAATATGAAGTGACCAGAACCTGAAACTATCCTGTTTTGAAGAGCAAAACCTATAACTTTAATGGCTTCCTAAGCTATTATATTCCAATGGATTGGATAAAACAACAACACTGTTTGCACAAGCTGGATATGTGGCTTACCAACAACTGGACAATGCTAATGAGCATGCAAATGAACTAAAACAAGTATTCTAAGAAAAATAATAGCTAAATCTAATGCAAAGAGAAATTCATAGACAAACTTTAGACCGGATTGGGTGAAATAAACAGCACTACCTGCACAAGATGGGTATGTGGCTTACCAACGAGCTGAACAATACTAACTAAACATGCAAGTGAATTGAAACTATGGCTTCTAAACAAGATAACAAGCTGAATTACTAAAAATGAGGAGATGAAAGAAAAAGATCAGTCCCTTTTGTTTGAGCAGAAGCCATGCATTTATAGGAATTCAATCACCCAAAGATCAAAACCAAACTGAACTCCTAAACAATAAAACAAAGGAAAAACACTATTCTAGGGGACCAAAAACATAAATGCATGCTCAAGTCAACAAGGAAAGCTGGTGAAATGTGATATTTCATGCGTGTCACGTCAAAATAATGTTCTAGAAAACATGCAAAGGACCGCCACCCTACTCAGGGCGGCAGTTACAGGACCGCTGCCCTGTTCAGGGCAGCAGTTACAGGGACCTGCCGCCTAGTTAGGGCAGCGGTTTTCATTATTAAAGAGAAAGGGGCAAGAAAAAGAGGGAAAAAGGGGAAAACAAAGCATGCAGGGGCTAAGCAGGATATGCAGGATGTTAACGCATATTCGGAGAGCTTTTCTAGATCCTGAACACCTTGCGAAGAGACCTGTATCATCATTGGGGCACTTATTACGCTGTTCCATAGTACAGTACCTTACAATTTTGGGTACGTACAGATGCATATGTTAATAAAACACTCCTAAACTCTAAGTTAGTATGTTATTACTAAAAATAGTATTATATGCATATCAAATGACATTTGGGGGCACCTTTGTGTCTATATTCGAGATATCCAATACTAATTGCATCTAATTTACTTTCAATATTGAAATGTTGAAATAGTTGTTTCAAAAATTGAATATATTGGTAATATGACATGGTTAGTTTTTTTAAGAATATTGTAATTTGTGTTGTTATATACATTTTTTTGTAACCTATTAATGTAAGGTTTATAATTGGTTATAATTAAAATCAATAATGAATTATATAATGTTTGTTATGATAATCCCTGTTTATATGGATATTTTGATTTTAATTATGTTGTTCTTGTGTTAGATAGAAAATATGCAATTGGATATATAGTTAAGTTTGGTACTAGTTCTATTACTTGTAATAGTAAAAAGGAAGCTGAAAGTCTCCATGTCTTCTACTAAGGTAGACTATATAAGTGCAATGAAAGAAGTAAAAGAAGCCATGTGGATAAATAAACTGTTGGAAAATATTCACATGGAAGATAAAGGAATTAATCCTCTTATGTGTAATATTTATAGTTTTATTTCTCTTGCTAATAATCTACTTCAACATCAGATAATGAAGCATATATAGATTCATATGCATTTCATCCGAGAGAATATGCTTTGCGGTGATATAGATCTCCAGTATTTCCTAACTAAAGATCAAGTTGTAGATATATTTACAAATCCATTGTGTTGTAAATTTATGCGTTTTTTTTGCATTGCGTAGTCTTTCATAGTTTCCATTGACGGAGACTGTGCATGACAATGTCACCTCCTAATGTCCAGCTGTGTGTTTAATCATTCTCCTCTATATGTTTCCTCCAATGTTAATAATTGTAAAATATTTTTTTATGATCTTAGTAAAATTATTGTAACTCTAAGTTTATTGTATAATCACGTATGTTTCATTTTTCATAAAGGAGGTCCTTACTTTATAAAAGGCTCTTAGAGATGTTGGTTGATATTTTCCATGAGAAACTGTGAGATGTAGTTTCAAAAATCATACTTATCCTAAATCATAACTTCTGATTTATACATTCCAAATCCTTTTGTACCAAAATGAATGTTAAGCATCAAGAAGTTGTATAAATCCTTCAAAAATAATATTTTATCCTAAACCTTAACTATATTTTATGGATTTGTAAATCTAGTTATATAAACAAGTAATTTTGCATATGTTCCCCAATTAATATTAAGTGTTATTATAAATAAACTATAGTTTATAATTGAGTAATTTCGAATATATAATATTTTAAATTATTTAATATAAACTATGTGTTTAGTGTTTATGGATTAACTAGTTTATAATAAATCAATTATTAAATAAATGGGGTGATTCGCGATAAGTCACATCCTATCAAATTGCGTAAATTGACCCATGGGGTCAGATCAAATGTATTGATAAGAATTCATGTGATGAATTCACTGAGGAGAGAAGTGAGGAGAGGATATTTGTTAGATTGTAATTGTTTCTCACATTAATGGAAAATATTTTTCACCATGGTGTTTCACTCTTCATGGTTTTCCATGTTAATTATGGTGTTATGTGTCATTTCATTTTATTACAATATATTTTTTATGTGTGTATTTAATTATTTATTATGGTTTATTTATTTATTTAATATGGAAATTTGTTAAATAGTTTAAACCCTTCAAACTCATAGGTCAAAACTAGTATCAAAATCCTAGCCAAGGGGCATCAAAACAAAATTATAATAACCAATTAAAAAAAAATTAGGGTTATAACTAGAAAAAGAATCCAAACCAAAGGCCAAGGGATTAAAATCCCAATTTATATTGTTTATTTAAATATTTCATTTGTCATGATGCTTGCTATTTTAGGGATTACGATAAATTTATTCAACAAATCTCCATAAACATGTTTATAGGAAAACATGAAGGATCTTCGCAACCTAGTCATCGAGGACCTCTTGCACCTCAAAACATAAACGTAGTAATATATCGATATGTGTTTCCCAAGCGTCCTGAAAATGAAAAAGTAAATCTTAAATATTCAAACAAGGGCATTCCCATAGGGACTCATGATCAAAGCCTCGATGTCTGATAACTCTCAAGTTACCCCTAGCTTAGATTCAAGGAAGAAAACAAATATTGTAGGTTTACTTTATAGTTTCCCCTAGGTCTTGTAGATTGGGGAGTCTCTAACAAGGAGTGATAGGGATGATGTGAAGAAAACTTTTTACTTATAGGGGGAGTGAAAACCTAACCTGTAGGATAGTATGGAGGATGTAGAGGTGACTAGAGTTAAGGAGGAGGTAGATGAGGCACCTGTAGAGGCCAATGAGGTGGACGCAGATCCAGATTAGGTTACGGGAGATCCTAGTGAGTATTTTATCTTATCTCTTTCCCCTACTTCCTAGATTAAATGCTACCATTTTTTTTTTTACTAATTCACCATTACAAACTTGATATTTGAAACTATTGTTGTTGGGTGGCAGGATCTCGTTAGGAAGATGAACTTAGACATATTTCTCATTCCCTCTAGTATGTCACAAGATAATATATTGGTGAATCCAATACTTTTATCCTAGGAAGGTCACCACATAGATGTTTTTGTCCCATCTTGGCACGTGGTAGAATATCCTTCTCAGTTATGTACTAATATTGTAGTGTTGACATAATAGGTGAAAAACTTTCTTGATAGGGAGAGAAGATGATGATCCATACATATCAAGGCTACTGTCACTCGATAATCTCAAGGAAACTCTCATGAGAATTCTCACCACTTAACACACGGACATTCTCATTTCGAGCCTAGAAAGCCTCATCAAAAGATCCATAGTAGGAGTCCTCAACTTTCTACTTAATAGGGATCTCATAGTGATGGATAAGCCATGTGCCTTTATTTCTTTGGTCCCATTTTTAGGTATATTAGTTTTTTTAATTCAAGCTCATGATTGAGCATTTTTACCACACTTATCCTCCAGTGTGATGGTGTTGTACTCAAAACATTGATAGAAACATATATGGAATATTACCTTTTCGGTAAAAATCCCTTTGTAAACTTGTTTCTTTATGCTCTACTTCATTTGTGCACTCTTTTATAGTTAGGAATGTTTGATATTTCTAAATTTTTTGAATGAATTCTATGGATAATAATGTAATATGGTAAACCAAATGATGCATAATATTATACACATGGTTACAAATCATACTTAAGAAACTTAATTTTTTAAGCAATTTTTAACCACTCTTTTTCATTGGAAATATATGTGGAAGATGGTACAATTATATAATGATCTCCCTTCATTCTTGACCCTAAGTAACTAGTAATATGTGAGGGATCAGCACTAATATCCAAGAAGGACCTGAGATGTATGAGTAAATTGATTATAATGTGAGAATGATGATCATGAGATAGAATTTTTAATAAGAGACTTTTTGGGAACTTACAACTTAACTCCAGTTAGGATTGATTGAAAAAATTAAAGATGGTTCACACTTATGAGCCTCAACTAGAATTAAATCGAAATATGGCCTACTTATAGGAAAACTCTTATTCGAGAATGATTGAATATCCTAACACAAACATATAAATCATTTACTTAGGAATTTGGTATATTCAAGAAATTCTCTCATTATTTTATTTTAAGTCTCTTTTAGTATTTTATTTCAAAAATGCCCTAAATATTTCCCCATGTTATCAGTAATAAGCATGGGATTTCCATGGAGGATAAGAGGTAGGAGAGTAACAAAATATTATTCCTTTTCTAACTTCATGTTACTAGTAAGAATCATGGGCTCACCATTGAAGAATGTGTGGGATGGAAGATGTGATCATTTGTAAAAATAATATACACAAATTATTTTTTTATTGATTTTCTTTTCCTCAATATTTTTTTCTATTTTTGGGAGGGAAATTTTGCTCCCCAATCTCAGTCCCATATAACTATTAAGATACAAGGGCACATCACCAGGGACTAAGATGGGTGAACATGGAACACTGGTGAAATTTTTAGAACCTTCTTGTTATGGAGATACCTTTTGAAGGGGGTATTTTCTAATAGAAGGCTTCTAGAAAATTCTACAAGTGAAAACATTGAAATTGTGAGAAACCATAAGAGAAGTAAAACATGTAAGACGTCATAGGTTTAATATTAAAACTTTTCTCTTGTTTGATGAAGATGATGTAAATTATATAGTTGGAGAATATCAAGAAATGATAGATGTGTATGATTGGGATATTATCAAATGAAATGAAAAGTTTAAAGTTTTCTAAAATAAAGAAAAACCATAGTTTGAGTTTAACATAATAGTAATATAATTAACACAAATGTTGAAAATGAAATGAGAATAGTTAGGAAATGTAATATCATGTGTAGAAATGTTATAATTGGAGTTAATTTAGGATTCACCTAACTCCTCACCTTCTAGAATGCACAAATGGTAAGTTTGATTCTTTAAATCTTCAATTACTAGATTGGGGCCTAGATACTTTGGTCTAAAATTCCTACCTTTACTAACCTTTTTGTCTATGTGATTGTCAAGTCTCAGAACAAAGTCACCTACCTAAATTGGGTGCTCATAGAATATCTTATTACATTGTTGACAAATTATATCTGCATAAACATGATGATGTTGTTAAGCCCTGACCCTTTTCTCATACACATTCTCTAAGTCAGTTAAAGGTGCATTTCTGTATTCATATTCAGGTAAAATGACTTGCAAAGATACATGAAGACTAGGAAGCTCTACCTCTAAAGAAAAAAATGCTTCTATACCTAAAACCAAGGAAAATGGCGTTGACCCTATTACAATGAGAACCAAAGTCCTATATTCCCACAAGGATAGAAATAGATTTAATTTTCAATCTCTTTTATTTTACCTAACTAATTTCAAGAGAATGGACTTAAATGTTATATTTGTAGCTTCATCCTATCCATTGGCTCGTGGGTAATATAAATAGGTAATGTGATGAGATATTTTAAACTTTTCACATAATTCATGTACTTATCATTATTGAATGGGGATCTATTATCATATATAATGATTTGTAGAATGTCATATCTACAAATGTTTTGATTTAAGATAAAAAAAATATATCATAGAACCATGCACTGTGGTTAGATACATGGCCTCAAACAATTTCATAAAATACTATGTGGGTGTAATAATGAAATTGTGGCCATCCATGGAGACAGGAGATAATTCTACTATTAGATGTAATCCCCATGTATAGAATGAACAAGCTGTAACTATAGGCTACAGAGCCTGAGCTTGCATATGTACAACGTGTGATAATTTTTGAAACAAAATTCACCTTCACACATACTCCAAGACATCGTGCACAAGAAGGTTAAAATAATAAATGATCTTGTGTTAGAAATGGAGATAGAGGAAATTGATCTAGTACACCATTTAGTCCATTAGTATCCCTAGAGCTTCCCACCTTTCATTGTCACTCCTTCTTTTATAAAATATTTACCCCACACCCCGAGCAAGAGACAAAAGTCATGCCAATTACCAAACTGGAAACAAATAAAAGGTTCCTTTGGATGAAAGAAATGACCACGAAGGATGCTTATATGGTTCCATAGGCGAAATTCCCTAATTTCTCAATCATATCATCAATGGTCAAGGGGAAGAATTAAAGGTTTTCTCAAGCAGCCTCCTTCTTTTTAAGTTGTGCCTTGGGAAATTAGTGTGTGGAGGTAGTCAGGTCAAGGGTAATCACTCCCATAAAAGAAATGACTCTAACAGACTATGAGATTAATACTATTTATCTAGTCCCAGCCACTCATGAGAGTGATGAACATATATTTCAAAATTCTTCCACTTGTCTCCTTGTGAGGAATTAGAATTACAAAGAAAAGATAGATCAATTTGAATACCATGTGCAAACACTCACCTTGTAAGTGAAAAATATCATGGACACAAATACATATTTATCTCTTCTTATTGAATAATTTAATCCCATCAGTATATTTGATATGGATTCCATTCGAAAAGCATAAGGTTTCACAAAACAAAGACAAGCTAGTGACAAATGGGTGAACAAGATCATGGAGAAAGGGAAATTTTAACTCTAAGAGATTATCTCATTGTAAAGGTACATGTGTGTAATTGTCAACAAAGTATAGATAACGAGGAATGGAATTAAGAAAGAAAAATAACAATGGGATTAGGTACATCCACTATTGATGGAAATGGGAGATTATCTCTCTTAGGTGTTAGTAAGAAGGAAAATTTTTGATTCTCCATCTAAGAATTTATCACATGTATGGGAAATGAATCTTACCTCTTGATATGGAATGTTGGTTTGTGTTATGGATGAATTTGACTCAAACGAGGAACCTGTCTCCAAAATACAAGTTGATGTAAATAAGAGGATGCAAAATCTTGGAGTGTGTACCATCTGTAAGAATGTCTCAACCTATTAATTACTAATGCCATTTGAGTATAATGTCAAGAAATACATCAGGACCCCTTTAATTTCAATGACGACACACTGGATTCTCTCACTAATATCAGAGCTACAATTTCAAGCATTGCAATAAAACATAAATATTGGTTTTCTAAAATCAAGAACATCAATGATATCTTAGATGGTTGGATTGAGTCCTTGAGTTGTGTTCATATTCCTCAAGATGATAATTTCACACCTACGGCATCCCAATATAGTAAAGAGTTCAAGGGAGTGGATATTTTTCTAGTTAAGCTTGGCAAGGTTGCATCTGATAGTGGAGAGGATCAACACAAGTGGTGTCTTCAACGAACTAGTCATCTCTCTCTATCTATCTTCTCTCCCCATTCGCCCCTCCTTCATGTTCTATTTCTTCGTTAGGGGGTTGTAATTTTCAATTTATCTTATTTCCATTTTTTCCTATTCATTTAAATGTGACTATAGTTAATAATGTAATAAGTCACCCTCAATTTATAAAATGGGACTTAATTTCCTCCTAGAAATACGAAGATCACATGTTGTAAGGGACAAATGAAAATTCATGTGGGGGGTATGAGAAAAGTCTTTCTCAAATCTATAAATTTGTATGACTTCCCCATTCTTAATGGTTCTCATTTTTTGTTGAAGAGAAGATAACTACTAGTGATAAGAAAAAGAGATAGCTATTTTCTTACATCCTCCTTCTCATATGTTCTTCCATTCCTCTCTTTGTAAAAAAAAATTGAATGAAAAGAAAAAAGAGTTTCTTTATTTTCTTGATAAGGGAATTAGTGAAACTTTTAGTTCATAATTTCAACTTGTATTGGTGTAGTAACAAATTTGTTTTCTTTCTAATTATGTGTGATGATATGATATGATTAATTTTTGGGGGTATTTTAACTTTCTTCTAGTCATATTAATCCTCCCTCCTAATATCATACTCCCTTTCCAACCTACTCAACAAATTCCTCCCTTGTAATAAATTGCAAGAATTTACCATAGGTTCAGTGGAATGTCCCTGTTGGATCCCTGACCTTTAGGTAAAACAAAAAAATTGATTTTCATTCACAAAAAATATATTGAGATGCCCAATTAAAATAGAGGGACCTAGTCCTAAAGAGTTGGTGGAAATCCACTACTTCGTCTAACTGAAATTTTTTCTTGCCAATAGGATATTACTTAAATATTCCCATCCCATCCAAATTCTATAAGAATAGGTGTTTTTGAGGTCTTAAGGGAGCAAAAAAGTGAATTTATAATTATTTTTTTATCCATTTTTGTAATCATATAAAAACATTCAGCTGTCACACTATTAATTCCTTCATCGTGTCAACTCTTATGTATCTTATTATATTTCTAGTGGTCTAAGAGTTTTTTTCTTCCCTAATTTCTCTTGAGTTTTATTATCGAGAGGACATTGAACTTTCTTTCCATTAGGTAAATTTTTTATGACACCATGCCCTATCCTCTTGGTCTCTCATCTACAAATATGGTAAGTTAGAAATTCCAATTTTAATTATTTTGTTACTTTCTAATAATGGATTGGTACATTTTAAAATGCACTAGATAGGTTTAATTAAATATTTTTTATTAATAAAATTTTAGTAGACGTAGGCATTATCTTCCATTGATAATTTCTTCAAAATTAATTAAAAAGACACTTCTATATGTTAAAAAAACCCTTCTTCTCTATGAAAGGAACCTTTAGAAGACCATTAAACAAATCTATGACATTTATTTGATTATACATCTAGGTGAATCAAATATATGACAATTTATAGTTTATCTTTCTTATATTTTAAGAATAATTTAATCTACCTCAAAACTCAATAAATTCTAAAATATTAACAATTTGGTGTGGCGTATGATGTTTCATATACCAAATCAGATATAAAAACAGAGAGTGGAGTAGTTCAAATTTTATGCACATTGCATTAGGTGTGATGTGATGTGAAATTATTATGTTGAGGAACATGTAACATGGAGATGGATGGGCATTTATGTGTTCTGTGGATTCATTAAACAAGTCTGTGTCTCAATTTTACTTTTTTCATTAAAAAACTGTTTGATTTTTCCTGGGATCAATAGTATTTCATATAAAATTCCCTTTGTTATGCTTAATGTGTTAAGGTATCAAACTTATGACCTACATTGATTTTCGGAAGCCTATCCTAGATGTTTGATTTCTATAGAAAAATATGAAATAACCATTACCCTAGACCTCCCACATTTAGGGAACTTAAATATTATATTTTCGTTATTTATTCAAAATTTATTTTATTAAACATAAAACCAGAATCATAATGATATATGTTATATTGAAATAGAAAGTCACAACATTAAAAAAATTATTTATAAATATTTTTTTATTAATGGTAAAAGTATTTTTGATCGAGATCCTACCTAGGTACCAAAAAAAATGGGTCAACACCCAGATATGGAAATGAGTACAAAAGATACAATAACAATCACACTTCCCAACAATAAAAAAACAACAAAAAATTCCACTATTGATCAGTGAAGACAATTATGCATTAGAGGAACAAGAACCGAACAATAAAAAGAGAGACAAAAGCATTTAGGTGGGAAAAATAGTTTTTTATGGGTAGATTTCTTCTTGTTATGAACCATTTTTCCACCATTCTAAAACCTCCTTGTCCTTAAAATCCTTCTCTGAGCCAAAATTCATCCATAATTAATGTTTACAATGTGGACCCTCCCAAACATTAAGGATTCTAATAGAATCAACGTCAAGTGAAATGGGGGATGGAATAACTCCAAAGTTAGAGGGAGGATTGGGAACAACACCAGAATAAAAATTTAAAACCACTTCTAATTTACCTTTTGAAAATATTTCTTATTCTAGATTCCATCTTGATTTATCAATAACTTCCTTCACCACTAAATCCAACAATGCTAGAGGAAGCTCACAATCAATTATGTAAGGTTCAATTATTTTCTCCAAAGGTGGGAACTCCATCTCAAATCTAGGTCCCGACAAAGGTAACTTGAAGTATGATGGGGCTACCACACACCGACCAAAATCAGATTCATATAAGGGTGAGCCGTCTACCTCTTCTAGCCTCAAGGTACCAAGCTCCAATAAACTTTGTGCCTTCTCAACCACTCCCTCAATTGTATGTCCCTCAGGAGAACCATTGTCCACATCTTTCCTTGATAAAAGGTTGTTCTCCTCGTCTGCGCTTCTAACTTCTACATCCTCCCAAGTGTATGAACTATATTTTATATCCCTATCATACTCTTCATCAACATAATTCTTATTTGTTTTACGAATATGGGATACATTCAACTCCCCTCTTTCTATAGTCAATAAATAATCATTTTTGGCTCACCAAGAGGAGTCTCCAGAATAACCACATACTCCAAATTTGAAACTTTGTAATTAAAAAGAAATTCCACATCGACAACATATCTAATGTAATGATAATATAGTTGTTAAGATTCCACCATTGCCTCAGCACTGGACCCCGCTCCATTCATTTTCTTCGTGATTGGCACTAAACTAGCTATCTCAACCCACAAGGAATGTGAAGGACCAGAGTCATCAGCCCCCTTCCACACATTTAAATATATTGGCAAAATACTTTTTTGAGTAGGTAAACTAATGAGTTCTCACTGATAGTGTGTGCGAATTAGTCCTTCTGCTTGAATGGGGTAGCTCCATTTATTGAAAACAAGGAAATGAAAACAATCTAAACTAATTTTCAGGGTGGTCTGAAAATTGATGTCACATAGGAATACTTCCCTAAACTTGTTGTAATTTCTTTTATTTAATACAAGATAAGAAAAAATGTTTAGTGAGGGAGATGGGCGAGAAAACCAAGGAAGTGATTTTAATCAAAAAATAGCATAACAAAGTGTGTTGCATTAAAACAAGAACATTTCACTTGCATCAATTAAAAGAAACCATTTGTAAATAAAGAGGAACAATAAAAAAGAAATACAAAGTCTTATTACATCATGTTACACAATTCACAAAGCTTCTAGATGACAGTTGAAAGGGAGATAGAACAGTAGTAGATGAGGAACAAATGAAATGAAGGCACTTGCCTCTTGAAAGACAATGAGAAAATAGTAAACAAGTATTTACCATTTCCTCAAAATGAGGGCATCATTCATATTTATAGTGAAAAGTATTAATTTTCATCTCCCTCACATGAACATTCACCTTCCTTCATGACTTTTGGCTTTTTGACTTCTGACCTTTGGTGTTCCTTCGCCGCCGTGACCTTTCAAATTCCTAACTTGTGGTGTTCTAGTTGTCATACATCAATACCTTCTTATTCGCGGACATCATCAATTTTATTTTTACCAGCCAATAAAAAAAATTTCTCATTCCCAACTATCAACACATTTTTCTTATTCCCGATTGTCATCAAAAACTTGATCCCGAGTGTAGCCAAAATTTGTATGTTATCGTCCATTGTCAAAATCTTGCTCCCAGAAGTCATCAAAATCTTCCTGTTCCTGGAGGACATCAAAATATTCCTTTTAGATGATAATACATTTATTTTGTTATCATGTGGTAAAATTTTCTTCTTTTTGTCAACCAGTAGCACATTTGTGTTATCAGTTGGTAACACATTGGTGTCATAGAACTGAATTTTATTTCTTCATTTTAGGGGTAAACAATTAACGAAATTTGGTCATATAATATATGAAAAATTATGGAAAAAGGAAAATTAATCCAATGATAATATTTATAAGTCATAAAAATGAGTTACCCATAATTTTTTACCCAAATTTCCACTTTTACCTTGAGGTGTGAGCCACTAAACTTAGTGATGGGAAGAGTTTATGATCACCGTGAACTAACAAATCATATGAGATATGAAGATAACTAAATAAAATTTAATTTGATATTTGGTTGGGATATCATATCTTCATGAGTATCTTGAAACCTTTATGACAAGTTACAACTTATACGAGGGCCTTTTTATTGCACTGTTAGATGATTTTCCACCTCTTAAAATTCCCAAACTCTTTCCTTGATGATTCCAAGTTGAAGTAGGATATTTTATCTCTCCAATTATTATGGTATAAACTTATAACTCTTTACAAAGCTCCTAAAACTCTTCAAACAAGGTGACTAGATTTTTTAGAACTTGCAGTTCCTAATACCTTGCTCATAAAGACCCTGATTTTTTATAACTTGTTCCTAAACCTTGATTTTCTTCCATAACTTTCCTAAAATTCCTCCAATGATCATGTAGATTTGACATACACTACTTGGTGGAATTATATCTTTTTGGTACATCCCATGAGGTGCTTTGAAAGTTCCTGAAATATGAAAATATGCCTTTTTGGGTCTCTCGAAACAACTCCTAAGTGAATCAAAATGAATATATGAATTTTCTCCTACCAACTTACCTACACATGAAACACACTTTCAAAATCTAGTTAGCACATCCCTCTTAGCTATGATGGGGTTTACATAGTCAGATATTAGCCAGAGGGTAGGTTCACATTACTTGGTTTATAGATTTTTGAGTGTGGGATTGATTTTCATGGCTAAAATTAAAAAACATTATGCTAGATATTTAGCATGAAAACAAAATCCCATGGAACAAATGGAATTGTACCCCCATGTCTCTATTCAAATACCTTTCCTTCACCCTTTTCTCCCACGATTTGGTAGCAGACCAGAACCCAACTCTGTGACCAACTTGTAAGAAATTGGGCAAAAAGACATTTGAATCCTTATACAACAACTTCTAGTTCCACACACCATTTTTTTTTTTCAAAAGTGTAATAAAGTTAGGGTCATGAATTTCTGAATACATGCTAATGTCTAACCTGACATGTGTTATCCTTATGTGAGCCCTGGCCGTAGGATTTTTTGGTGCTCAAATTAGTCTTGCCCCATTTGTCATTGAAATTCCTTAGTTTCCGGCCTTTTTCATGTTTTCTATCTCCCCGTGTTGGTGCTTGAAGACTCTATCCTCCATTTGGTTTCCATGATTAGTCCCTTCCTTGGTCAAGGATCACTTAAAGGTATAAATTTTTTTTTTCATTTCTTTGTCCATCTGAAGGAGTCTATAAATTGGGCATAAAACTTGGCTTGTTCCTTTCTTTCCATTTTCCAAAGTCATGTTTTGTTGTCCCTACTATTTTTGTCCCAAATACCAGTGGAAACGTGATTGGATGTAGCTTGGAAGATCATATTTGAGCCTTGTAGCATTTCTAAATTCTCTATACTTAAAGAAAGATTCATTTCTGGGCTCAAATGGTGGTTTTCCTACATTTTTACGGTTTCACGAGTGTGTTTTTCCCCGTCCAATTTACACCTCTGCATAAGTGGAAATGTGGCCCTTTTTGGTTGTATATGGCTCAACGGAGAACTCTAAAAACTCTAAGGCTCATTTCAACCCAAAACTTGTCCACGTGGAGGAATGACACTCATTTGAAAATTAACCTTTTGGTTTGGCCTTCGAGTTACGCCGGGGGGACACATGGATGATTCCCCTGTTTTGCCCAAAATTTGAAAAAAAAAATCATCTAGCCAGTATATTTTTGATGGGCCATGGAATGTGGAGGGTTGCTGCTCATTTGAGGATCCACCTTAGGGTCCCACCTTAACAATTTCAACAAGGAGACATGTGGAGGCTTCTGTCGGCTTTGCTTTATACTTAAACTTTTCAAAGTAATTTTTTAAATCCTAGGGAGTTGAGCTCGCGCTTGTTCAGGGTCTTCGCTATTTTGCATCATCTCGAAGTTGTTCCATAAAGACACGTGGAGGCTTCTACCTAAGTCTTTCCATACTTAGAATTTTCAACAAACTTTCTAAAGAACTAGGACAAGTAGAGGGACCGCACCTGTTTAGGGACCAACGCCTGAGTTTTATTTTGAAGAAGTGCTAGGAGGACACTTGGAGGCTTCCACTCACTTTGCCCTTTTTCTTGGAATTTTCAATGGCCGAAGAAAAATGTTTTGGACCCTAGACACATGGTGCCTTCCGCTGAACCTTCAACTTTTTCACATACTCTGTGGACTAAGACATGTGTTGAGCCCATGCTTATTTGGGGTCTCTACTTTTGGGGACCATCTCAAAATGCACCATTAAGACACATGGAGGCTTCCACTAGTTCCATTTTTCACCGAGACTTTTCAAATGCCAAAAGGTTTTTTTCTTGGGCCCAAGGTACGTGGAAGGCCCACACTTGTTTAAGACTTGCCTATGTGCTTCTACTTTGCAATTTCACCAAGGAAACATGTGAATGGCTATGATATAAAGAGGAAAAGGGGAAAGATCAAGAGTTTCTATTCATTTCACCTATTTTCCACCATTTTTTCTCCAAGACTCTAGGAGATGTGAATACGCACTGTTTTTCATCATTCTTTGATGAAATTCTTTGTCTTCTATGTCAATAAGGTACCATTGAATGGATTAAAAACTTAAATTGTGAGTCCAAGGATTGTTAAGGCCAATATTTTGAAGTGGTAATTACTCAGGAACTCAAAAAAGTGGGAATTACCATAGGAAAAAGAGGGAAAAAGGATCAAATGATGAAAGTGTAGGTGGAAAAGGGAAAAAGGCATTGCCTCGAGACTAAAAACGGATGACTTGTCAAGTCATACTATGCAGAGGCTCTGAAAAATGATTAAAAAGGGGGATTTATCACATGACAGAATCAGAATGATTAAAAGGAATCCTAAAAATGTATGGCATGACATCCTAGTCATTAGTTGAGAGCCCAAGAAATGTGATCAGTTCACAATTGGTCCACCTGGCAAATTTCAGATCTGAATTTGTTAAACATTGTTATCTAAAACAAATCGGTAAAAGGAAAATCTCCCTCGAGTATTATTCTCTTTTGAGGGGAAAATTGACTAAGTAAAATGTATAAATGCAATGAGAATACTCTTGCAAATGGTCAGAGTTTGAATTCTTGAGAAAAGATTTGAGAAATTCATATTCGTGAGAGACCAAAGTCGAGATAACCTATTATTTTCTTCTGTTAGATTTTCTATCATGTCAAGTTAGTTACATATGTATAGCCATTGACGAGCACTGAGATTTCTCTGGAAGCTTTCCCCTGCTGATGAATATAAGAAAATTTTGAGATTAATTTGTGTCCAATCTCTAGCAATTTGTGTCTGCTTTATTTTTAGAATGTCTGTAAATAGTCTTTATTGTTCCTATTGCAATCTTACATTGAAATTTTTTTGAAATCACATAGGATCTCGTCATTGTGACAGTCTAATGGTATTTAAAATTTCATTTCAATAACATCCTTCATCTTGGATGAGATATACAAATTTAAAATCAATACATTGTCATTTATTGATAAATATTATCTGTAAGTCTTCGGGTGTACCTTAAACATGATTAATTAGAAACTTTAGTATTTAATTAAGTCTTTTAATTCGAGCCTTCATGTTGGAGTCTCAAAGATTGTGAAAATGTGCTGATCTAGGCTTCCATTAAAGCACACCTTCTGGTTGAAGGAACGTCTTAAGTGTTCTGAATCTTTTTGTTGTTGAAGTTGTTCATTGTTGTGAAGTCCCTCCAAAGATCTGGTATAATCAAATTTATCCTGCTTCATCTCCCACCAAAATCATTTAAAAACCATTGATCCACTTGAACTATCCATGTTTTCCCTGTGTATCAACAAAGAAACAAACTCTACTTGAAAAAATATGTAGAACAATCATGATTTCGTAATGTCTTCAATAACCTTAGCCTTGTGTTGAAAATATCTCCATCATTTAGAAGTGACAACTCTTAAGATTTAAATCATGGAGCATTGACCGTATTTTCCCAAGGTTCTCTTCATAGAATTTGTGCAAAGGAAGGACATCTCCATCTCCTTCATCAAATAGAGGTTACATTAAGGGTCCTCTCACCCTTGTCGAAGAGGCATGACCTAAAGTAGTGAGGAAAGGTCAAATCCTCTTAAAGGTGTTATCCATCTCTCCACAAATCTGAGTAACAAAGGGTCAGCTAGATTTCATCCTCAGCTACAAAATGACACACACTATGATCTATCTGCCTCTAGGCTCCCCATTGAATCTATGTTGCTACAGGGATTGAAAAGGAGAACAAATTTGGATACAAATAGGATCAATCAACAAGGGGGGCTAATGTCTTGGAAATCCCTAGAATCACATCGTACACCCAAAAATCAAAAGGTAGAGCAGGTAACCTGACCCAAATAATATAAGCACTAATAATAGGTCCATGAAAGTTCCTATAAGCCCACATGATCATATTCAAAATTATTCTTCAAAAAAACCAAGGCACCTCAAGTAAAACCCTAAGGAAATCTTCCTCCAATAGAAATTTAAACTGAAAGAAATCTTTGGTGAAAGTAACCACCTCCAATTTTCCCTTTGGTCTCCATTTTATCTGCTTCAAATTCTTCACATCCACAATATTAGGCCTGGAACCCACAAATCTTCCCAAAAGATCACGCTTAAATATTTCTTCAAATCTATAAATAATATCATTAGGGATCAAGAGGCAAGGGACGTCATTGTCCTAGGAAGAGAAGAGATAGGTATTCGAGGATATCTTGCCACTTGTGAGCAAACTAGTATTAGGTCTAGCTATTCTTCTAACCCACTACTTGCAAGCAGAAACAATGTTCTAAGGAGGATAAGATGGTATATATACATGTTTCTCATGTTAATTCACATTGAACCATATAAATATGTTTTTATTAGCATATAAAATATGTCAAGGGAAAATATAACATGAATTTTTTCCTAACAATTTACCAACATATAAATTTTTAAACATTCATCTGGTTGATGTTTCTACCCTAGTCCAAATATTTTTTTTTTGGCACAAGATAGGAGTAATATAGCAAAATTATGATGACATGAGCATGTGTAGACACTCAATTTTAGCAATTTTTCCTTTGGACATGTTCCTATGCTAAGATAAATTATTTCATTCTATAATCAATTGACATATCATTCTCTCTCGTTCAAATGAATTGTTGATATCTACATAGTAAATTGTCATTTATCTAAGAAATAATAATCATCTAAAGGAGTAATCTATCTGTGGACATATTTCTTGTACTTCTTCTCTATCATCATTAATTATCTTTAAAGTACCATATATAACAAGGCTAAACCACACTATGAGTCTAGGATGACCTATATGGTCTCAAGGCAATTTCATCTAATAATTTGAAATTTAGTCTTGGAAATGATAAAAATAAAAATATTATGCATGTCATTTCAACTTCTCTAGCTCACGATAACTTTTCAGTTATTTCTGCCTATGGAACTGCTCACTAAGTAATGGAAAGTGTCTAAAGTTGCATTTCTATGTTATATTCCCCTTATTCCCCTTAATCTAATCTTTCCAATGCATTTTGAAATTTTAAATCACCATAATGTAGAATATGATAACAGATAGATCATTGTTTTAATATGCATGTAAAGTATAGGGTTCCACCTAATATATTTACCTGGAGTTCTAATAAGCATACATTGTAAAATATCATCATCTAAAGCACTTATTGCATTCACTCAATATGATAGAATGTAGTTATACGTTATCTAAATTAGCAATCATACAATGTTTACAACACTCAAACAAAGTTCAAGAGTCTAGTTACCTGCATACTCCATATAAATCAAAGGTCTGATAACCATGTATTAGCAAGCAGTATAGACAATCCACACATTATTTATACTAATTTTGCAAGATGACTATAATGAAATTTGTTCTTCTATGAAGATACTAACTGATTTGCTGTAGAATCACATTATTCATACATAGTTTGTACATTTCTCATACTTCATAATTATCATGTCTATGCTTTGTATCAGAGATACACAATGAAAGACCGTAGTTGTTTAAGTGCCTCTAAATATATTTTTTCATTATTAGTATAGTTATAACCTATATGTATGTATTTATGTATGTATGTGAGTATGTATCCTACTTTAGAGGAGGAGCAGAACTATAGTTTGTAGAGGGGCATTCAGTGCTCTATGGCATTGGATCATGTACATAATTTCAAATTCCTCCAGGAATGAAGATATCCCAAATCATGTCGCATCTCACTCATTGGAAAATAAAACAACAAAAAAAACTCCAAAGCACGATGAAAGAAAATTGTTGTTTTCCTTTGATAATAGGTAGGGATGAAGGTAGCTAGTTTTCTCAATTTAACTAATTTTGATTTATGTTGAGTAAAATGAAATGCTTGAGTGATGAAATTAGGTGCTATAGAATCTGGGAAAGGATCACCTTACAGGTGGAAAGATAAAGAAACAGTATGTTGTATATCCAAATGAAATAAATTTGGAACTATGTTAGAGGTAGCTATATATTATTTTTATATACGTCGATCTCATTCAACATTCCAACCTGAAAGATTTTATTGGCTGGAAATCTCCAATGATTTTGCGGATAGTATCCACTGGTATTAAGTGATTGTTTGTATGTCTGACAACAACATTCTTCTACCACTAAATTTACGTAATAGTTGATCTAGACTACTTCTTCTAAGAATAATGTTCTTTATGCTCATAAGATTCATATGGAGACCATTTCATACCGAAATTGTTATGATGTAATGAAATAAGCCACAAACTGTACTTTGTTTTGTGTGCTTAAAATGGAGCAAGAGGCTCATTATTTCATAACATTTATTTGTAAATACGTTGTATTCACTTACTAAGGGAGATGGAGCCATTAGTTGCCCTATCACCCAACTTTAGCATGGTGTACAACACACATTTAACTACATCAGACATTTTGAAAAAGAAAATACAAATTTACAAAGACTTTATATTTTTTCTTAATCTATTTTTTTTTTTTATGAACATTTTTATTTTATAGAAAGTGATTTTTAAACGGATTTAAATCAACTAGTTTTTCAAAAATACAAAGGAAATACACATCCTAGGTGGACCATTAGTAGGGTTCCCACAATGCTTATGTGCAATGTCATTTTTTGTTCACTTATGTGGCATAAATCAAAATTGGGTTGAAATTTTTTGATTGTAAATTTAGGCTTAGAATAGGAACCACATTCTTATTAGCTACTTTTTTTTCAAATACTTGAATGAACACAATGTACAATGAAAAACATGGAAGTCACTCAGGATCACAAATACCCTCTACCATTACTGGTACCATGCTCCACTATTGGGCTCCTCATCCCTTAACACTATTTTTAGACAAAATTCAAAATACGTTGGTATTGGTTACGACTTACGCGATGGTTCTACAAATGAAAATAAGGGGGCGAAGGCTTTCCATATCTGTCATAGATTAGACTACATGTCGTAACTCGTATGAACGTCCTACATCAGAAGTTTTTTGTCTCCCAAGTATTGGCTACAATCTTACATTTCATGTAAGTTGTCGTAAACCACATTCTTTAGCCGAAGGTGTAGTCATATGCAAGTTGATTTTTGGTGATTAGAGGCACCTGGTTGTCATGAGATAATTTGTGGCATGGTTTCTTGAAATTTTAAGGATTCATGTTCCATTTGATGGGTGCCACTGCCAACCTGACAATATCAATAGCCCTCATGCGCTTGTCCCAAGATCCAATCGATGGAGAGCAAATCTATTGTATAACCTAGCTCAAGGGATGGGTAGGAGGCCTGCACTGCCAGCAATGGACCTATCCAGAAGCCAAAATAAGTCCTTCGAAATAACCTTAACCAAGGTCAAATTTACATTTCTAAACCATTGTTTGCCATGCTAAACCATGCAATTTAGTGTGAGCTTTTTCACAACATATCGGTATTCTTTCAGTACAACATAACATTTGTAAACCCTGTCCAAATGAACACAAGATCTGTATGTGGGAACACCTCAAGGGGAAGAAATCCTCAGTTGCAAAGTTTTATTAGATCTACTTTATAACAAAAATAATTTCATGAATATGACTCATCTCACAAGATTAAACTTAGTGGTCACCAACCTCATAAGGAGCATAGACCCTTTGAAAACATTGGTGACAGCACACACAAAACCCAAGGATTGTTAAGAGAATGATGAGTGCAACAGCAGAGGAGAAACCTATCATGCTTATGCCAATACCCGCATGAATCCTCCCATTTCCTTCCTTGGGTTTCTAAATACACCTTAACAACTAGTTGTTTAGGTGCTCCTTGCACTGCCATCTCTGAGACCTTCAACGCCTTCTTCCAACACATAACCTTCTGCCTACTTCAAGATTTTCACTAGATTAAGACCATGCACAATCTTTCGTCAAGGCATATCCACTGGTTCACGGTTCGATTGATAGGGGTTATCACTCTTCATAATCATTTAAAAACTCTGGCTCATATTTTTCTATGATTCCCCTAAGGTCAATCATTTCTCCACTGCTTGCGTGACCTCGCACGTGTTAAATACAAATCTCATGAGAATGGCGAAGGGCATTCCCACGAAGTAGAAGTCTGACAGGAGCCGAGGTTAAATACATGGCACTCGTGCTGGGCCTCACACTTCCTCGTAGTCATGCCACACCCTGATAAATTAAGGTGAGACAGTTTCCTAACTTCAAAATACAACCCCACGATCGACATTATCCAGAGATGTAAGGTGCAGGACCATGTATGTGTTTTGCATGCAATCCATTCTACCCCAGCTAGTGAGCACAATTATTGTTGTAAAACAAGTCAATATGGTCAAACACCTCGAGCACACCAACACATCCTACATCGCCATGATCATGGCTATCCGGGCCTTGGTAGGCCAAATTGCCTCAAAACTCGTTCCAGCATAACCTTATGGTGGAATCATCCCAGGCTTAGAGATGACAAGAAGATACTGCTACAAAAAGAAATTGGTCTGGATCATAATTCTTATTAACGCCAGGATGTGTCTTTGGGATTTACTCAATCAAGGCACCACAGAGAACCAGTTTCCATCTATGAAGCTCATACCACCACCACTCTAAGAAAACAAACATGTAGCTAAAATAGGATATGCTAGTTCTGAGCAACGACTTCCACCCCTTAATCACCATATGCTTTAGACATACCCCTCCCATGACTTAGTTGTACACAGAGAACATATAGCACATTTTAGTCCCAAGAGTGAAAGAAACTATATCCTAACATTTAAGCAAAGGGAAATAACGACATCTACTTTCAAACCATTTGAAGTGTTGGTCTTCTATCATTTGTTGTTATAACTAGATCACACAATGCATATAAATGACAGTTGCAATAGGTTGGCATTACAACACTATGGGTTTTAAAAATATATATTAAAAAACTTCTTTATTTTTACACCGAAAGAATGTATACCATGTCAAACATGTACTATGGGTGGAGGCTCTGCAACATTTAATTTAGACTCTGGAGAAAACTATGTTGACAAACAATGATTTGAAAAATACTAAGGGTGGACACTGATCTATGTACATCAACATCCTGTATTACATTCATTATCCAACACTTTCAATCCCATGCCATGAAAATCCACAATCTTTTAAGAAATCGAATAGACTTCAGACAAACTCAAAAGCATTTTGTATTAGAAATAAAAACAAAAAAACACTATTTTTTATTCAAATTTATCTTCTACACATTATTCTTATTGTTCTAAATGACCTACACAATAAGAATCACATGAGTGTATCCACATAATTTTATCATGCTCTCCATGTTCCTCTAATTCTCCTCAAGCCATCATGAAACTCAAATAATCATGCTCTATCACCTATACTCACTAGGTCACCTGATGAGGCCTACTAGACCAAACCATCTTCATTTTCTACATCCTTGCCATCATGTTACACCTTGAGCTGAACATGTCATCACCATAACAATAATCTCCTATCACTCTTAGATCATTCTCTTTTTCACTAAAGAGATTTTAAATCAATGACAACATCCTAAAATCACTCATGACAACAAAGAGTTCAAGTGAAATTTGAAGTATGGATTCTTTACCATGTATAAACCATGAAAGGAGAGTTACTAATAGACCTATTAGGTGTGATTACATAATTTTATAGTGCTTATTTCACCCTGGTATGTTGCTACCTATAATTTTCCTCTATTTTCCTCTTCACAATTTTTATAATATTCTTGTTAAAGGGACTCAATTAATCCATTTCCTTGAGGGGTAGCAATTAAAGATGTTTTAAAATAGATACAATACCTATAAGAAAAATTAGTAATATTTTCACCAATAAATCTTTGGCATTATAAATTGTAGTATGTGGGACTCTAAATATAGTAACAATACTTTCAAGGAAGTCAACTGTAATTTTTTTTAATTTATTTCATCATAAGTATTCCTTTAACTCACCTAGTATAGTAATCAATGGTAGTTTAGTACCCAAGTTTTTCAAGAACTAACAGGAGGAATCACCATTCTGATGAAATATAATACACACTAAGAGAAGGGTTTATTCTATAGCAATTCATTGAAGACGAAGGGCATCCTTCAATTTTTTCCAATGAAAAAATATATGTTACTTGCAAGTTCTAAATTTTTTTATAAGAATCAGAAAACATGGTAGGAGAAAAGTAACTTGATCTAAGAAATTTATAGTATTTTTAGGTGTAAATTTTCCTCCATTTAATCCTTGCTGAAATTTATTGATTACTTTTTCAACCTTCTTATGTTCACCACATGATTTGGATGTCAATATGGAGGATATATTTTCCCTAAATCTCCCATGATTAGCAAGGCGTGGAAGATGACTTTGAGATCTTTCCGTCGACTATTTGAACATTAAAAATTGAGTCCGCATGTGCAAATGGTGTCTGGTCAAAGGTTTGGGTCAACCCTGGTCAATAGGTCAACATGCAGACCAATGAAAAGATGACACATGGTAGTTTGGTGACAAGGAAAAATAAGTTTTTTTTATTTGGTTTTGCATCATCCAATCTTTATCAGGCATAAAATTTGGTTCAGCGTAACAAGATGCTCAACCTTTTTAACAGAGGGGAGTGCAATTTTCATGAGAGTTTCATATTATTTACTGACGTGGTGGGCCCTCAAGCCACCACATGGCTTGCCACCACGTGGCTTGCCACCATGAGATTAATTTTGTATTTTGAGTTTAGTTTTGCACTATGACTCTGATTTGATCCTCCGACCTCTCCATTAGAGGCAGCAACTTCACTATAGTTGGTGGTGATTAGGATAAGGGAAATAAGGCTTATATACAAAATTTATGGGCCACTTAAGCCTTATAAAAATGCCGCCTTCCCACATACTAAAGGAGGAGTGAAAATTGGAAAAGAGCTATTAAACCATTTAGAAAGAAGCTCATAGAGGTAGGAAAAGAGCTCGAGGTGGAGAATAAATATCTCAAGGGATATTAAAAATGCTTCCAAAGCAATTTTATAAAGCCTTATCATTTTTAAAGGCATAGTGAAAATTTGTAAGGCATTATTTGTAAGTAAGTCATATTAATTAAATAGGAAAATAATTGTGGGAGTTAAGCCCTGTTTTAAATAGGAAAATTGTAAAATTGGTAGTTATTAGAAACTCACCAAGTGGCCATAGCGGAACACTTGTGAAGCCTAGAGTATTGATCAGAGTGCCGCAGGATGTATTGATAGCATTGGGAAGGCCGATCAAGTTCCAAAGGAGATTGTGCACAAGGAAGGTGGACAATATTTTCCAACTAGTCATCATTGTTCTTAGATGTACAGGAGTACTATAAGGAAAGAGAAGTTCCATTAGGTTTTATTGTAAGAAATAACATTGTAGTTTATAAATTTTGACTAGTGGAACGGTTCGGTAAGAACCTGGAGATGTAGGCTATTTCCAAACTCCATTATCAATCTGTGTGTGGTGTCATTTATATTCTTGCATTATTTTGGATTTTTTTACTTAAAATAGAGTAAATTTTAACGGTAATTTTTAATAAGCCTATAGGGGTCCGAAGGTAGTAAAAAAATAAATTAAAATTTTTTGACCTGGATTTTTCAGATCAAGTTAGTATCAGAGCAAGGTATTGAGCTTACAAACTTGCTAATCTCTGAAAAAAGTTTGGTATTGAGATCTGGTTAATTTAACTAGTGTGATTGCTTCAAGTTAGGTGCAATTTGGTTTAGTTTTTATGAATAGGGTACATGTGCACCATGGGAAAGGTGTCCAAACACAGGTGAAGCTTGATGAAATTGAAACTTATAATCACCAGATCCAGGAAGAGAACTCTCTCCCGCGATCGATGTATTACTCCTTGGAAGAGAAGAATACTCGCTTGTAAGTCAGAACTGACAAACTAAGGATGAACTCTTGACATGGTTGTAGTTTGGTGATCAGAGAAAGGAAATACCTTCAACTTCAGATGCAGAGACCATGGAAGATGATTGCACTGTAAGTTGTTTACCACCACGTGAATATTCTTCCTCCCATTCAGTTTTGGATTCAGGTAATGATGTATTTGGTTCATTTGAAAATCATACTAGAGGCATTGAAATCCAAATTGTTATCTAAAATGGGATTTGATGGAAGAGGCCTTGGTAAAAATGGTCCCAAGGAATTTTAAACCCAATACATGTTGAGGATCATCCTCACTTTTTAGGTTTGGGTTTTTCTAGTACGGGAATGGAAATTTGAAGATTTTTTAAGGAACGATAACAGAGATGAGCTTCTGAAATGAAAGAGAGTACCCCACTCGTCCTACAAGAATATTCTGATAAATATGCTTATGTTTCTTTGTCATAGGTAGGATGTCGTAAGATAAATCAGTGAAGAGGTAATGAGATACTGACTCTAGTTTCTTACCATAATCATAAGCATAGTGAAATTTTTGATCCACTTTTTTAGCTTAAGAAGTAAGGTTGTGATATTATGAAAATGTAGAATTCCTTTCCATGTTCTTTTAATGGATTACATAATCATTTTTTGGCCAAATTCTAGAAGATAAGGACATTGATGAAGAATTTGATGTCGATTGTCAAGAACACGGTAAATCAGAAAGACCAATCTAGTCATGCCGATTTGAGAAATGGAAGAAAAATTTCCTCATCCTGAAGAAGGAGATTAAGAGGATTTTTCGTGCTCATTTCCAGAGGAATGGGCACTTGGTGGATAATTTTTGGAAACCACATCCATCTCACCTTCAAAGTAATGGAAATCCAAAGATGGAATGAAGGTCTATTGCAAAAGAAAAAGAGGTTCCTACTCCACCACTAGTTGACAATTCATCCCAGGATCAGGTAATACCTAAAAGTGAAAGTCCTATAGTAAAATATTTTTTAATTATATATTTCATAATTTAGATTGATGGATAGTATGAAATATTTGTTTTGGGATCAGATTTTTGTGAGGAAATGTTGAGAAAAAGATTTACCATACTTAGTAGATTTTATTACTTAGAAAATTTGATTAATACTCCAAACATATCTCCTAATCAACTTGTGAGTGTGTTTTACATCTTGGATATAAGATTTAACTCATATTAATCTTGGAGATCTGTCATCCATATGTGAAGACACTTGAGCTCATTGGTGTCAGCTCAAAACTTCATTCTGTAAAGAGGCCCATTATGGTCATCCAGTAGAGTGCTACCTAATAGTCATCATCAATGGGAGGCTTTGTACCATGTAGAGACAACAATGGGGTTGAAGTCACCATTATTGAACTCATGAGAAATCAGCTTGAATCGTCATTCTATGTAGAGGCATTGTGACTGTGCAACAGAATGGTAGCTGATCATCATGGATGAGACATATTCATAAGTGTAAGGCCCCTAGATGGTAGATGTGGTGATGTGTTAGTATTGTTAAAGTGTAAGACCTATAGAAGGAAAATTTATCAGTACATATTTATAGGTGTTGTCAAAGTGTAATTCCCCTAGAGGGAAGATGTGGCAATATCTACTACTATGCAGACTATATGTTGCTGAAGTGTAAGACCCCAGAGGTTATATGTAGCACTAAATTCCTTCTATGTTACCAAAGATTAAGACCTTAACAGGAAAATGTGGTAGTACAATCACCAAGGAATTTTGAAGTGTAAAACCTTTAGAGGGAAAATGTGGTAATCAAGACAAAGAAAGAAACATGGTGGGACCATAACCCACAAGAATAAGATCGAGACCAAGTTGTCGAAGTGAGAAGCATACAGTAGTAGACCAGATATTTCACTACAAAATTACTTCCGATGTGACAATAGGGAATTCTGATTTAGAATAGGATGACGAAAGTTCCAATAAGCTTTTGATGCAAAAACATCCTTTCCCATTGGGGAGGTGTGATCTTGAGGTCAATATAGAGGAAAAATGTTGCCTAGATATCCCAAGAGAGACATAGTGTGGAAGATGATTTTGAGAGATTTCCATCAACTATTTGAACGTCGAAAACATAGTCTACATGTGCAAATGGTGGTTGGTCAAAGTTTTAGTCAACCCTGGTCAACAGGTCAACATGTGGACCAATGGAAAGATGACATGTGGAAGTCGGAATCAAGGTAAAAGAATTATTTTGATTTGGTTTACAACTCATGGTCTTCGTCATGCGTAAACATTGGCTCAGCGGAACAAGAGGCTCAATGTTTTTAACAGACGGGAGATCGACCTCTGTGAGAGCTTCATGTTATTTTACGATGTGCTGGGCCCTCAAGTCAACCACGTGGCTTGCCACCATGAGCTCCATTTTGTATTTCGAGTCTAGTTTTAAACTATGAGTCTAATTATGTGTTGCAAGGTCATAACCATCTCGGGGAAGCTATTTTCCTAGCTCAGTGGGGTGATCAAATCCCCACCAAGTTGATCTTTATAATTTACCACATTTCTCGTATGGATCAAGTCAATTCCACAATGCTCAGGACTATTTTGGTGACCACATTGGTCGGATATGCCTTATATATCACTTGACTTGGTATGTAACTCGACACTTAGCTCGGTGGGAATGGGTTTCCACATGGCTTGGTCAATGGATAGGTCATCTTACATATTACTCAATGGGAAGTCACACCAAATATAGCTCAGAACCTATATAATTGGCACATCGAACAAACCAAACCCCAACAACTCTGGGATAACATCCAATGCACAGAGATTGCATTGGGTACTTATAAACACAACTCACCACCACTACTTACCCCGTATATGTGGCCGAACAAAAGGATGGAAGGAGTGACCTAAGTCACATATTACATGGGCAGTCGAGCCCATTTTAAACCACATTTCACACCATTCACATCGGACATGTGGGATAAACCCCACAGAAAATGTAAAGTGGTATATGCCAAAAGCATAGGCAGGATTTGGTTCCTAGACCTCTCCATTACAAGCGGAGTGGCCTCAACACCCTACCTATTTAGGCAGTTGTGATTAGGATAAGGGCAATAAGCCCTATATACAAAATTTATGGGTCATTTAAGCCTTATAAAAGGCTCCTTTCCCATATACTCAAAGAGGAGGGAACATTGGAAAAGATCTATTAAGACATTTAGAAAGGATCTCGAAGAGGTAAAAAAATATCTTGAGGTGGATAGTAAAGAGATCGAGGGAAATTGAAAAGGCTTCCTAAGCAATTTTATAAAGCCTTATCATTCGTAAAGTTATAGTGAAAATTGTAAGGCATCATTTTGTAAGGAAGTCCTATTAATTAAATGTGCGAATAATTATGAGAGCTAAGACCTATTTTAAATAGACAATTTGTAAAATTTGGAGTTATTGGAAACTCACAAATTGGCCATAGCACCACACTTGTGAAGCCTTGAGTGTCGACCAGAGTGTCGTAGGATGTATTGATAGCATCGGGAAGGCCGATCGAGTTCCAAAGGAGATTGTTCAATAGGAAGGTGGAGGACGTTTTCTAAATGTTCATCAGTGTTCTTCGAAGGCTGGAGTACTATTAGGCAAGAGAAGTTCCGTTAGGTTTTATTTTAAGAAGTAACATTGTACTTACAAATTTTGATTGGTGGAACGGTTTGATAAGAACCTGGAGATGTAGGCTATTGCCAAACTCCTTAATCGATCAGTGTGCAGTGTCATTTATATTCTTGCATTATTTGGGATTGTTTTACTTAAAATGGAGTAAATTTTAATGGTAATTTTAATAAGCATATAGGGGGTCCGAAGGTCATAAAAAAGAAATTATTATTTTTTGACCTAGATGTTCACTATCACCACACCTAATTAAAATACCATTAACCTTTATTTTAAGGACAAAACCATTTATTAGCTCATATGAGATGGAATGTGACTTGAAATATAATATTTTGGGTTTTTCAAAGCCTTTAAGTAGCTCTTCATTACTTAAATAATTAACCATATTATGACACTAATTTTTATCGATCCATGTTTTTGCAACAAATTTTTCTTACGAACACACCATATTATATCTTGAGGAGCCTCAAGATATTCACCTAGATAGTGATAAATATTTTCATCCTCTAATTATCCTTGTTGATATTATCTCCAAATCATATCCATGATCTTCTTAATCTAAGTAGATATTTTCTCCACCTATTTTTGTGCTCATGATGTATTTCCTAATGTTGGGATGAGTGACGAAAACATTGATTTCTTTATAATATATATCTAAACGTTTGAGGGATATGAGCATGACATGTCTGTTTTTCATCAAATTTATATCTTGTCTCATAATATTTAATATTTTAGCTATCTAAAGTAATGGGATTCTCAAAACCTAGTTTATTCTCTATCATCAAGATGGTAGAAATGTTATTTGTTCCTATAAATACATAAACAATGAATTCGTTGTCCAATTTTAGATTGATCACAGTAGTGGTTTTAGTTATGGTTTATTTCCTCCTTTTCATATTTTTTCTACTTGAAGTCCCACCCTTTCTTCAACATTATAGTAATGGGCCTTACCAAACCTACAATGTTAGTTAGAAACTTCCTATATAGAGTTATCTTACCCAGATAATATTGAAGTACCTTTTTCTAAGTGGGGAGGGAAAAATCCAATGTCTATAATTCTATTAGGGTATATGATAATACCACTCTTTGATACAACATGGATTAGGATTTTTCCCTCATTGAGTGAAAATGCATTACTTATGACTTAGGGATACTCAAAAGTCCATATAATTGCTAAAATTCCTTTCAAGATTATCTAGATGATCTTATTTATTCTTGGAATAAATAGTAATATCATGTATGTAAAATTAGATGACATTATTTACTATACCTTTGAAATCTAAATCCATTTCTCTTAGAAAGATAGCACACACATTAGACAACCCAAAAGACATATTATAATAGGTATCTGTCCCCCATTTAGTGTTAAAAATTTGTTTTATATTGATGAGATTCTTGGGAAAGAATGTCATTGTAACTTGTGAAGCCATCTAATAATCAAAATCTCTTATCCACTAATAGTGTTCATAAAACTTGATCCATAGAGGGAAAGGTATCACTATCTTTTAGCGAATCTTTATTTATTTCTCTATATTGAACACATAACAAGATTTCACCATTTTTTCTTACAAGGAATAGATTGACTACCCACGATGTTTGTTTGATAGGAAAAATGATGTTTTGCTCAAACGTTTTTGTCAAATCATTTCTTATAAGGTGTTAAATCTTAGGGTTAATAGGTTTTATCATTTTCTTCTTAAGTTTAACATTATGGGGGAGTTCAATTTTACATTGAATAATTTTAGGATTGTAATTCTTAAGATCCTCATATCATTAGGAAATAATATTATCCTTCCTTTGACATAAATTATAAATGCTTGTTGTTATTCAATAATACAAATTGTTTCATGTTTGATTTAATTTCAAAGAGAAACAAAAACCCTTATGGAATTATTCATGCTTAATCATCATATTCCTTTTCTCCCATTTATACTAGTCATCAGGGGTGGCCACACTCTCCAACATGAAAAAATCCTTTGGGATATTGTTTTTTTAAACTAGATGATTTTATCACTATAAATTTCTTGTAACTTGGGATTCAAATATGAGGATACTTTTTCCTCCTAATGGATGAAATTAAAAATTTGGTTTTCAGACTAAAAAATATGCCAATGAGAATAATTATCAAGAAATACTAGTATAATCATTATTCTTATTGTTGTTCCTAATTCTTCAAAAGATATTTAGAAGGACGATAAATATTTTTCAATAAACGCCATCTTTTTATATTTAACTATAAACTTTTTCATAATATATTAGAGGTAAGTTTCATTAAAATACTTAGGATATTTCTTACCATATATTTTATATGATTTGAATGGGGTATTAGAAGAGATTTTTTTTGAAATATTTTATGTTGGTGTGTTCCATTTTGATTCACCCAATGGACATGGGAAAAGGTTTACAATAGTTAGGAAACATCACCTATTGATAGGGTGATAGTTCGCCTCTACATTTGAGATGGGAATATCTATTGTATGATATGATTTGTTGTATTTTGGGTTCTCTTAGCCTAAAATCACAACGGAGACTTAAAGGAGAAAAAGAAATAAGAAGGGGGAGATGGAAGGGAGACATCCAAAACAAGATAAACACAATAGAATATTTTGATAACTTAAGATAAACATAAATGATTCAAACTCTCTATCTCACACAAGGAAAAGAATATATGCAATAGTTGTGTAGAAGATAAACATAAACTAAAAACAAATACTCTTCGCCATTTCTAGGTTCTTTTTGTATGAAAAAAATTCCACTTATACATATCTGAAATACAAAGCATTCAAATAATATTATCACCTACAACAAAGATAGATCGAATTATAAATGGAATTGTTAGTGCAGAATCATAGCACCCCCAAAATGAGCTCTAAAATATCTAATGTTCTAAGGTAGGATCATTTAGTGTGATTGCATAACATGGAACATTTTCTAAGGTGTGGGACCTTGCAAATTAGAAAAGCTCTCCAGATTTAAAGGTTGGTTCCTTATCCCTCTATTCAGCTGCATACATAAGGATTTGTAGAGGATCTATATCTATACCTAGTCTAAATATTTCCAAGGAGATAGGGATAAAGAAGTATAGAAATGAGAAATAACTAAACTACCAGGTGATGCACAAAAGGTATGATGAATACTTAGTTTAACTTTGACACAAACCAATAAAATGTATACAGTAAATAAGCACAGATAGCCAGATGTGTAATGAGAGACCAGATAGAAGTAAAAGAAGCAAGAAGGATCTGAGATCGATCAAAAATGTATTGTATTGCTCCAAATATTGATACAGTTCATTACAAAATAGCCAAATGGTAGAGACGTGTTATAGTTTTAATGTAAGTCTTGAAACACACAAATCTTTTACTAGAAGGAAAAGGGAGCCTGTAAAACTAAGAATATCCAACCCTTTACAATGAACCCTACATATGTCTTTATAGATTCAGCCTGAGAGAAGAAAGAGAGAGAGAGAGAGAGCGAAGCATGAAAATATGGGTCGAGGGATCAACCACCACTATTAATGGAACCTCTACTAAAATCTACCTCAAATCCATATTTTTACATCGATCCTTGGTTCGGCGTCTTGAAGGAAGAGGAAATGGAAAAAATAGATCGAATCCAATCTGGTTGTTAAGACTGATGATCCTGCATTAAAAGCTTGAATAAATTTCTCCATTTCACCTCCATCTAACTTCCCAAAACTTAAATTTTTAGACTCCCATGTCATAGAAGAGATCGAGATCTCTCCAACGATGTCAGATTTGCAATATTTTGAGCCCTGGGTTGAAAGATATGCCCCTTTAAAGTTTGAATCGATTCTGTACAAATGTGGCATGAAAAAAATTTGGTAAATGGGTCCCCCTTTTGGATTGGGACACGTGGCATTCAAATTGAAACAAAATTTGGGCTTGATGGGTCCGCAATTCACCTTTTATCGTTTTGGGCAAAAAAATGCAAAACTTAAAAATTTCCCACAGCCCTGAAGCTCTGGACAGACACGTGGCCCTTTTTGGTTGGATGGGAAATGCACCCCCCTTCTTACCTTTATGCCTTTTGGGAGAAAGGAAAATTTTTACCTTTGTCCTCGACTCCCTGCGTTGGCTTTGACTCGGGTCTGAAAATGCTGAATTTTCCCCTGGGCAGAGTTGCGTGACATTTTGCAAATTTTACTCCCTTTTGAGGCAAAGGGTGAAAATCAACCTTTTCCTGACGCCCTACTTTCCTCTAGGACACATGTCACTCTAGCACTTATTTGGAAACATTTTCTCTATTTAACCCTTGAATCAACGCTATTAAGAAACTTGGGAGACTCTACTGGCCTATTTATGCATTGACTATTCAACTAACTCTACCCCGCCCTTGGTAGAACACGTGGAGGCACCTCGCTTGTTTGCAAACCCGACCCAAATTTTTCCTTTTGAGGAGCTCCAAGTTGACACATGTCGGCCTCCACTGATCTATGAAATTTTCAACAGTCTTCTTACTTTTAGACTTTGGGATACGTGATGAGCTTGCACTCATTTGGGTCTTCGCCTCTGGGCCAACTTTTGGAAATGCACCAAGCCAACACTTGGCACTCTCCACTTACACTTCTATACGTAGTAAATTTTGAGGCCCACCCTATCCACTCATTTACTTGGTTTGACCATTTACTATGTGGAGGGCTGGCGCAAGTTTGAGCTTCTCCTTTTGGATTCACTTTTGGAGAAACATCATTAGGACACGTGGCCTCTTCTACTGTCTCCTTCTATACTTAGTCAATTTTGTCCCTTTTCCTTAATCATTTCGAGCTTCATGGGGACTTCAAATATTTTCTATTCTTCCTTCTTCTTGCTTATGGATCCTTGCTGCATTGATCCTCATTGTCTGACCCTGCAATTTCATAGTTTTTCCTTACCTGGATTTGGAGAATGAATTTAAGATGTAGAAACGGTTCAATCAGAGTCATTTCTTTATGTGCAGGATCCTTTGTTCTTCTTTATCCCCACCACTTCATTGTTGGACTTTTTTGCTTCCAATTTTTAGGAGTGAGTGTGTTTCCTTGGGTTTCTCCTATGTGGGATTGTGTTTCGAATCCAATATTTAGCTCTGGGGTGAAATACAGATAACAATTCATGGTGACTCATAGGAACATCTTCCTGCTAGATGAAGAGATCAGTTTCCTTGTCATATTTTTTGGGAATTGATTCAAGAATAACAGGTTGATACTAATTCTACCTCTGGTTCAGGGAGCTCAGCTGCTTACATTCTTAGATTTTATAAGAAAAAATTGAATTGAAAATTTTTGAGAGTAGAAAATTGTTTTAAAACAGCGCTTCATTTGTTTTTCTGAATGAACTGCATAAGAGCAACAAAACAACACCACGACTATGTACAAAATTAAAAATCATACATGCTCCAAATGGAACATGCAGAGCGTGTAAAATCACTTAGGAGAAAAGTAATCCACACTACAACAAGACAATGTCCAGAAGCACTTAGAGGAAAGAGAAACTAAAAAGATATGTATAGGGTGGGACCTCCCTTTTAGTAACAAGTGCTTAAGATAGATCCTGTTCATTGGAATCTGTAACTCTTCACCCTCCAATGTAGAAAATTGGAAATCATTACTACTTTTACATCTTATTATCATATAGGGGCCACTCCAGATGGAACATCGAACTTAGAATGTCTCCCTGGTTTTGCTCAATCTGCATCCCATTTCAAAACCACGTCCCCTTCCTAGAAGGTCCTTGCTCCAGCCTTCTTATCAAAGCATTTCTTGATCGAAGTCTGATACTTCTTCAATGCTTGGAGCCACAATTCTACTACTAGATTGTGTCTAATTCTAGAAGCTTCACAGAAGTGGCTCTCTATTGAAAAATCAAGCCATTCCGACATTTTATAGTTTCTTTGATTATCAGCTCCAACACTTGGTACATAATTACATGATCGACTCCATGAGCCAGCAGCTCCATTCTTTGCCATAAACAAGATTGCATGGGGACATACCTAGGTAGATCTCTTCGACTTTATACTACCAGCTTGTAAAGGGGGAGTTTGAGCTTGGATGTGAACAATGGTCCTCAAACTATTGGGATTATCAAGGATATTCATCTTACTGATTCATGCATGTCCTAGCTTTTCATTTGCGCAAGACATCAGCTAAGTCATTGACCTTCAACCTAATAGTCTTCACCATAGTGCTCAATCAAGTCCCATTTTTAACAGCCGCTAAAATGTGGTGGTTATTTACTCTAAAGGACTGGTACATTATCTAATATGCTGGTCCCTGGTACTCGAGATATGGTCACTAAGGTAACTTCATAGAGGGCAAGGATAATAGATTCATTTGCATAATCATGTTGAGTGCCTTACTATTTCTAGTCCCACTAAATGGAAATTATACTTAGTTGCTGATCAAGAATAAGAAGTTACTAATCATGAATCAACTGACTCTTGTGGAAGAATTCCCTGATGACCGTGCTAGATGAGGTCTAAGTGTGGATTGCATGAAAGGTTGATCCCTATGCTAAGGCATTGGATGGAATGGAAGAAGCTGCTAACTTCTGTTATGCCTTTGGAAGAATGCATAGGTCTTGGGTATGTATTGTATTCATGAATAAAACAATCACTAAATACTCATAGGCTTCTCAAAACCCAAGATAACTTCCAAAGGAATTTGGAAAACTGTTTTTCGATGGCTTGATGGAGTAAGAATAGCCTCCAGGTGCTTCAACATGAAATTCTCGTTGCATTTCTCCACAACCTGCTCTGATCCAATGCATTTCAGCAGAATACCATTGATGTTTCGTTTAGTTTAGATGACATCATCTATAACATGGTCAAATATGAGGCATTAGTGCACTGGAATCTGATGTAGACACCCATAATTACGCCTGAGCAATTTAAATACTTAAATTGTACGCTAATTATCTCCCTTCTTGCAAGTTGGCGACATATCATCAAAGAGTGCTCATATTCTCTCTTATCGTCATTAATTAATTATAATATGTTAATTAATTAAGTCACCTATCCAATGAATACCCTAATTAACGACCTTTCGTTAATAAATCCCCCCTTCTATCTAGACTAATTAATTATTATTAATTAATTGGCTTCCCCTTTCATTAAACCAATAAATCAATATTTGATTGATTTATTCCCCTTCTATAGCCTAAATCATACTAATATTCCTCTAATTAGCTTCTATAAGCTTATATCTACCTATTAGTTAAATCACCTTTGATTAAATTGAATACACTCCCCCAACTCCACATGACTTGCTAATGTATAAATTAAACCCTTCTAAAGTTAAGGTTAACCTTCTATCTAAAGCAACCTTATCTACATTCCTAACTCATTGTTTTACCTTTTATCCCACATGCAAAGGGATGTAAGTGGTTCCTTTATCCATTGGGCTATATAAAGAGCTCTCCTCCTACTTTTACACTTACACCTAAACTTTTTGAGAAAGACAAAAGCAAAGCATATAGCAAAATAGACTAAAATAGCTTTCCTTTTATTTCCTTGAGAATTCACCATTTTGGAAGAGCTTAAGCCTCTTTTCTAGCCAAAAGTGCTTAGGTCATATGGGAGGTGTCAAAAGGGTCTTGTAGCCCAACTTTGATAAGCTCCTCATTCCTAGGTTCTTGGAATATCAAGAACAACCCCTTTGATTTTCCATGGATCCTACATAGATTCATTCATTTAATTTTGTTGTTGATTAAGAGAATAAAGGTTTTTAAACAACTAGCATGTTAAGTTTCAAAGTTTTAATATGACAAATGTTATTTTCTAACCTTGTTTAGTTTCTTATCTTGATGGTGCTTTGATACTTTGCTTTAAGCTTTGTTAATTAAGGGCTACTAGGTGTTAGTCTCTATTTTTCATTAACTTAGTTTAAGCACAAAACTTATGCACACATTTGGCACGCCCAGTGGGAACCTTAGTCCCTTGGCATTTTTAGTTTAAATTCTATTGTTTTTTGGATAACCTTTTGTTATGCACATGTAGTAATTAATGTTCCATTTTTTTAGATTTTTTCCTAAAATTTATATGTGTAAGATTCTCACTTCATAGCTATCATTTTAATAAGTTGTTGCCATAATTTAAAACTAACTTGCTAAAATTTGAAGTATTGTGAGCTTTTTTTGTTTTCTTGTGTTGTGTTTTGGCTGTAGGAGTGGTGTACGCAGGTGCACTAACAGGGAGCGCATGAAACATTTATTGGTGGCGTAAGCACCTCTCGGCTACCGCAGGTGCACCATCAGAGCCTAAATCTCCTATCTATGTCAAGCCTTTGGCACAGGCACACTAACCTCTGGCGCACATACCCTAACCAGCGCGCACGTGTGTTAACCCAAGCGCATATGTCATTTCTGTATTGTACCTTCACTGCAATGCAAAAAACCTGACAGACTCGGCGCATACACCCAAAACCCAAGAACACATGTTGTTTTTGGTGGTGCAGAGCACATTTCCTAGTGGCGCATATGCGCTCTGTCAGGAATTCTGAGACTATTTTTAATCTTCGGTGGCGCACACACCTTTCTGGTGACACACATGCACTTTCTATTGGTTCACATGCCTTTCTGGTGGTGCACAATATTTTATAGTAGTGCAATAACTTTTCAGAGTGGTGCAAGAACTCTGTCAGAATCTAAGACTGTTTTAATCTTTGGTGGCACACACGCATTTCTGGTGGTGCACACTCCTTTCTGGTGGTGCACATGCCTTTCTAGTGGTGAAAAATCCTTTCTGGTGGCATCACACACCTAAACCCTGGTGTGCGTATACACCTTTCTGGTGGTGCAGGTGTCTCTGTAGGGAGGTGCACATACGCATAAAAGGGGGCGCAGGGTATATCTGTTTAATCCGATTTTTGGTTACAACTTTTTAGTGCTCCTTGTTTTGATCATAACTTTTGACTCGTTAACCCATGTTTTTCTGAGTTTGAATAGTCGTCAAGAAATATAATGAATGTATACCTTTGGTATACTAACTTCTATCACAAAACTCCCAAAATTCCCCAGAAGACCTCCAAAAATGCAAATTACTAAAAACTGTTAAAAAAGTGCAAAAAATTGGATTTCTAGAATTTTTTTATTTTCTTGGTTTTCTAACTCTTGCAAGGTTCTAACAAGTGGTTTATAGGTTTCCTTTGCATTAGGTTTCTTTATAATAACTTAATAAAAAACAATTACATCTTTATTTGTGAAGGTTTGAAAACGCGTATGCTCTTCCCTCATGCCTTTCTAGGTGATCTTAGGAATCAAAAATTGTTTCACCACTTTCTTCATACTTGCAAAACGGTTTAATTAGCTTTCAAAGTTGGTTAAAAGGAACTTATTTTCACATTGTACTTAGGAAATTTTCCATTTATTACAAATTTGAGTGAGATACCTTGTTGCATATGCTCTTATACTTGCATCTTAGGACGATATGGGAAATAAAAAACAGCACCTTATCTCCTTTATATGATGTTTTGGAAAATTACTAACCTTAGTATGTAGGACCAGAATTGCTTGTCAAAGAAAGGAGGACATCAAAAACGAAGTCACAAAACCCTACTAATACATGTGTTTCATACAGGTTGTCAAAAGGTGTTCAAGCTTAAAACCACACCTAAGTTCAACAAGATAAAATAAAATACCATATTCCAAACACTATATTGCAGGTTTCGAAAAAGGGTACATCCCTCTCTACTCAACTGGAACATAACCCCTTTGGCATAACGTGCCTTAAGCTACAATAATAGGGTGTGGTTCCAGGAACCCCAAAGTAGTCCATGCAAGAGGGAACCTTGTGGATGAAATGGGAAGTGCTCTGCACACAACCTACTTGACTTGTGATTCCTTTGTGAGATAGCGTTACCGGTTGTCCCTAGGGCAACCCAAGTGATTAGTACACGTAGAAAACACTAGTTTCCTACTATTCTTGAAGGAGTTAAAGTAAATCCAAGATACTCCCAAGATTAGTCATCGGGACTGTTTGGGTAAATTACACTCGCTTAAGACAACTTTGTAACACCTAGGACGAGCAGAACCACCTAAGAATATATTCTTTGGCCAGGAGCCCACTTTGACCACTCTAAAAACAAGTGTTGAGTTGTGAGCCATCTTTTCATCACAAAACGTGTGACTTGTTACTTTCACTTAGTTTTTTTACTTGCCTTAGGGCCAGGTGAAACTCTACCAAAGTGAGGCAAGCATTTTTTTCCTCCATTTGATCTACTTCCTTCACTTTCTTTTGACACTTTGTTGATCAGAAGAGGAAGTGAATACCTTTACGTTATCAATTGATTGTTTCACCACTTTTTTATCCATTTACGCCCATCCATATTTGCGACTGGGTTAGTTAAACATCTAAAGTGTGTGGAGACGTATTTATATCATTGGTATCCTTTGTGATCTTGACACCCACATCAGGATTGTCATCATAGTTAGGATTGATTCATCATTTTATCTCCCTTTGACATGTTAAATCATTTGCATTATCTCAACAAAATTAACATACTTATGTCACGTTTCTCGTAAACATGATCTAAGTGTCCGCATTGTGGTGTTACGATGTCCACGTTTTAACACATCCTTAGTATGCTTTGACTTAGTTGGATTTCAAACATTGTCCCAAATCTTGAAAGGCATCACTTACTTTGTTTGCATCATTTTGATACCACTTTGACAGTAATATCTCACTTCTCCACGAAGCTTGATAGACGTATCCAATTGGTGTGGTTACGTGGCTTACATTTGTAAACCTCACCCTTTAACATTTAGGCCTTGTTCGTTGTTGAAATTTTCATGGTATCCTTTGATTTGGAGTCACATCTACCCTTTGTTAATATTTACACCTTGTTCATTTTGAACTCGACATAAATATTGACATTGTGTTGATCACCTTTGCATCGAACTGTCACTTTTCACACACATTTTCATATGGTGTATTTCCTTGTTGATTGGTTCTGTGTTTCACACTTACATGATTGTTCCTTGTGATTATTCATTGAGAAAACTTATTTTCTAAGACAATCCCTCTCGATCTCATCGAGATTGCATCGTCACGATGTCTATTTTCCTCAGACCTTCTTCAGAAAATCTAGCACACATCTCCACACTTACACAATGTCTAGCTGGGTCTCCTTATGCTACCAAAATCGACATGTCACTTCTGTCCCTTTGAAGGAGTTCTATCACACTATATAGATCTAGACATTTGTGCTTAAAATAGTGCCAAAAATGATTGACTATCGCGCGGTTCCCCAACTTACAAAAATATGGAACCTAGGTTTAGCAATTCAAATCAAAGTATTCACATTACAACTAAACCTCGTTTGGTTCTTCGTGCTAGAGATCCCATACGGGTAACCCGTTCCCCACCATCATCTCATAGTTGGTGGTATGGTTTGGACACATTTGATCCAAATTATTATTTAAGTTCTCCCCACTCTTCTTCTAATTCTAATCCAAACATTTCCTCTTCTTCTGAGGATTCCAATCCAAATATTTCCTCTGACTCTTCTGATGATTCAAATCCAAACTACTATTCGGATTCATCTAATTTGACTCCTAAGTCATCTAACGTGACTCCTATTTCATGGTCCTCCCTATCTTCATAGGAACCTCTTCATCATACATTTAATATGACTCCTACATCATTTTCCCCCCTTTATTTTCAGGACCCCTTTTATCAGTCGCCTCAATAATGTCTTCTTCCTTTGAAGATATGTGCAACTCCAAGTCCCTCCAATCAAACATCTAATACAATTCTCAAATTACAGTCCTCTCTTTCTTTGTAGGACCCTTGTTATTATTCATCCGATGTGATTCTTGAATAATGGTCCTCCCCTTCTTCGCAGGACCTTCCACATCAATTACCCCCAATAAATCTTCCTTCTTTGAAGATTTGTATGACTGAAAGTCCTTTGATTCAAACATCTAAATCAACCAGTGCATCGCAATCTATAGGCTTTACACTTAATCCTACTAGTTTAGAGACAATATATCATCATATAGGTAGGTTCACACCACCTTCTTCTACTCCCGAGACATCTAGCTACACATATTCTTCATCCCCCACATCATCTTCTTCTATAAATCATCATTAAACATCTTCTAAGTCTTCCACACCAATTGAACCTCTTTCTTCCAATCAACCCCTAGTGGTTGATCAACAACTCATATTGATTGATCTCTTTCAGAATGAAGAACCAATCATGGTATTTATAGGGGCATATGAAGATATTCCTTTAGCAAATTACAAGAAAGGATTCTCTTTAGACTTTCATGCGTCTGCATTTTGTAAGGATAAGGTTGATTCCTTTTATCAAGAAATGGAGGAAGAGCCTCAGATCATGCAACTTGACCCTCCTCTTATTCTTCCATCTTCACATTATTCATTATGTGATGAAACTCCTTGATCTTACATTGATCCATGGCCTATCTTCTCATCACCCAATAACTCTTTGTCTATCATAATTCCTCAATCACAATCTCTTAAGGGGTCAATGCTAAGTACCCCTTCATCTTCATCTAGGTGTGGGTCACCTTCTAGTAGCCCTCCCTCTGCTATTTGTGGGAAATTTTTGAGTAGTCCACTATCCTCTATTCTTTGGGCATGCCCAACTAGCCCCTTTTCTTCTAGCTATGGATCACCCCTGGGTAGTCCATCATCTTCTATTCTTGGGCCACATCCTAGTAGCCCATTATCTTACATCTATGGGTCACGTCCTAGAATCCCTTCTTCTTCTATTTGTGGGCCACATCCTAGTAGCCCTTCATCTTCTATCTATGGGTCATGTCCTGGCAAACCTTCATCTTCTATTCTTGGGCCACATCCTAGTAGCCCATCATCTTACATCTATGGCTGATGTCCTCGTAGCCCTTCTTCTTCTATTCTTGGGCCACATCCTAGTAGCCCTTCATCTTCTATCTATGGGTCACATCCTAGTAGCCCTTCTTCTTCTATTCTTGGGCCACATCCTAGAAGCACTTCATCATCTTCTATTAGTAGCTCACCCCCTGCACCCATATCATCATATCATCCCATCCACTAGGTGTGGAACATCACATAAGCAAACACATTTGATATATTCTACAAGATTAATCATCTACTAATAAAAACACATGCAATAAATCAACAAGATCATGATACATATACATGTCAAATCAAATCATCTATCCATGAGAAATAATAAACAAATGGCCATCTCATATACACATATGTCACATCAAAATTTCCATATAATACATGTGTGGTATAAATGTATCAAAAATGGATATACATCACGGAAATACATCAAAACTACCTTCATTCGAGGCTTATATCACAACTGCTATACATCAAAAATACCTTCATCTGAGGCGTACAATAAAATGATTCATTGAATCACTGAATACAAAATCCCTCATCAGAGGCATGTGTCACAACTATTGTACAAATATAAAATCGAATACATAAAGTACAATCTACTCATAGCCTTCATCAACATGCGTATGTGAAAAAACAAAAAATCATGGCTAACTCAAGCCCTCTAATGAGGTAGCTAGTCTATCTCGTGGAGGTAGCATGGCATGAGTATCAATGGCTCTCCCTGGTCATGGCTACTCCACTAAGGACTGTGGCCTCTAAGATCTAGTGCCTCTACTCAACTGTTTACTATAGGAAGGCACTCGCCGCTCAGAAGGAATTTCCTCAAAATATAAGGACCTGTCATAAGAGGCTCTACCATCTACCGTATCCAAATCTCTATGTGTCTAGGAAGTCACCGTTATACCCTCTATAGATCGGTAAGATGCTATCTCTACTGAGGATCGGTCAAGCTCAGCCTAGCCCACTATGTGCTCTACCCTGAGCCTATCTCACTCTAATATCACAGGCTGCAGCTAGGCCTATGTCTACTGGTATAGGCTCATCATTTGAGCCATTTGTGAGGCTATCTATCAGATATGCTAAAAGTGCATAGTACTATCACCTCCTGGGCCAGCCTGGGCCCAAGCCTGATCTCGCTCGGCTGTCACGGTCACACTCAAGGCTCGGGCCTTGTCTCTCTGTGCTCTAGCCTGATCTATCTGAGCTAGAGCATGTTGTTGTAGGGTGGCTGTTTGTGGCACTGGCTATGCCACCAGGACTAGTCCCTGTGGCACTCTGGACAAATGGCCCTACTCTAGGGTTCTAGCTCTAGGAAAATATGCTAGTGCATGTCCTTGACCCTATGGCCTCGGTCCCTATACTTGGGTGGTACCTTGCTCATCATGTGGTATCCCATTGAAGGGATCCTCTTGGTCATGACTTTTTACACCCACTCTCTCCTCAACGTCATGCCAGATATCTCTAGGAGGTCTAGCACCTGCTGCATAGGTCTCCTTTGGGATAGTAAGACGCTGGGGTAAGACAGTGGCGTACCAATTCCAATAATCTGATATGGTGCCTGGATCCCTAACTTTTCATGCTTGGTCCCATGCCTATGGGACCACCTGAGAGAAACTCACCGTTTCTTAGGTCACCTGTATGCGTGGCCCCATAGTATGCCTCTCTGAGTCTCAGTGGGCATACCATATGTCTGGCTATGGAAACCCTTGTACCATGCCTAGCTGTCACTGGCATCTATCAACACTATATAACTTGATGATATAGCTCCGACTACCAATGAGGTAATGCTCTACCATGCACACAATGAGCTCTATGACATCCTCTAGCCATTGAATGTGCCTGTAGGGTCTCTATATGATTTCTCTCTCCGGTAACTCATCAAAATATCGCTGGTACCTGTATAGGTTGCCTAGGTAGCCTCATAAATCACCACCTACTGATACCTATGCCATGTAAGATGGCTCCTCTAGATCTTCGGAATGAAGAGTGCCCATAGGGCACCTGATGGAAATGTGATCCCACGACTAAATTTGTAGTAATGAGGCTGGCCCCACTATTTTATGACAGTGGTAAGTGATCAGATGTAAATCCCAATACAAGTGTGCCAATATGCAATGCCCCTAGCAATAGCGTTCACCGCTGAAAATACCATGTACTAGTGGTAGTAGCCCTCTCGAGAAATATGTCCATGTCTTATCAGTGAGCAAAAACCCACTGATAAGTTACATAACATATAAAGACCCCTGGTGTAGTGTCGGGTCAGAAATTCACTCATGCAATGCGATAGTCATACCGTAAAGCGGTATGTCATCTCTATTAAGCAAGTCACTATAGGTTGCCCTAATCTACCTTTTGTTAGAGGTGTACTCAATCAAAGAACCCATGATTGGTACGCGGAGAATCTGCCATACATCCTCCAAAGTAATAGTCATCTCCCCAATAGGAAGTCTAAAACACTGACGCTTGTGCCATTTATCGTCCAATGCAGTTAGTAATCCATGGTCCAAAATGATGGATGACATATGGGATATGGAGCCTAACCCCACCGCCTCTAAAAGTATGGCCATAGTGCGCCGGTCTCGATGATGCATGCTCCCCTCTAGCTTGGCAATTTGGGAACGACACTTGCACGTCTGAAGCACTGGAAATTGTCTCTACAAATTATGACCACATGTCAGTTACTAACATTTCTTCTAAAAAATTCTAACTATCATTTTTCTTGTAGGGTTAACCCAAAAATCCTAAATTTTCTTCTAAAAATGCCAACTTTTTGAAATTTTCTAGTTTTTCCTCCATCATCCTAGTGTGCCTGCACACCCTTTTAGGCATGTGCACCACTCTCTCGATGCCTACATTCCCTTCCTGGAGTGTGCGCCACTATTTTAGCACCTACGTTCCCTTTGGGGCATGTGCGCCACTCTTTCGGTGCTTGCGCCATCGTCTGGGTGCATGCACGTGCACACATGCATGACCCCTTTGTGCCTATGCTACAACAAATTATGTGTACAAATGTGCATGTGTGTGGCATGTGCACATACGCGTGGAGGTGTGGTGTGTGTACCTACGCATGCACGTGTATACCTTGGGACACCTACGCCCCCAAAGAGATGCTTGCGCCCCCAACATGACACCTGTTCCTGTGTGCATGCACGCCGACGCAACCCTTAACACTAACTCCTAATTCTAGGGCATTCATTACAAAAATTTACAAGCAAAGTTCAAGTACTCACAAAGATGCCATCGTCAGCATGCCGTTGGTACCCTTGGACTGTGTCTACCCACCTCAACGGATCCCGTGTGATCACCATCGTCCTCGTCGCTGTCTGAGCCTCACAGTAAAAACTCAATAGTGCTCAGTTAAAATGAATTGGTCACGGTGATTTACCCCCCCTGGGTGGGGTATATCAACTGGTTTTTCATCGTCGTGAATGCTTGGAGGCTCGTTTTGATCGTTGTTTTCTCCTCTATTCACCGTTGAATAATTATTTTTATTAAATAATTAATTTTCTTTTATTTTTCATTGTGTTGGGGAATTTTTTACTGTCCAATACCCCTTTCTTCCCACTAGAAAATTTTTATTGCTCCTAGGTGATTTTTATTCTTATTCACACTCTCGTAAACAATTATTTTTCAAAAATACTTATTTTATTAATTTTTCCACTACACAAGGACATTATTTGTCGATTGTTTCTTCTTTCTTCCACCAAGAGCATGTTTTGTTGCCCCTAGGCCCTTCATTCTATTTCTTCTATTTTCTTCTACTGTCTACCGTATTTCAGAAAATAGAACACAAAAACATATATATCACTTCAAAATTCCAAAAACAGGGCAATTTTTTTCACAAAATCCTAAAAAGTACAAAACCTACAAAAAATAGGTAACCTAATTATTAAGGCTGAAACTTTTGTCCCCCAATTAATATGACTCACAGATCACTGAATTCATAACCATTCACAAAGCTAGCTTCTTGCACTTCGTTTGTACTCGGGGGCACGTTTTTTTCCTAGGGTTGTTTCATTGCGCACAACGCTTTTTACTTGGACCTAATGTCCATTATCATTTCCCCTTGTATATATCCTTGCTTGGAGCATCATTTTTAACCCTTGTCATCAATCACAAACATGTGTATCTCTTCATCTTGATAACAAAACATTTTTATAACTGTCTTGACCATTATTGGGTTGGATATGTGCGTTTGTACTTGTTTTCCATGTTAAATGGGCTTGTTTCCTTCTTGTATTGCATTACATTGTTGTATGTTACATGCAGTTGGTGTTTTCAACAATGGACAGTCGTTCGTAGTATGGATTTTCATGTCATTCTACTTTTTCTGTATGCTTATATTTTCCATAAAGACCGATGATGTAGATCTCTTGGCAATATGATGACACTGAAATTGTTCCACTACAAAGGCTAGAGGCTAAGTTCCTCTCTCTGCTTCTCCATTTTTCTTCTACATCACTTCCCTCTTGCCCCTAATCAATTGTTTCAGCTAGGAATTCTACCCTAAACCATTATTATATCTATTTCTCACCTTTTTCGATCGTCAATCGTCTTCCTTCATCACCCTATTAACACTCGAGGGGGCATCTCTCACTTCTACTAATTTTTCTGCTACCTCTTCAAAATTTCATCCATTTACTATCTTTGAATTGGCGTCACTTACACCACCCCAAAGAGGGGGAAATGTAGACACCCATAATCATGCCTAAGCAATTTACATACTTAAGTTTCGCTAAATATCTCCTTTCCCAAAAATTTGTGACATTTCATCAAAAGAGCTCATCTACTCTCCTATCATTGTTAATTAATTACACTACGCTAATTAATTAAGTCACCTATCTAAAAAATATCTTAATTAACAACAATACACTAATTATCCCCCTTTCTATCTAGACTAATTAATTATTATTAATTAATTAGCCTCCCCTTTCATTTAACCAATAAATCAATATTCAATTGATTTAATCCCCTTCTATAGTCTAAATCATGCTAATATTCCTCTAAAATCTTTTATGAGCTTGCACATCTATTAAGTAAATCACCTTGATTAAATTAATAGGCCCCCTTTATCCACATGAGTCACTAATGGACAAACTAAACCTTCCTAAAGTTAACTCAACCCTATCTAAACCCCCCTTATCCACAACTAACTCAACATCCCTATTATCCCACATGCAAAGGGATGTAGTGATTCCTTTATCCATTGGGCTATAAAAAGAGCTCTCCTCCTACCTTTACACACACACCTAAACTTCTTGAGAAGACAAAAGCAAAGCATATAGAAAAATAGACTAAAACCTTTCCTTTTTTTTCTTGAGAATCCACCATTTTTAAAGAGCTAAAGACTCTTTTCTATCCAAAAGGGCTTAGGTCATATGGGAAGAGTCAAAAGGGTCTTGTAGCCAAATTTTGATAAGCTCCCATTCCTAGGTTCTTGGAATATCAAGAGCAACCAATTTTATTTCCATGGAGCTTACATAGGTCCATTTAATTTTGTTTTTGATTAAGAGAGTACTACCATTAATAACACTGATGATGAAGCTTTTCTTTCCTTCAGCTATCTGTCTAAATGCTAAGCTCTTCTTCAGCATCAGTGTTATTAATGGCAGTACTCTCTTAATTAAATTTTTTTGAAGGTTTGTCCCAAACTTTGTTGCTCTCTATTCTTGTGGCTTAGCAATGGACCTATATGCCAAATTTTTTCTATTCGAAGAAAGTTTATCTTCTACAAGAAGCTTTGAAGATCCTTCTTGTGGCTTAGTAATGGTAGTTCTTTTATTGCTTCAACTCTTTCTGGATCAATTTTCAGACCTTCCTTAGACATAATGTGGCCTAAAAGCTTACCCTCATGGGCAAAGAATATGTATTTTTTATGGTTCAAAGATACCCCAAATCTTCTGCATCTTTGAAACACTTTCCTTAGATGAAAAAGGTGGTCTACTGCATTCTTAGAGAACACATTGATATCATCCAGATAGATCAACACTATTTTTTTGATTAGCTCTTTGAATGCCATATCCATGGCTCTTTGGAAAGTAGCATGAGCATTAGACAATCCAAATGGCATTTTTTTGTATGCATAGGTGGCCCATTTGGTGGTGAAGGTAATTTTGAACTGATTATCTTCTTTCACCATGATCTGATTGTATCTTGAGTAGCCATCTAAGAGACAAAATCTCTCTGACCTAGACACTACTCGCAAGATATGTTCCATTGAAGGGAGTGGGTAGTGATCCTTAAGAGAGGTTCTTTTCAAATCCCTAAAGTCAACACACAACTTGATTTCTCCATTTTTCTTTCTGAATGGGACTAGATTTACAACCCAACTTGAGTGTTTTATTGGAAATATGATGCTTGCCTCTATTAGCTTTTTTAGCTCCCTTTTCATCAGGGGATCAATATGTCGGTTGACTGGTCTCTGCTTCTTCCTGATATGCTAAGGAACTAGATCCAATTCAATTGTGTGTTGTGCTAGTTTTGGATTGAACCCTCTTAGGTCTTTATAACTCCAAGTAAACACATTAGGGAATTCTTGGCAAAGTTGTATGAATTCATACCTTTCTTGCTCAGTGGCCACCTTGCCAATTTGAAGTGTTTTGTCTTCTCCAACTGGGATTGACTCTGAATCTTCTCCCTTGATCTGTATGTTGGCTTTCTCTTTTCTTAGCTAGTCATTATGATTGAAAATAGATTCCAGTATTACCAAGCCTTTGGGAAGCTTGTTTGTATGTAGCTGTACTATTTGATTTCCATATTGTTGTCCCAATCTACTTTGATTATGGGCTTAGAATTCAGCTTCTTCTTGCAAAAATTTAATGATCTGCTGATCATTCTCAAACACTTTCCAGCATGTATTATTGTCTGGCACTACTAACCTCACAACCACATAGATATGTGGTTTTTATTTGTCTCTTTTGATGTTGTCCACCGCATCAAAGGCTTCTCTAACTATCACAGGTCTATCAGCAGTTTCATTTTATTTTCTAGGTATGGACATAATGTTGAAGGCTTTGAAATCTTCTATGAGGTCCCATACTCTATTCTTATACTTCTTGATTAGGTCATTTTTTACAACATTTAGCCCTCTAACTTGGTTGGCAACCAATTCACTATCACCAAATACTTGTAGATTCTTGATTCCTAGCTTTCTTGCCCAATGAAGACCTTAGACTAAATCCTGATATTTAGCAACATTATCTGAACAAGAAAATTGAAATCTAAAGGCTGAATAATACTTCATACCTTTGGGAGACACAATCATAGCTCCTCCTCCATCTCCTTGCCTAACCCTTGAACCATCAAAGAATAATTTCCATACCTCATTGTCATCTTTATGTTCAGGCTTGGTTAAGGTAGGAAGAGGGTGATTTTATTCATGTAGAAGGTAGACACCCATCTCAGATCCTTCCATTTCTTTATAGGGGTTGAAATCATGTCTTTTGCTAGCCCACTCATCTAGATTCAAGTCTGGGATACATTCCAACTTGGTATTTGCTTCATGAGTGCTTAGAAGATCTTCTTGATCAAAGGCTGAGGAGTTAGCATTGATTGGGCTAGGTACATAGGACTCAATGTGATAGTCAGCAATAGGTTCAAATCTGATTGTGGCCTTTACCCCATACCTTGTCCTAAAGAGCATATGTGACCAATCAGTAGACATGTAGCCTCCAATTTTGGCAGTGAAGTCCCTATACAGACACAAAGCAAAATGTGGTGGAAAATATATGATGGATATTTTTTGCAAGATAGTCACATTGGGGCAAAGATGTAGGGTGAGGCTTAGATCTTTGATGATTCCCATAGTGGTTACTATTTTCCCATCTAATTGAACTACTCCTCTAGAGATAACCTCATATTGGAGACCCAATTGGTTGGCTATTTGTTTGGTCATCACAGAACTACTAACCCCAGAGTCAATCATACAATTGTGCACTAATTTGTCCCCAATAATTAATGAGACATATAATGGAGGGGGTCTCTAGTTCTTACCTTGTTGTCCTCCTTGGTTCTTCTCAGGTTGACCCGCGTTGGCAAGCACTCCCTCTGACTGATTAGGGGGTTGATTTGAGCTTGAACAATTTTGCATGGCAGTTAGCAACAGATCCCTCTGCCCTGGAATGGCTAATGACTCCCTTAGTGAAATTCTCACACTTGTGCTTTTCATATGCTTAATAATATTGAATGAGTTATCTTCTTGTTGCCCTTTCCCAGACACATTTCTTTCTTGCACGTAGGCTGTTACAACTGGTGCCTGACTGGATTTGGAATGTGGTTTGGATTGGTGTTGTATGTTGGGAGTTGCACTTGGAACACCAAAACCTTGTGGAGTGATGGAAGGTTGAGGGTTAGCTGAGATAAGTGGTTGACCCTCTCCAATACTTCTCTTTTTGGACTGTGCATTGGCAGCTACACTTTGACGAGGGAATTGATTCATCCCACAGAAGTCTTGAGCCTACCAATTTACAAGCATGGTCTCTCCTGGAGTTTCACTTTGTTGAGCTTCTTGCTATTGATCTCCTTCCTGTATAGGCTCTTGTGACACCATACTAGTTTGCACCATTAGATCTTGATTCAGAGCACCATTAAAACACATGGATTGGTTATGTGGCTGACTACATGGAAAACACCAATCATATTCCTATGCCATATTATTCTGTGTAGGGAACAATGCCTTTGATGTTGAGGCTATATTTGGATCATAAGACCTAAAAGGTCTAGCAGCTTGAGGTTGTCCTTGATTTTGATTCTGATTTTTAGTCTAAGGTGATGGCCTATTCTGCTAGTATTGGGGTCTAGTTTGATATTGAGCCTGAGGCTGATATGGCCTAAAGCTCTGTGCTTACTACCTTTTGATGGTGACTAGTTCATTTTATAGGTTTTGTAGTTGCTTCATCACTTCTTGAAGCTCTTTATAGGTGTTAGATGATGAAGTGGAAGACTTAGATGAGCTTTGACTCCTAGGTGTGGGTATAGGAGCTAATGTGGGTGCTTGGTTAGTATCTGGGCTTCCTAAGTCAAGGTACAGAGGCATGGATATCCTAGGATTGATTTTTCCAGCTTGAATCAAATGATTCTCAGCCTCTATAGAGAGGCTATAGGTTGAAATTAATGTAGTGCCCCCCGTTGACTGAATCATTAGAGAAATATCAAAATTTAAAGCCCTAAGAAAGTATAAGAAGGCACCTTCATCAGTGGGCTTTACTGCTACTGGAATCCTATCCCAAGTTCACTAGAATCTAAGGTTAAAGTTAGTTAGTTGTTCATTTGGGGCTCTCTTGATTGTTGTTAGCAGCTCCAACAAAGACGAGTTATCACCTTTTTCCCCAAACTGATTTTGAAGGGCCGTGCACAACTGGTTCCAGTTCTAGATGGAGCCTGCTGTAAGACTCCTAAACCATTGTGAAGCCTTCCCTTTGAGTGAAGAGGTGAGCAACTTGATAGATATGTACATTTCATGAATCTCATGGATTGTGTAGATATTTGTAATATCTTGGACATGACCCGAAGAAGTTTGGTTCTCCTTAGTGAAATATTGGATACTCTTTAATGCTACAATAGAAACTAGATTTTGTGCATTCAAGGTAAGTGGACTACTACCAGTGAAATTAACATAAGGATTTGGCTTAGCCATTATGATTGGCCTAAGCACTCCTCTTGATTGAATGAATGGTCTACCAGGAGGAGGTGTCGATAAAGCTCTACTTGGTGGGGATAAAGACCTCTAAAATATTCTTCTTCTTCCTCTATCTGAGGATATGTAGAAATAGACAAATAGTCCCTCTTCTCTAGTTCTTGATCATGTTTGTATTCTTCTCATGAATTTACTTGGACTGCTGAAACCAGTAGATTTGTTTCTTTTAGAGTCACCAAATGTAAATTTTTAAAAACTTCTTAAAATCCAAAATCACAGCAAGTGTACATCAATCCCTGTTGTAATAAGATGGAGACTTCTTGGTCCCACCAGGTATGCCAAACTATTAGTGTAGAATCACAACACCCCCAAAATGAGCTCTAAAAGATATATTTTTCTAAGGTAGACTCATTTAGTGTGATTGCATAACATGGAACTTTTCCTAAGGTGTGGGACCTTACAAATTGGAAAATATCTCTAGATTTAAAGGTTGGTTCCTTATCCCTCTGTTTAGGTACATATGTAAGGATTTGCAGAGGATCTATAGCTATACCTAGTCTAAATCTTGCCAAGGAGACGGGGATAAAAGAGTACAAAAATGAGAAATAACTAAACTACTAGGTGATGCACCAAAGTAATTATGAATACTCAGTTTATGTTTGACACAAACCAATAAAATGTATACAGTAAATAAGCACAAATAGCCAGACATGTAATGAGAGACCAGATATAAGCAAAAGAAGCAAGAAAGATCTGAGATCGATCACAAATGTATTTTATTGCTCCAAAGATTGATACAAATCATTACAAAATATCCAAAGGACAAAGACATGTTACATTTTTAATGGAAGTCCTGAACCCCAAAAATCTTTTGCTAGAAGGAGAAGGAAGCCTGCAAAACTAAGAATATCCAACCCTTTACAATGAACCCTGCATCCGTCTTTATAGATTCATCCTGAGAGAAGAAAGAGAGAGAGAGAGAGAGAGAGAGAAGTGGGAAAATGTGGGTCAAGGCTCAACCACCATTGTTAATGCCTCTACTAAAATCTTCCCCGAATCCATCTTTTTGCATCAATCCTTGGTTCGGCGCCTTGACGGAAGAAAAAATGGCAAAAATAGATTGAATTCGATTTGGTTGTTGAGACCGATGATCTTGCATTAAAATCTTGAAGACATTTCTCCATTTTACCTCCACCTAACTTCCTAAAAATTAAAGTTTCAAGCTCCCATGGCGTAAAAGAGATTGATATCTTTCCAACGGTGTCAGAATTGTAATATTTCGAGCCCTGGGTCAAAAGATATGCCCCTTTGAAGTTTGAATCAATTCCATATAAATGGGTGGGAAAAAAAATTTCAAAATGGGTCCCCCTTTTGGATTGGGACACGTGGTAGCTAGATTGCAACAAAATTCAGGCCCACAGGTCCATAATTCACCTTTTATGCTTTTAGGCAAAAAAACGTAAAACTTAAAAAGTTCCCGTAGCCCTGAAGCCCCACACGGGCACGTGGCCTATTTTGGTTGGATGGGAAATGCGCTCCCATTCTTACCTTTATGCCTTTTGGGTGAAAGAAAATTTTTATCCTTTTTCCTCGACTCCCTGCCTTGGCTTTGACTCGGGTCTAAATGCTGACATTTCCCCTAGGCAGAGTTGTGAGCCATTTTGCAAATTTTACTCCCTTTTGAGACAAACAGTGAAAAATCAACCTTTTCCCTCATGCTCCACTTTCCTCTGTGACACATGTCACTCTGACACTTGTTTGGAAAACTTTTTTCTATTTGACCCTTGAATCAATGCCATTGAGACACTTGGCATCCTTTGCTAGCCTATTTCAGCATTGATAATTCAACTGCCTCTACCCCCCTTGGTAGAACACGTGGAGGCACCTTGCTTGTTTACAAACCCGATCCAAAGTTTTCCTTTGGAGGAGTTCTGAATTGAAACTTGTCGGCCTCCACTGATCTTCAGACTTTTCAACAGTCTTCTTACTTTTAGACTTTGGGCTACATGGTGAGCTTGCACTCATTTGGATCTCTGCCTTTGGGCCAACTCTTGGAAATGCACCAAGCTGGCACTTGGCACTCTCTACTTACACCTCTATACTTAGTCAATTTTGAGGCCGCCATTTCCTCCTTTGACTCAATTTGACCATTTGCTACGTGGAGGGCCAACACAAGTTTGAGCTTCTCTTTTTGGATTCACTTTTTTAGAAGTTTCGTTGGGACATGTAGCTTCTTCCGCTGCCTCCTTCATACTTAGTCAATTTTGTCCCTTTTACTGAATCATTTCGAGCCCAGGGACTTCGATTCTTTGTTTTTCTTGCTCTTTCTGGGTCAAGCTCCTTGCTCCATTGATCCTCATTGTCTGACCCTGCAATTTCATAGTTTTGCCTTGCCTAGATTTGGAGAATGAATTTAAGATGTAGAAACGGCTTGACAAAGTCATTTATTTCTGTACAGGATCCTTGCTCTTCTTTATCCCCACCACTTCATTATTCGACCTTTTTTCTTTCAATTTGTAGGATTGAGTGTGTTTCCTCAGGTTTCTCCTATGCGGGGTCATGTTTCAATCCAATATTTAGCTCGGGGGAAAAATATGGATAACATGAATCATTGAACAATATACAAAAAAGCATTATGTAATGCTTCAAGATAAAAATACCACAAGATGATCATTATTTCACTTGCATAAAAAATAGTATGTGTAAATAAATATATAGAAAAGTATATTCATAGTTGAGAGGGAAAAGAGAGAACTAGACACTTATAATGGAGAATGGAATTCAAATTTATATGTTTATCCCATAAATACCTATGTAAATATAATTAAATGACCTTTTTGTAATTCACATTTCATGTAAGTCGTAGCTTAAAGTGACTTTATGACGAAAATCAATTTTCCCAACTAAGAAATAGAAATAATCACTTAAGTAAAGTGACTTTTCAAAAAGTAATTTCTCAACAAAAACTATAAAGTACCTTGAATGGAAGAAAAGAATAATAATAAAAATTTCCAACCATGAAGGTTCTTAACTTAATCCAACCAAGCTCTTTCAACTTGTACACATGCATCTCTTATAGGAGTCTACTTTCTACTATCGATTATTTTCTTCATGTTGTTGAAGTGTATATGATAAAATTTTCCATGAATAATGGGAAGCTAATCATGAATACACTTTAAAATTATAGGTCCATAATAAGAAGGATATGTTAATTTATTGAGTGAGATTCAGTGGGAAGAACATAAAATACAAGAAAAACAAGCTCTCAAACTTAAGGTAAATTCTGATATTGGGAAATTATTCTCATGAAAACCATATGTTATTTTTTGAGGTTCTAAAACCTATATAGGATTAATAATTACTTCAATATCTTTCCAACACTTCAAGTCTAACTCAAATCACATTCATATGTAAAATTTATGATTAAAAAAGATTGTTTCCAACATTTTATCTCATAAGTGCTTTTTCGCCTTTGAATCATGAGCACACTTTTTTTACTTCATTAAGAAATTTGGTGAAATTTAGAGTGGTTCTTGGTAACTTAGTTTATACCTTTGGAGATTTTGGTAACCAATTTAAGTCATAAGCACACTCTCAATGAATTTTTAGAGCTAAAACTTACATCAGAAACCTCTCAATAAAGTTTTAGAACTGAAAAGTGTATAGAAGCATCCTAGAAACACATTATAACAAAAGGTGCATTGGGAACCTATGCAAGGTGCAAATGGGTACCACATGAAAATGATAAACCCTTATGAGTCTTGTGTGGAAAAAAAGTGTGATCCAAACCAAAATAAATAAATTCTTCCAATGTAAGGCACATTTTGGAGTGCAAAATGGAGCCAAATCACTTTGTTTCTACCCAAATTTTTTCTCCCTTTCAAGCCAAGTAGCAACACAGATTCAACAGGGAGCTTAGAGGCAGATAGATCATAAGTGCATGTCATTTTGTAGCCAGGGAGGAAATCTAGACTGTTCCTTTGTTACTTGGATTTGTGGAGAGATGGATAGCACCTCAAAAGGATGTGATCTTATCCTAACTATTTTAGGTTATGCCTTTCAACCAAGGTAAGAGAACCTATTGTGTAACCTTTGTTATTTGAAAGGAGATACAGGTACCTTCTTTTGCATAAATTTTATAGAGAAGACCTTGGGGAAAATATGATCAACACACCAAATCTGACTCTCACGAGTTGTCACTTCCAGATTATGGAGATATTCTCACAACAAGGCAAAGGTTACTAAAGACATTTGGAAACCTGATCTATTCTGCATACTTTAGTAAAAGGATTTTGGTCTAGTGTGGGTATACAGAGCAAAAATATGGGTAGTATGGGTAGGATTAGTTGTTTGTTAAATAGAATTTTGGTGGGAGGGGAGATAGGATGGACTTGACTCACCAGATCCTTGAGAGATTATGCAAAATGGAAAGATTCAATCAACAAAATGCCACAAAAAGTTAAATTGTTTCCTCAACTAGAATATGTGCTTCAATGGAGGCCCAGATCAACACTCTTTCACACAACCTGTGGGATTCTATCATGAAGGCTCAAGTCAGAGGACCCAATAAAGCACCAAGATTTAAACCAAGTCACGCCTGAGGTACACCCAGAGGCTTACAGAGAATCTCTATCAACAAAATGAAAGAAAAGTGATTTTAAACCATTTATCCCATTCCCAAATGAAGGCTCTTCTGAGAAATGAAATTTTAGATGCCACTAAACTATCACAAGGATTGAGACCTATGTGATTGGACTATATTTTGGTACAAGATTGCAATAGAAACAAGAAAAACTACCTGTATGCATTCAAAAATGAAATAAATACACTTTACTCAAGATTGACACAAAATAACTCAAAGTTTGATCAAATTTATCAGCAAGGGAGAGTTTCCAGAACAATCTCAAAGCTTGTCAATGGTTGTACACTTGCAACCACCTTGACATGATCAAATTTGACACAAAGAGAGATATACAGGCTTCTCTAGACGACTTCTCAAAATGGATGGGCTCTGTCAAGCTTTTTCTGCTGGAGAAAATCAGTCTTGATCTTTCCAAAAACTCCCAACCATTTGCATGATGAATTCATGCCATTTATAACATTTCCAACAGAGCCCCTTCCTCCCAAAAGACAAAAAATTAAATGCACTAGTGCTTTGCCATGATTCTTTCATGATTCATAGAATCAAATCTACAAAAAGTCTCCAGGTGCTCGAGGGAAAATCTCTTCGATTTCTTCCCGCATTCAACTCCTTTCTTGGGAAAAACATGCCTCCATCCATTCACCAACCACTTCCACCCCATATCAATCAAATCTGACCCCTTGCATGCTTAGGAGAAGAAAAATGGAAAACCAGATCGGGCTTGAGAGTCAGACCATTTTAATGGCGAAAGACGTCTCCAGATCTCTCCCACCAAACTCTAGATATCAAAATTAACTTGCTCCTCTGTTTGGCATGTAGAAAATAGCAAGAAATCATGAAGACTCACACTCCCAGGAGTTTTTTACAGAAAAAATGGGGGGAAAATTAGATTTAGATGCTCAACAGCCATTGATCTTTGATTTTGAATGTGGGCCGTCCACGTGGAAGATCCAAAAATGGGCTCGGGGGCTTCCTTTGACCTTTTCTGACCCTTTTGAAAAAATGGAAAAATTTCCAATTTTGCTCCACACCTCTGCTTCTGAAAATGGGCTTGACACGTGTCCTAAGGTGGGTCCCAAAGGAAATGTGGAGAAATTCTGCCATTTGACTCTCTTTTGAAAAAAGGAAAATTTTCCAAGTTTTCCCCGCAGCTCCGCCCTTGAGAAATACTTTTGACACATTTCCCAATGTGGGTCCCAGTGGAACTATGCTTCCCCTTTTACTTTTAACTCTTTTTTCTCCAAACAGGAAAATTTTCCAATTTTCCTCCACGGGTCCGCACCTCCACCATTGACCGGGGCAAAACATTGACTATTTCCCATTGGGCTCGCGGGCCATTTTTGCTATTTTAACCTTTATGAAGCAAAGAGGTGAAAAGTTTGAATTGCCTCTGATGGTCCGCCTCCCCACCCCCTATGAATTTTCAAATTTCCATGTGTCACCACAGTGCACCTTGAGGTGGTCCCAAAAATTTGATACCTTGAATGAGCATGGGCTCGCCACATGTCCTACTCTGGAAAAATTTGTTTGAAGGCTTGAAGTTCAGTGGAAGGCACCACTTGTCAAGCTCCGAGGCAGTCTCCTTTTGGCCATTGAAAAGTCTAAGTAAAATGCAAAGTGAGCGGAGTGCCTCCACATGTCTCCATGGTGCAACTTCTTCAAGATGGTGCCCAAAGTAGAGACCCTGAATGAGCGCAAGCTCACCACGTGTCCTATTCTGCCAAATTGTTTCCATCTGCATAAAAATTTGTCTAATTATGGGAAAGCAGCGAAGCCTCCACATGTCCTCCTGGCGCTACTCCAAGGCAAATCCCAAAAGCAGATCTTCAAATGAGCGTCGTTCCTCCACGTGTCCTGGACTTCCCGAAAACCTTTTGAAATTTGTCTAAGTATGGGAAACCCAAGGAAGCCTCCATGTGTCTCTTTCCTGCCAACCCTCCACGTGTCCTCCCGGCGCTACTTCAAAGCCAAACCAAAAAGTTGATTCTCAAACGAGTGCGTCATTCCTCCATGTGGACACATTTTAAAGTTGAGGCTTTTTATAGAATTTTCTGAAGTATTAAGCTGATCCGCATCCAACCAAGAGGTGCCACATTTCCCTATCGACTGAATGATGCAAATTTGACTAGAGAAATGCCCGTCAAACCGTAAAACACAGAGAAACGTCCATTTGAGCCAGAAAATGAGGTTTTCTTCAAGGAAAGAGAATTTAGAACTGTTGCAAGGCTCAAACACAATCCTTAGGGACACATCAATTCATTTCTCTTGAGTATTTAGGGAAAAAATGGCAGGGACAACAAATCTTGACTATGGAAAATGGAGGAAAATGGGAAAACGTGAGTTTTGAAGGAACAGAGCACGGGAGACTCAAAATACAGAGCTTTTTAGAGGAACAAAGGAACCATGAGACAAATACAGACCCACACATGATCCTCGACCCAGGAGCAGACTAAAAATGGAAATAAGACCAACCAAGCACAATACGGGGAAGGAGAAAATGACAGAGGTCGTGAATGAATAATTTTTCAAAGGCACAGATGGGGCGAGACCATTTTGAGCACCAACATTGGCTCCGACTCGGGGATGGGCACTCCCTGTGAAGTGCCACAAGAACAATAGTAGACCAAGTGCCAAAATATCCATTGGGAAGTGGAGTCATAGAGGGCATTAGAGCAACAGAGCCATCATCCAAAACAAACAAAGAAGCCAACAAAAATAGGTCATCGAGGACTAGAACGAGCAAAAACAGAAAAAACAGGGAACAAACAACAAACTATACACTGTACAGAAGATTTTTTCCTGATTTAAAGAAAATAATCAAGGAAACAATTCAAGCACCTGCCATCCTGGATATGACCATGCCAAGAGGTTCTGATATGTTTTCATCAACTGGAAGTAGACCTCTTTTTCTTCTTTGTTTGTTTGTAAACCACCCATCTTCTCTGAAGCTCCTCCATTGTGTTTAAGTCAAATTCTTTGACATTCTTCAAGGCTGAAACACAGACCAAATTCCCAGAAAAAAGCAACATACTTAGGAGCTCTATTTTCAACACTCTCATACTCCCTGAAATCCACAAAGCTCACAAAATTGTTAAGATCAACATCTTCTTGCAAAACTTCATAAGATGCATTGCTTGGGTCTTCAATCAGGTACATCATCTTCTTCTCTCCATACAATTTCACCAAGTTTCCTTCAATGGGGATAGTGGCATAAGACATGTCCATTTGCACACTACCACCAACACTTGCTACCCACTTTCTTGACAACAACATCCCCCACTTGGCAGGGCAGTCAACAATGACTACATCAAGCTTTAAGTTCCTTCCAGGATAAGATGCAAGTTGCACTGCTAGATCTTTGACACACCCCACCACTGGCACCTCTCTAGAGTCCATGGCAGTGCACTTCCCATATGTTGTTGTTACTTTGATACCTAATTCATTCATGACCTCAAGAGGCATGACATTACATGAAGCTCTAGAATCAAACATACAGTTATGTAACAACTTGTCTTTGATAACCAGGGTAGTGAAAAATGGATCCACATTCAGCTGGGATTTAACCAAAGAAGTTCCTAAATAAACCTCTGGTGGTTCCCCCAGCTCTTCCAATACTTGTGGCTTTTCCAACTCTACAATGGTAAGGGGAACCTCAACCTTGTTTACATCTCTGCCTTGTATGATCTCTCCCCCTTTGAATCCCAAATATTCAAAATCCCTCTTCTTGTGCTCAGGGATCCTAAGCAGCTCAACAATTGGGACAGGAATTTTGATTTGACTCAAAATTTGGGCTATGTCATATGGAGCAAATTTGGGTAGAGCAGCACTAGGGGAAAGATTGGAAAATTCATTAGATGGAATGGGATTCTTTTCATTTTGGGCATGGGGAGGAACACAAGTTTTTCTTGGGGAAATAAGCTCTCTGCTAGATGCATTTTTCTTTGGGGTTTCTTTGGTAAGCACTGGAAATTTTGACTTGGCTTGTGGCCCCTTGGCAGCTTTACTTCTGGTATTGTGCTCCTTTTCTTGGGAAACTACAACATTCATTAATAGCTTCCTATCTTCTTCTGAGGGAACTCCTCCATCATACTTTTCAATCATTAATGCCCTCAAGTATTCAAAATCATTAGTGGGCAATTCAAAAGCTTGTACAGTGTCTACTTCTAAAGTATGAGAGGGGGGAAGAAGAGGTACCTCGTGGATGCAATCCCAAAAAGTGGCAGCAGTTCTAACACTTATTACCTCAGTTGAAGTTGCTTCCCTTGGTGAACTCAGTAGGGATCTCCATCATGCAGGCATCATCATCATTATCATCATCAGTTGCTTCTTCTTCTTGCTGATCTTCTTCACAAGGAGCATGGGGCATGAAACATCTGTCACACCAATCAATGACCTTTGTTTCTTCCACCACAACAACTCTGGTAGCCAAAGGATCAGGCACCATTCTATTTTCTCTTCCTTGAGGCTACCTATTCCCAAATCCAACAGCTCCTTTTCCTCTGTCATCAGTTCTTTGATGATTTGTAAATTTGTCTTGGCCTTGTTACTTGTGTTGTCCTTGTGAACTCTACCCAACTCCTTTCTCAGCTCGGCTAGCTTATAGGAGATCTCCTTGACAGCCCCTGCCAAAGTTTTCACCACTTCTTCCAAATCAGCAGCCTTGCTTGTCTGAGGTTTTTCTAGGTTAATAAGCTTCACACCATCCCTCTTAGGAGGTTTTCCTATTGCCTTGATATTATTCTCTATTTGTAGGGCCATAGTGAATGCTTGCCTCAAGTTGGTAGGGTTCTTGTCTCTTAAGTAATATGCAGCCTTTTTATCAAATGCATCAGTATATTTGATTAAGCATGATTCATCACAAGGCCTTATCCTAACAGGAAATCTTCTCAAGGTCTTATTGAACCTTGTATTGAAGTCATGTACTGACTCATTGGGATTCTTCTTGATGTTTTCAAATTCTGATAGAAGAAACCTAGGGTCAGTCCTATCACCATATTGTAATCTGAATGCATTTTTCATCTCAGCCCAAGAATCAATAGAGTTATCTGGAAATGCTTTGTACCAGTCCCTTGCATCCTCCTCTAGAGTGTGAAAAAACAATTTGATGTATACATCTTCATGCTCAATCTCAAAATCTTCCATCATATTGAGGAAGAGCTTTAGATGCTGGTCACTAGTAATAACATTGTTTCCCTGGAACTTTGGAATTTTGTTCCTTACATCTTGAGGCACTGCATTTGGATAACCAGCCATCCCCACAAAATTTATAGGTCCAAAGGTGTTTACAACAAAAGGGGGTCTGGGTTGAGCCATATTGATTCGAGGAGGTGATCTTGGAGGGGTGAAAAATTGATGAGGGGTAGAGGGTCCTTGGAACACATAGGAGTGTAGTTTTCAAAATGGAGATCCCCAAAGGCCTTGCTTCTTGGAAATCCCTATCTACTTCAGAAAAGATAGGTGCAGAATGTGAAGCAAATATTTCAAAATAAAATGAAGGCCCTTCTCCAGCTGGAGAATTCAGTTCCACAAAGAGGCTACCTGATTCAGAGTCACTTGAATGGCAGTCTTCAATGATAGGCCGTTCACTTTCATCAATGGAGATCCCTCTTCTTGTCTGTTGTTCTCTCCCACAACTCTCCAGGATTTTCTTCCTTCTAATTTTGCTTTTCCTAGCTCAGGAAACAATGTCCTAGCAAGATCCCTAGCAAAGAAAGATCTTCTTCCTTCCACCTTTACAAATATTAGTAACAAATTTTACTTGACAGAGGTTTAAGACACTGGTACTTTTATAAGAATCAAATCAACAGGGAGTCACCACTAAGGATTTTCACCTTAGTTGTGCAAATGCACTAAATATGATCTGTCAAGTGTCTGTCAACAAGAAACTGGAAATGGAAAGTATTCTGACCTTTCTTCACCAAAATTTATCAATGAAATACCCAGTGCACTAACTTGTGGGAACTGAGAATAATTACATACAACACTTGGAGCATACAAGAAGTGTTTTACCAGGGTTTGAATGTTGTGAACTCTAGAATAATGGTTCAAATTATGAAATGATTCAAAATCAATCCTTGGCAATGGCGCCACAAGTGTTGGTGTTGTTGATGGATAAATAGATATGGATTGGCATATGAAATAGTAAATTAGTCTTAGCAATGTAAATTATTTGAGTTCTAAACAGTCCCCAACAATGGCACCAAGTGTTGGTGTTGTTGACGGGCTCAAATAGATGTATGGAGTGAATACAAATATTATGGAATAATGTAGATTTCAAATAAACTCCTATGCAATGGATTAAATGAACTAAATCCCCGGAAATGGTGCCACAAGTGTTGGTACCCAAATTTGTTCTCCTTTTCAAACCAAGCAAGCAACACAGATTCAACAGGGAGCTTAGAGGCAGATAGATCATAAATGTATGTCATTTTGTAGCTGGGGAGAAATCAACTGTCCCTTTGTTACTTGGATTTGTGGAGAGATGGATAGCACCTCAAAAGGATATGATCTTATCCTAACTATTTTAGGTTGTGCCTTTCAACCAAGGTAAGAGAACCTATTTTGTAACCTCTGTTATTTGAAAGGAGATACAGGTACCTTTCTTTTGCATAAATTTTGTAGAGAAGACCTTGGGGAAAATATGATCAACACACCAGATCTGACTCTCACGAGTTGTCACTTCTAGATTATGGAGATATTTCACAACAAGGAAAAGGTTACTAAAGACATTTGAGACCCTGATCTGTTCTGCATACTTTAGTAAAAGGATTTTGGTCTAGTGTGGGTATATAGAGCAAAAAATAGGGGTAGTATGGGTAGGATTAGTTGTTTGTTAAATGAATTTTGGTGGGAGGGGAGACAAGATGGACTTGACTCACCAGATCCTTGAGAGCTTATGCAAAATGGAAAGATTCAATCAACAAAATGCCACAAAAAGTTAAATTGTTTCCTCAACTAGAATATGTGCTTCAATGGAGGCCCAGATCAACACTCTTTCACACAACCTATGGGATTCTATCATGAAGGCTCGAGTTAGAGGACCCAATAAAGCACCAAGATTTAAACCAAGTCACGCCTGAGGTACACCCAGAGGCTTACAGATAATCTCTATCAACAAAATGAAAGAAAAGTGATTTTAAACCATTTATCCCATTCCCAGATGAAGGCTCTTCTGAGAAATGAAATTACAGATGCCACTAAACTATCACAAGGACTGAGACCTATGTGATTGGACTATATTTTGGTACAAGATTGCAATAGAAACAAGAAAAACTACTTGTATGCATTCAAAATGAAATAAATACACTTTACTCAAGATTAACACAGAATAACTCAAAGTTTGATCAAATTTATCAGCAAGGGAAAGTTTCCAGAACAATCTCAAAGCTTGTCAATGGATGTACACTTGCAACCACCTTGACATGATCAAATTTGACACAAAGAGAGATATACAGGCTTCTCTAGATGGCTTCTCAAAATGGATGGGCTCTGTCAAGATTTTTCTGCTGGAGAAAATCAGTCCTGATCTTTCCAAAAACTCCCAACCATTTCACATGAAAAATTGTGCCATTTATAACATTTCCAATAGAGCCCCTTCCTCCCAAAAGAGAAAAACTTTAAATGCACCAGTGCTTGCCATGATTCTTTCGTGATTCACAGAATCAGATTTGTAAAAGTCTCCAGGTGCTTGATGGAAAATCTCTTCAATTTCTTCCCACATTCAACTCCTTTCTCGGGAAAAACACACCTCCATCCATTCACCAACCACTTCTGCCCCATATCAATCAAATCTGACCCCTTGCATGCTCAGGAGAATAAAAATAGAAAACCAGATCGGGCTTGAGAGTCAGACCATTTTAATGGGAAAAATTCATCTCCAGATCTCCCCCACCAAACTCTAGATATCAAAATTAACTCGCTCCTCTATTTGGCATGTAGAAAATAGCAAGAAATCATGAAGACTCACAATCCTAGGAGTTTTACAGAAAAAATGGGGGGAAAATCAGATTTAGACACTCAGCAGCCATTGATCTTTGATTTTGAATGTGGGTCGTCCACGTGGAAGATGCAAAAATAGGCTCGGGGGCTTCCTTTGACATTTTCTGACCCTTTTGAAAAAATGGAAAAATTTCCCATTTTGCTCCGCACCTCCTCTTCTAAAAATGGGCCTGACACGTGTCCTGAGGTGGGTCCCAAAAGAAATGCGGAGAAATTCTACCATTTGACTCTCTTTTGGAAAAAGGAAAATTTTCCAAGTTTTCCCCACAGCTCCACCCTTGAGAAATACTTTTGACACGTGTCCCAATGTGGGTCCCAGCAAACTATGCTTCCCCTTTTACTTTTAACTCTTTTTTCTCAAAGGAAAATTTTCCAATTTTCCTCCACGGGTCTGCACCTCCACCATTGACCGAGGAAAAACATTGACTATTTCCCATCAGGCTTGGGCCATTTTGATATTTTAACCTTTATGAAGCAAAGAGGTGAAAATTTTGAATCACCTCTGATGGTCCACCTCCTTACCCCTTATGACTTTTCAAATTTCCATGTGTCACCACGGTGCACCTTGAGGCAGTCCCAAAAATTTGATACCTTGAATGAGCGTGGGCTCACCATGTGTCCTGCTCTAGCAAAATTTGTTTGAAGGCTTGAAGCTCAGTGGAAGGTGCCACTGTGTCAAGCTCGAGGAAGTCTCCTTTTGGTCGTTGAAAAGTCTAAGTAAAATGCAAAGTGAGCGGAGTGCCTCCACATGTCCTGCATGTGCTTCTCTTAGATGGCACCCAAGTTGAATACCATGAATGAGCATGGGCTAGCCACGTGTCCCTGTTCCACCAAACTTTATCCATTTACATAAAAAATTTGTCTAAGTATGGGCCAAACAGCAGAAGCCTCCACGTGTGCTCTTGGTGCTACTCTAAGGTAAAGCCCAAAAGTAAATCTTCAAATGAGCGTCATTCCTCCACGTGTCCTGGACTTCCTGAAAACGTTTTGAAATTTTTCTAAGTATGGGAAACCTAGCAGAAATCTCCACGTGTCTCTTTCCTACCAACCCTCCACGTGTCCTCCCGGTGCTACTTCAAAGCCAAACCAAAAATTTGATTCTCAAACGAGCATCGTTCCTCCACGTGGACACATTTTAAAGTTGAGGCTTTTTATAGAAATTTTTGAAGTGTCTAGCCAAGCTGCCTCTAACCAAAGGATGCCACATTTCCCTGTTAATGCAAGGATGCAAATTTGACTGGGGGAAACACCCGTCAAACCGTAAAACATAGAGAAATGACCATTTGAGCCTGAAAGTGAAATTTTCTTCAAGGATAGAGATTTTAGAAATGTTGTAAGACTCAAATACGTTCCTCAGGGACACATCAATTCAATTCTCTTTGAGTATTTAGGGCAAAAAACGATAGGGACAACAGATCTTGACTATGGAAAATGGAGGAAACGGGAAAATGTGAGTTTTGAAGGAACAGAGCATGGGAGACTCAAAATACAGAGCTTTTCCAGAGGAACAAAGGAATCATGAGACAAATACAGACCCACATATGATCTTTGACCTAGGAGCAGATTAAAATGGCAACAAAGACTAGACAAACACAATACGGGGAAGGATAAAATGACAGAGGCCATGAATCAATAAATCTTGAAGGGCACAAATGGGCAAGACAATTCTGAACACCAACACACTCTTTTGGAGATGATGTTTGATCTTATAAAAATGTAAATCCTTCATAGGAGAGGAGGAAACTTGGAACTAAGATAAAACTATGATATTTCATTCTGAAAAGTTCTTCTTTCAATTTAACGCTAAAAGTGTTTTATAAACTTATCATTTTTCTTCATTGCTCTTGAGCTCCGTTATAGTGTACCATGAGAAAACACCAAAGTGGTGTAAGTGAATGTTGAAATGGAGCCAAGAGGAAAAAATAGAAATTTGCAGGAGAAGATAAAACATTGGAACAATGAGAGAAATAAAATAATGGGACTTATGAGAGGGAAAACATGTTATTAAGGAAAATATTTTGAAAAACTAGAGGGAATTTCTTACATGACAACAATTGGCTCTGATTGGGTACATAGCTTAGATTGGATGGAGTATAATCAATGTATAGCTCAGGATCTCAAGGTTTCATGACAAGTAATTTATACATGAGGTCATGGAGTCACATCATAAGGGCTCATATCACTACATCATTTATTGAACACACAGGGATAAAAACATTGTAACGAAAAGGGAACAAACCTGGGAAGGAAAGAAATAAATATGTGATGGGAGAGACTGTGAAAAAGATATGTTATGAAAAACCATTTATTGGACATGAGAAATAGGTACTTTTTTGATACATCAAACCACACTCATGGATTTGGAATGGATTTTTCGACCATGAAGAACATATAAACTTATGAAGGTTGAGAAAAAAAATGGAAATCAAAACTTCATGTAGAATTTGGTAATGGAAAATAAACTCACTTTTTTCAAATAATTTCCTAATGCCCTATTAATGGTTTATGGGAAAATGGAGGAAAAAAATTCACGTCCTTACGCTTTTTTATTATATGCATTACTTAGCTTAGAGATCCATTAATATGTTTTTCTAACTCTTACTATCACATTCTGTAGAAATCACTTTGTATCCTGGAGTGACTTGGATATCCATATTATAAAATGGGAAATATACTCCTCTTCATGAGCTAGAATACTAACAATGTTTAATTTAGAAGTAGATTTATGTCAAGTTAAAATGCTTGGCACAAAGAAGAAATATTCATCACCAAAATACTCATCATCAGTTTATTTTGATTTGATTTTCCCCATTTAAATTGTTATAATGATTAAAATTCATTCTCATTTTTTTGTATGAATATGATCTTCATAGGGAAAATACATATATGACTGAGTCTAATATCCCTCACCAGTAAAGACTATATATTTATCTTCCTCTAATTCAAATTTTATCTAATTATGATTCTAAAAAACAGTGTGTTCAACTAACTTGGTTACATAAATTTCAGAAAGGTCAATATTAATGATAATAGAGAGGGACGAGTAAAAAAGAACCTCGTCATATCCTTTATATTCATTAGGATGTGTTGAGAATGAAACAATTTCCATAACAGAATGATTAAACATTTAAGATAATTCCTCACCTTCCTTTTCAAGGATTTATATCCCATTAAACTCCCTTTCTCACAAAAATATCAAACTAAATCATTCATGTGATTCGGGAATTAATATTCTTCCTTTCAATGATGTTGCGAGATGCTTGATTTGGACATTTTCCTTGGAAATCAAGTTTTGCGTGTTGTTTCTATATTTTTGCAGTATGTCCTATTACTTCTTCTTTAACACTTGTGGTATTAGAATAAGGATTTGAAACATTTTCCTCCAACATCTTATACCTGATAAAATCATCCCCCATTTTGAATGCCTATTATTATATACTTTTAACATCATGTACGTTGCTCTCTATCAATATAAATTTGATTTCAAAGTGCAATGAACTCATGAAAAAATACAACTGATTATCAAAAATTGATTTGTTATCATAAGTAATTAAATGAAATAACTTTTGAAGTGTGCCAAATATTCTTTCATTTTCTCATAATCTTTATTAATTTAAAAAAATCAATAATGAATATTCGTGTGTGATAGAATTAAATTTTCGTCGAAATATCTTTTCCATACCACTCTAGTAATAAATGCATCCATGCACTAAATGAATGAACCAATGAGAAACATTTCTACTAAGGGTTTCAACAAAAATTCTCATGAAAATATTTTCTTCAAAAACTTTTAGAATGTTACATGTAATTGTGAAAGATTTATTGTGATCATATGTATCTTGAGATTACTATCTCGAGAATTTTAGGAATCTCTTTCTTGAACTAGAAGGCCACTCACTATATCGAGTCAAAGCCAAAGGCCCAAATTTATTTCCCCATGGGATAGGTGAAACTACTTTCATAATGCAATTTGAAAAAAAGGAACTAGGTGCCTTGCAGTGCTACCAACCTTCATTCGAGAGGAGGTTCATTTATGTGGAAAATTAATGTGATAAGAAGTTCATTCCTAGCATAGTTGACAAAAATGTTGACAATATTTTATGTTATTGTGTGTTATTTTGATTTTCCCAATGGAAGTGCCATAAATTTTCAATAGTTAGGGAAGATCACATATCAACAGGGTGATGTTCCTTTGAATTTGTGAGAGTAATTTCCCATGTACAATGGGTTTTTTTATTTTCATTGATTTTAGCCTAAAAGTACAAAGGAAACACAAATGGGAAATATAAATAATAAGAGGGAGGATGGAGAAAGTGAAAACTAAAGAAGGGGGAAGGGATCAATCCAAAGCAAGATAAACACATGAATGTTTTGATAACTCAGGATAAATATAAAAGAGTGAAACCATATTTCTCACATGAGAAAATGAATATAGAAAATAATTGTGTAGAAGATAAAAATCACCCAGAAATACAAAGTCTTCACCATTTATAGGTTAATTTTGTATGGCACAAAGTCTACCTACATAGATATGCAATATAAGTCTTGCAAATCATAGTATCACCTACAACATAGATATATGGAGGTATAAATGACATCATTCAAACATTAAAAAACAAAGCACAATTCCTTGATTAGAGAGAACCAAAACCACAATATCATTATTATTCCACGTTCTTACATTTTAATTCATGAATACCAAAAATAGTATGTACAAAAAAATATGTACCAAACTCTCTTCAATTTTGAGATAAAAAAGAGAGAACCAAACCCTTACAATGGAAAATATCACTCCTATGTATACTCTTAGCTTATAACTACCTTATGGTTATGTCAAGGTAATTAAGTGACCTTTTTACAATTGATTTTTTTGTTAATTCACAACTTAAATTGATTTTATGAAAAAAATAATTTATCCCAATGGACAAATAGACATATTCACTCAAGTAAAGTGACTTTGCAAAAGAATGTTTCTCAATAGAAAATAAAAAATTCACTTGAATGGAGAAAGAGAATAATAATAACAAGTATCATCCATGACTGTTCCTTTCTTGACCTAGTCAAGCATTTTCACTTTCATAATATGAATTTCTAATAGGATTTCTCTTTCCATGGGATATTCTTATCTTTATGTTTTTGAAGTTTATATGATCAAAATTTCCATCACCAATGCAAAAATCATCATGAATATATTTAAAAATTATTATTTGAAATTTAGGAAGATATGGGGAAAAAATTAGTGATATTTAATGTAAATAACGTAAGCTATGAGTAAAATAAGCTCTCAAAAGTAAGGAGAAACACAATTGTTTGGAAATTAATCTCATAAAATTCATATACTATTTTTTGAGGTTATAAAACCAATACATGATTAATCCTTACTTTAATATCTTTCAAATTCTTCATATGGAACTCATATCAGATTCCAGATACAAAATTTTTAATCAAACAAAACTATTTCAACTATTCCATCTTATGAGTGCTTCTCCACCTTTGAGTCATGAGAATAGTTTTTAACTTCATTATTAACGTTTTCACACTTTAGAGTGTTATTATGAGTTTAGGCTCACCCATTGGACCTATTGGAAACCAAATTAAGTCGTGATCACACTCTAAAAGAAGTTTTAGAAACCAAAAAGTGCATGGAAATGCTCTCAATGATGTTTTAGAATAAAAAACTCAATGAGTGCACTCCCAAAAAAAAGAGAACCAAAAGTTCCTTGATAACCCATGCAAGGTGAAAATAGAACCCATAGGAGGTGATGTTCCCTTATGATTGTTGTGTGGAACAAAACTTCTATCGCAATATTAAATTAGAAGTTCACTCAATGTTAAGACCCATTTGGAGTACATAATGGAACCAAAGCACTCTTGTGAAAATGATGTTGAAACTTAGAAAAATGAAAATAACTTTATGGGAGATGAGGAGCATTGGAACTAAGAAAAAACAATGAGACTTCGATCCGATGAGTACTTATTCTTCATCAATGGTATAAGTGTCTTAGAAAAATATATTTTTATTTCATTCCTCTTGAGCTCTATGATGGTGCACCATGGGAACTAACCAAAGGGTTGCAAGTGAAGATCGAAAAGAAGTAAAAAAAATGGAAGTGTCTTTAGAGAAGATGAAATATTGGAAAAATGAGAAAAGGAAAATGATCGAACTTCAAAGAGGAAAAACATATTATTAAGGAAATTGTTTTGATAAAATAAATAAAATTTTGAAAATTACAACAACACTGATATCTTAGTTGATTGATCACTTGAATTTTATGTATGAAAATCAATAGCTTCTTCAATCCCTTCTTCTTGGAAATACTTATTATTAATATCATATCCTCGTATTTAGATACATTATTAGAGTATTTGAATTGAGGTCTATTGGGAAAGAAAGTCCTCTCTTTTCTAGGTGAAATAAAAAAAACACCTAAAACAAAACAAAATTTTCACTTAGATCCATCAAAAAATAGTTCCCAGAAACCTTCTATGTCATCTTTCTATATTACCAATTTGGGCATCTATCCACTTCTTGAATGTAATATGTACGACGTGAATTTTATAAAAATTGACATTAGGGGGAAAATATCACCTCTCTTCAGCTTGTGTGTGTGTGTGTGTGTGTGTGTGTGTGTGTGTGTGTGTGTGTGTGTGTGTGTGTGTGTGTGTGTGTGTGTAATTTGAGACCTTTTGTTTTGGTTCATGCGGTTCTTGATCAATCTTATTTTCTCCAATATCAACATAGATATTAGATTTTATTTTATAAGGCCTTAGATCATAGATCTCAATAGGGAAACTAGAACTTTGTTTGACTTTAATTTTTATTTAAGTTCCATATCTAGTCTTTAGGATCATATGGGACCAATCAAAGTATATGTATACATCCATTTTGGAGTTGAAATATCTAGCTATACATATTGAAAATATGTTGGGAGGATCAATGTATCAAATGTCTTAGAGGATTGTGATACTAGGAAAATCATGTGTAAGGTGATATTTAGGAATTTAATGGCTCTTGTAATCTTAAGAACATTACCATTAAGTTGGAAAATAAATTTTTTTATAGTGTATACTTTAATCCCATGCTATCCATGATTGATTTTTGAATTACAAAACTAATAGAACCAAAATCAATCATACAACTATAAAATAGATGTTTATAAATGATCAAATATACCTAAGAATGATGAGCCTTTGATAAACAACTTATTCCAAAGATATTAGACTTGTCGAGGTTGGTTGGCATTGAGGTCGCACCTTTCTATAGTTCTGGAGAAGATATCAACTATTTTAGGGCTTCTTACATCAAATTTATTTCAGTACGCATTGTTAAAGCATCCCACATAGATACATTTAAATGTTTCTTCCTCGTTAGCTCTATCATGTTTAAAGGTACAAAAAAACTTTTACAAATTATAAGAGGCTCAATATCTTAGTGATTTATTAACTACAAGTTGATCGAAACTTTATTGCATGTTCAATTGTAAATTTTAGTGGCTAATCTTGACTAATTCATGAATATTTGGGTTTGAAATTTGGTTTTGGATAATTTTGAAGTGTTAGGCCATTTGTTATTTCACCTTATTTTTTGTGTAAAAGTCAATATTTTGGGTTGATTCGCCTAGCATTTACAGTAATAAAAAAAATTAATATTCAAATCTCCTTTACATGTGCATGAAAGAGAAATTTGTTAACGGTTGATAGCATTAGGCTACCGGCTTGTAGCATTATGTTATCGGATGGTAGCATTATGCCAGTCAACATCAATTCCACTCAATTTTTTGCATTCACCAAGTTTTCGAAAGTCATTTTTAGAAATTCTTCAAGTAATATTTATGGTGTTATTTTTAACGGGTCTTAAAATTTACCCTAGCATGTTCTTGATAAGCATTTTCTATCTTTTCATCCCTACATATTTTTTATACTTTGATCAATAGTAGAGATATCTCCCTTTATATTAGATGTCATTGGTCCTTGATTTTACTAAGCTTCATATTCTAAGAGTATCTTATTTTCTATGGTATTGTATTTTGATATCACTCGAAGTATATATGCAAGTTATCTTAATTTGATTCAATACACATAAATCACCTTCCTAAGAATATACTAAGATTTCTTCAATGATTATTGTAGGAGGCTAGGTTTACTTTTTATCTTAACTTTCATATAACATGGAAATATTCATTGTTAATTATTGGCCTAATATTCCATTAGGAAAAGAATTGGAATCATTAGGTATTACATGTAAGGATAATACTATGTCATGTCTTCAACTATATTATTTTGTGTTGGTACAAAAGCTCTATTTAGTTTAGTGATGGTAGGATATTACTACCAAGAAGGTTTAGCATTGAAAATTTGGGCTTCTATATTTTATTTTATCGATGAGAATGCTAATAAGGCTAATAGGGCCTAGGATTGGGATAATATTGTTTCCTTTTTATGACAATTAGTTCATTAGTGATGTTTCAAGGTTTGTTTTTGACATCATCATACATTCTATTTTCCAATATGTGATGGAGATGGAATCAAATGGTTGAGCTACAATGGGATGAGGATATATTTAACTCTAGTAGAAATTATTTCAAGGAAAAAATTTATAAGAGGCCTTGGGGATACTTTTCCTACTTGTATTGGACTATTTTCATCTAAAATAATGATATTATAAGCATCAACAAGGACCGTGCCACCCATAGATTGTATCATGACTACTATACCTAAATATAATGCTCTTAAAAAGTATAATAAAATAGTATAAGGTCAAGGTATCTCCAAGAGTTGTATTTTGTCCCAAGTTCTATGAAATATAATATTAAAATTAGAAATTTCCTTGATGGGTTCTCTTTTAATGGAAGGTCGTTGTTTTATTAGTGACAGGTTGTCACTCTTTTCTTGAAATTGCTTCTATAACTTCTTGTCAGGATCATCCCAAGTTTGTATGGAGCTAGGTGGGATGTTTATATACACTAAGTGAGAGGTTTTTCTTTTTTGAGGGAAGAGGCCAAAAATCTTACTACAACATCATTTTCAGTAATATGGTGGATATAACATAGATGAGAAACATCTTTGATACATATGGTCAATATGGCTGACCTATTTTTCAGTACTAAAATACATAAGACTGTTAAGAGGTGAAGCTAGGATGCCATTATGTGTAATCAAGGAAAAATGACTAATGTAGCCAAATTCTAACAAACTTGATATTTTGCAAATAACATGAACTCCAAAAGAAATAAATCTCCTTCTTCATTATTGAATAATGAATTACAATGTTTCCTAAATAGAAAAACAACTCCCAACTCGAGTTGCCAAGCAAACTCTAGCTAACTTGACTAAATCTACTCTAGGTGGTGGAAATTACTATTTTTAGCACTTTACTAGAACCTACTATTCTTACTAAGTTCCCATGCTTATTCGTACGGGCACAGAAATTGTCATGCATCTTCTACATTCCTAAATTAGAGCAATTGCAAACTTTTTAACTCATAATGCAACTAATAGACTAACATTAACTAATGCTAAAAAATAGGAAAAAACTAAACTACAACTTAAATCCTAATTTTCGGCCTCAAGATGGCGGATTTAGGGCCTGAAAACGTGCCAAAACTTTCCCCAACTAGTAGGGTAGGTTTCCGCTGTGTTCGTCTCATCGAAACATGTGGTTTAAAAAAAACAGACTCAAACGGACTCCTGGAGCTCAAGTTATGACCTTGTCAAGTTCCTACTAATTCTGGCACATCAATGACCACCTATTTTTAAGTTGGGGAGAGTAAAATTCCTTTCATATGCCATGAAAGAAAGAATTTTAAGGTTTATTTGAAGTATACATAGAAAAAACTATTGGGCGGAGTTGAGTTTATGGGGAGACGATTTTTTTTTCATTTACCTTTAGAATCCTTATTCGATGTTTTATCTTTCAGGGATGTTGTAATAACTTAATTGATTACCTTCAAGGAAACCACTCGCAATTATTCTTACAAAATTTGTCAGATATTTAGAAAATTTCAAATAAAATCACAATGGAGTCATTAGATGTTAACATAAATGGTTCAAAAACTAAAAGAGATAATAAAACAGTAAAACTTATCTATGAATTACAAAACTTACATTCTAGTATCTATAAATATTGTAAATATAGCTTAAATAATACGAAATATGGTCCCATCAAGTATGATACAAACCCTTGGCTCCAAAATTATTTATCTAAAAACATAAAATTGGGATCAGTGTCTCAACAGTATTAATGGGAATGCTTCCAAAGTGTGGGACCCCAAATCTTCAAATACAACCTCCAAAGATAGTTGATTTTGATCTTAACTAATTTACTATTCTCACTCTTTGTAATTTATATTAAGACTCCAAGTTTAAAGGGAGGAGAAAACAAATGAAACTAAAAATGGTGATGTAACAACGAAATTAGGGAGCACTCTCTCTATGTCTATTATTGAAATGTTAAATATATATGATACCATAAAAGAGAGATAGCACCTAAGAAGCGATGAAAAATAAAAATGAGGTTCATTCAATTTTTATATCAATTCTTTTTTATACTTTCCTCTCACATTAATAGTTTGGTGTTCATGATTTTCTTAATGGTAGGATGTGTTTATATTCTAAATGAGTCATCATATTCATAATTTTCATGACAATTAGTGTTGGCCTATATTACTACCAACGTGCTAATCTCTATCATAAAATATTTTCTCATGAACACTGTAAATTGTTTCAGGATTTAATTTCTCCCTCCAAATATGACTTTAGATCAACATGTCTCTTAGAATTTTTACTTTTATTAAAACACCAGAGACCTTTAAAAGAAGAATGTATTATTCACTCATCCAAACCACTCCATTTAATAAGGAACATCCAAAGCCACACTTATAATTGTCACACCCTTAGAGAAAAAATTGTGAATAAGGGGTTCACCAAAGATGTTTTTCTTCTCTCAATACAAAAGTATGCAGTTTGCACATGTTTTGTTTATTAGTTGTGAAGAAGGGTTAAGGGGACTCTACCCTATACAATAGGTGGAGAAAAAGATAAGACATTGAGGAATAAAATAAACCAGCCTCTACCAGCAGTACCAGAGATCAAAATAACAACAAAAACAAACCTACATGCAAACCAAAAACTAGAAATGATCTGAATAATGTGGCCCCTTACCTTTGGATCTTAGTTGCATCTTAAGGGGGAGATTGCACCTTTCTTTTCCCGACTAAAAACTTTCTAGCCCTCTTTCGTGTTTGGATTCACATTTTCATTGTTATGGATTGGAATGAAAACTTCAATGTGTTTCCTAGAGTCTTGGGATCCTGATAAGTGATCCAATACATTATTACAAAATTATTGCACTTCCACCTCTTCTGAGTCTGCCAATTCCTCATAAACTAAATCAGAATCAAAATCCAATGGATCATTCACAACCAGTTGATTAGGATTAGAGTTCTTCCACCAAGAGCTTCTACCTTTAGCATTTTTTCGAACCAAGTGACAATTAGATGCTAAATGACCAAAATTAAAATCATGTTCTGCATCTAAAGCGAAACCCTTCATAATCTAGCTTTTGAATCCAAGTTTTATCTTCATCTTTAAGTTCAATAGTGGCAAGTAAATCCAAAGAGGTATCCATATCAACCAAGATTCTAACATAAGTAGTGTGCTCAAAATCTTCCATTTTAGGATCAATAGCTAAACATTTCCCTAAAGTGTTACCAATAACAGTTAAACAACTCTCCAGCCAGAATTGAAGGGCAGGTAAGGTAGACGTATCCACACCAATTTAACTTGGAAAGTATCAGAAACCGGGTTAAACAAAGGAAACTAGGGTTTCATCAAAAGCATATGGGAATCAAATTTCCAAACTTTCCGAAGGATTAAATCTCTATCTGAAGCACTCGCGAATGCAAAAATGAAAAGACCATGTGTACTAGGAAAGATAGCCATCCTACCTTCCAAGTAAGGTCCCCAATGACTCGAAATCCAGGCATGAAGTGCAAGTAGACCGGAGCATTCACACATGTTTTTGAAAAGTATTTTTTATGATTTTTCTATGTACTTTTATTTTAGCTTTAATCTCTCCAAATGTATATGATAAATAAAATTTAATAAAATAGATACAATATCACTTCTTCATTTAAATGATTTATTGTAATTTATTTATTTAAAAATATAAAAAAGCCTTAGTGCAACTCTAGTGTGTGATCCACTACCCATTGTTTATGTAGCATGTAATTTAGGCTTTTCTGTTTTACCCTCTTGGCAATATTCTAGTGTTGTGGGCCCCTCTGAACTTATGTATTTTGATGGTGTTCTTCCAACTGTTTTTTGGACGGTGATTTTTTGAATTATTTTTTTATTGTAACCATTTTATACTGAGAAATTTATATATTAATATTATTACCGAATAAAAATTATTAATTAAGCTAAAAGAACATTTAAAATAATTTTTAAAAATTATAAATAAATAAATATTTTAAATTTTTTCTATATAAATAAATAAATAAGAAGAAGAGTAGAATTGACTTGAGGCACATTGCAAATGACAACAATTAATCCATAAAAAACTAAAATTTAATTTGTAGGATTTTATGACCTTGATCACATTTTTGTAAACATTGAAATAGAATCTTCAACATAATTTTAAAAAAACTAATAAATTTTTTACTGCAAAAATTGATCAAATAAAAGCTAGATTTAATTTAAATTATGAGTATGTGGTTATAATTTTTTCCTTTGGGTCCTCCTCGACCCCTATTTACCATGGACGGACGGGTTTATGGGACGTAATTGTTTTCCAAATTTTGGGGACAGTTGTTAAAATTAATATTTTAAATTTATTGAATAAAATTAAGGTATTTAACCTGTTTTTCAAATTTTTAAGATTATATTTACTTTAATAAAATTAATAATTTTTTGAAATTAAAAATTATGAATATTTGTTATAATTTATAAAAATTAGGGGACACCCCCTCTGAGTCTGGAGTCCTAAAAACACAGAGAGCTCACCAAAATCTAGGGACACGTCTATAAAATAAGACAAAAGATGTACCAAGAATGAAAGCATAATCCCAATCTGTGATACTGTGAGAAACTGCGTATATTCCAAGATTACAAATTACGTATTATAATTCAAAGACAGAAAATTACTCTATCGCTGACTTCTTCAGTCATCTATTCATAACAATAAGAGTCAGACGATTCTATTGATTTGGCTTGGATTTGTGCTCAATTCCTCGAGTGGCTGTAAGTTTATGCTGCCCTGCCCCTTAAAAATAGCTTCTATATTTACCTTCTTCAAAGGCTTGTTTTTACAATGTAATATTTTGAGCATGTTATTTATAGGTTAAAACAAAACAATAACCATGGTTGGTCAAATTCGAACTACACATATGATTTAAACATTCTTTACATATCTTAATTAACAATGTAAACGCAGATAGGTATCATGATGGAGTGATTGTATAAATGTTTTATATAAAACTCATAAAGCAAATCTTACTGTCCTGTTAACACTAGCTGCCTCTTCCATTGTATATGCTCTATAATATATATTGGCATTTTATTATCCAGTGCATATTGTCTGAAACCACCAGTTCTTCTTTAGCTGAAAATGCATCATAAAGAGCATCAAAGCTTGAATTCGATGACCATTAATATATGCTGATTGAATAGAAATAAAAGAGAGTAAAGAGGCTAATAAAAATTGACAGACCCCAGTTGAAGAGCTGTTTGCTCCTGACTTTCAAAGCGGTGAGCAGGATTCATAAAATTAGCATGTATGAAATTTCGAGTGTCAAAAGCTGGCAGTGCGTCATATTCTGTATGGGATAGGAGCATGTTCGTGTTCTGGTTGCATTGGTTTTCCATAATCTGCCCAACACATGAATTCTACACAGGTTGGGACTTTAATATTTACTAAAAACTAAAATTAATTAACTCAAATAGCCTGAAGAATTCACACCCTTTCACGAAGATAGCCATTCTCTTGTTGTATCTGGCCTTCCTGAATAACAGGGCACTCCATCAGAAATTTGATAGGGCTACAACTGTTAAATTAGAGTAAAATTTAACTTAGAAAAATACAAGTGGTTCTTAACATAAAATTATGTACCATTGTTCGCCCATTATTGATTTCCTCCAGTATTGCGTCCTCCTAATTCAGGAGATGTTGAAGAAGGAATTAATCAAGGGAGTTTGAGAGATTGTTTATATGTCTATGTAACTAAATTTGAAAACTTCAAAATAATTAATTCAAAATTTAGGTTTCAGCAGGACAAATATTTATGACAAATTCAGTATAACCTCCAATTAATTTATTCCTCCAGGTGTTAGGACCTGCTGGCATGTTGTCATCAGAGAATTTTGAATTCAGAGCAATTTAGTTTGTAAGTATAAATCCTTGCCAAAACATTAATTAGGGAGGCTTGATATAACATTTACAATTTGTTAATTATTTGCATTTTTTGAAAAGAAGGTATGTGTATTTTTTTTAAAAGAAGGTTTTAAGATTTTAATTGAAGTATACATCAAAATTTTAATTTATATTTCATGAGTTATTTTTCAATTTAAATTTTATTAGATTGTAAATTTCAAATTATATATATATATATATTTTTTCTTTCAATAATTTTTAGGTAAATTTATGTAAAAACAACAATATGTATATTCTTGTTTATGGTAGAAAAACATATCCATCACAGATGTTCAACAAAGGTGAATAGTCACCAACCAATGAGTTGATTACTATTTTGTTAGAATATTTTTCATTAACTAATTGACCAACCCCACATACAAAAGTATGTGATATTTAAACCCATCTATTTAAGGTCACACTTCATAGTACTAGATGTAGAACTCAAATATTTTTCAATATAATTTGACCAACCTTTCTCTTTCGCACTTTTGCGTGTGCCTTATCAATTTTTTGTTCAAGTTGCTTCAGGTCTTTCTGCTTCATATTTGTTATTCCGTCACCCAGCAGGCGTCTTAACACAAAGCCAAGACGGATTCAGGCATTTGTCTTCAAGGAATAGTTAAACAGCAAATACAAAACAGCTAAAAACATATTTGTTAAACAAACGATGATATACCTGTTGGTGTTCTCCAAATTTTCAATTTGTTGTCTCAGTTTTGCTGCTTCCTGTTGCCAGTACTGCAAAATGTAAGACAGACAATTAATTTCTAGATATCAAAATGCTAGCTTACTAGATTTTAGTTGCATAAATGGCTTGCTTACTTAAATAACATAGGGTATAGTGAAAAGATGGAAAATTCTGACTTACACACGCAAATATAAATTTAATCAAAATCATACCCGTTCCTTTCCCCATCCTTACTATGTAAAAAATTATTTGAAGGCCATAATATGCGTTGTTAAAAGTAGTTGTAAAATAATATCTGAGAGTAACGAACTCTTAAATAGACTTAACTTGAGTATTGGCCTCCGTGATGGTGCCTCCATAACTGTTATCAGTGCTGGCCTTCTTGTACCTTTCAATAGTTTTCTTCATGCTGCATATATGGAAAATACATTGAGAAGTTTCAATGAGAATGCTAAGAGAGAATTACCTGCTATAAACTTAGAATGAAATACCATGTCGCATGTGTTCTAGAAATATCTAGACATCTTACAACATTAAACATTAGAATAGACAAGGCTTCTAATATATTAAAGATGATCATAAAATGCCTAAAATCCCCTCAGCCTTCTCTCCTTTAAGAAGGGGCAGTAAGAAGGGTGAGGTTCTAGATTTTTTTGAGGATGTGTTCTCAGTGAATAAAATAAAACATATATATGCAAGACATGTAGATAAAATGTGAAACATACGAACAAAAAATAACTGTTCAATAGAAATTTCAGCAACACTTTAATACTTTTTCATTAACTGTTTAAAAATCAACACACGCCTATTATTTATGAAGGATTATAAGAAGCCTGACAAGTTCTAGGGCTTCAACAAGTTGCTTGAATGTATTAAATCCCAAATTTGGACAGGGATTTGGAGAGGCTTGAATTAATTACCAAATATGAGACGGCAGAACCAGATTTACACAGGATCAAAAAAAAAAACATACACAACTTCTATTCAATTAATGTGGGGTTATAACAATATGAAAGCCTACATATTTATAGCTTAGAACATCCTATTGAATAGGAGTCGAGCCAAAACAATTTTACAAGTATGTCTCTCCACTCTCTTAGTGAGGTTGTAATGCCTGCAAAACACACACACGAAGACATGGGAAAGGTCAGGTAATTTTTTATTTATTTTATTTTTAAGTCTAAACAACACCAAAAGAGATCACAATGGGCCACAACTACTCACGATAGGTTGGGAAAAACATTGACCACATAGACAACAAGGAATCATACTACACCCATCACGAACAATTCACTATTCTCTTCGACAAGGCACAACGTAGTAGTCCAAACACAATACAAAGTTACAATTAAGGACATCCCATGGTGTAAAGTCTTTTTAGGTTGTGTATTTACAAAAACGTCTTTCAAAATTGACTTTATAATCAAGAAGATTCATGTTTTGATTCGCACAATTCTTTTCACAAAGGTGAACTTCTTTCTTTTATACTATTGACTAATTAGCTTAAGACCAAGTTTTCTAAAAGAGAATCATCAATTATATGTCAATAACTTGCTTAATTCATTTGATTTACAAAGGAAATTTTCCATCTCTCACAAGGTTACTTGTTCATACTCAAGCTACTCAATCTTGTTTCCCACCTCCATTGCACCAGGTGACAAGTGCAAGCTCCAGTTGAGGGAAAGTACCATTTAGTTTCGGAACTACCACCTCCTTGTGCAAGGATCAAATGTTAAACACCAAAAGAGAAGATTACAAAGCACTTTGGAAGAAGTTAGGGGAAGAAGATCGAATTGGATTCATCTTTAAGATCCCATTAGATATTAATCAGAATTTTATTGGGCTAAGAATCTATCCAGATTGATTAAAGGTTTCACTTGACAAGATTGACACTAACATACAAATTATGTTTTTAAAGGGTGAGATAGATTGAATGGTTTATACTTAGTTTCCTCCTACTTATTATAACATTATTATATTCCGAAATCTAATATTGATTCCATCTTAAGATCGTTTTAGAATTCACCATAGAAGGGTAATGTTCATTAGTTTATCTAGGGTTAGCAAGGTATATATATTTTTCTTTACAAAGAATAGTTTCCTCTTTGATCACTTAAGGACTCAAAAGTTATCAAGTAGATCAAAATTGCATTAATTTATTCATATGTGTGTGTGTGTGTGTGTGTGTGTGTGTGTTTGTGTGTGTGTGTGTGTGTGTGTGCGCGCGCTGCAGGCGCGCGTGCGTGTACACACACACACACACACACACACACACACACACACACACACACACACACACACATATAACCTTTTTAAGGATCATCTAACCATTTATTATGCTTAGAATTGCATTGTTACTATGTCATGGAAAGGCTTACAAGACAACATTTAACCCAAGAGCAAAGTTTACCATTTCTCTCTTGTGAAAACTATACATGGATACACCAATTCTTTTCAACACGACACACGACCCAAAGGGACAAAACAACTCTATGGAACTATGACTAGGGAACAAGAGAGTAACAACATTGGTCATGCGATTCTATACTATTCTTAGAATTTCTATAATACATTAGAATCACTCATAACCATATGGTAATCAAATTTTATATTTTCCACGATAACAAAACAAGCCAAAGTTTCAATAGTTACAACAACATTACTCCACAACAATATAATACTAAGGCACTGGTTTTCTTCTAAATTTCCCATAGAACCCATTCCAGAGTTTTACGACATGACAATAATCATACAAAAGAACTTCACAACCAAGATTGATGCAATATTCTACAAGTATTTCCCTCATCTACTCGCATAAGTCATCTGCAACAATTAATAACCTTAGTCAATTCGTGAGAATTGAGAAAGATAAGACTACACAAAGAAACAATAAGCTAATATCTAGCCATATCAAGAAAGGAAAACATTCTATTCCAAGAATTGGATCGAAGCTCTAAATACTAACAACTCCTTAAATTATGATAAAATTTCCACCTTGCCAATCTAAGAATAAAGTCCTATACTTCAGTTATGAACATTGTCTCAAAGCAATGAAAGTTTAACAATCATTTGATAAGGGACCATTGGCCTGATAAGTTAGAAACAAACAATCTAGTGTAACATGGTTTACATCGTTTAAGAAATTAGGTTATAAGATTGAGAAATGATATTGAAACCCACAATCTAAAATCATCGACAGGTACCAAAAGCATAGGCTATGATACTAAATTTCTATGGTGACAAAATTGAACAGTCAATCCATAAGGAACCACGTGATTCAAAGGTTAAGCATGAAAAGTCGAGTGTATTAAAGTTTCAATCATGTAATCATATAGATTATATGATTGAAATCTAATACATGACCACCAATCAACATTTTTTAAAAGGGAAAGCAATAAATACTATGCTCAACCATTGACTCCAAAGAATTTCACAATCATTCAAGAAGAGGTCACTGCCCTTATAGGCTAGAAACAACAAGAGAGAGTAAAAGAGAGTTCTGTCATACAAGTTAACATTTTCAACATCAATCCAAGTTTTATAACACTATGGATTTCCAAACCTCCTCAATAAGTCTATAGGTTCAGTTTAAAACAAATTGGATTATCCATTTCCATCACAAGTTCTTTTATAATACCCCCTTTGTTAGCATATTCAAACCATTCTAAAAATAAAATTGCATTTACATGTATCACCATATGCCATTATCTTAACAACTTCAGTCATAATTCAACAATGTATCTATAAAATAAAAATACCTCCAAATGTCCCTAGTGGTCTTAACAATTTTATCATCAGTCAACAACATATCAACATACATATGTGATCCAAATGTCAATAAAAATAGCCTGATGCACCATTAAATATACCACCAGGATTCACCATGAATTAAAAAATAAATCCAAGGTAGTTTTGACGATAAAATATTAGTATCCATAAACACACAAAAGTAACTTCAATTATTGGTGACAAAATATTTCATTACGGTTCAAGCTTCATAAGGAATGGTCAAAGTTCCCCTTAAGGAAAACCTTGAACGTCTTGGGCATATACCGATGGTCTACAAGAAAATTGGGTATACATCTAGCGTCATAAAAAAATTATGTAGGAATACTCAATGTGTAAAATAACTAGTAATATTGGTACCTTAACCAAGATACTCCCTTTAAGCATAAACCTAACCACGGAAGTCAACCACACATAATTTTTGTAAACCTGCAGGATGGATTGAATATCAAAGGGGCCATTACTTAGTTTGAGAAAAGAGGACATGGAGGTCCAACAGACCTTGACTCTTCGCCACTCAAGGATGGGCACATCAAAGAAACAATTGACATTGTGTAATTATTGCCATAATCCAAAAGGGTGATTAAATGTCTATAAAACTATAATCTCTCTCCCAACCTAGATCAGGTTCAGTCTAGTGGCTTTCCATTAAAGTAAAGTTTTCATAACCCATAGGAACTATGCTCAACATACCCGGAAGAAAATCAAATCTAGATAGTAAGATCGTATGAAGAGAGAGGTTTATAGATATAGTAGGCTTGATTTCACCACAACATTTGCTAATTATAAACAACTTAAAAACCTTTTTACTCAATCACATAAATGCAGTTAATAATGGAAGGAGGTTGTTTACTTCAACATGAAAACACAACAACTAGCGTAGGAGGAAAATAGATCTATGCTATCTACTTTAACACTCACAATGATTAAAGCTAAAAAAAGAAGATTGCAAGAGTAAACGAGAGATTTCCCGCAAGGGATACAAACTGATAACAAAAGCAGCAAAGAAAAACCAAATTCATGGAAAAGAAGGTTCTATTTCATGATATTTTTAAATTTTAGCAATTGTAGCAATGGTAGGTTTATCTTTCCTAATTCTCTAGCTTCTACAAGTCGTATGGACACCTCATAGACCTGCAACCACATTTCTTAGGTTGAATCTTGCCTCCTCCACTGGATGGGTGCTAAAACCACACTCACTCCAATGTTGGCACCAGCTGGGAGCCTCCAAAATCCACAAGCGGCATCAGTCAGAAATAAATGTGATCGCAAAGATTGCCATGACTGCAGTATTTACACAAAATGGGTTTATTGAAAAGGCCCAAGAAACATGAGAGAGACATGGTAAAAGATAGACTCCACAACCTTGCAAACATCCTCCCAGCCTACGTCAAAAAGGGACGGTTAGAGTAAGGTATGGACATCCAATGAAGCACAATGGAAATCATATTTTTTTCAAATGCAGAAGCACGTGCCCCAAATCCACGTATGAAATGTGTTCTCAAATCGATGGATTCTCAAGGGGACACCATGATTACAGGATAAGCACAAAAGGAACAACAAAAATAACATGGCCTACAAAATAAAATGGCCTACTCTAAATTGACCATGCTAGCATACATGAAACCAAAGACAAAAATAACCTCTTAAAACAGGGTGAGAATATCCAGCCATGCAAAGAGAGGAGCTTCATTCAAATGCTACAGTTGCAAGCACCCAGGAAGAAAAGAAAACAAAACGCACAATAAGGAGAAAAGCCATGGTTGTAAGAAAAATGCACACAAGGGAACTCCAACGAGGCTTCGCTCAAGTTTGCCCTTTCCTGCAACCAACATGTGTCAAAATTGTTTGGCTCCCATCGCCAGCATGCACTCAACTAATAAAGTCTTCCCCGCCACTCCACAAGGCTAAAGAATACCTCCAAGTAGGCAAAAACCAGAGTAGGGAGAATTAAAAAAATAAATAAAAGGGGGCAGAGATCCTAAAAGCATGCGGCAAGCTTCAAAAAGGTAATTCCAACCCACCACAAAAAAATAGAAGCAATCTTGATAGACAAGGAAAAAAAAATGTCGTGTCCAGCCTCTAGACTGGGTGAAAAGACAACAAAGCATCACCAAACACATTTCCATTAAAGACCATAAAGAAGGAGAGGAAGAGTCAGTGGAAGCTACAATACATCCAACTTAATTTTTCAATACAAAAGGTCATGCGTGGGGATCAGGTCGGTCAAGGTGGAAATGGGGTAGGTGATATGTTTCAAACAAAATTAATTTTTTTTGCATCCCTTTCCAAGCTTGGCACAACCAGCCAAAGTAAGTCCTTCCTACGCAAGCCAAGACTAGATATACAGGGGGGAAAGAATCAACAATTAATTTAAATTTAGCTTTAAAAAAATAATATTAGTTACCTAAAAAATATATGACTTAACACTTTGGAAAGGTTTTGACCTTCCTTTAGAGCTAAAATACCAAAGCATCATTACACAACAAAAAAAACGAGACTATGAGAAGCCCATAAAAATTTTTCTAAAAGAAACTATGAAGAACCACAACAACTAGAGGGCATTAATGATGAACCGAATGAGGCAAACTAGAGGGCATTAAACAACTCACGTATTTTAGAACAAAATTATTGTAAATATATAAATTGCTCATAATAAACGGTGAAGTACTAATTTCTTGACATTCCCCCCTTAGTGTGAACATGGTAGAAAAAATTTCATACTCTCAATTACAATATGCTCACCCCTATGGCATGCCCATCTTCTTGGCTCATGACCTTGCTACAAATAAAAGGATCTATGCTACAACTTTTATGGTTTTAAAAAGGTTCACCACGAAGATTTAGTACAAAAATTTACATGAACATGTCTTAACAATTGTCTGCCTCTTGTGGTTTTCTAGATCTGCAAAAAACTTTTCAAGATCCATGAACTACCTTACAATGGTGTGTTTTTTCCGTACAACATTTTTTACATTAGCAGGTTACATAGGAATCTTCTCACTTAAAAACAAACAAAAATATTCACATTTTATCCATAAGAACATAATGTTGTTAATTGTAGTCACTGGAAACTATCACTACCACTGGAAGGTTCCCTTGACTTTAGTTGTTTTTGCATGGAATAGAAATTCAACATTAGTGTTATGTTCCCTCCCACAGTGTAAAATTTCAATTTATTCAACAATCCACAAAAAAAAAAAAAAAATCTGAAATACACAGCACAATTTCAAAGAACACTGAACTAAATGTAAACTCATAATTGAAACTAGAACTCTGAAACTACAACGGAAAGTAATACACACCAAAAGAATGCTACCACAACTTTGCGTGGCCACCTCATTAGTGACTAACGAGAAGTATTTGTTCGACCTATTGTCTTCGTCCTATAATTAGATGCTACTATCTCAACTAGATTTGGATATGAAGCTCATATTGATTACAAATTGGATTTTAGTTACCCCAAAAATGTGTCCGTAAAGCCAAAAAAAATAATTTATAGATTTTTTATAATAACACAATTTTGACAATTTTTAACACTAAAAATTTGACACATTGTTCAAAGGACATGTGACAACATTGACAACAATATATACATAACCATACATGGACCAAAAAACAAAGGACTACAACTCTATTTACAAAATTCTATTTTAAAAAATTTTATACTTTAAAAGCATAAAAAATAATGATCAATTTTACAAACAAATAACAATAAAAAAATACATTTTAAAAGTAATAACACTTATTACTTTTAAAGTAATACAAAAATTATTGGCTATGGTTAATAACAATGTATTAAAAGAAATCTTGTACTTTTCCAGTGACTCATATTGTGGTTCTACTAGGACTAAATGACAACTTGACTTTGATGGACTAAACTAATGATGATCATGACAAGAATATATAATTTTCATCCACAGTACAACATGTAGATCAACTAAACCTCATACCTCATACATGGCCGTATTAGATTGCCAAATAGTATAGTCATTAGCCTTCATCCTAAAATATCATATTGTTATGTATGGAGACATGATTACCGAGAAAAAAAAGAAATTCATGTAATTGTGGGTATAAGAAAACTCCTCTTGAATGGACCACTTTTTGAAGTAACCCAAAGCAATCCAAAAATAATAAATCTTTTGAGCAAGACTTAGATCCAACATAGATATTTTGACCTACACTTTAATTAGACAAATGAAAAGACTTGTATTTGATTTTAAACCTGAACCCATATACCAATCAAAACACAGTTTGATCCGAAATTAAAGTCAGTGCATCTATACTGAAGGGAAGGGATAGGGGAAGAGGTCTTCTATAGCAGAGTATGAACAACAAGCTAAAAATACAAAGTGCACCAATACAAATGATGAAAATAACACTCTGAAATGGTGGAGACAAAATACAAAATGCACAACTCGAAACAACAATAAAAACCAACATATATCTATTTAGTTTTTGGAAACATTTCAGCAAGAGATTCACTGCTATGTTCTTCTTCTTTGGCACAAAAACTTCTCTATTTTCTCCTCCTATTACATTCTATTATCTTTCAAAATGCAGCACACACAAAAAAACCAATACAAACAAACAAAAATAAATTCGTTCACAGATAAATGTAAGAAGTAGATGCACCTACACAAAAACATAAATACATTTCCAGATTTAAAAGGAATTTCAGATATCAAATCTGCACATTCACTAAATGCATATCTTTTTCTTTTTGTCTAAATCTAATTTGTTAGAATATTTTCCAGCTACAGTTGTCATCATTCAAACCGGGGGTTGAGATTAGTTTTTCCAACACTTCCCCTTAATCTCAACATGCTGTCATTTTTTCTCATCTCCTTTGTTATTGCTACCATTTCCAAAAATTCCATTCTTCACTTCATCTTCAACATAGACACCCAAAGAAATTCTCAGATATTCCAATACATATTTTCCCAATGGCTTAGTGAAAATATCATCATATTGATCTTGTGATTGAACAAACTTTAAACATATCTCCTTGTTATTTACCAGCTCTTTTATAAAATGATATCTGATGTCTATGTGCTTGTTTCTTTTATGGAAAACATGATTTTTAGATAAAGCAATGGTGTAATTATTGTCACAATAAATCCTTGTGGCTTCTTCTTTATCATGCATCAAGTCAGGTAGCATTCTCCTCATCCATACGGCTTGACATGCCGCACTTGTCATTGCCACATACTCCGCTTCTACTGAAGAAAGAGTTACAATGGGATATTTCTTTGAAGCCCATGATAGTACCCCTATTCCAAAATGAAAAATAAAAACTAGAGGTACATTTCCTATCATCAACGATGCCAGTATAATCGTTGTCTGTGTATCCAATGATCTTGAACTCATCCACAGCTACATACAAGATTTCATATTTCTTTTTTCTAGAAACATACCCAAGTATCGTCTTTCTATTATGCCAATAAGAGTCATTTGAAGAATCCATGAACCTCGAAATAAGGCTCACACCATACATAATGTTCGACCTTGTGGCCGTCAAGTACATGAGACAACCAACTAGTATTTTGAACAATCTATGATCAACACTTGAACTAGTATCTTCCTTGCTCAATTTCAAGCTTGTAATGACTGGTGTAGGAGTTGGTTTACAACTCAGCTTATTAAACCTTTCCAACACATCACTTGCATAATTTGATCGAGAAATAAAAATTCCTTCAGCTGATTGCTTAACTTATATTCCCAAGAAGTATTTCATGAGAACAAGGTCAGTCATTTCAAACTCTTTCATCATGGTTGCCTTAAAAGAATTTATGAAAAGGTCTCCCATAAAAATTAAATCATCCACTTACAGAAACACAATCAACATCTTATTGTTTTCCATTTTTATATAAAAAGTAGGCTCGTTGTTGCACCTACTGAAGCCATTCTTAATCAAATAAGAATAAATGTGGTTGTACCATGCTCTAGGAGCTTGCTTGAGTCCGTAGAGCACCTTCTTTAGCTTGTATACCTTTTCTTCATGACATGAAATTTCATATCCTTCTGGCTATTGTACATAAGTATCTTCTTCAAGATAACAATTTAAAAACATTGATTTAACATCCATTTGAAAAATATGCCACTTGTTTTGAGATGCAATAGTAAAAATGGTTCTTACCATATCCAAATGCGCTACTAGAGAAAACGTTTCATTATAATCAATACCAAGCTGCAAAGTGAAACCTCTAGCAACCAATATTTCCTTATGCTTCAACACCTTACCATCCATGCCATGTTTGGTTTTGTAAATCCATTTCACATTTATGATGTCCTTTTCTTGAGGACAATCCACCAACTCGCAAGTGATATTCTTCTCAATAACTTCGATCTCTTCATCCATGATTTCTTCTCATGCCACACCTTTTATTGCTTCATCAAAAGACATCGGATCAACAGCTTCTGAAAATAAATAAAAATTAGAAAAATAATTTGCAGTTTCAACATTAAAATCAGATTCATAAATATCTCTTAAACGTCTTGTTTATCGCTGCAATAAAGTTGCCAATGTAGGATCCAATGAACTACTGCTATCAACTGAGTTTGGGGGACTATTTTCTAAAGGCGTATGGTTGGTGTTTTTGGTGAAATTTGTTTCCCAACTAAAAATTTCTATTTTCTTGAAGATCTCCTTGTTGTAGATGGTGGTGAAGTTTGTGCTATAACTTGTGGTGCACATCCGAAACTGGAAGAAGGTATTGCTTGAGGAATGCCCTTTTTTTCTAACACTTCATCACCCATATCATCATGTGAATCAGCTACTACTATAATTGATTATTTTTTCTACATTTCCATCCCATGCTTCATTCTCAACAAATTGCGCATCACGACTGATTATAAATTTTCTAGTACTTGGGTTGAACAACTTGTAATCCTCTGTATCTTCTAAATAGCCAACAAAAATACATTTCTCACCTCTATTATCCAACTTTCTTCTTATCTCTTTAGGTACATGTGCATATTCAACGCATCCAAATACTCTAAAGTGTGCAACACTATGCTTTCTACCGGTTTATACTTCTTGAGGACTCATATTCCTTACACTTTGAGTTGGACATCTATTTAAAATATAAACAACATTTGTTACTACTTCAGCCCAATAAGCATTAGGTAAATGCTTTTCCTTCAACATACTCCTTGCCATCTCCATGATGGTCCTATTTTTTCTTTCAGCTACATTGTTTTGTTGAGGAGTGTAGTGGGATGTAAACTATTATTGAATGCCATGTTCTATGCAAAAATTCAAAAATAATTAGAAATATACTCACCACCTCTATCACTTGTGAATACCTTGATGTAGTAACCACTGTGCTTCTCCTCAAGAACCTTGAACTACTGAAAGAATCTAGAATCATTTGATTTATGCGTCAAGAACTATACCCATTTCTTCCTTGTATAGTCATCAATAAATGTCATAAAATATAAACAACCTCCAATAGAATTTATTTGCATGGGTCCACAAAAATCTGAGTGTACTATCTATGGAGGTGCATACGCTCTTGCTAATTTTCCAACCAGGAAAGAGTTTTTGTGTTGCTTCCCCAAAATACACCCTTTATATACTGTTTCTAGTTTTTGAATCAATGGCAAACCTTTAACCATATTCTTCCTGTGTAGTAAATTTAGACATCCAAAATTAAAATGTCCAAATGTTAGATGCCAAATCCATGAGTCATCCTTTATAACTGAATGAATTTTTTTTTGTATTCCTTCAGCGTAGGACTCTGCATTAGCACAGGACTTACTAGCATTAGCAAAGACCTGATTTACATTGGCGGACTCATTTAGGTTGGCGTAGGACTCACTTTTTAGAGTGTAGGAGTCGTAGACCTGATTTTTCTTATCACAGGATTTGTTTTCTTGAGCTCAAGAATCACCCATTCGAGTGCAAGACTCAACTGAAGGCTGATTTTTCTTGGCGCGGGACTTGGTTGCAAAATGAGCTCCTGTTTTGGCTGCAAATAAATCATATTTTTTCTTTTTTCCTGGCTACAATCTCAAGGGAAACATTTTATTACTACTTATATTCACTTTTGCAATCAACTGAGTGCTAGGAGCCTTTTCCACAATCACATACTCATTATATTCCATATAAATATTGTATCCTTTTTGTACCAACTATCCAATACTCATTAAATTATGCTTTAATCCATCAACATAAAAAAACATCATTAATGACTTTCTGCTCCCCCTTTTTAGTTAGAATATCAACAGTTCTTTTCCCATTACATTCACTTGATTATTATTACCAAGAGTAACATTAATATTTACTGACTCATCCAAACTGGAAAAAAACTCTAGATTTCCAGTCATATGATTGCTGCAACCTGAATCTAGACACCAAATATCACGTGGACTTTCTTGAACTATATTACATTCAACCAGTGACTTTGTGCAAATTTATTTAGTGATCTTCATGTGCATGCAATAAACATAGATGTTTTTGTAGAATCTTCAGGCTGATTTTTATTATGTTTTCCTTGGTCATATTGCTTCTTCCTACATTCAAAAGTGTAGTGTCAATACCTTATGCAATAATGACAATAAACATGTGACTTGTCTTGTCTATGACTACCTGAATGATTATGACCATGCGGTTGATCATGGTTATGTCCTCTTTCACCTTTATTTGTAGGATTGTTGTTTCGTCCTCTAAATGTATTTCTACCTCTTCGTCTAGGATTAAATCTACCTTCTCTACCTCTTCCATGCCTTATAGAATCTTGAGATGAAAAAGAATTTTCTATGCCTGTATGTGATATATTTAGCCTTTGTTCATGGTTAATTAGAGAGGCATGTAACTCTTCTATTGTCATTTGACTTAAATATTTAGTTTCCTCTATAGCAACAACAAGAAGGTTAAACTTAACAAGTAAAAATCTTAAGGATTTTTCCAACTATCCTTTGATCTTCTATAGTTTTACCATGCCATTTTATTTGATGCACAAGCCCAACAACATGTGTAAAAAAGGATTATAATGAATCTGAATCTTTCATACTTAGATTCTCAAAATATTTTTTAAACAACTAGAGTTTTTCTTCCTTAAGTTTATCCTTACCTTGGTATGCGACTTGGAGAGTTTCCCATGCATCCTTTTCTTGGTTTTCTGCTGCGCAACTCTGGGAAGAATACTCTTGTGCATAGCTTGATGAATATAAAAGAGGGGTTTTTCATCCTTCCTTTGTTCTTTAAAAATATATTTATCTTGCTAAGTCAATGGGTTGCACGTTACTGCATTTGCAGGGTTCTTGATACCAATATTCAACAATATCTCAAACATCTTGGGATATAAAAAGAGATTTCATGGTCAGGGGCCAATATTCATAATTTTTTTCATTAAACTGGGGAGTCTATAGACTAGACAAAGTTGCTCCAAATGTGGACGCCATTAATGGTTGTCAATAACCTGTGCACAAATCTGGAAGCAAAACAACTCAATCTTGATGATTAGAATGACATGCTCTAATACCAAATGAAGGGAAGAGAAAGGGGAAGAATTCTGCTAGAGTAGAATATGAACACAAAACTCAAAATGCAAAGTGCAACAATAAAAATGATGAAATTAAACACCATGCAATGGTGGAAACACAATACAAAATGCACATCTTGAAACAACAATAAAAACCAACATATATCTATTTAGTTTTTGGAAAAAATTTCAGTAGAGCTTCGCTTCTTTGTTCTTATTCTTCTCCACAAAAAAATTCTTTATTTTCTCATTCTATTACATTATATTATCTTGCAAAATGCAGCACACAAAAGAAAACTAATACAAGAAAACAAAAATTAATTTGATCATAGTTGCATGTCAGATGTAGATGCACCTACAGAAAAACATAAATACATTTCCATGTTTAAAAAGAATGTCAGATATCAAATCTACACATTCACTAAATGCATGCCTTTTTCTTTTTGTCTAAATCTAATTTGTCTGAAGAATTTCCAGCTATAGTTGTTAGCATTTAATCCGGGGGTTGAGATTACTTTTTCCAACAAATACAAAGTGGAACAAAGAAAATAAGCTTGATGCAACTCCGTTGAATTAATTCTGACATACACATATATATGAGGTTTTGAGATTTCTAAAAGTCTTCTTAGATCTCATAATTGTATTAGAGCTTAATCTTGGTGTTATCTGGAAATGTGGTATGATTTTCACTTGGTCCGAGGCATTAAAGATTTAACCTTGTATACACACTGGAAATTTATTTGTATGTAGGAGGACAGAAAATCAGGCTACCATGTTGAGCTATATGCTAAGGTTTGCCTTTAAGATTTGTTCAATCATTAACGATAGACCCAGACACTCCTATTAGGTTCTTAAAATAATATTTTGTTCACATTCCTGGAACATGCACCACAAAACTCCCAACATCTCTCAATTGATAATTTTCAAGGAGGATAATCTATTGGCTTTGGGTCATGAACAGTTCGTAGCCAAAGTTGACCATGAGCACAAACTATATACTGATCTACAAACAAGAAAAAATATGTTGAGAGTGAATGCCAAGGTGGAGATTGTTAGATATGTGCCAACAAAGTTAAATTTTAGATCCCTTTGCAGTGCAGTTTCTTCCTCACTTACTAAAGGGAGGGTGTGGGGGGCTTCACCCCCACTGTTTTTGTAGGGGAGTCTTTTGGGGGGGACATGTTATGGAGCCCCCGTAGTGGGGGTTCAGAGGAGCAAAAATTAAAGAGTTAATCCCTTGTTTCAGGAAAGACGAATTCAACCCAATTCGACCGAGTTCAATTTTTAGAAAGGAAAATACTAATGGCATTTTTAAAGTCTAGTTTTAGGAGGAGGAATCATAATTTTACTTTTCCAATTATCTATACATATTTTTGTGGAGATCTAAAGTTTCTCAGAATGATTTCTCATGTAATTTGTTCATCTTGAGTTAATAAAGCTTGATATCTTACACCGTGGATGTTTCCCTAAGCACGCACCTAGGGTTTTACAATGTAAATCTAGTGTTCATCTCTTGCATGTTTGGTATTTTTGTATATTTTATTTTTCTCTATCTTTGTAAATTCTTAATTTTTTATTCTACTTTCTACATAATAATTGTTGCATAATCTCTAGTTTCCTAACAAGTGGTATCAGAGAGGGTCATTTTTTAGATTTTCCTAAATTGTTATGTGTTTTGTGTTGTTGTTACATCAGATGGAAAAAGTGTTGAGTGCAAATTTTGATGTGGAGAAGTTTAACGACAATAAAAATGTTGAGCTTTGGAAACTCAAAGCTCATGATGTATTTCTGCAAGAGGGGCTACATAAAGACCTCGATGGAAATGTAAAGAAACATTTAGGGATGGATGATGATGATTAGGAATATTTCTATACAAAATCTCTTAGTGCAATATGGATGTGTTTAGCATATAAATTTATTTTCGATATTGTAGGAGAAAAGAATCAGAAGGAAGATGTCGACAAGGAAGTAAATCAAGTAGAAATAAGTGAAGGTATGACCGATGAAGTTTTATCTAGTTGTAATGTTTCCTCTTATCATCATGAATGGTTGTTGGATTCTGGTGCTACACATCACATGTGTCCACATAGAGGTTTGTTTTCTTCTTACCAACCCCTTGACGGTAGTTCTATTCTTTTAGGAAATAATGTTTCTTGTAAAACTAAAGGGATTTTTACAATTAAGATAAAAATGTGTGATGGTATTATAAGCACTCTAACAGAAGTAAGAAATGTACTTGAAATACAAAGAAATATGATTTCCTTGTGTGAATTTTTATAAGTTCACAAGTCAAGTCTAAGGGTGCCTTAGTTATAATGAAGGATTTAAAGGTTGGGAACCTTTACATATTGTGAGGGAGTACAAATATCATTCAAGCAGCTATTGTATGTAAAAAATCAAAATATTCTAGTCATTTATGGAATCTATGTTTAGGGAATATGAGCGAGAAAGGAATAAAGGTTTTGAAATATTGTATGTTACTTCATGATTTAAAGTTTCTAGACATTAATTTTTGTAAGTATTTTGTTTTTGGGAAACAATGTAAATAAATTTTTGAAGTTGGAAGTCATGTAAGTAAAGGTATTCTTGATTATATTCATTATGATATTTGGGTCTACAACCTCTAATTTCAAATGGTGGAACGTTGTATTTTGTTACTTTTATAAATGATTACTCCAGGAGAGTATGGGTCTACTTTCTTAAGAGAAAATTTGATATTTTTAGTACATTTAAGAAATTTAGAGCTTTGGTTTAAAAGCGCGCTGGTAGTTTTATCAAATGTTTAAGAACAGATAATGGAGGTGAGTTCCCATCTTTGGAGTTTCAAAACTTGTAATTCCCCTCCTCGATTATAGTCATTGAGTCACCTTTGCCAGGGGTGGAAGATGTAAGGGCATGTTGACTTATCACTTTCCTTGCAAAATAATACAAACACTTTATTTGAGGTCTAAAGGCATTAAAGACATTGAAACCCTAAGGTAATGTTATGAATCTAGCAAATATTGGATTTTTCCAGCAAGTACAAAAGTCAAAAGCTCAGCTTTACTATCATTGATAAAGTTGAACTCTAAAAATTAGATAAACAAAACATGATAGACAACCTTGCTAAAATGTTGCTCTCGCATATCCGTCCTAAAATCAGTGTATTATGGGTTAAGCAAGAACTGAACATTGAGATAAATCTATAACTTCCACATCTCCTCATTTTTCTTTATATCATCGTATTGATCAGGATCTATATTATTTGTTCAAGCAAGTTCATGTCTCAGAGAGGGTAGAAAACTACTGCTACCGATGTTTTGTTGTTATATGTAGAATAAGAAGCATATTGGCGTGTATGAGGCACTTTATTGGGGTGTAATGTCTTCTTGTATTTATTTCTACATCTTCTTCTTCTAAGCACCTATACTACCTTTAATGTAACCTTTGTTGAATCATCCCCTTCCTTCTCATTATCTTTTATTTCGAGTAGTTGTATAGAATAAGACATAAATTTTCCTTCATTGTTTTCCCACTTATTTTTTTGAAAGATTTGTCTCTTTCACTCCTTTACACATGAAACACCTTGTTTATCTTTTCCATTCCTTCTACCAGTGCTATACAAGAGTTGTACAAAAATGGATTATTATTTTTTTTTGTGGCTAGGGCGTCCTCTTCAATGATCAAGTTTGAAAATTGTAGATGCAGTAGAAGGAAGATGAACTCTTTGGCAAAGGCATGTGAACTATTTGACAGATTTCCCCAAAGAAACACATTTAATAGAACATCAATGTTGTGGGATATACACAAAATTATATTTTGAAAGGGCCTCTTGGGTGTATAAGGAAATGGGCCATTAGCATGTATAAAATTTAGGTTCAAACAAGAACTATATCAGGTGTGTCATCTTAGTAATGCAACTCTAGAATAGTTGGAATTTTTGTAGAAAAGTTTCCCTAGAATTTTTTTTTGGACGACATGGGTATGGGATTGTTTAAGGTAGAAAAGGAGTTTTCACACCATCAGATATAACCAATTGTGGCATCCCCTCCAATGAGGCAGTGTATAAATACAAGGATGACCATATGAGAACCAATTATATACAATGAAATGGTTTCCAAATGAGTAATTTTCCTCTTCCAGCATCGTACCATTCTGTGTCAAAAATGTGGAAAGCAACGTTGGAAGTGTATCCAAAATTGTGGAATTGTGGATGCACGCAAACTGCTTGACAAAATGCCTGTATGAGATGCTGAACCAAATCCCATAATTTTTACTAGCTTTATTTGTCCAAGCATGATAGGCTCTATCCCTTCCTTGATATGATTCTATATTTGTTATTTTCATGTATGAAATTCTATATTAAGCTTGTTAATGCTAAGTGGTTTTGGGTGTTAGTTATTTTGTATAAATATAGGAATTATATCATTTTATCTTCGTATATGAATGATTTGGGTAAATGAAATACTATTTTAGTGACTCAGTATGGTATTTATTTATAGGGTTTTCTTGTAATGTGCTTATATGGCATTATAATTGAAGCCTTTAAGTTAAACACAAATGGTTTGTGTTGGTATGAACTTAAACTCGAGGTTTTTTTTATTTGGGCTTATATCTATGTGGGTATATTGAATCCCTTCTTCTTTGTGGGATCTTTGTATGTATAGTCGATATGTTTTCTCTATTCTGGGTTGTATAAAAAACTCTCTGAACTTAATTTAGGTATTAGATACAATGATTAAACATTATTAATCCTCACTGTTGTCATGGTTTGATATCTAATATTTTGGATATATCTTCGATTTCCTTAGTTTTGAAAGTTAGTTAGGGAGATATATAGCCATATCCAGATCTACTTGTAAAGTTGATGACTATATATTAGTTTTGAAATTGAATTCTTGAAGATTTAAATACCTAGTCCATAGTATCCGACATGGATCTTGTCATAAAATTTGTGACTTGTTGGGTTATTGGGGGACTCTTAATAGTGTTTTTTATGGCATTATTGCAATGTTTTGATAAGGTATAAGTTCCAATGTCTATGGATTTGGGTGTCATCCTTTTTGTTTAAAGTCATACAAGTTATATGGCACTATTGGAATGAAATTGTATCATTTTCGTAGGTTAATACCTTCCTTATGTCGGTATTTATCCTAATAATTATTACTCCTTAACTCCTACATTTGATTAAATATTTCTAGGTCGACTCTGGTAGAGAAATGGTTGAAGGAACGTTTTGTCAATTTGTGCTCATTATGTTGGTCTAGCTCAACAATCAATTTTTCACCTCATGAACTCTTGCATGATTAAGGTAAACTGAGCTCAAAGATGTTTGATTAATTAGGAAACTGGAAATAATAGTATGGAATTATATGTCAATACATCCGTATGTTGAACATTACTAAACCTAAAACTATGTCGTCATATTATTAATTATATCCGTTGCTAACACAAATAGTGATACTCCTTTTATTGGAAAAATACGTAGACTATTTGATACCCTTGAATGAAGACCATATATTAAAATATACTTCTATTGTTATAATTCTTGCGTATTATTTTATATTGCTATGTATATGAAGGAATATGATTTGTCTTTCTTATAGTGATATAATGCTTGAGTATAATTTGATACCGATAGATATATGAAGGATACAAGAATTGTTTTTCATAAATAGTTATAATGATTGGTATTAGTCAATGTTAAAAATCTATTTGAATAATATAAGATCAATGGGATCTTGTAAAGGATATGTGAGAGTTATAGTGTACAAGGATTTAGATAATGATAATTTATAAAAGTAATAATACTACCTATTTATTCAATTTTGCAATAATGATTGATTGACTGAACTAAATGGTTATGTTATTTGTATATAATTAATGCATGAAAGTACTTCTATTTAATGTTGTAGTTAGCGATGTACATACAAGTAAGTTCCGAAAATGTTGCAACCATGATCTGTGTCTCTATTGTTATCTATTTGATTTTAACTTAATGTAGTATTTCCTATATGCAAATAATAGATGGCATAAGTTATTATAGGAGGTATATATATTATTATGCCAGTTGTTATGAATTGCCATTCGCTAACAAATATTGTAGATGGACTACTTGAAAGATGAAAGGAATATGAAGTTTTAAATGTTGAATTTATTCTATTAACTAAAGAAAATTGAATCGTATTACTTGTTGGATTCATCAATAAATTATGTACCATTGTATTGTTTTGATTAATGAGGACCAATTATCCTAGTCGTATGTATTAATTCAAAAAAGTGAAATTATAAGACTTACACTATATTTAGGAAAATATGTTTTATCTCATTTTAAAGAAATGAATAAGAGGATTTCATATAATCACTGTGTGTTAACTTACATCTGATGTTGTGAGGTATTTTATTAAACTTAGTTACATATATGATTGTAATTACGAGGAATCACACATTCATATATATATATATATATATATTAAATGTAATTGAGTTTGGAATCTTATAGTTCCCTTTTAGGGTGAAATTGATGACTAGATATCTGGTGTGTTGTGCTATTTTCCTTGATAACATTGAAAGAATATCTAAATAAAATAGTCAACCTTGGTATAAAAATGTATCATAACTACCTTCTTGTGTGATCCTTCTTAACATGGAAAACTAAAACCATAGGGTGAACTTAAATCATTAAATTCGATAGAAAATTATAGCTTAAGGAAACAAAATACGAAGCTAGAGATTATCACCTTAGCATGTATGCTTAGTGCCATTTTCAGGAACCTGAAAGTTAGGAACAAAATGGTTATAACTTTGACTTGAGTATGGGGTTCCCTCCTAGGATTGGTAGTCATGTGTGTAGTAAGGAGAATGTGTTCTCTTAAGGTAGTAATACATGGGAAACCAACCTTTAACATAATTTAAAACCCTCTTGTCCCGATACATGTACAGAGTGAAGGATGTTAAGTAAAAAATATCGCCAACTACTCTTGAAATTCACCTTTAGTAGTTGACATTATAAATGAACTGGATACCCAAATTACATTATTGTTTGGGATTATTTGGTACAATGTTAAGATTTAATTTTGGAAATTATAAATATTTTAATTTATGATTAGTTTGTGAAAGGGTAACCATGAGATGGTATGCTAGCAGAAAAGTGAAAAATAGATATTTCTTGTAATGTGTCTAAATCATCATATTGAGAGAAACGGAATCCATGACGCGTACAATTTAATGTGAACCTTAATCTCTAAATAAAGAGTTACCCCCTATTTTTCTCCCACTTGTCCCATTGTGAAAGGAATGTATGTTGTGAAACTAGGTAATCATGTTCTTAGGGAAATTCCCTAGGATAAGAGCTAGTAGTCGCATGAGCATGCAAATATTCCTTATTAATAAATGAGTTACAAAACTAATTGCAAAACACTATTTAAATCAAACTAAGTGAAATTATTTTAAGATGAATGTAAATGATTCAATTGGGTCCTATGTTTTAGTTACCTTCACTTGAGAATTTTGAGTGTGAATCCCCTTTAAGTCCTCTCAATAAAACAATGTTAGCTTGACAAGAAGAATATCAATTTTCTTACAGTTACATGATGATTTTTGGAGATAAGGGTGTTCAATCACTCTATTTGTTACATTAGTATGGTGTGTAAAAAATTGAGTGTGAATTACCTAGATTTATTATTGATGCAAAATCACAACACCCCCCGAATGGCCTCAAATAATGAGTGGGGCATTTGGTGTGATTGCATAACATGGGACCATCTCTTAAGTTGTGGGATTTGCGGAATTTATATGGCCCTTCAGAGAAATCCAGCTTATTCTTCCTAATCCTAATGCTAAATTACTTCTAACGAAGGAAATGCAACCATGTACTCATATTCTAACAATGCCAAGGAGACAAAGAGAGTAGGAGAGCATGAAAATAAATAAATCCTAAACTACAGAGGTGATAGCACCAAGAAAAGGGGGTTGTTGGTCATAATCTCAGCTTCGTGAAGTGGAGAGAGGTGAAAAATGGAGAGGATGGATAGATGCATCACAGACCAAAGATAGATTTCACAAAAAACACCACTTCAAACCAATTAAACACAACTACTAGAACCTATAATAGACATCAGAAGTATGCATAATACACCCTACAATGATGAGAGGCTAGAAGAGACAGTAAAGTAAGGAAGGATGGACAAAATGCATCACAAAATAGATTTTATTGCTCCATGAGTTCACACAATACATCATCAACAGGTAAGAGGTAAGAAAATTCCATTATAGAGCAATGGGAGGAGACTTAAGCTCCGCATTCGACGCCAGGGAAGAAAGAGAGAGGGGCAGGAGAGAAAATATGAACAACCTTTTAGAAAATGCCCCTCCTTCACAATATATAGGAAGAATAAGAGAGAAAGGAGGGAAGAATTCGAGATCCTACTCTAACTACCGAGAAAATGCATTGAATTCACCAACTCCAACCACCCTAGAAAGCATTGAAATTCATGTGCAACAATGATGGGATTTACTGCAAGATCCATGCCCCCATGTGTTGTTCCTTGCTGGGCAAGAAAGGAGTCCATTCTTCATTATGAGGGCTAGGTGGGAGACTTGACAGCCTCGAAAAATGGCAGACCGAATCATTAATTGTCGTAGGTAAATAGAAGGTGCCAAGAGCTCTCCAAAAATTCCTTTTCCCATTCAAATCTAAATTCCTCTTCGAAAGATGTGGCCACCTAAAGGTCGAGGGTCAGGTGTTTAATGTAGGCTTGTAATATTCAAAACGAGTCTACCCATACAGGGTCCACGTGGCAGCCCTGCGCAATTTTAAAGATTCAACACCTTCCTCTTGCTCTTATAGTTGTGCCAAAATGACACGCGGCACCTTCCGCAGCCTGCTCTGTTTCCTTTTCATTTTTCCTAAGTCCCTCTCATTGGCGAGTGATGTTCTACCCTGCCCTAAGTCACATGGAGGATCAATGCACATTAAGCACCTACCTTTGGATTCACTCCTTGAAAGAGTGTTGAAGGGACACATGGGGCTTTCTATTGGTTTTCCTTTCCTTAGCCGATTCAACGGTTGGCTCTGCCCCTTTTGACTTATGGCCACATGGCGAGCCTATGCTCATTTGGGGACCACCTCCATATTTTAACCTTGAAGATGCGCCATGCTAACGTGTGGAGGCTTCCTTCGGCCTGTCCCAAGCTTGGACCTTTTAACAGCTGGTGTCCCCTTTTCGAACCTTCGACACATGGGGGGCTGGCACTAACTCAGGGTCTTTATCTTGGCCACAGAATTTTAAATTGTTTCCGATGAGGCACATGGAACCTTTCGTAGCTATTCTTTACCTCCCTCATGTTCTTCCCAAGTCCTTTCTGTGCGGGGTCATGTTTGATCAATTTTTCCAGCGGGTCAAAATTCATATAACAATTTGGAAACTCATGGGGACATCTGCTTGGTAGATGAAGAGGCCATTTTTCTTGTTATACCCATTGGGCATGAAGTCACGAATGATATCCCGATACTGATCTTATCCTAGAAACTGCGAGCCTAGCTGCTTACACTCTCAATTTTCATAAGAAAATCTTAGAAATGAGGTTCTTAGATTAGAAAATTATATTGACCTGGGGCTTTCAACCTGATTTGTAAATGGATTATTACAATATTCACCCAGAGGTACACTAAACCACATAGCAATACAACCCTAGAGCAACAAATCACCATGATACGCTATATAAAAAGGGGAACATCATACATGTCCCAAGTGGAACATGCAAAGTGTGAACAAACACTTGTGTTGCAAAAAGAAAATCTACTCCTACTCCTACACTAAACCTAACAAATAAAAGCTAAGTAAGTGTGTGTTACAGGCAGGGAGAAATACCTTCCCTTTCTTGAAAAATGTGGGCCATGTAACGAACTGCTACACCAAAACCTCGAGGCATTAGTGAAATCCACACATGAGGATCATAACATCCCACCACACTTCCGTAGAGCCTGAATCAGGCTAGGTTTGAACCCGCACTCCCATATGTATGAGCCCCCCTTCACCGACATTTAGGCACCCCATGAACCCCAGCTACATGACATAACCAATTGAGTGGGGATTCAAACACGGGTGGTCGCTCTGATACCAAATATAATGAACTGTTACACCAAAACCTTGATGCGTTAGTGAAATCCGCACATGAGGATCATAACATGCCATGTATATGGTTTGGCACTGAACATGGCAGTTATAATTAGTGAGAAACCGACAAGAAGTTGATCTTCTACCCAAATCATCAAGGTGTCAACATTAATCACAAATACCTCCTCAAGCTGATTGGCATTGGACTCCTGAAGGTGTTGATGGTGACCCTTGGTGCTTTGATACTCATCCTCACACCATGAAGTGGGCATCACTGGTTTTGGCTTCTCCCTTGGCTTGAATGAAGCCAAGTACCTGATTGGGCATGGTCTGATCTAATGGATGTGCCCATGGTTCTGAATTTCAATTCCAAGGATGGGGTCTTCCTGCAGACGTTCCTAGGTGAATGACGTGGGAGAGATGGGATCCTTGTGCTCTTTTCTTTACTCCTCCGTTGTTTCCTGAAGACTGACTTGCTCTTAGATAGCCTCTTCCTCTAGCATGAAATTTTTCAAATCAAAATCTTTGATCCACTTCTCTAGAGGACTATTTGGGGCAGAAAGGTCTTCTTGATAGCTCTCCTCCATCACGGATTCATCAATCAAATCAGGTCCTTCAAATGAAAGCAAAAAACATTCGATAATGCTTTCTTCATCAAGTGGCCTCAACTCTAATTTGATCTCTTTGAGCTACTCCTCTTCAATGGGACTTGGAGCTGGTTGTTCTTCCTCTCTCTTGACTGGTTGTGCAGCTTGGATTAGATACTCATTATCTTTAGAAAAAGTTCCATTATGGACACTACATTCAAAGCATATGGACTGTTGATCTTCTTCCTCTTGTTCATTTTCTTCTTCTGCTGCAAACTCAATTGCCACCACTTGTGGTCTGACCCCGGCCTCCTCTTAAGGTTTAACCATCAAGGGGATTTTTGTAATCCCAAACCTGAGAGCCAAGCTTACCAATATTTTGATCATTTCTTCTTTTCTTGGCTCTTTTTCTTTCTACTCTCCTTGATTGGTTTTTGGAGTCTCTCCCTGACATGGACTTGGGAGAGTAGGAGTAGTGGGTGGGGTCTCCACTAATTATTTATTTATCTGTGGTGGGGGGGAAGGTATTTCCTTTGGATGTTATGGAGGGGACTTAGATTTGGAAGGAAAGTGGGAAGAGGAAATGAGATGAGATGGAAGATTAGAAGATGGATAAGGGAAATCAACACTCGAGGTAGCAGATGGGAAGCTATACTCATGACATTGTTGTGATGATACTGATTGGGGAAGAGTAAAAGAAAAGCTATGAGGTGGTGGACTTACCCATTGACAAGGTTTTCAGGCACCAAGCTCGTAGGACTCTATCTCCTCAGCCCACTGTACAAGTTGGGGCAGCATCTTAACCATGAAGTCGAGCTTCTCCTATGGGCTATAATGTCTTGGAAAAGGGCCTTCCCATGGACAAGGTGCCTTGCAACCAATCTTGAATGCTTTCATGTGAGTTATAGCCCTGGAATGCACCTTGCTAGCCTACATTCTTTGAATCTTCTTAGCAAACCAACATTCTCCATGTAACTGTTACCATTATATGTGTCCCCCTGTTATTGATAAGCTCCATATCCAAATTAGCTTTGACACTACTCATATGGGTAAGCACAATGGTTCTGAATCTGATCATAATACTGATCTGGAGGAGTCATGAAATACATTGGAGGTGGACTACACTACTGTTACTGCAAGTGTAAGTTCCAAGAGGGAAATGAAGTCATGGTCGCACAACTTCATGGGATGCAAGAAGATAGAATACGCGGAAAGAAAAATGGATGAAAATGGATGGGAGAAGGTTTGTAACTTCAGAGATGGGTTTTTGATGAGATGGAGTCACCAAATGTGTTGAAATATTCCTCCAAAGGCTAGATCTCAGCAATAGCACATCGAACCTATTAAGATGAATATGTAAAGCTCTTCATTCTGGTCCCACCGGATGTGCCAAAACTGTTGCTGTGAAATCATAGCACCCCCTGAATGGCATTAGATATGAGCGGGGCATCAGGTATGACTGCATAACATGGGACCATCTCTCAAGCTATGGGACTTATGGACTTGAGATGGCCCTCCAGATAAAGTCAGTTGCTTCTTCCTAATCCTAATGCTAAACTACTTCTAAGGAAGGAAATGTGACTATCTATTCCTAATCTAACAATGCCAAGGAGATAGGGAGAGATGGAGAGCATGAAAATAACGAAAACCTACACTACAAAGGTGATAGCAACAAGAAAAGGGGGTTTTTGGTCACAATCTCAGCTGCCTAAAGTGGAGAGAGGTGAAAAATGGAGAGGATGGACAGATGCATCATAGACCAAAGATATATTTCACAAAGAACACGACTTCAAACCCATTAAACACAGCTCACAGAACCTGCAATAGACATTAGAAGTATGCACAATACACCCTGTAACGATGAGAGGCAAGAAGAGACAATAAAATAAGGAAGGATGGAAAAAAATCATCACAAAATAGATGTTATGTCTCCATGAGTTCACAATGTACATCATCAGTGGGAAAGAGGAAAGAAAATTCCATTACAAAGCAATGGGAGAAGACTTAAGCTCGACATTTGACCCCAGGAAAGAAAGAGGGAGGGGCAAGAGATAAAAGATGACCAAACTTTTACAAAATGTCCCTCCTTTACAATATATAGGAAGAATAAGAGAGAAAGGAGGGAATAATTTGAGATCCTACTCCAACTACCTGAGAAAATGCATTGAATGCACCTACTCCAACTGCCCTAGACAGGATTGAAATTCACCTACAACAATGATGGGTTTTACTGCCAGACCCATCCCCCTATGTGTTGTTTCTTACTGGGAAAGAAAGGAGTCTATTCTTCATTATGAGGGTAGGTGGGAGACTTGAATCTACAAAAATGGAAAACCGAATCATTAATTGTCACAGGTAAATAGCAGGTGCCGAGAGCTCTCCAAAAATTCCTTTCCCATTCAAATCTAAATTCATGTTCGAAAGATATGGCCACCTGAAGGTCGAGGGTTAGGAGTTTAATGCGGGCTTCCAATATTCAAATGAGTCTACCCATACAGGGTCCATGTGATAGCCCTGTGCATTTTAAAGATTCAGCCCCTTCCTCTCACTCTTATGGTTACGTTGAATGGACACGTGGCACCTTCCACGACCTGCTTTGTTTCCTTTTTATTTTTCCTAAGTCCCTCTCGTTAGCGCAGACATTCTACCTACCCCGAGACACGTGGAGGATCAATGCACATTAGGGGTCTGCCTTTGGATTCACCCCCTAAAAGAGCACTGAAGGGACACATGGGGCTTTCCACTGGTTCTCCTTTCCTTAGCCAATTCAATGTTTGGTTCTTCCCCTTTTGACTTCTGGACAAGTGGCAAGCCTACACTTGTTTGGGGATCACATCCACATTTTGACCTTGAAGATGATCCGTGTTGATGTGTGGAGGCTTCCTTCGGCCTACCCCAAGCTTGGACCTTTCAACGACTGATGTCCCCTTTTCAGACCTTAGACACATGGGGGGCTAGTGCTAGTTCAGGGTCTTTCTCTGGGTTGCTCTTTTCAAATTTCTCTGATGAGGCATGTGGCACCTTCTGCGGCTCTGTTCTACCTCCCTTGTGTTCTACCCAAGTCCTTTCTATGTGGGGTCATGTTTGATCAATTTTGTCGGGGGGGGGGGGGGGGGTCGAAATTGGGATAATAGTTACATGATGATTGTTGGAGATAAGGGTGTTCAATCACTCTATTTTTTTGATTGCATCCTATGTTTTAGTTACCTTCACTTGAGAATTTTGAGTATGAATCCCCTTTAAGCCCTCTCAACACAACAGTGTTAGCTTGACAAGAAGTATTGAATTTACCTAGAGATACATGATGATTGTTGGACATAAGGGTGTTCAATCACTCTATTTGTTACATTATTAAGGTGTGTAAAATTTATAAATGAATGTCTCCTTCTAACATGTATCTAATACTTAATTTTCCAAGAATCCAAACTTTGTCAAGTGTGAAAACATAATCCTTGGGACCTTGATGATTAAGCATTTAAGTTGAATAAATGGGATATACGGTTATTTGTAATAACTCAAAAACAAAATAGAGTAACCTTACAAATTAAATTCTTATCTAAATACAACGTGTCATCTATTTACCCTTGAACTAATAAAATTCCTTTGTTTCATGTGAACCTTTTTTGTTGCAACTGAAATAAATTAAAAATACAAACGAACATACAACTTAAATTACAAATCCTTAGAACAAACACTAGTGGCCTCATGTATGCTCATATGTTCCTATCAACAATCATGATACATCATTCTATTACGAGAAGATGAAAGAGAAAATTCAGATGGAACTATTGCAAGCAAAAAATTAAGTAAGATAAAAATAATGTAGCCTAGATAAAGAAGAATGAAGGACTCCATGACAAGTGATTTTTAGATAAGTAAGGTCTATTAAAAAATATGACTGTAATATATGTAAGAACAAGGAAAGTGTTGTGTTAGGGATGGTGTCTATATAGGAGCTTAAACTGTAGCATAATTATTTTGTTGTGCCTTGTCATTTTGGGAAGGTAGCCTTGATGTGTTTCATGTTACCTATGCGGGATAAAGTTTGTGAAAATGTCTCATGAGTATGTGTTGTCCTAAGAAATCCCTTGTGTTGTAATGTATCAAGCAATCTGAGTCAAAAAAACATTATTGCAGTATTTTTTATTGTTGTATTTGTGTGTCAAAATTTTGGGCATTACAAAAATTTTGTTAGGAAGTTGGGATTGAAAGGCATAAAACCACAGGCTACACTCCAAAACAAAATGGGGTTGTTGAACTCATGAATAGGAATCTTTTAGAGAGAGTAAGGAGCATGCTCAACAATGAAAATTTAGATAAGTGTTTATGGGCAGAAACAGTTTGTACAGATTGTTATCTAATAAATTTCTCACCATCAATTGTAATAGACTGCATTATTCTTGAAGCGGTATGGATAGGTCATCCATGTGATTATTCAAACTTGAAAACTTTTGGTTGTAATGCTTATGCTCTTACTAATAAAAATCAGCATTCAAAGTTAGACACAAGATCAAAGAACTACATATTTGGTGGGTATGGTCAAATAGATGGTGTTAAGGGATATAGAGTGTGGGAATATACTACCCAAAAAGTCATCATTAGCAGAAATGTATACTTTGAGGAGACTTGTCTCCTAAAATTAGATGTTGAAATCAAAGAAGAACAAGAACCTAAACATAAAAAAATGTGAAGGTTGAAATTCAGCCATCTTTAGATACTAAAACTAATGAAAAAAAATCATCTACAGATGTTAAAGATGTTGAAGATTCACAAAAGCTCGAGGAAACACCTAAGCATTTAATATGGAGGTCACAACAACAGGAAACACCTCCACAACCAGTTTGGAGATCTACACGTGTTAAACATCCTCCTAGTAAGTATGGTCCCAATATTTCAATTGCTTTGATTTCTAATGATGGATAACCTAATTGTTATCAGGAATAATTGGAAGATGTGGATAGTTTCAAATGGAAAAGAGCAACATAGGAGGATATGGATGCCTTGGAATATAACAGGTCATGGGACCTACTAGAACTTCAAAAAGGTAGAAAACCAGATGGTTGCAAATGGGTTTGAAAATGAAAGATAGGTGTAGATGACAAAGTTGAAAGGTTCAAGGCTAGAATGGTAGCGAAAGCATTTGCATAGAAATAAGGTATTGATTTTCATGAAATATTTTCATCAGTTGTTAAACTTGTTTCAATTCGAGTAGTATAAGCACTAATTTCTTTACTTGATTTGGATTTGGAGAAATTAGATGTTAAAACAACATTCTTACATGGAGATTTGGAAGAGGATATATATATGGAACAACCTAAAGGATTTCTACAAAACAGAAAAAAAAAAATTGCAAGCTTAGGAAATCATCTGATGGCCTAACATGGTCAGCCAGGAAAAGGTACAACAAGTTTGATGCTTTCATGATGAGAAATTTTTTTCTAACGATTGATTACAACCATTGTTTTTATTTCACATTTTTGGATGATGTCTTATTCATTATATTAGTAGTGTATGTTGATGATATGCTTGTAGCAAGAAAAATCATGGTAGAAATCAATAATTTAAAGGTTCATTTGGTTAGGACATTTGATATGAAAGATATATGAGTACAAAAACAAATATTAGGCATGGAGATACATAGAGACAAGATAAATGGTAAGCTTTGGTTATCACAACATAAGTATCTAGAAAAGATACTAACCAGATTTGGCATGGAAGATGTGAAACTAGTTAAAGTCTCTTTTACTTCCCATTTCAAAATTTCTTCAATTTTATGTTCTAGAGAAGAAGAAGAAAAGGAATATATGTCTCATGTACCATATGCTAGTGCAATACAAAGTTTAATGTATTCTATAGTATGTATATGCACTTGGATTTATTAGTAGATTTATGGAAAATCCAGGTAGAGAACATTGGTCAATAGTTAAGTTGGAGTTTCACTACTTGTGAGGCACAAGTGATTATTGTATCACCTATAATAATTTTGGTGATTCAATGTGGATATTTTTATTTGGATTTTGTAGGTGATTTAGATAAAACAAGATCAAATTGTGTTTATGTTTTTAAACTTGAAGGTAGTCCTATCAGTTGGATGTCAAAGCTTCAGACAATTACTGTTGTGTCAACAACTAAGGAAGAATATGTAGTTACCTATCATGCTTTTCATAGAGACAATTTGGATAAAATGATTATTGAATGAGTTTAGAAGAGATCAATAGAAGATGAAGGTATTGTGTGACGATAAAAGTGCTATTTATTTGGCTAAGAATTTGGCTTATCATAGTAAGACAAAGAATATTTTAGTTAAGTATTTTTTTTAAGACATGTTATTGATGAAGGGACAGTAACTATGGAAAGCATCCACACCACAGAAAATTTTCTGATATGTTCACAAAAAAGTACTATTAGAGAAGATAAAATGTTGTTTGGCTTCTCTTGACTTGCAGAAAAGCTGATGAGTTAGTCATGTAAGATATAAAGTGGATTTTTTGTGAAGGAGGAGATTGTTAGATATGTTCCAAAAATGTTAAATTTTGGATCCCCTTGTGGGGTGGTTTGTACCTCACTTATTAAAGGGGGGTGTGGGGGTGCTTCCCCCCCCCCCCCCCCACCTCATTCTTGTCATAGGGGGGTCCAGGGGGGAAATGACATGTTATTGAGACTCCCATGACGGGGCCTCGAGGGAGAAAAAATGAAGGAGTCAATCCCTTGTTTCTAGAAAGAAAATTCAAAAAAATTCTACCATTTCTATTTTATGAAAGGAAAATCTTAATGGTGTTTTTCCGCTGTATTTTGAGGAGGAGGAATCCTATTTGTACTATTCTGATTAGGCATATATATATATATATATATATATATATATATATATATATATATATATATATATATACATATATATATACATACATACATATATATATACATATATATATATACATACATACATACATATATATATATATATATATATATATATATATATATATATATGTATGTATGTATGTATGTATATATAGATTTGCGATCTAAAGTTTCTCATAATGCATTTGTATGTAATATTTTCATCTTGAGTTAATAAATCTTGATATCTTGCACCATGGATGTTTCCCTAAGCTCTGACCTGAGGTTTTACGATGTAAATCTAGTGTTTGTCTCTTGTATGTTTGGTATTTTGTATATTTAATTTTTCTCTATCTCTATAAATTGTTAATTTGTTATTCTACTTTCTGCATACTCATTTCTGCATAATTTTTGGTTTCCTAAAAAATAAAACTCATCAATGAAACAAACAATAATTGAAACCACCCTGCAAATATACTACTCCTCCAATATGATCATACTTCTTTGATACCAAATGACACGGCTGAACCAGATTTACAGAGTATCAAAACATAAAACATTCACATCTTCTCTTCAATTCATGCAGGGTTATAACAATATGTAAGCTTAATACTTATATTTTGAAACATCCTATTGAAGAGGATTCAAGCCAAGATAATTTTCCAATTTTATCTCTCCACTCTTATATTAGTGACATGGTTATACAACTCAGATACCTCACAACAAGCTTATTATAAATATATATCACTCAAAATAAACCATGAAGAACTAATTTCCTAAAAAAATATTTTTCTTGATAGAAAACCTATTAGCATTATTTACAAAATTATCCTTCCTTTTACAAATTCAAAATTACAATTGCTTGCAAGATGTCAAGATTTTATGTAGGTAGATGGGAGAAGTTAAAACATTTCCAACACTCTCCCTTAATGTTGACATCCCATTTTTACAACAGATAGATAATCTCTTAGATACTCAAAGATAACTTTTCATAATTCCTTAGGGAATATATTGATAAACTGATCTCCAAATCTAGAAAGTTCTAAATAGATTTTATCATTATTTCCAATCTTTTTAATGAAATAATACTTACTATCAATATATCTTCTTTGCTTGTGAAAGACATGATTCCTTGACAATATAATAATGAATTTTTTCTTTAAAAAAAATCTATGTTGCCTCTTTTTGATCATGTAAAGCATCTAAAAAATCGACATCCATACTGCTTGATATGCTAAAAAAGTTGCTTTCAAATACTCTATTTCTACTAGTAAAATGGTGACAATGCAATACTTCTTGGAATCCCATGACACTGCAACCTATTCAAATTGAAAATAATATCCAAATGCACTCTTCTAATCATCTATGCTGCCTAAAAACATTATTAATAATTTCAATTAACCGAAAATCATCACATGGTTCATATAAAATGTCACATATGGTTGTTACATCTATATATCCAAGAATTTATTTCCCAAGTTTCTCATGTGAGTCCTTTAGATAATCCATGAACCTTGATATAAGGATAAATCCATACATAATATCAAGCTTAGTTGTCTTCGAGTACATTATACTTCTAACAAGTCTTTTTTATAAAGATGGTTTGACATTAGATCCCTTATCATTCTTGCTCAAATTTCTTCATATGCAAAACTAGTTTTGATGTTGGATTGTTGTTTAAGATTTTCAATCTCTTCAAAACATCATTTGCATACTTTATCTGACAGATAAAAATTGCATCATTTGACTTATTGACTTCAATGCCAAGAAAGTATTTTATTAAGCCTAAATTTGTCATTTAAAACTATTTTTTCCATGCTGACATGAACAATTAAACTAATAGATTTCCATTAAAAATTAAATGGATAATCTAAATATAAATATACGATAAAAATTTGACCTTAAGTATTTATTTTTATATACAATATGGGAAGACTAATACTTTCACTAAACCCAATTTTTTTATCAAGTATGCATGAATATGACTATATCGATCTCTTAGTACATTCTTAATAACTCATAAAGAGATTTATTCAATCTACAAACTTTGTTGTCACCTCCATACACTTCATAACCTTGTGGCTATTGCACATAAACCTTATCTTGCATAATATTATTTAAGAATTCCTATTTTACATCCATTTGATATATCTTCCAAAAAAATTGTGTTGCAACATGGATAGTTCTATTTTTCCTTTTTTATGTTTGGACACGTACATGTAAATGTCTCATTATAATAAAATACACAATGTTGTGCAAAGCTGTTGAACACCAATGTTGCTTTGTATTTTTAAAAATTTCCATTTGTATCAAATTCGGTCTTATACCCATTTAACAACAATTATACTCATGCCTTTTCAAAGATTTACTAAATTCGGTGTATAATTACTTCTAATTGAATTAATTTATTTTTCCATATAATTACTCCAATTATCATCTTTAACCACCTCTTCAAAATGTACATCACCCTAAGAAAACAATGCAAAATAAAAATACAAATCTACGTTTTCTTTTTATTATTATTATTGGCAAATAGTTTTTTGAAAGGGACTATACCCTTGCACAATAGGGCTCAAGAGCCATATTTTACCATAACAACATTGCAAAAAGTGATAAAAATCAAGATATAACTAAAAATCCCAACAATAGAAAACAATTTGCTAACTACAACACACAAAAACTAAAACACAACATCATAATAACAACTGCCCATAAGAAACACAATAGGTCAACAACCCAGATTTAGCAATGAGATCAAATAAAATGATAAGATCCATGTATCTTTCGGGATGATAGGGATTTACATTTGGCATATCCCTTATTTTCCATATCAACCACCATCCATTCCTCTTTTCCTTCCATCACTGATATTGTCAGAACAACTTCAAGTGATTTGATATGAATGTTACCTGCTAGGAATGTGACCCGAAAGAGGGTGGAGGTCAAAGCACAATAATTTATACCTAAATCATTTCCTTGAATAGAATAATCTGAAGGTAGTTCTTTTGTATTGTTCAGAGAATCTTCCATTGTGCGTGAATCAACTTGTGGGGGTACTAGTTTCCATAGTCGGCTCTGTATGGGGATTTATTGTTAGATGCTCTGGTAGATAATCCTTCCACCATCCAGGTTTGGTATTTCATTTAGAATTTTCATATTATTCTATAATATGACCAGTTTGGAAGCACCGTTGACATCTAAAATCAAGTCCTTCATAGTTTATCCTCTGCACCCACAGTTTGTCACTGATCTAGACATTGATTTCTACTAGAAAGGATTGGGAGGTATCAAGGTCTACAAGGATGCAAATATAAGTAGTATGGGTTTGAACGAAGGTCTTATCATCAACTGCCGCACATGAGCCTAGAGTATCCCCTATAGCAATCAAACAAGTTATGTTCTGAAGCTGAAGCGAGAGTCTCGACAAGTGAACCTAAACTAGGTAGGTATAAAAAGAGTCTCTTAAAGGATCAAAAGATGGATATCATGGTTCGGACATAAGCCCGTGTTCACTCCAAACCCAATGTTGGTTAAAAATTAAATCCCTATCTTTAGGAGTTTCAAAGATACAAATGAAATATGTTTTAGCACAAGGATAAAGCTCAATCTTACCTTGTATCTTTTCCCACCATCTTTGTGTGAGTAAGTCATGGAGCTCAGAAATTTTATGACAAAATTTGTGAAACTTGCATATGTGACATAGCTAAGAAAGAATTCCCTCCTCCTTTAGAAATTTTTAAAGGATATCCTCATCAATTTTTAGTGTTGGGGTCTCCTTTGAGGGTTTCAAGAGCTTGTCAGTAGGTTTTAGGATCTTATCTATATGGCCTCTAGCTCTCTGTCTGACCACCGTAGAAAAATATTTGATGTTCCCTTGATTGTGACTATTAACACCCTAAAATACCTCCCTAGGTATGGATCTGACCCCTGCCCTGACGGCGCTGATAATAGGGTTGATTCATTTTTTCCCTCATTATTTGGTCTTTTAGGGTTGGATTTTTCATCCCCACACCCACAATCACCATATTTGGAACCATTGATGCCACTCCTATTTTTAACAAATGTATTCATAGGAGAAATTTCTCTATTTTTTGATGAATCAGATCCAATCATGTTACCATCTATCCCCATGGCCAAATACATCCAAGACATAACTTCCTGATCATCATCCATGGAGTGGCAACCATTTCCACTCCCATTCTGGATATATTTGTGGTCACCTCTTAAAGTAGAAGAGTTAACGCTTTTAGCAGAGCCACTGGGTTAGTCTCCTTGCTGCATGTTTTTGACAAGGGGTGAGCTTTGGATTTTTGGTCTCCACAAATCCTGCCCAACTGTGTTGTCCATCGCCCCTATCTGTTGTCACTTTGAGAATGATCACAAATTTTCTTGAGGTTCTTGTTATGTCTCTGTCGTTATATCTCGGTTAGGATAATGTGAGTTTGGAGTAATCATTGCAATGAAAATGTACTTATGATTCTCCTTCTTAAAAATTTGGAGTGGATGGGAATCCACCTAACTTATGTATGGGGAAATGCCTTGAAGTAGTGTGAGCTAAGGGTGTGGTGGAAGGTGATGCTAGAGCAACACATTGTGGAACCAATTGATCGATTTTTGCACCATTTTCAGATTTCTCATCTTCACCATGAGGTATTGTTATGGAAATTTTTGTTGAAATGTCAATGCTACCATTCCATTCTTTTTCACTAAAGTCTACATATGTGTTTAAAATATATTTCTTGGGAATGGCATCAGATAACATTTTTTTTACTACTCACTATAACAAAAAAAAAATATTTTTACCTTTTTCATAAATATTTCTCTTCTTTCTTCTAGCACATGTGTGTACCCCACACATCCTAACACTCTTAAATTTGATACACTATTTTTATTGATCTAGAATTTCTATGGGACTCTGGCCTTGAAAATTTTAGTGCATTATCTGTTTAATATGTAAATTAGAAATATTATTGCTTTAACACAATAGATATTTAGTATATTTCTAACCCTCAACATACTTTTGGCTATTTCCATGATCATTTGGTTTTTTATCTTTATTACACCTTTCTATTTTGGCATGTACCTAGTGGTAAACTATTTCTTAATACCAAGATATTTACAAAATTTTATCCAATGATTCAATACAACTCCCACATGGTCTGGTATCAATTCTCTATTATAATAACCACTCCATTTCTCCACCATAACCTTGAGTTCCTTAAAAAAGCCAAATGTTGTTGATTTATGCTTCAAAAAGTAAATCCATGTCTTTCGACTAAAATCGTCAATAAAAGTGAGAAAATATATGTTTCCTCCTATTGAGGGGTTTGCATGGATCCACATAAATCAATGTGAATTAGTTCAAGTGTAACTTTTCCTTTATATGACTTACCCTATGGAAAAAATTTAGTGTTGTTTATCTAGAATGCATCTCTCACAGGGTCAACTAAGGTGCTCAATAATTGGACAACTTTCTACCATATTCTTTTTATACAGTAAATTTAAAACCTCTAAAATTGAGGTGTCCAAATCCGAGATACCAAAGCCAAGACTGGTCCTAGGAAGAGATCTTAAAAGAATTTGTAGATATCACTACAATGATAACTTGAGATTTAGCTCCCTAAAATATCACACTTTTCTGAAAAATGTCACCTTGATTATAACTTGAGAAAAAAAAATTGGATTTTTTTTGCTTTTACCCCAAGGTATCCTTGCCACAATTACTTGATTATTTATGTTTTTCCAACTTGCATATTTTCCACTGCAATGACTACTTGAGGACATGCGTGAGGATTTTGGCTACTAAAAGATCCATTGGGATATCTCACTAAAGTGATAGCTTCAATTGTTATTATGAGCTATTGACAAGTAACGTTGTCTTTTGTATCTTATTTTAACAAGAGGTAGAAGGGCGTTTACATCCTCCTTAAAAGTTGTAATGACACCATTTTTTGTTTAAATAATTTGGCTCGTGGCTTAAAATAAATATCACTTCGGGAGATATAGAGAACTTGGATTGGCATGGGCTATATGCATGTGGTTCAAATATTACATGGTGGCATGGAATTTGACTTAGATTACAAGGAAGTTCCTTTTAAAATATGGTTAATTTTTTTGAAATGTGCACATGAAACCTTTTAATGTAATGTTTCATCTATATTCCTACACATAAAAAATCAATCACTCCCCTTATCAACATCAATTACAAAAGTAATAACTATTCTGCTAAATCAAATAACATAAACCGTTCGACATTCACATTGCATTGTGCACATGCAATTGCTAGTAAAATATGGTTAGCAGATTTATTTTAACTACTCGCTTCAGTGAGAACTTGAAAGCACGGAGACTATGAGGTTAAATGTGAATTTAAGAAACCATTTGAAATACATGTTACCATGAGATCATGTGCATGTGAGAGGGTATATGCAAATTGACCTCGTATAGATTTGGGAGACTTGCCTAGAATGATTACTTGCATAGACATGGAAACATCCTATTTATGGTTATTTATGAGCTTTTTACTAGGATTTATATTTAGTATAAAACATGAGTTTTTTCAAAATAAAATTGACACCCTTTTTGTATGAGATGCGTAACACTCGTGATCTTATCAAAACATGCTTGAATTTAGGATTAAAATAAATATTAGGAAAGAACTTTGTTTCATCAATTTTAATAAAAATATTAATGGTTCTTTTGCCCATTATTGAAAATTTTTTTGTTATGGCCTAGTTTAACTTCTAATTTTATAGATTCAGCCAAAATTTTGAACATTTTACTATTTTGTGTCATATAATTATCGTACCTAGTGTAAAAATAAAATATTATTAGTGCTCTCTTAAGTAATATATAGAATAGTGAGTAGAGTCAAATTTGATTTATTTTGAAAAATTAGCTTTCTACCTACTTAAATCAAACTACTTTTTCCTATGTATTCATTTGCATAATTACTAGAATTTTTTTGCAATTCTTTGACACTGAATGTGTGATTTCACATATATTAGAATTTAATTTTGGTTATAACCGTGCCATCTGGAGTTAGATGCATAAAATTTATGTTTGGTTCATATTTCATTATTAGGGGTGTTTTTTCATTAAAGGAAAAGAGTTTTTTGAAAGGTATTATACCCTTGTACAAAAAGGATCAGAAGCCAAATTTGAAAATTAAAGCACAAGAAAGAGATCAAAATCCAGATGAAACAATAAAGCCCAACTGCAGAAAATTGTTTGAAAAGAAAAAAAACCAACAACCAAAAACGCATCAACAAAGAAATAACTGATGTGCAGTGACCAAACAGCAATGGCACAGCAACATCATTGTAAAAAAACAACAGCTAAGAAAAATGAACCAATATAACCCAGCCAAACAATAATACAGAAAATAATATTCTAGGCGTAAAGGTGTCTTTCATAGTGAATTTTTTTTATTTTTTTTTTACCGTTAACCAACCTAATGAAGCCTTTGTGGTTGGAGGAAAAGACAAAGGAGGATCATTTTCCTTAGTCGTATTTGTTCCAGTTGGGACGGCTACGTTATTATCCTAAGAGAAATATTTATTTTTTTCCTTGCGAACATCAACAACTTGTGCATTTTTCATGCTTCTCACAATTTGAGTTTCGGATAAAGGGGTTTCTGATGTAGAATCATATTCAGTTTTTGTATCTGCATTTGAGTCTAGATCCTTTTTTTTCTTCAAAAATCAGGAGATCTGGGAGGGAATATTTCCACCAGTTGTATTTCTCATGTTGACGTTTTTTCATCCCATAAGCAGTAGAGGTGTCTCCTAAGAAAAAAACACCTTCTACACCAGAGAGGTAGACCTTCATAATCTAGAGGTTGTGACCAAGTTCTATTTTTCTCTCTAAGATCTATGGTTGTAGGAATGTTTTTATCAGTATCAAGTTTCACCATGATCCGCTCATAGGTAGTATGGGTGTAATTAGTGGTTTGAGAATCTATATAGAGTGTAGTTCCCAAGGTTTTGCCAATGAATGTCAGACAATACTGACACCAAAATGGGAAGTGTAAATGGGGCAGCTTGATCTAAACAAGTTTCCATGAGAATGATTCCATGAATGAGTTAAAGGAGGGGAACCAGGGTTTAGTGATCAAATATTTAGATTGTAAGTTCCAGAGCTTCGAAACAATGATGTTTTTACCAGCTATTGAAAACAAATTCACAATGAAAATACCTTTAGCACACAGGTACAAGTCTATCCTTCAAGTTAAAATTGGAGTCTAGTGCTTAGAGATCTGTTAGTGTAAAATCACAACACCCCCGAATGGCCTAGGATTTGAGATGGGGAATTTAGTGTGATTGCACAACATTGGACCATCTCTCAGGTTGTGGGACTTGAAAACATGAGATGGACCTCCAGATAAGGTTGGCCCCTTCTTCCTAATCTACCTACCACAAGCTACTCTAGTGCAGGCAAGAGCTAACCTAGTCCTAATCTAACCATTCGAAGGAGATAGGGAGAGAGAGAGGGTGAAAGAGAGCCTACACTAAGTGGTGATACACCACAAAAGGAAGTGGCGAGATACTCTACTAAGGGAGAATGAAATAGGGAAAGGGGGACTGAGGGAGGTCAGACAAAAGGGACATAGACCCAGATCTAAATCTGCCATACAAAATCCATGAAGCACGACATCTTTCACCTGCAAACATGAAATACATACCTAGGGATAAAACAAGAGATAGAGAGGCACAAAGAAATAACAAAACAATGCCAAGGGTTGAAAGACACCACAAAATAATATTTAATTTCTCTATTAGGTGCACAAACTATTACATGTCTGCTCAGAGGCACAAATATACTCGTCAGGCATAGGAGAAGGCTTACAGCTCAAATGAGTTAGGAAACAACTTTGACAAAGTTTCCCCACATCCCATAATGTCTCCCCCTTCTCAAATGAGAAGTTATGACAATATATAGACAATGAAAACTAAAGGGGAAGAAGAGAAACTCGACTTTGTTCCTAAATTCCAACCACCAACCATCAATTCCCACTATGGATCTTCCCATAATCTATCAAGTCTTCCTGTCTATGTCTGCCTAGCATGTTGAAGAAGAAAGAATGATAGATCAAATCAAATCTGATCTGGTAGCTGAAGCAATCATAATTTGCATTAACATCCTGAAAGATGTTTTCCCATTTTTCACTCACCCAACCTCATCAAAATTAAAGTTTCATGCTCCCATGGCATAGACGAGGTCGATATATTTCCAAAAAGTTTTCTTCCACCCAAATCCAAGCTTCCAGTCAAAATATATGGTCATCTGAAGATCAGGGTCATGGGCGCATAATATTTAAAAGAGTCTCTCTATACCGGGTCCATGTGGCAACCTCGTGCACCTTGAATCTTCTGCCCCTACCTTTTGCTTCTAAAATCATGTTTTAATGACATGTGGCGGCTTCCGCAGGCTCCATGGTTTCCTTTATATTTTTCTTGAGTCTCTCTTGTTGGTAGAGACATTGTGCCTGACCTGAGACACTTGGAGGCTTCACACTCATTTGGAAATTGCCCCTTGATTTTCTTGGTCGAGACACATGGAGGCCTCTGCTTGCTTTTAGACTTTTCAATGGCCAACTTTACCTCTTCGAAATCTAGGACATGTGGAGGGTTGGTGGTCATTTGGGAACATCCTTTTATGATGTGCCTTTTAAATTGTGCCGATGAGACACATGGCACTTTCCGTGGCCTTGCTTAGTTTCTTTGTGTTTTGGCTAAGTCCCTTTTTCTTAGAAGAGCCATAAGTCTGACCCTGGACATGTGGAGGCTTAGTGCACATTTGAGTCTGCCCCTTGAGTTTTAACCTTTGGAGTTACACCAGGTTAACATGTGGGTATGTCCACTAGCCCTTCTATACCTAGTCAATCCAATGACCGCTTCTACCTTTTTTGGATCTGGAACACATGGAAGGCCTGTGCTCGTCTGATTCTCCACATTGGGACATGCCTTTGAATTTGCAATGATGCAACACATGGCACCATCCGCTGGCTCTCTATTCTTATCCGATTCAACCCAATGCCTTTCTCGGACCCTTTTTGACTTTTTTAGACCCTAGACACATGGAATCCTTGCGCTCATTTGGAAACTTGCTCAGGATTTTACCTTTGAAGTAGTGTTGAGTCAACACATGACTTCTTCTGTGAACACCTTTATACTTAGTCATTTTAGGCCTGCTCTATCCCCCCTTTTGAATTTTCAGCTATTAACTCTGCCCCTCTTCGAACCTGGGACACATGGAGCCTGATACTTTTTTGAGTCTCCAACTTTGGCTTCGACCCCTGAAGGTGCGTTGTTTTGGCACACGGAGGCTTCTGCTAATCCTTCGGTACTTAACCAATTTGGGCCCACTCTGTCCCACTTTTTAACTTGAACTATGTGGTGAGCTTGCGCTCATTTGAGAACCCTCTCTTTGGACCCAACCTTGGTGTTACGCCTATTAGACACGTGGAGGATCCCACTGACTTGAGACTTTTTAACTACCGACTATCTCCTTTTGGACTTGGGACATGTGGAAAATTTGCACTTGTTTAGGGTCTACTCTTTGGATGTGTCTTTTGGAATTGTGTTGAGCTGACACATGGTGCCTTCCGTGAGTCTATTGTTTTACCCTGAGTCAACTTGTATGTGTCTAAGATTGAAAACCTCGAGCCTTTCCCATTTTCTTTCCTGTCAAGCTATGGGTTCCTTTTGGCATTGTTTGATCCTTTCCAAACCCTTCTCCTCCATTGTAGATTCCCATTATTACTTGATTGTAGGATTTGAGTGTGAGATCTCAGGATAGAGCTGACCCTTAGGTTTTCTTCTGCGCGGGGGCATGTTTGACCAATTTTACCTAGGGGGAAAACTGGTATAACAATTTGGTGACTCATGTAGACATCTTCTTGCTAGATGAAGGGACCATTAGCCTTGAAGCATCCATTAGGCATGGAGTCAAGAATGATAGCTTGATACTAATCCTTTTTGCTTTGAAACTTCTCTGCAATTTCCTGCATCTTGCTAACCCTGAACTCGCCTTGTTGGGGATTTACCTGTTCCCTAGAATGGACTGTCTTGAATCTGATTTTAGTTGATCTGTATTTGTGTTTTATATGAAACTAGTAACTGTTACAAGAAACTATGGGTCTCTTTGTACAAACAATACAAACAAAACTTATGTACAAAGAAAAACATCATACATGCCTCAAATTAGACATGTAGAGTGTGCACAAGAACTTCATTTGCTAAAAAAAAATCTACTCCTACTCCTATACTAACCTTAACAAATAAAATCTTAAAAAAATCCTTCCATAGGAAGGGAGAAATAGCTTCCCTTCCTTAGAAGGGGCAACCATGTAAATGTTTTGATGCTGAATATGGCTTCTTGTATGAGTGAAAAATTACCTTAAGCCGATCCTCCACAAATATCATCACAGTATCAACTAGAAACAAGAGAAATACCTCTTCATTCTTTTGGTCACTTGGTTCTCGGAGGTATTTTTGTTGATCCTTGGCACTTTGAGGCTCTCCCTCATGCTTAGAAGCAAGCATGACTTGTTGTGGCTTCTCCCTTAGCTCCAATGAATCTAAGTACCTGATTGGGCATGGTCTGATCCTTTAGATGTGCCCATTGCTCTGAACTTCTACTCCAAGAATGGAGTCTTCCTGTTGACCTTCCTAGATGAATGGTGTGAGAGAGATGGGGTCTTCCTACTCTTTCCCTTCCTCCTCCTAATAACAACATGGAAGAATCATATCTTCCAACCCTATTTCTAGAGGGTTGTAATGAAGAGCGGGATGTTATTATTGAATGCTCTCCTTCATAACAACGGGCTCATGTGCTTGGAAGGTGGATGATGGATGAGTAAATGATGTTATCTCCTCAGGCTCCTCTCCATCAAAGAAATCCTCCAAGTTAGAAAGATAATCTACTGCCTTGTTGTCCTGCTGCATGTGCTCGACCTTGCCCATGGTGTCCTCCTAATATGTAGTTTTCTCACCATGGTTCCCCTCTTCTTCAAACATGAAGTTTGAAAGCTCAAACTCTTCTTTGACATTAGAGCTTAAGGGAGATGAAGTGGGAGGAATAAATGAAGGTTCTTCTATGGCCTACTCTGCACTTAGAGCCTCTGAAATTGTATGGTCCTCCACAACCAGAATGTACTCCTCTTCTTTTCAATTCTGAGTAGCTCCTTCTTCCCTACTTGTCTTGTAGCTGGAGCTTCCTGCACTTGTGGCTTGACCTTATCCTCCTCTATAGGCTTAACCAACAAGGGAATCTTTATAAATCCAAACCTAGAATCCCAACTTTTCATATTTTTTGTCATTTCTTCTCTGTTGGGTTCCTCTTCTTGTTGTTATCCTTGGCTAGTCTTTGGAATATCTTCCCAACATGGACATGGGAAAGCCAGAGGAGTGGTGGGTGGGGTCTCCACTAGTTGTTTGTTTATTTTTTGTGGAGGGGAAGGCATTGCTTTTAGCTCTTTTGGAGGGAACTCAGATTTATAAGGGAAAAGGGAAGAGGAAAAAAGATGAGATGGAAGACTAGAGGATGGAGAAAATGAATCAGTACTTGGGCCAGCAAGTGAGGGGCTTGACTCTTGACACTGTTGAAATGATAAATTTTGAGAAAGAGAAAATGGACAAGGAGCTGGTGATTGAGTTACCCATTGAGAAGGTTGTCTCACACTTTTCTCATATGCCTTAATATCCTCAATCCACTTTGCAAGTTGAGAAACATTTCAGTCATGAATTAAACCTTATCCTAAGGGTTGTAATGTCTTTGAAAAGGGCCTCCCCATGGACAAGGTGTCCTACAACCAATTCATAATTCCTTCATCTGTGTCGTATCCCTAGAATACACCATGCTAGCCTCCATTCTTTGGATCTTCTCCAACAAACCAGCATTCTCCACGTAGTTGTCACCATTGTATGCATCCCCTTGTTCTTGATAAGCTCCATAGCCAAACTGGTTTTGACACCGCTCGTATGGGTAACCATAGTAGTTCTGAAGTTAAGGATAATGCTGATCTAGAGGAGTTGAAAAATGCATTGGAGGTGGACTGCATTGTTGTTGCTGCAAGTGTGAGTTCCAAGAAGGAAATGAAATCATGATTGCACAACTTCATGGAATGTGTAATGTAATTAATTTTATAAATCTGATTATCAGAAGCAATATAACACCAATGAACAAAATATTTCATATAAATGATCTCAATGTGCAAGAAGAATAGCTTAGCCACTTAAAGGGGGCAACCTCCAAACCAGACAATAAGAATCGAATGCTAAATATGATGATCAACTACTACCTACTAACCCCTATATATACTATTCTTATGCTATGGCCAACACCAAGCCTGACCCACTAATGAAAATATAACATATATGAAAGATATACTTAATGATAAGAAGTTATGATACCCATAAGTTAGATATTTACATCCAATATAGAATATATGATTAAGGGTAGCATGCCCCTCCCCTTTGAAGAAACATTATCCCCAATGTTGAGAAGATATGGATGCTTCTGTAAGAAATTTTCATCCTCCCAAGTCACGTCTTCATTGTCTAGATTTTTCCACTTGATCAAATACTTAGTGATGACACTTGACCTCAATCGCTTAGTGTGCATCTGAAGGATGTACTCTAGTTCCAAGATGATTCTACCCTCTTCATCAAGATCGGGTAACACAATTTGGGTTGATACTGTCTATGTAATTACCTTCTTTAGGAAAGATACATGGAAGACTTGATGAATTCAAGTAGCCGGAGGAAGTTCCAGTTTGTATGCTACATTTTCAATCTTCTGTAACACTTGATAAGGACCATAATACTTAGGTGAAAGATTGTTATCCCTTTTCTTTTGTTTTAAGGACATTTGCTTATATGGTTGTAAATGCACAAAAACCCAATCACCGACTTCAAAATGTCTTTCAATGTGATGTTGGTTTGCCTGCTACTTCATGTGGTTTTTTGACATGACCAAATTATCCCTGAGACTAGAAAGCACCTCATGTTGGTGTTGAATATGTTCTTCAACTTCTCGAACCTTTGGCTAGACTCTCAAAGATGAAGTGATAGATGGTGAATGGTACCCATATAATGCCAAGAAAGGAGACATTTTAGATGAAGTATGAAAGGAGGTATTATACCACCATTCTACCAATGGTAACCATTGGACCCATCTCACTTGCTTATCTAATGTAAAACAATGAAGATATCCCTCCAAACACTTGTTTACCACCACTGTTTGCCCATCAGACTGGCGATGATAAGAGGAACTACGAGCTAGTTGTGTGCCCAAGCATGAGAACAAGTCAGTCCAAAAATGACTAGTAAAGATAGGGTCTCGATCACTTATTATAATCTTTGGTCTCCCATGTAGCTTCTGAATTGTATCCCTAAATGCCATTGCTATTGTACTCGCAATAAATTAATGTGATAAACCACAAAAATGGGCATATTTGGTGAGTTTTTCCACCACCACATGATTACATTTTTACCTTCTAATTTAGGAAATCCTATGATGAATTCCATGAACACGTTTTCCCACCTTTGGTTAGGAATAGATAGAGGTTGTAAAATACCTAGGGACTTAATTATTTCACCCTTATTTTTTTGAAAAACCATGCATTCTGACACAAAATTTTGGACATCTCCATTTAGCCCTTCCTAAAAAAAATCATGCTTGATTCGATGATAAGTCTTTAATTATCCAGAATGACCTCATACTGGAGAAGCATGGAGCTCAGATAGAACCCTATTTTTAAGGATTGAATTCTTACATAGATATAATCTATCTTTATACCATAAAACATCTCCTTTCCATACAAATTTTTTTGACATGCTTGGATCTTGTTGGAGATTCTAAATGAGATTTTGTGTACCTGGGTCATTTTTCCATTTATACCTTGCATCCTCTATCCAATCCTCTTGTAATACAAATATGGCACACAACAATGCCTAGGTAGATTCATCCTTTGGAGATAAAGCATCAACAACTACATTCTCTTTCCCTTTCTTATATATTATCTCAAAATCATACCCCAAAAATTTTTAGACCCATTTCTGTTGTTCTTCTGATGATAAACATTGCTCTAAGAAGTATTTCAAACTATCATGATTTGACTTTACTTTGAAATGTTGTCCCATTAGATATGGTCTCCATTGCTTCACTGCATGAAGTATTGCTAACATTTCTTTCTCATAAAATGGTTTAGAGATATTCTTACCTTTCAATTGGTGGCTTTCTAAGGCAATGGGTTGCCATTTTTACATGAATACTACCCCCATACCATACCCTAAAGCATCACATTCAACAATGAATGCCTTTGAAAAATATGGGGTGGCTAGAACTCAAGTGGTGCACATGGCCTCCTTCAACTTCTCAAAGGCCATAGTAGCTTGCTCGTTCCAATGGAAAGAGTCCTTCTTTAATAAAGGTGTGAGTGGTGCTATGATGCTGCTATAATTCCATACAAATCTACGATAATAACCTGTAAGCCCCAAAAATCCTCTAAGATTTTTTAGGGTTTTGGCAACCTTCCATTCAAGCATGGCTTTTATCTTGTTAGGATCTTGGGAACCTTCCATTCAAGCATGGATTTTATCTTGTTAGGATCCACTTTAACACCTTCATAAGAGACAATATGACCTAGATATTCAACCTCCTTTACACCAAAAGAACACTTAGAAGGCTTTGCATAAAGTTGATTTTGCTCAAGAGTTTCTAACACCTTATTTACATGATGTAGTTGTTCCTCCCATGTTTTTCTATAGATTAATATATCATCAAATAACACTAAAAAAAACTTTCGAATAAATGGCTTAAAGATGGAATTCATAAAGCTTTGAAATGTAGAGGGTGCATTTGTTAGTCCAAAATACATTACCAAGAACTCATAGTGTCCTTCATGTGTCCTGAAGGCTGTTTTATGAATATCTTCATCCCTGATTCTAATCTGATGATATCCAGAACTAAGATCAAGTTTTGTAAAGTAAACAACACCATGTAACTCATCTAGTAAATCATCAATTACAAGAATAGGAAACTTATATTTAACTATGTACTTATTGAGTTCCCTGTAAATCTTGACACATGTGCCAATTGTCAGCTTTTTTTCATACCATCACTATAGGAGAAGAGTAAGCACTTTGACTATGATGAATAAGTCCTGCTTCTAACATATCTTGAAATATCTTCTCAATCTCACTTCTTTTTCATATAGGGGTACCTATAAGGTCTGATGTTGGGTGGTTGACTACCTGGTAGTAGCTAGATGGTATGGTTATGGTCTCTTTTTGGAGGTAGGCCCCTTGGGAATTTCTCCAAACACCACTGAGTTGTCATCTATAACTGCTTGCATATCTGCAGGTATAAATGTATTGGAATGATTTTCTTCCAATGAAAATAGCTATGCCATAAACCCTTCTACACCCTTTCAAATCAATTTTTGCATTTGATGAGAACTTACCATCTGTGGGGACTTTTTTGTTAGTCCTTTTAGTTTAAAATTCCTCCCTTCTGGTTGAAATTTCATGAACAACTCTTGGAAATTCATTTCAATGGTTCCCAAGGTGGTAAGCCACTGAACCCCTAACACAATGTCTACTCCTGCCATGGCAATGGCATACATATTGCTAGTTAGCAAGTAATCTCCCATGGTGAGATTAATGTTATGGAATTTTCCTGGACAACTAACAGTTTTCCCATCAGTGATCATGACTTGATATTCTATTGCTGGATAAACAAAGCAATTCAAGTGTACCGCTAACTAATTATTGATGAAATTGTCAGTACTTCCTGAATCAATCAACAGTGTTACCATCTATTTTTTAAGAATCCAACTACTTTGAGAGTTTGGGGATGTGCTAATACTGGAAATTACATGGCATGATATTGTTGGTTGGGGATCTCCTAATTCATCCTCTATCTCTACCTCTTCATCTTCTTCATTTTCTTCTTCTTCAGTAGGGTCCCTCAATGTAGAACAACTTCTTTTCAACACACTTATGTCCCAGTCCACATTTGTTGTCACAATTAAAACATAACCCTTTGGCTCTCTTTTCTTCAATTTTTTGAGGTGTTAGTCTTACTAGCCGAGGGAATGATGATGGAAGGGTGCTATGATCTCTGATATTACTGACAGTTTGTTTCCTATTGGAAAGAAATTATTCCTCTACCATGCGTGCCATGATCATAGAATCTGAAACCTTATGAGGATTAAACATATGCACCTCAGTATCAATTTTTTCTTTAAGACCCCCAAGAAATAAGTCATCCAAATTATCTTCAGGAATATTTTCCACTCGTAAGGCAAGGTTTTGGAATTGATGGATGTAATCTTTGATTGTTCTTGTTTGTCTAACCTTTGTTAATTGACTGAAATAATTCTTTGAAACACTAGAACTATAGTGCAATTACAACTCTTCAGTGAATACTTTCCATGTAATATTGAGGCCACTCTTTTTCCTTTGAGCACATAACCATCGATAACAAATGAATTGGTCAAGTTCAAGATACAATGATGCCATAGTAACCTTTTGTCCTGATGGAATCTAATGAAGATCAAAGAAATTATCCATCTGGTTAATCCAATTGAGTGGATCATTTCCATCAAACTTACGCATTTTCACTTTTGGAATCACGTTACAGGCTTGTAGAGTGTTTGTATTTGGATTTTTCATGTTTACAGATCAACCTTGGCTAGTTTGTCTATTACTTTGACCTAAAGATCCACCCTGGTTAATATGAGTATGATTGAGTTGTGGCTGATTAGGAAGGCTATGATGACCCATGATATTGTAACTAAATTGGTGAATGAAATCCTCCAATCATTGTTCAATATTTTCTACATCTTCTTTTCTATCCACTTTTACCCTTCAGGTTTCACAACTCTAACTCAAGATAGCTGACCTTATGGTCAATTGAAGTAAACCCCTAACCCTTAGGACTCTGTAGATACCCCTTATGAATCTAATTCCTCAACATATTATCTCATCCTTATCAGGTGTTTTACTCGGAGTGATGGTATTCTTTTTAGCTCTTGTCGAAGGCCCAACCGTGATGCCCCAAAATGGTAAGATTTAAGGATCAAGGTCGAAATTTAGGGTTTGGGATTTCAATATGAATTCGACCATTTTTTTTATAAAACTCAAAGAATGAACTCAAACTAATTTTTAATCTTCTTTCTGGCAATGTAAATAACTTTGAAAAATTCAACACATTGCACCCTAGGTAGCCGAATTATGAAAAACATAAAACCGCTATAAATTTTGCAAAGTATGTCAAACATTCTTAAAATTTGGAGGGAATCTTACTTTATTGATTTCTTCATGCCACATAAATATCTGCAGAAAATTTCAATGCTGATTTTGAGATATGGATTGAACCATCACAAAAAACTTTTGGACGGATCTGTAGGATAAATCCGAGTTCTATATGCTCTGACTCCCACATTGTTGCAATAGTAAGTACTTGTATCCAGTCCTGATTAATCAGCAGCAATGTATGGGGCATGAAAGTGAACTACAATATGTCAGAAATTGCATTTCAATGTGAAAGTAGAATATGTTAGCCACTTCGAGGGGCAAACCTCCAATGAAAACAATAAGCACTCAAATCTTGATTCATGATGAGTTCCCAGAAAAGCTACCTACTAACCCCCTATATAATCCTATTCATCAAGCTAATCGAGTGTTCCAAGGCCCACCCACTAGATGTTAATTTCATCCAGTAAATGACAAGATTTGATACTTTTCATGATTACAAGTTATGATTTGCCACAAGTTGTCTAGATATTTCATAATTTCAAGATACATGACTCATGATCATGAACAGAATGAAACACACAATGAAAGATGCTGCCAGTGTTTTTTTATCGATGTACAGAACTCCACTCCACATTTAGGTATTGTCACGCCTTATGAAATTCTAGATGTCTATGCATAAGCATGAAGCTGGTTTCACCGGATGTAAGACTTTGCATGTGCCTTGAAAGGAAAATCCTAACCGGTAAGATCTTTGAACTGTTCTAAGATGAAGTGGTAAAATGATTCAGAACCTGTCCCTAGGGTAGTGCAAAAAATTGCAAGCTTACATGTGGTCGAATAAGACGCCTATACTGATTAATTGTTGATGCTGTAGAGCACCTTGATAAAGATGATAACAAATTTGACCTCAGTGTCAATCACCTAGCATGCCAAAACTATTAGTATGGTCACACGGTGGCTTATGATATACTGATGATCAATGCAGACAAGCATACAACCATTAGACATTGCTTTTTCTAAATCTTCATCTAGTGAATCAACTCTACCAGGGCATGGACTAGATTCTTCAGTGTACACAAGTACAGGAACATCTGGTTAATGGCCTAGGATATTAGATGTTCATTCAAACCAGATTGCAAACACCATCATCAGTACAAACTCTTAAGTTTAAATGCCATCATAACACCTAAAATGTGAAACCTCCAGATTAAGGTTAGCATTCCTAGACAGCGTAATTTATGCTAGTGGCATGCCATACACATCTTAATCAGTATCATGCACGAAGAACTATAACTATAATCTCTAATCTAATCTTATTGCTCAAAGGCTAAAGCCAAGCATATGATATAGGGTGAAACTTTCATGCATTTGTCTTCTCTTCCCCATGATATACCAGAAAAGGAAGTGGTTGAGGACACTCTGCTGGGGAATAATGAAACGACGAAATAGGGGACTGAGGGAGGTCAGACTAGAAGTGACACAGACTGAGATCCAAATCTCGACCACCTAAACTCCATGAAGCATGACATATTACACCTGTAAAGATGGGGGGCATACTAGTATGAAAAGATAGGGATAGAGAGTCATTTATGCTCTCAACAGACCCCTGTCAAGGGTATGAATGTATGTATGCATAGTTATACAATATTACATGTGCTGTGTAAGGTGTCATAGACTGTGTACATGTGTGCTGTGAGGCGCAAATGCGTGCGTGTGTACGTGCACATAGGAGAAGGCTTACAACTCAAATGTGTGTGCGTGCATGAAATGTGCGTGTGTGCGTGTGTGTGTGCTTGCGTGCATACTGTGTCCCCCTTCTCAAATGTGTATGTGCTGTGTGGGTGTGTGTACAATGTGTGTGCGCAATGGGTGAAGAAGTGCGTGCGTGAGCGTGTGTGTGCGTCAAGTGCGCAACGCACCTACCATGTGTGCCCACTGCAGATCCACCCACAATATGTCAAGTCTACCTATCTATGTCTGCCTGGCGTGTTGAAGAAGGATGAACAACAGATCAAATCAAATCTGATCTAGTCGTTGAAGCAATGCAGATTCTACATTAATGGCCTGAAAGATGTTTTCCCCACTTTTCACCCACCTAACCTTGTCAAAATTAAAGTTTCATGCTCCCATAGCATAGACGAGGTCGAGATATTTCAAAAAAGTCTTCTCCCACCCAAATCTGATCTTCCAATCAAAATATATAGTCATCTGAAGATCATGGTCGCAGGTGCACAATATTTAAAAGAGTTTTTCTGTACCGGATCCACGTGGAAGCGTCACACACCTTGAAGATTTGGCCCCTACCTTTCACTTCACAAATTGCACCAGACTAACACGTGGCGGCTTCTGCAGGCTCCATGGTTTCCTTTGTATTTTTTGTGAGTCTCTCTTGTTGGCGAAAACACTTTTCCTAACCCAAGACATGTGGAGGCTTCGAGCTCATTTTGAAATTGCCCCATGATTTCAACTTTGAATTTATACAGACGAGACACATGGAGGCCTCCACTTGCTTTTGGAATTTTCAACAACTGAATTTACCTCTTCGAACTCTAGGACATGTGGAGGGTTGGCGCTTGTTTGGGAACTACCTTTTGGGATGCACCTTTGAAATTGTGCCGATGAGATACGTGGCTCTTTCTGTGGCCTTGCTCAGTTTCTTTTCATTTTAGCTAAGTCCCTTTTGCTTGGCGGGGACATAAGTCTAACCCTGGACATGTGGAGGCTCAACTCACATTTGAGTCTGCCCCTTGAGTTTTAACCTTTGGAGTTACGTCAGGCTGACACATGACTCTGTCCACTAGTCCTTCTATACCTAGTCAATTTAGTGTCCCCTTCTACCTTTTCGAGCTCTAGAACATGTGGAAGGCCCGTGCTCATCTAAGTCTCCACTTTGGGTCGTGCCTTTGAATTTTCGGTGATGCAACACATGGCATCGTCTGTTGGCTCTCTATAGTTAGCCGATTCGAGTCGATCCCTTTCTTGGACCCTTTTTTGACTCTGTTAGACCCTAGACACATGGAAGCCTCATGCTCATTTGGAAACCCGCTCAGGATTTAACTTTCAAAGTAGCGTTGAGTTGACACATGGCTTCTTCTGGTGACACCTTTATACTTAGTCATTTTAGGCCCGCTTTGTCCCCCCCTTTGAATTTTCAGTTTTTGACTCTACCCCTCTTTGGACCTAGGACACATGGACGCCTGGCACTTTTTTAAGTCTCCAGGTTTGGCTTCGACCCCTGAAGGTGTGCCATTTGGACACATGGAGGCTTCTATTGATCCTTCAGTACTTAACTGATTTGGGCCTGCTTTGTCCAACTTTTTAACTTAGACTACATGGTGAGCCCATGCTCATTTGGGAACCCACTCTTTGGACCCAGCCTTGGTGTTGCGTCGATGAGAGACATTGAGCCTTCCACTGATTTGAGACTTTTTAACTACCGATTCTCTCCTTGTGGACTTGGGACACATGGAAGCTCGGTGCTCATTTAGAGGTTGCTCTTTGGATACATCTTTTATAATTACACTGAGTTTACACATGGCACCTTCCGTGGTGTCCCCAGATTTCATCCTGAAATCTACGACTACCCTATCCAAAAAAAAATTGTTCTTTTAAAATAATAGGTTGTTTTGTGTTTTTATTGCTAGAAAGTCCTTGTATTGCATCAAGATATTCCCAAAGAGCCATATTAGCAATTTTCACTAAATACCCAGATGCCCAAAATTGTTATATTCTGTCGTCAGTATTTGTCTGTGGGAAATTTGTATTTAATTATTTTGAGCCCCGTTTGAGGCAATTTGTGCTCCGTTTTGACCCTGTTGTGATTGAACATGTTATTATTCCTATGTAGCAGAAAGGTTTTAACAAAGAATAAGTTCTGAGCTTTATTTGTGACTTTTGGCAATTTTTCGTGTTTTTGTGTTTTCTTGTTTTGTTTTCTATGAAATTTCTCTAGATCAATTCCTTTGCCGGGTTAGCCCGATTCTTGTCCTAGAGTATCCGAAGAACATATACGCATGTTATGCCCAGAGGAAGTCACCATCGGAGGTTTGGTTCACTGGGAAAAAGCAAATTCGTGCACTAAAAAGCCTCTGTGGGGTTGGGCACATTTTTGGAAAACAAAGGATTTAAGTGGAGCATGGGAAAAATAGAATTAGCAGGAAGGTGGGAATTTATTGCCTACCTTGCACGGTACTTTTTCCCATGATAGAAAAGTCACTTAAGCTGCAGTGGGAAAATTAGAGGCAACAGGAAAGCGGGAATTTATTGCCTGCCTTGCAGGGTAAAAATTCCCATGGTGGAATAAAAGAAAAGTGACTTAAGTGAAATCATGGGATTTTATTGCCTGCCTTGGAGGGTAAATAATCACATTGTCAAAGTTAAATCACTTAAGTGGATCATGGGATTTTTGGGGCTGATTTGTAGGCTGATTTGTGTCTGCATAATTATTTGTAGAATGATACAGGTGCTCAGGTGATGTTAGTAAAATTCATGCTTCCTTTGCATGTAAATATTAAACGTCAAATTTTGGGGCAGAAGGCTTGAATTATGTAGATTTTTTTGATTAAAATTCACTGTGCATGCTCCGGTTGACATCTTTGTCTGAATTAATTGCAGGAGTTAGATACAGATGATTTTATACAGAAAAGGAACTTATATCAATGTCCAATACATTGAATATTTCCTCCGAATTTGAAGGATTTTCTATATCTGCACCAGTTTCGAAGAATTCCAGTTAAATAAGAAGAAAAAGAGTTGTTCAGACAAAGATAGACAAATCTATGGTGAAGAAAGATGAAAAGAAAAGCACAACAGAGTCATGCATCACTTCTAAATTTGCAGATATTGAAGACACGGATCTAGGCTCGGAACCTCATGCTGAATTGATAGACAGATCCAGAGAAGGAAAGAATTCACTCATGCATGCATGAAAGACTTCACTCATACGTGTAGATTAAAAGCAAAAGAAATTATTCGAGCTGCAGCTTTTCTGTCCATAACCTAGTTGCCAGAGTTTGTTATGCAGTTGCAAATCCATATGCAGATCAAGATCCAGATCAAGATCTCATAGTTGCAAAAGCTTCTGGCACAAAGGATTCATCCTCTTGTTTCAAATGCAGCCCGTGAAGAAGTCAGTGCATGGAAAATTCCTTCCAAGATCTTGTGCATGTGCTCTCATCTTCCACTTAAAGCCTTCATTGAATTTGCATTCACCCAGAGTGCTTTCTAGAAATTTTAATTGCTCATATGCAATTAAAAATATAGATGATGAGTAATTTACGGCCAACCTTGCACTGATGCATGTACAGGAGAAGAACTGCAAAAGCTTCAAGGGTAAAAGAGAAGACAATGCGAAGGCAAAATTCCAGTTGCTTCCAGTTCCAGCTTGTTTCAAGATCTAGATGCTCCCAGGTCCAGTTTGGTGAGAATCAAAGGAAAAAGAATCAGCTGCATGCTGACATGAAAAAGGAAAAGACTGTAATTTTCCCTCTTCTTTCTTCTTTCCTCCGACAAAATTAATTGAGCGATCAATTAAATTATACAACTTAAGTGATTGGTTTAAAAGCCATTACTTGAAGAAGTCAACTACTTGGAGATACTTGGCAAGCATGAAAAATAGAAGGTTCTATCTTCAATTGCAAATCATACATGTCATGCAAAGAGGAATTCCAGGAGGGAGATTGCCAGTTGTTTCCTTTCCCACTTCCACATGTGTTAGTTCAACTAAAAGCTTCCGATGTGTACTTTCCCTTCTACATTCTATAAGTAGAAGAAGAACTTGTGGATTAATGATCAAAATTTGTAAGCAGCAACCTTGTGTTCCAGACTTTTTGCTGAAACCCTTGAGAGCTAGTTGAAGCAAAGGAATTTATAGGAGCAGATTTCTAGAGAACTTTGTGTCATGGTGTATTGTGTTTCTTGCATTTTATCTTAGATCTTTTAATAAACTCTGTGTTATTTAGGATCTATATCTAGAGCTACCTTTGCTTAGAATTTTGTGTTTATATCTAGTGGTTTCTTCTATGTGCATGCAATCAACTCTGCCATCTATTGATTGGGATGCACATCTTCCCCATTTCTTCTCTATGTTGATATAATTCCCTTTCCTTTCTTCTATAAATATTTCCTTTCTTAAAAAGTTGTTTACTTGCTGCAGATATGTTCAGTTATGGTTCATGAACTGAGTAGTTAAAGTAAAACCCCATTTAGATATTAACATACTTTAATTGAAAAATCTGACATGGAAGCCTCACTGATAAAATGAGGGAGATTTATCTCATGACTGCCTAGGTTTTGTGCTATGTAGAAAATCTATCCAACATTCAGTGGGTCTGTTGTTTTTCCTTAAATCAAATTGTATGTGGCTAAGTCTAAAAACCTAGAGCCTTTCCCATTTACTTTCCTATTGAGCTTGGGGTTCCTTTTGGTGTCCTTTAATCCTTCGCAGACCCTGATCCTCCATTATAGAGTCCCATTGTTACCTGATTTCCAATTGTTTCCTTTCCCATTTCCACATGTGTCAGTTCAACTAAAAGCTTTCAATTTGTACTTTCCCTTCTACATTCTATAAGTAGAAGAAGAACCTCTGGGTTAATGATCAGAATTCGCAAGCAACAACCTTGTTTTCCAGACTTTGTGCTGAAACCCTTGAGATCCACTTGAAGCAAAGGAATTTACAAGAGCAGATTTCTGGAGAACTTTGTGTCACAGTGTATTGTGTTTCTTGATTTTTATCTTAGATCTTTTAATAATTCCCCATTTCTTCTCTATGTTGATATAATTCCCTTTCCTCTCTTCTATAAATATTTCCTTTCTTAAATAGCTGCTTACTTGCTGCAGAACTGTTCAGTTATGGTTCATGAACTGAGTAGTTAAAGTAAAACCCCATTTAGATATTAACATACTTTAATTGAAAAATCTGACACGGGAGCCTCACTGGTAAAATGAGGGAGATTTATCTCATGACTACCTAGGTTTTTTGCTATGTAGAAAATCCGGCCAACATTTTTTGGTGACCCCGCTGGGTAACAACTCTTTTTGCAGATCAAGGCTTATTTGTTGTAGATCTGAGTGTTTTCCCATTTTACTCTCAACCTGGCTGAACGCCTATTCACTCGATCTGTGAATGCGCAAGGAAAGACTGATCATTTCTAAGAACTACAGGGGCAATTCAATTTCTATCATCCTCCTCAAGTTAGAAGCCGCAGATCTAGTCTCTCACTAGGAAGGAGAGTGCACGCTCATCCAGATCTGGATCTTCTTTAGCATATTCCAGCTGCTGGAATTACTCATCAAGTCTACACAAGAAGAAGACGTGCTCCTATCAACATGTAGAATCAAAATCATCCACTTGCCCCTGCAATGCCTATTCCATGGGGAGCATCTTTTGGGCCTCTTAATCTGACTCCTCCTATGCATGATTTACTTAAAGGGATGAGAAAGAATTTTCCAAAATTCTTTGGAGATGGAAAGTAGAATCCAGATGACCACTTGGCTACATTTTTCATATCCAGTGGAGTGCTTGCAGTTGAACATGAAGATGTATCTGTAAGACTCTTCATAGAGACTCTGCATGACTTGGCTGGAGAATGGTTCTACCGGCTAGCTCCTGGCACCATAACCAACTAGGATACTATGCGGGATGCGTTCTTGAAAAGATTCAAACTAGCTGAAGATTCCAGTACATTGATCACTCAGCTCACTTAGTTGAAGAAGGAGCCACATGAGCACATGCGGGATTTTATTTCAAAATTCCAAAGATTACTGTACAAGATTCCATCTTTTGCTTCTCTGAATGATGACAATCAAAAGGTGTTCTTCATCAATGCTTTGCTTCCTGAAGTAAGCTATCAACTACGAAGAGCACGTCCTGCTGATTTGTTAGCATCTCAAAACATGGCAGTTGAAATTGAAGATGACCTCATCATGGCTGGAAAGATAAAGAGCAACACTTTTAGAGCTGAAAGTTCATCCTCTGCTACTACTTCTGATTCACTATTGTAAAAGTTAGCAAATGAGATGATGCAGATGAAGAAACAATTGGCTCAAATGGCTCAAGGCAACAATACTGTCCCTGCTTGGAATTTCAACAACAACCGGAACCGCATTGCTAGTTCCTAAAGATTAGCAATTGAAGCTGCTCCCAGAAACAATGTGGAGATGAATGAAGAAGATCAGGAAGGTAATGCTGATTAGCTCGATGATGAAGATTTTATAGGACCTACTGGTGACTCCAACATTAATTACCTGAACTAAAAATTTGAACATCACGGTGAGAAACTTCATGAAGATGATCATGGTCATACATATACAGTACTTACAAGATTGCAAAATCACCAAGCTGAAGCATTAGCAGATGAGCAAAGAAGGGGCATCCCTTTTCCTTCTTTCTTAGCTCCTGGAGATAAGCATGTGAGTTCTTCGTCTTAACCATAGAAAGTGGCTTAGGTATCTGAATCTATTTCTTATTTTTCCATTATTGATAATGTTAAGAAAACTAGAGTTCAAATGTCAGAAGCTAAATATTTGAGATCCTTTCCTGAGCAGTTAAATAGGCTATTCAAATATGTACAATCACCAGGACAATCCAATACATCAAAAGGCCTTTTGCCTAAGCCCAAAGATACTCCTCCACAAAACAACATTGCAGTTGTTAAATCCTCACCATCTTCTGAAAGAGTGGAACTGTTCTATGTTTCCCTATTGCTTAATGGTTTCAAGTTAAACAACTGTATTTTAGATTCAGGTGCTTCTAACAATGTCATGCCTGCTAAAGTTGCAGATGCCCTTGGGCTTGCCTTGACAAATACCATAAAAAGGTGCTACTCCATGGAGATACAAGTCCCTCTAATTAGACAAATCAAAGATGCACAAGCTATTCTGACAGCTTTTCCTGACAAAAGATTAAAGATGGCAGTTGTAGTTGCAGATATTCTTGTCTCCTATGGGATGTTGCTGTGTAGAAACTTCTGCAAAGAGCTGAGAGGAGAAGTAAAGATGGATTGGTCCTATGCGCATATTCCTATCAAAGGGCTTAACTATAAGTTGGAGCTGGAAAAGAAGTCCAGCTACATGGTTACAAAATATGAGGATCCTAGATCTTAAATTCTTTTTCAGGGATCTGACCGTGGGGTCTATTTCTTGGAAATGGATAAAGACATTCCAGAGCAAGAACTTCGACCAGAGCTAGAGCCAGTAAAATAAGAAGAGAAAGTTTGGACTCTGGAGTTTAAAGGCACATGTTGTTCTTTTGGATCAGGTGTTGGTGCTCTACTAATATCTCCAGATCATGAGGTATTTCCATACTCCCACAAGCTGATGTTCGAGAACACCAATCATACAGCGGAGTATGAAGCATTACTTCTAGGAATGGAGCAAGCTAAAAGAAAGGAGTAAAACTCCTCAAATCCCAAGGAGATGCAGAACTTCTGGTAAAGCAAGTTCGAGGGAAAAATCAAGTCAAAAGGGATAAGCTGGAGCATCACAGAGATAAAGTACTATCTACCACATTTGAATTTACAACCTTCTCTATTAACTTCATTCCAATAAATCAAAAATCCAAGGCATATTCTTTGGCAGTCACAGTTGTACTATTGAATCCGGATAGACCACCATCCATATTCAGACAAGGAAACTATAAAGTGGAGATGGTCTACCACCCCAGAGTCCCTAAACAAACATCTACATGTTGAGGGCAGTAATTCACCACAATGAAAAACATTAACAAGAAAAAGTCGATCCATGTTATGATGACAATAGTGGAGCAATCCAACCAAAAGGTAAAAAAATTCCCAAGGGTTTAGTTTCCTTAGTGGAGACTTTCAACAAGCATGATCAGTACCTGAAGAAGAACAAAGGATATGGTGATAGTTCTTCCTCAAAAATACAACAAATAAATCTGGGAATGGAGCAAGTTGATGCAAACTTACCCGCCACAGAGAGAAGAAAGGATGAGCCATCACCAGATGAATTTGATAAGGACTTGCCCAGAGTACTTGACAACAAAGTCAAATAAAGGAAGTTCAAGATCGAAGACTGGGTACTCTGGTGTTACAAGAGATATGAACCGAAGGGCATGCACTATGAATTTGATTCACTCTAGAAAGGGCCCTTAGTTATCAAAAGAGTTGTAGGAATGGATACCTTCTTCCTTGCCTACCGGGATGGAATTGAGTTACCATTGCCTTTCAACAGGCAGCATCTGAAGCTATTCAGGAACTTAAAAAGTAGGTTACAACCTGTATGTATATAAATAAAACTAAATTGTTTGTTTTTCCTTGTTTTCTTTTTGTTTTCGTGTGGTGTTTTTTTGCCTGACCCCGTGCCCAATGGACAAGATACGAAACCAGAGATGCTAGGATTTCATCTTTTCCATTTTTCATTCTGAGAGAGAAAAAAATATCCACAGACGGAGCCGACTAGTGTCCCTAGATTTCAGCCTGAAATCTGCGACTAACCTATCTGAAAAAATTTCATACTTTTAAAATAATGGGTCTTTTTGTGTTTTTATTGCCAGAAAGTCCTTATATTGCGTCATGATATTGCCAAAGAGCCATATTAGTCATTTTCAACAAATACCCAGATGCTCAAAATTGCTATATTCTGTCATCAGGATTTATCTGCGGGAAATTTGTATTTAATTATTTTGAGCCCTATTTGAGGCAATTTGCGCTCCATTTTGACCCTGTTGTGATCGAACATGTTATTATTCCTATGTACCGGAAGGGTTTTAACAAAGAATAAGTTCTGAGCTTTATTTGTGACTTTTGACAATTTTTCGTGTTTTTATGTTTCCTCGTTTCGTTTTCTGTGAAATTTCTGTAGATCAATTCCTTTGTCGGGTTAGCCTAATTCTTGGCCTGGAGTATTCGGAAAACATATATGTATGTTATGCCAAGAGGAAGTCACCATTGGAGGTCTGGTTCACTGGGAAAAAGCAAAGTCGTGCACTAAAAAGCCCCTGTGGGATTGGGCGCATTTTTGGAAAAAAAAAATTTAAGCGAAGCATGGGAAAAATAGAAGCAACAGGAAAGTGGGAATTTATTGCCTACCTTACAGGGTATTTTTTCCCATGATAGGAAAGTCACTTAAGCTGCAGTGGGAAAATTAGAGGCAGCAGGCAGGCAAGAATTTATTGCCTACCTTGCAAGATAAAGATTCCCATGGTGAAATAAAAGAAAAGTGACTTAAGTGAAATCATGGGATTTTATCGCCTACCTTGTAGGGTAAATAATCCCATTGTCAAAGTCAAATCACTTAAGTGGATCATGGGATTTCTGGGGCTGCCTTGCAGGGTAAAAATTCCCATTGTCAGAAATTCTTAAAAATAGAATTATCGATGTCAAAAAGTGCGCCCCCTTTGGAGAGAAGAAGACAACCTTTAAAGTGGATTAAATTAATTATTTCTTCTTCTAAAAAAGGTGCCCAAGCATGGAAGAAAGTCAACAAAGCCAAGGGGAATAAATCAATTGCAAATAGATTATCTAAAATTAAATAAATTAATTTATTTAATGGCTGCCCCCTTCATGCTAAAAAGTGCGCCCCATTTGGGATATATTTAATGCTTTTATAAGTATTAAATGATTAAATTAATTCCTGTTTTCAGTGGCTATGGTCAAAGCACACTATGAAGCTTAAGTGAAGCGAAGAGGGGATTATTAAATTGAATTAATTTAATTAATTAGATGGAAGTCCTTAAACATGCAATTTTAGCACACTAGTTAAAGAGAAGAGCATGATTTTAAATTAATTAATTGCCAGGAATAGAAAGGGAAATTATTAATTATAGAATTATGAGGGTTATATAAGCATGGGCTGCCATAATGGTGAATTAATTAATTCACAGGTGAAGAAGTGCAGCCCAAAGGAAAAGTGTGCCCCATTTGGAGAAGGATTTTGTTCAAAGGAAGGTGGATTTGATGCTAAAAGCTTCTAGTTTTGGTCCATGCTTTGAATAAGGTTGATTTGTGTCTGCATAATTGTTTGTAGTAGTGATACAGGTGCTCAGGTGATGTTAGTAAAATTCATGTTTTCTTTGCAGGTAAATAAAACGTCAAATTTTGGGGTAGCAGGCTTGAATTATGCAGGCTTTTGTGATTAAAATTGACTGTGCATTCTCCGGTTGCCATCTTTGTCTGAATTAGTTGTAGGAGTTAGATACAGGTGCTTTTATAAAGAAAAGGAACTTATATCAATGTCCATTACATTGAATGTTTCCTCTGAATCTAAAGGATTATCCAGATCTACACCAATTTTGAAGAATTCCAGTTAAATAAGAAGAAAAAGAATTGTTCAAACAAAGATAGACAAAGCTATGGCGAACAAAGATGAAAAAGAAAGCACAATGGAGTCATGCATCACTTCTAAATTTGTAGATATTGGAGACACAAATCTAGGCTCGGAACCTCTTGCTAAATTGATAGACAGATCTAGAGCAGGAAATACTTCACTCATGCGTGTAGATAAAAAGCAGTGGAATTATTTGAGCTGCAGCTTTTCCATCCACAACCCAGTTACCATAGTTTGTTATGTAGTTGCAGATCCATATCTAGATGCAGATACAGATGCAGATGCAGATACAGATGTAGATGCAAAATCCATATGTAGATCTAGATCCAGATCTAGATCTCATAGTTGTAAAATCTTCCAGTATAAAGCCTTCATCCTCTTGTTTCGAATGCATCCCGTGCAGAAGTCAGTGCGTGGAAAATTCCTTCCAAGATCTTGTGCATGTTCTCTCGTCTTCCACTTGAAGCCTTCATTGAATTTGCATTCACCCGGAGTACTTTCCAAAATTTTTAATTGCTCATATGTAATTAAATATAAAGATGATGATTTATTTACGACCAACCTTGCACTGATGCATGTATAGGAGAATAACTACAAAAGCTTTAAGGGTAAAAGAGAAGACAATGCAAAGGCAAAATTCTAGCTGCTTCCAGTTCCAACTTGTTTTCAGATCCAACTTGTTTCTAGATCTAGCTGCTCCCAGGTCTAGTTTGGTGAGAATCAAAGGCAAAAGAATCAGCTACATGCGGACATGAAAAAGGACAAGACTGTCATTTTCCCTCTTCTTTCTTCTTTCCTCCGACAAAGTAATTGAGTGATCAATTAAATTATACAACTTAAGTGATTGGTTTAAAATTCATTACTTGAAGAATTCAACTACTTGAAGATAGGTGGTAGGCGTGCAAAATAGAAGGTTCTATCTTTAGTTGTAAATCATGCATGTCATGCAAAGAGGAATTTCAGGAGGAAGATTGCCAGTTGTTTCCTTTCCCACTTCCACATGTGTACATTAAAGTAAAAGCTTCCTATTTGTACTTTCCCTTCTACAATCTATAAGTAGAAGAAGAACCTCTGGGTTAATGATCATAATTTGTAAGTAGCAACCTTGTGTTCCAGACTTTGTGCTGAAACCCTTGAGAGCCACTTAAAGCAAAAGAATTTATAGGAGTGGATTTCTGGAGAGCTTTGTGTTACGGTGTATTGTGTTTCTTACTTTATATCTTAGATCTTTTAATAAACTCTGTGTTATTTCATATTTATATCTAGAGGTACCTTTGCTTAGAATTTTGTACTTATATCGAGTGGTTTCTTCTATGGTCATGCAATCAACTCTTCCATCTATTGATTGGGATGCACATCTTCCCCATTTCTTCTCTATGTTGATATAATTCCCTTTCCTCTCTTCTATAAATATTTTCTTTCTTAAACAGGTGCTTACTTGCTGCATATATGTTCGGTTATGGTTCATGAACTGAGTAGTTAAAGTAAAACCCCATTTAGATATTAACATACTTTAATTGAAAAATCTGACATGGATGCCTCACTGATAAAATGAGGGAGATTTATCTCATGACTGCCTAGGTTTTGTGCTATGCAGAAAATCTATCCAACATTCCATGAGTCTTTTGTTTGTCCCTGAGTCAAATCGTATGTGGCTAAGTCTAAAAACCTCGAGCCTTTCCCATTTTCTTTCCTGTCGAGCTTGGAGTTCCTTTTGGCGTCATTTGATCCTTCATAGACCCTGATCCTCCATTATAGAGTCCCGTTGTTACCTGATTGTTGGATTTGAATATGATTTATCAGGACAGAGCCAACCCTTAGGTTTTCTTCCGTGCGGGGGCGTGTTTGACCAATTTTACCGGGGGGCCAAAATTTGGATAACAAGATTCACGCTTGAAGAATAGGAAGGTTGGTCCATAGTCCCCTAAATATACAAATCAATGCATGCTCTTTGTTGTAAATCTTAGATGAAATGACCTCTTCCTCAAATGTAATTTTTGGGTTAGTGTCATCAAGTTTCATGGAATATTCCTTTCCATTTAAAACATCTTTGAAGGAGGTCCCAATAGGGCCGCGACTAGCCTCTCTCGTATCCAATCGCAACAAATCAGGTATTCCCATGTCAGTGTCTCCCTATTCCAGTCCACCACAAGCAGAACCTTCCAATAAATCCCAAGGAGAACCATTGACAGTCGTAGCCATAAAAAGGCCCCTAGAATCTCCAGGTGGAGCTTGAAACAAACCACAGTGAGGGTTTGTGTCGCCGCCCTTAAACAGAGGTTGAGTAAGAGAAATAGAGCTCCCTGCATTGGCATTGAAAGTGAGATTGATCCAAGACTAGTGTGAATCCTCTAAAATGATCTCCAAAGTCGTGTCACCTCCATCTCCATCTTCTATATGATGAACTCTTGTTGTATCCTTGCGTGGAGCTATATTTTTAGGGTTCACGGATTTTAGAGAAGTTAGGGCTCGTATAACGACCATCATGGGAATTATTAGGGGTGTTTCTCCTTCTGCCTCTTCTTTAGTTTCTTCTTCTACCTCTAAAATTTTACCTTCCACTATCTTTGAAAATTGAAACATGAATTTTGAAGGCATGTTTTAAGGAGGAATTAATAGACCTATTTAACCTAGACTCATATGATGATACAGAACCTATCCTTTCATTTATAAATAAGTAAGTAAAGTCTTTACACTCTTCTATAACCACAAATATGACATCAAACTTACTTCCCTCAAATCCCTCCTTTTATAAATTTGAAATTACATATTACTTGCAAGTTATTGAGAATAATTGTGGGTAGGTGGGAATTATTACCACAATTTTCCACACAATACCCCTCTTCCAGTCCCTCCTAACTAATATTAAAAGTAAATAGAAAAATAACAAAATACTATTGAGGGTCTCTTCCATTAGAGAGCGAGAAAATTTGATAGTATTGAAGTTTTATAAATTAATATTATTTGACTAAAAATGATAGAATATACCTTTTTAGTACATTTTATAAATTTTTTTATCTTTAATCCATATATATATATATATATATATATAATACTTATATTAAATCTAAAATAGTAAATTTAATATATTCATTAAAAAGTGTAACAATAAAGAAGGCCCCTATTTAAATGTCATGGTTAAATTAAATTTATTATTTACACAAACCATAAAATAAGAAATTTTATGTTTCAAACTTTTACAAATTAAAGTGTATATATAATATAATGTGGATAAATAACTATAATACAAATATAAGAAATAAAACATAAATAAATACCTTAAATTATAATAATGTATAAGGATTTATTTATATACACAAATAAAAACAAATTCATGCAATAATAAATTTTATATATCCATTAAAAAGTGTAGTAAGAAAGAAGGCCCCAATTTAAATGTCATTAGTTGAAATAAATTTACTATTTACATGCCCTAGTTTTTCTTTCAACATCACACTCCTCCACTCCACTTTGTGATACAATTCTAGGATGCCTATTGCCATCAATTATTATTATTATTATTATTATTAAATTAACTTGTATAGATATCTTAAATACATCTGTCTAACTTTACAAATATGGTATAAATATACCAAAAAATAACAATTAAAAATAAATATAATATAATTAGTATACTATAGTAAATGTATCTATATGAAATACATCAATAGATATTAATTTCAAGATTCTTAGGTTTTTTTTACATATCTCTTTAATCAATAACTTTATCAAATTATCTATCAATTTCTTTAAAAAATTGGAATATGGAATCATTTAGCTACATGATTGTGTCCTCTAAAATATCTATTCAAAATAAAAAAAATTACTACATGGCTAAGATATTACTATTTTTTAATTGACTTCTCCAAGAAAACTTTTTTTAAAAAAATTAGTTAAGTGAAATTCTAATAGAAGTCAAATTTATGAATGAACTATCACATGATGATCAAATGAACGTCAAATTTAATGTCAAGAATAAAAGTGAACAATGCACTACATTATAGCCTTTCTTGTCATTGTAGAATGCCTCAATAATATATTATCAATATTAATTACAACCCCTATAAAAAAGTGCATCAATAATATTCTCGATGGTGTTATTTTATTACAACTCTTACACAAGTATATCAATATTATATTCAGTGGTGTCTAGATTAGATAAGTATTTCCTCTCAATAGCATGTTATTGTTTTAAAAAGATTTATTATAAAACTTTCTAATCTAATTTGTATTAAGAGTGTTTAGTTCTTATTTCATAGTGTTTCATTAATACCGAATGTTGTGTTTCATTCATACCTTTTAATTTTAAATTGTAGGAATTTATAAGACATTTGACATATTTTTTAATTTGCATTTACTTATATTCTTTTGGCATATAATATTCCTTGTGGAATCATATTGTGACATTACATTGTGATTACCGATGTGGAAGCTATAAGATATGACATCACCAATCAATAAACCTTATAATTTCACTGAGGGAGAGTGGGGGTTTTTCCCATGTTTCACTTGGGTTATAGGGTATGCATATGTGACTGCCTCCTGAGGATTCAACTCTCATTAGCACTTTTCCTATGTCAGTTGCTGAGGCTACGGAAGATGATTTCCTCTATATGGTGGCCATTTTTTGATTTATCTTCTAGACCTTCAAAGGAGTGTGAGCAAGTGACACCCTTCGCCTACGTTGTATCTACACCTTCATTTACCTTTGGGGAGGAGGTGTTGGACAAGGAAAGAAATGGATTGATCTGTCACTTCAGTAGTTTCTCGCCTATGTTACCGGCCCTACATTCATGGATTTTACAGCAATGACATCCCATTATGGATGGTAAAGTGGATATATACCCCTATGCTAGGGGTATTTTCATTCTTGTGTTCCATTTAATTAGAGATAAAATTTTCATTTTCAACCATCTTTAGGAGTTCCTCTTGTTCCCCTCATTCAACCCTATCACTAAATTTTTTTTACTAAGCCCTTATTGGTAAGGCTCCCACATATCTCGTTTTAATTTTGGAGCAAGGAATGCTTTACAACAATCGGTAATCCATTAGGAAATGATCCAACCATCGAGATGAAAACCCATGTGACTTCCCGCGACACCTTTTCTTGCATTTTGATAAATCTAGACACTTCAAAGATCTCCCTAAAAAATATAGAGCTTAAAATTTTGGAAAGAAATTAGACCCAAACCATTGATTATGAAGGGTTTCCCTTCCATTGCAAGAAATTTTTTGTATAAGGACACTTAGGCTCAAAGTGCCATGGTTCGAAACAAAAAATTGCATGATAGAACAAAGTGATGGAAAGAAGTTCAACCCATAAAATTGTACATGAGAGGATGCAAGTAAATAGATACAGATATTGATTCATAGGCAGAGGATTTGAAGACAATCCTAGTTACTCCTTTGGATGTATAGAATATTGTACTAAAGGAGTCGTTGCATACAACAATGAAGAAAAAGGAGAAGTTGTTGCAGGAGCCGATGAAGGAGGATCATGAGACCACTGAATGCAAAGGGAATAATGGAAAGAGCTTGGTAGAGGATGGGGCAAGAACCTTGGTAGAGGGTGGTGAGTTTCCTGACATGGATATGTAAATTGTTATTTCTATCCCATTAGGGGAGGATGATTGGACAATGGTTGGCAAGAAAGATAAAGGGAAATAAAGAGGATTGTTGAACATTCTAATATGAATTTGTGCTCTCAAATAAATGGTTGAATTTGGTGGTAATGTGGAGAAAAATTAAAAACTATTTCGGATTCAAAATGTTCTTTTTGAATTTTCCCTCCTCCTAGACATGTGTGGGGAAACCTCGTATTGTTTCTGAGATATTATTCTCATGTTCTAACTTGGTGATTTCTTGTAAAGAAAACATCAATTTTCCTATAGAATAGATGTCCGTGTACCCAAATTTAATAAATATTTATTTACGAGAAGCATGAAGTATCAAGACCCACTTCACAAATATATATGAGATTATGACAATAAGGTTTCTATTCACAACTACATTATGCTACTATTAAGAGAAGTAGGTTTTGGTTATTTTTATTTATTGAAGTCACAACTACATTGTATTGATTATGGCTTTTGAAGCAGCAGAAGAGGATTGGCTTCTCATTTTTTATATAGATGGTAAAATAGGGTTAAGGGGAACCTACCCCATCAAAATATGATCCAATGGAGACAAAGACAATCAACAGGAAATGAAAGGAGCTACCTCTTCCAATGGTAAAGAGGGACAAAAAAAACACAACTAAACAAACAACACAAAAAATATGAAAGTAACCAAAGGACCAACTTGTACATGACACGCCTTCCAATGGGATCTTAAATGCATCTTAAGGGCATCATTAATAATTTTCCCTTTCTTATTTTTACTTGCAGTAGTCCAACCAAGATCTATGTTTGGATTTACATTTTCATTATTGTGAACGGGTATGATGATTTGAATATTTTCCTTATGCATATGAGTTTGAAACTTTGTTGAAACAAGAGGATGGGAATTGGTTGCTACATTCAATTCAAAATGTAGGAATGAAAACTTTTCCACAAGAGTAGAGGAAGGAGTATCCTCCTCATTCTGAGAAACTAAATCATCCTTGCTATCTGAATCTTCTTTTGAATCACTATCCAAGTGACTATGATCTTAATTCCTCCACCAAGAGGTTCTAATTTAACCTGTTTCTTCCCTATCTAACTATCTGAAGATAAGTGACCAAGAGAAGAACAAGTCATGTATCGCAAGGGAAACCCTTCATAGTTTAAATTTTGAGTCCAGATTATGTCCTCAACTTTGAGCTCAATAGAAGCTGGGAAATCAATAGAAGTGTTCATATCAACCAATATGTGTGCATACGTGTTGTACTCATATAAGGTCATCTGTAGGTAAATATACAATTATTTACCCAAGGTATCCCTAATTAAAATTAAGTAATTCTCACCTCGAAATTGGAGGGGAAAATATGGCAATCGAATCCCAATAAGGTTGACATCGAAAGTATCAGTTACACGATTAAACAAAGGGAACCACGACTTCATAAGAAGAAAGTGAGACTAAAAATCCCAAAATTTTCCAAAAATAAGATCTTTATAAGAGGTTTTATCAAAAAAAAATATGAAAAAAAACTCTATATATAGGGTAAATGTCTAGTTTACCTTCCATAATAGGTCTCCAATGAGTTCAAAACATTTCATGAAGTGCTAGAAGACCCAAGAAGCGATTATTAAATCTAAGAATAAGCCCATTTTTTCTAAAAATATGCTTCAAATTTGAGAACCTCTTCTCCAAAACAAATAGAAGGTGAGGTCTTAACATAATCCATATGATTAGAAGGATTGGTGGTAAACTACCAAACAACTTCAAAAAAATTGTTTTTTCCCTTCAAATCTATCATTGATTGGTCCATTTTTGTAAAATCAAAGTCCCCAGATATGACCCCCCCATTCTATTTGACAAGATCCTTTACACCAACAATGCCATAGAAAAAGGGCCTTGTCATTACTAGAGGGAAGAGGTAGGCCAAGGGTAACCACCATGAACAGGGCCACTTTTGAAAGGGTCACTAAGCCCGAACGTTATTGTTCCTGCCATGAAGTTCCTCTTCCCTATTTTGAAATGTCGCCATTATGCTCGTTGACCCTTTTTAGAATTAGGGCACATGATGAAACGTTGCCACTACTGCTACCCATATCAAAATCTAGGATTCACTTCTCCTTTATCAATGAATATAATAGTAATAATTTTTTCTTTAAAATATATTTATCTATACTATGTGTTTAATGCATATTTATTTATGGAAATTATAGTGAATTAGAGACACATAACGTTGACAACAATTATATTTTTATCAATAATTATGATATGGTCCGATAGTATAATATATTATTCTGCTAGAAAAAGGGTCATTTATATTAACAAAATTATCATAATATATTGAGCTTTATATGTTATTGAGACCAAGCTACCCAATTAATGTGGGAATACTTTTGTGATTTGTTGGAAAAAAATACTAATTTTGTCACCTAATCCCTATTAATTGACAACTAGGAAGTAAAATTGAATTTGATAGAAACCATTTTTTGGGAATTTAATTTTGTGTTTTTTTGGTCTTTAGGGAATGGTGGAAAATATGTATAAATCCCATGCAGTATGTGATAATGATTCTTGTAATTTCCTCTAGGATCTAGGTAGCTTATTTCAGAAGATGGAACTCTCCAAAAATTGTGAAATTTTTAAATATGTAGCATGTATATGCATTTTTTGTATGAATTTGGAAGAACACCAAAGTGTTTCCAATTCTTTTTTGGATGTTTGAAAAATGTAATAGTAGGATTTTATTTATTCATTTGATTCTATTTCAAAAAATAGAATCCTCTCCACCCTTCATTTTGGTATCAAAGAAGTTTTTTTTTCTTTTTTAATTGTTTGAAAAATCCTAGTTTTAAGATGAAATCAATTACTTTTAAGGTTAAATCCCATGTTTGTGGTTTGTTCTGGCTGTAACCCTATCAAGCATCCCAACAAGCTTAAAATTACTATTTCTGACATTTAATTTCAATTCTTGTTGCTAAATTCATGTTTCTAAATGTAACTCTATTTTTGGTTGAAACCCCCCTCTTTTATTCGCTAAAGTTTCCATTTATTAGTCTATTTTAGTACACAATCTATCCCAAAAAGTAAACATCACAAGTTTCAATTACGAGGTGGATGAAACTGAGTATTTTCAAAGTATTTAATGGTTTCCATGGGAAGAAATAGCATATCATAGCCCTAAATATCTCTTTTCATGCATGAAATTTATGATTTTTTTTGTGCATAAAAAATGAAAACATTTTTCTTCTCCTAAGATTTGTGGGATTTAGTTTATAATGGTCTAAATGAAATCTAAAATCCTCAAGCCCTTAATTTTTAACATACGATCAAAAGTATCTATTAAAATTTAATCTTAAAAAAGATGCAAAATAGTTGTTTATAATCCAATAGGACATGGATGAATCTATTTTCCTCAGGGTTATAGCTACAACAAGGTTAAAACAAGTTTGGGAAAACCTAGAAATATCCTATCTTGGTAGTATATTTCAATTAAAAATAGTATTAGTGATGAGTCCTATGCGAGCATCGTCGAACCCCAAATGAGCTTCACAAAACACTAACGTTGCATCACAACATCACCAATCTTTATTTGTTGGAGACGATCATTAATTTCTTCTTCAGATAATTTTATGGGTTCATGAGTCGGTGTGACTGGAAGGATATCCATGAATGAAACATCAACCTCACTTTCTTCATCTTCTGTGTTCACTTCACTGGTACTAGAGTAATCAAAGGATGTCCAATCATTAGTTTCATCGCTTGAATCCACAGGTTCTGTCTTATGATGGCAAGGGATCACATTTATCTTCACCCTCTCTTTACCATGTCCAAGTGTCATGAAGCCTTCATTCCAGTAGTTTCTTGAATGAACTCTCCTTAGCCATAGTCTTCTCAACAAAATTGGGTATGCAACAGTACCATTTTTCATCCCCTGAAAGTCTACCACACATACAACACCCATAACAGATATTGCCACATTTGAAACAACACCTTCTGGTTTAGTTTTTCCCTTATTTAATGACCTTAAAATAAATGTTGAGGGGCGATCAATTTTTAAACCTAACATATTCATTACAGACTCGGTCATTACATTAACTGCAGTACCTCCATCAACTAAGACATCATGAATTGAAATACCATTACATAATACCTCATCTTGTGGAGCATAGGGATCCGCCTCTGCCTCCAAAACAGGGACCTCAACCTCCTTCCTTCATCGAGCATTGAGTCCACTTCACATCTCCTACCTCTTCTCAGAATACATAGCCAAGAGTTGACCATACATAATATTTGCAGGCCTTTTAGACAGATCTTCTAAGATGGAATATGGTCCTTGTCCTTGTGAAATTAGAAAATCCTGCACACCCAACTTTCTTCTCCTATGTTTCTTACTAGTTTCTCCTTTCATCTTCTTAGGATCATTTCCATCTTGGTTATATTTTTCTTTCTTTCTTTTTGTTACAAACACATCTGCTTCATTATTTATGCTCCTATCTATTACATCAGAATAATTCACAGGTGCTTTTCCTTTATCATTATCTCTTGTACCAGATGTAGAAACTCTATCTAGACAATTATACTTATAATGACCCTTTTTATAAAAACCATAACATACAACTTCAGAAATATTTATTTTTGGACCTATATCTCCTCCCTAAGAACTAAATTCATTTCCTTGAAGAAGATTAATAGTTAACCAACCCATCTTCTTGAGCAGATCTTCATACTTAGTAGATGTACAAGGAGAAAGATTTGTGCTAACCGAGAGTGGTTGTGGATTCTGGACCAAAGGTGCTGGTGTAGGCTCTACTTTACCAACAATTTCTTTGGGATCCTCCAGCAACTAAGACATCATGAATTGAAATACCATTACATAATACATCAGCTTGTGGAGTGTAGGGATCTGCCTCTTCCTCCAAAACAGGGACCTCAACCTCCTTCCATCGTCGAGCATTGAGTCCACTTCACAGCTCCCACCTCTTCTCAGAAGACATAGCCAAGAGTTGACCATATGTAATATTTGTAGGCCTTTTGGACAGATCTTCTAAGATGGAGTATGGTCTTTTTCCCTGTGAAATCAAAAAATCCTGCACACCCAACTTTCTTCTCCTATGTTTCTTACTAGTTTCTCCTTTCATCTTCTTAGGAACATTTCCATCTTGGTTATCTTTTTTTTTCTTTCTTTTTGTTACAAACACATCTACTTCATTATTTATGCTCTTATATACTACATCAAAAGAATTCACAGGTTCTTTTCCTTTATCATTATCTCTTGTACCAGATGTAGAAGCTCTATCTAGAAAATTATACTTCTAATGACCCTTTTTATAATAACCATAACATATAACTTCAGAAATATTTCTTTTTGGACTTCTATCTCCTCCCTGAAAACTAAATTCCTTTCCTTGAAGAATATTAATAGTTAACTGACCCATCATCTTGAGTAGATCTTCATACTTAGTAGATGTACTAGGAGAAATATTTGTGTTTAGCGAGAGTGGTTGTGGATTCTGGACCAAAGGTGCTGGTGTAGGCTCTACTTTAGCAACAATTTCTTTGGGCTCCTCTTCCATGCTTTCTTATTTCCTTTTTACAATCTCCTTTGCTTGTTCAATGGTAGCTGGGTGGTCATACTTCACTCGTTGTCTGATCTCTGGCTTCATCCCAAGAATGAAGTACTTACAGAGGAGATTATCCACGCCATTCATCAACCCATCCGCTAATCCTTCCTTCCGGATCTGGGCATCGAGCTTCCTCCTTAGCTCTAGAACACGAGCATGATAATCCCTTATCTTCTCATTCTCTCCTTGGGATAGCTTTGTGATATCGGCTTGTTGCTAACTTTGATGTTGCTCTATATGCCCACAATGCTACATGAATCCTTTTATCCCACTTATGTACCTGCAAGGCTACATCTTTTGCTAGAATTTGACACAACACAAAATTTGTTCATTCCACCTGTCCATTTGTGCTTGGCTTGTATGTTGTTGCCTTCTCTACTTACCCCAACTTTGACATTTTAACATTACTAGACCACTTACAACAAATATTTACTTTTTACCACAACATTCCTATTGTACTTTGACTATTACCGTATTCTACTTTATTAGCGGCACCATATTTATAGCGTCATTATCTTCTATTGGACGCCACTACTAATTATACTTAACAACATCTTATTCCTAATAAAATAGAAATTACGGAGGAAAATTTTACCGTAAATAGTGTTTACCACAGTAAAGTCAGTGTTTACCATAGTAAGTCAAGATCACCGTGGTCATTCCTATTTTACTGTAGAAAGGTGTAAAGTCACTTTCTATTGTAGTGGACTCACTATAATAGAAAGTGACTTTACACCTTTCTACAGGAAAATAGGAATGACCATGGTAAAACTTGACTTACTACGCTAAAAATTGACTTTACTGTGGTAAACACTATTCACGGTAAAAAGTTAAGTTACCCTGGTAAATACTAATCACGGCAAAAAGTAAAGTTACTGTGGTAAATACTATTCATGGTAAAAAGTGACTTTACCATGGTAACTACGATGCACAGTAAAAACAAGGTTACCCTCCAAATGATTTTTGACTAAGGGGGAATATTTCTCCAGAAAATCCACCAACGAGGAATGATCCCGGCAATGGAACCAAAATGTCATCACCAATCCGGCACTATGATAATTCTCCACTGGGAACTCCTCGTGCTATGATTATTTTTTAATGCATAACCTTTAGTTTAGTGGATGTAATCTGGAAACACAACAACAAACATAACACAAGAATACCATGGACTATGATACGAAGGAATGATGACAAATCTGAAATATAAGTGTAAATTATAATATCAACATGAAATTGTTACAATCTCACCCTTGAGTTACTTCAAGTGTTACTAACTTCACTTGCCTTCTAACAATAACTATGGGAGAAACTTCACAATGGATTCTTTAGCACACCTTCTAAATGATGGCTTCCTTTACACACTTTCTCATACAATATTTCTCACTACTTCTCTCTATGCTAAATGAGGAGGGTGGCCTCTTTATTTATAGAAATTAAGGCTTATCTACCCTAGCAATGGAACCAAAATGTCACCACCAATCCGGCACTATGATAATTCTCTACAGGGAACTCCTCGTGCTATGATTATTTACTAATGCACATCCTTTAGTTTGGTGGATGTAATCTGGAAACACAACAACAAACATAACACAAGAATACCATAGACTGTGATACGAAGGAATGATGAAAAATCTAAAATATAAGTGTAAATTATAATATCAACATGAAATTGTTACAATCTCACCCATGAGGTACTTCAAGTGTTACTGACTTCACTTGTCTTCCAACAATAACTATGGGAGAAACTTCACAATGGATTCTTTAGCACACCTTCTAAATGATGGCTTCCTTTACACACTTTCTCATACAATATTTCTCACTACTTCTCTCTATGCTAAATGAGGAGGGTGGCCTCTTTATTTATAGAAATTTATGCTTATCCACCCTATCTCTAAGATAGGATACGAAATCTCTTCCGGTTAATCATATTCCATGCCTAAACTCTTTCCTTTACATGTAGGCTTATCTTCTAAGATAAGATAAACCTTATAATCTCACACGGGTTCCACCTTTTTATACTTTTCCACAAATAAAATACACAAAATATTTATGACATCACTCCTTGTCCTTATTACAAATATAATATTTATAATTCCTAATCATGTAGACCCTACTTCTCCACTTACCCCAACTTTGACATTTTAACATTACCGGACCACTTACGACAAATATTTACTTTTTACCACAACATTCCTATTGTACTTTGACTGTTACCGTACTCTACTTTATTGGTGGCACCGTACTAACGACGTCGTTATCTTTTATTGGATGCCACTACTAATTATACTTAACAACATCTTAGTCCTAAAACTAGAAATTACAGAGGAAAATTTTAATGTCGACATGCCCTTCTAGGAGCCATGTTACATATTTTAGTAGCTATAGGAAGCTACTAAATTTGAAAAGTTGGGTTTCAATTAGCTCGCCGTTTGAATCCTGGACCACGAAATCCTTATCCGCCTTTACAAACCTCTAGTATTTTTACTAGACAATTTCCAAGAACCTTCTGTTTTATGAAAAATAATTTTCTTGATAGTTTGGAAATGACACTTTGTAGGCCTCTAGTCACAGTTTGACTAGGTCAAACAAGACCAATTATGACCGGTGGCTCTAGAAAACATGTTGTCGTTTGATAACCATTTGCTAGATCTCACTCCCATCGACCCTGGTGAAGTATCCATATATAGAGGAAATTTTAGAAAGTTTCTCATTACACATTCATCCATCGAACGTTAGTTTTTGGACATGGTTTTATGAGCCCTCGAGTTAACTTTTATTCATTTGCAACTAGGCCAATTATGACCAATGGCCCCGAAAAAATAGCTTCCAATCGTAAACCGTTCGCCAATTCTAAATTCTGTCAGTTCCTATGGACTCTTGGTATAGAATTGAACATGTAGAAATTTAATCGTTGTGTGTTTACTCCTTGGAAGACAATATTTTAAAGTGGTTTATTAGCCTTCAAGCCTGAATTCAACATTTTTGGAGCTAGTAGAAAAACATAAAAAATAAAGTTGTAGGACCCCCGATGGGTTACCTAACCAAAGTGGAAACTTATCAAAACTTGTAAATAACTATTTAGAACTCTATCTTGTGTCTTCTTGTGTGAGATTTGGCTTTTGGTAAAATATTGTTTATCTCTCTTTCCTATCTCTCCTTGGTTACGAAATGAAGTGAAATGAAATGAAATGAATACATGCCTCTAACCCTTTTCCTTTCCAATGTAGTTTATTAATTTCATTATGTAAATGGAAAAATAAATATGTTAATATGTTAGATTACAGAGGATGCCATGCCATCGATTTATCGTTGATTTCATGCTCACATGGTTTTGCAGGATGAAAATGAGATAGTGAAAAGGTGTGTTGTAAATCATTGTTTATTATTGTAATTTATATATGTTATTGGAAAATGTTATATATATATAATGTATTTCCATTTTACATAAATTTATGTTCGAAATTTTCTAATATGTATGAGATGCTAGTTTTAGGGATACCTTGGGAAATGTGCATTTAATCATAGGTGTAATTTTGATTCATAATTATGTATGGTAAAAAGCACACACACACTACACACACACACACGTGTGTGTGTGTGTGTGTGTGTGTTAAATGAATTTGAATTTAATGTCTTGTAGTGTGTTCTAGTGTGCAATAGATGATTATATAATTGATAATGTGTTTCTTACCTTGAAAATGTAATAAAGGTATCTAACCCTAGCAGTCAACCCTAGTACAAGATTCATGCATAGCTTGTCTTCATGTGTGGTCCTTCTTAGCGTAGAAGAAATTGAAACCATATAATGAACTTAAACCTTGTGCTCGATGGCACCTTCTAGTATAGGTAAATAAGACCCGTAGTTTGAGTTTAGTGTCATAGTGGGTAAGTTTAGTGACACAAATGGAGAGAGTGAAATAGTTGTACTATGACTTAAACTCTTATTAAGAAATTATTTAGTTCCTCTCAGCTAAATGTGTTACCTTTCTTACTAACAACATAACACCTTGGTGTTTCATGAAGGTTGTTTAGCATAAATATGTAATCCCACCTTTAACTCATATATAGTTGGGATGTAGATCCTTAGGTGTAATTGGAATTATAAAAAATCTTGGCTGACTAAGGGGTTAACTTGTGGGTGGAAATTGTACTTAACTCTTATAAAATTCTGTTGTATTTAAAATAAGTTGACTTAAGAGAAGTGTAGAAAAAAAAGGGGGTCTTGTTACCCCATGTGCCCAGCTGCCCTTCTATACCCTAGTGAGTGGCCCAAAACAAAACAAAGGTAGTTTTCCTATGATATTCCTATGTTTGATCTCATGGTGGGATTAAATTATACAAGTGGATGTCTTGGTTGTAGGATGCATTAAAACTGCAGTGTATAAGAGCAAAGAATTGAGTTATCTCGTGCTAGGTTACACTCCTTGTAGTAGTGATTCCATTAGTGAAAAGTATGTGTTATTTTATTTACAAATGTGATAAAATGATGATAATAATGAGACCATAGTATAATGTAAAAGTAAACCATATAAGAGAAAAATGACATTTGAGGTTAGGAATAATGTCACTCTTGCAATCCCTATAACTCAATTAGACATTTACTTATGTTAAAAAGAATATGAATTTCCTTGGTTAGAGAAAACTTTTAGAAAACAAAATATATACTTCTTCAAGATGCTATACTAGTACTTTCATAACTCTTCATGTTATAAAGTGATGCCAAAAAGAAACCTTAAGAAACAATGTTAAAAAAAAAGAGTATACGTAATAATGGTTTAGGAAGAAATTGCCATTTGAAGTCCTTTGGTTGATTTAAGCATTGACCTTTTTTTTTAAGAATGGATACAAATTTTTCTTGGTGGGGCTAGGCATTTGAACCAATATAGAGTCCACTAAAAATAAAATAAAATAAAATTATGTCTTATAAATTCTTAACTGAATCAAACTAAATTTTGAACTAAAACCACCATAGTACGAGAAAAAATGTGCTTCAAATGGAAGGAAGTTTATAGGAAAGGGGAACTCGAACATGTGGTAAATGTCACTTAGTGTGTATTTTTTATCATGGTAATGCACTTGTGATGACAATATTCACTCTCCTTTTTGTGGATTCAATGAGGAGTTTTCACATGCGATGTTTTTCCTTGGTGTGTATGAAAATAATGTTTTTGTGGATTGCAAAGTGTTGGAGTTTCTTGTTATTTTGTGGTCTGTAGGTGTGTTGATGTGTTTCATGACATAATTGGTATATAGTGAATTGGTTTTGTATCGTGATGTTGCCACCATGTTGTGATGAATTGTGTGTGTCACCATGTTATATAGCAATTAATTTTATGTTGTAATGTTACTTGTTGTGTTCATCATATGTATTATTTGTGTAGTATGTGATGGTTCATGTCATGATATAGGGACATATGGTGAACTTATGATCCCTATTGTACAATTCTTGCACTTCAAGTACATTATGTGGCAATGTGATGTATTGAAACCCATGAAAAGTAATGATTTTGTTATACCCTATACATATACCATGCATAAGAAGCTATGGTTACTTTGTGTGAAACACCATTGTGTTAGTGATGTAGTTGTGTTCTGTTGTGAATTCTACACTAACTGACCCTAAGGGAAATCGGTAAAAGTGTATGTTTGGAGTGAGTAAATGTGTATCATTGACATGTAACTCAAGTTGAGTACAAGATAGGAAGTGGAGTCTTACATAGGCTGAAAACCCACTTTTGTTCATTTGGTATGTATGGCATTTGCTCATCGGGTGTCATGAATATTGTGTTTCACGGACCCCTTGGGCTCAGTACATGGTAACTTGTACTCCTTTCACTCTCACTATATGGTTATCATATGGATTCAACCTAAGTGTAGTTATGACTATGTTGAACCTTGGCGAAGTGGTGGCAGGATGATTCAAACAGAGATGATGGCACGTGTATTATTTTATATGTTATTTTATGATCTGAGGCTTGATGCCCGAGTGCCAACAACTTGTTGAGTACCCCTTTGGTGGCTATATAAGGCCATGTAGTTATTGTTATGTGTTATTTCTCTACATGTATTTTATTTGTAAACTGAACACTTTCCCTTTTCTTGCTAGAACCAACAATTTTCTTTATTGACATGTTCTTATATTTTGGGAATTTATTTAGTTTTTGCACTAACATGCAGATTTTCCACTAACCATGGCTAACTATCCATTTTATTTTCTTAGTTGTAAATTTTCTAATCAATTTTAAAAGTTTTATATCCTAGCTCAAAGCTTGGGATGTTTGCCACTTGGCATTTGAAATGGATTGTTATGTTTGTTCGAATGTCGTAATGTGTTGGAATAGGGTCATAGGATTCACCATGGAGTGGTTTAACCTATGGACCCACTTCATTGTATAGAGGTATGGTCCAAGGAGTTTCAGATAACTAGTGGGTTTTTGAACCATGAGTAATTATGTCACTTCGGTTAGAGGTGTCTGGAATCTATGCACCTAGGGTCGTAGGGTAACTGGCCTCTTTTGGGGAGCAAAAAGGAAAATTTATCTTTATTTTATTGTTGAGGGAGGAATAGAGGGAGGCATAAGATATTTTTCTGGGTGTGATTGATGCTTTGGGAGGTATATGGAGTCGTCATGTGATTCTTGGGGGGTATATGTATTTGTTTTGTGATGTCTTGGGATGTGTGGAGTTGGTATAGTGAGTTATGTGTACTCGTGTGAGTCTTGTTACACATTGTTAGGTTTGAGGCTTGACACTCCCATTAGTTGATATATATTATTGGATATCAACTTGTAACTATGTTGGTACAATCATGTTTTTTTGGGTCATGTGATACCCATTATATATGTATCAGTGTGATGATTCTATTTGTTAGTGACATGTGTGTACTGGATTTATCTCTATGACATAATTTTGGAAATTCTTATTATGTGGACTACTGGTTTGTCTTTGCATTGTGGAATTAAAGACCTTGTTATGTGATACATTTGTGAAAGTATGTAGCAAGATGTCTCATGGGTTGTTTTTGTTGTGTTAATTTTTGTGTGACATCTTGATGTTAGTTACTATTAAGCACCCACAAATATGAAATAACTAAAAAATTCTAAACAATGAGTATTAAGTTTTTGAGATTAAGAAGTACTATAAAGAAATAATAAATAATTAATAATGTAAACTACGAAAAAAAATACCAATCTCCTCAGAACATTAAGAAATTATCAAACATTTCCCTATTTCATGTGGTTGCACTTTTCTCTTATTATGTTCCTTATTTGTTGACGTTGGACGTTCATTGTCTCCTCCTTTCTCAAGAGTACCTCTTTTAATCTTGACCTTGTGTTGCATCGAGGATGATTCTCTTCTAAGGGGAGGTAAATGTAGTACCCAATGAACAACCTGCAAAAAAGAAAAGAAATATATATATATATATATATATATAATATATATATATATATATATATATATATATGATTATAAGTTAAAATTTCAGTGTGACGTGGGAAAGTTGAGGAGTAAGTCTGGTTGGTGGAGGCATGTTAAAGTGTGCTGGAAAGCACATGGGCTTTTCCCCTACCCTCAAACATATCACATCCTTGCATATCTTTGTAAGAAATTTATTTTTTATGAGAGGAAATCACCACACCAAAACCTCTTGCAATATTGCAGATTTAGAAAAAAATTAGACAGTTGTAGGTGTGCTAGAGGACATGGATGCAAAACATGGTCTCATATAAAGTGTTGGCTAGATTTTCTACCTAGCTGAAAAACCTAGGCAGTCATGAGATAAATCTCCCTCATTTACCGCTGAGGCTCTCGTGTTAGATTTTTTTAATTAAAATATGCTAGTATCTATATGGGGTTTTACTTTAACTATTCGGCTCATGAACCATAGCTGTACAGTTATGTAGCAAGTAAGCAGTTGTTTAAAGAAAGGAAATATTTATGGAAGAAGGGAATTATATAAACATAGAGAAGAAATGCGGAAGATGTGCATCCCAATCAATAGATAATAGAGTTGATTGCATGCACATAGAAAAAACCAATAGATATAAACACAGAATTATAAGCAAAGGAAGCTCTAGATCTAGATCTAAAATAACACAAAGTTTATTAAAAGATATAAGATAGAAAGCTAGAAACAAAATACAGTGTGAAACAAAGTTCTCCAGAAATATGCTCCTGTATATTCCTTTGCTTCAAGTGGCTCTCAAGGGTTTCAGCACAAATTCTGGAACACAAGGATGCTACTGACAAATTTTGATTCTTAACCCGAAGGTTCTTTCTCTACTTATAGAATGTAGAGGGGCAATTACAAGTCATAAGATTTTAGTTGAACTGACACATGCGGAATTCAGAAAGGAAACAACTGGAAATCTCCCTCTTGAAATTCCTCTTTGCATGACATGCATGATTTACAACTGAAAATAGAACCTTCTATTTTGCACACCTGCCACCTTTATCTAAGTAGTTGACTTCTTCAAGTAATGGATTTCAAACCTATCACTTAAGTTTTGTAATTTAATTGATCACTCAATTACTTTGTCGGAGGAAAGAAGAAGGAAGAGGAAAGCTGCAGTCTTGTCCTTTTTCATATTCTGCATGCAGCTAATTCTTTTACCTTTGATTCTCACCAAGCTGGATCTGGGAGTAGCTGGATCTGGTAGCGTCCGAAAGCAGCTCGATCTGGAAGCGGCTGGAGTAGCTCATCTCCAGTACATGCATCAGTGCAATGTTGGCTGTAGACAACTCATCATTTTTATTTTTAATTGCATATGAGCAATTAAAAATTCTAGAAAGCACTCCAGGTCAATGAAACTTCAATGAAGGCTTCAACTGGAAGATTGGGAGCACATGCACATGCACAAGATCTTGGAAGAAATTTTCCACGCACTGACTTCTACATGGGCTACATCAGAAACAAGAGGATGAATTCTTGTCGGAAGATTTTGCAATTATGAGATCTGGATCTGGATCTAGTTCTCCGATGTCAGTAAATCTAGAAGTAATGCATGACTCCGTTGTGCTCTCTTTTTCATCTCTCTTCACCATGGTTGTGTCTATCTTTGTCTGAACAATTCTTTTTCTCCTTATCTTGCCGGAATTCTTCAAAATTGGTGTAGATCTGGATAATTCTTCAGATTCAGATGATATATTCAATGTATTGGACATTGGTTTAAGTTCTCTTTCTCTTATAAAGCACCTGTAATGAATTCGTGTACTTAATTCAAACAAAGATGGCAACTGGAACATGAACAGTGGATTTTAATCAATAAAATCTACATAATTCAAGCCCGCTGCCCCAAATTTGATGTTTTATCTGCATGCAAAGCAAGCATGAATTTTACCGACTTCACCTGAGCACCTATATCACTTATGCAAACAATTATCTAAACACAAATCAACCTCCTTCAACCTATGCGCCAATATTGGAAGATTTTATCATTAATTACACCTTATGAGCAAAAATCCTCTTCAAATGGGGTGCACTTTTCCTCTGGGCTGCACTTCTCTACCTGTGAATTAAATAATTCATCCTTATGGCAGCCCCTTGCTTATATAATCCTCATGATTCTATATTTAATAAATGCTTTTCTTATTCCTGGAAATTAATTAATTAATTAATAAGCTTCACTCTTCAAATGGGGCTCCTATTTTGTGCATGCTTATGGTTGTCATTAAATAAATTAAATTTATTTAATTTTAGACTTCTTCTTCCACTTAACTCATGCCTCACAGTATGCTTTGACCTTAGCCACTGAAAATAGGAATTAATTTAATCATTTAATACTTAAAAATTATTATTTCTCTCTCAAATGGGGCGCACTTTTTGACATAAAGGGGCTACATTAAATAAATATTATTTATTTAATTTTAGAACTATCTATTTCTAACTTCCTTTTGTCCACTTCCCTTTGTTTACTTTTCTTCATGCTTGGGCACCAAACTTGGGAGAATAAATATTAATAAATATTTATTTAATGAATTATTATTCACCCAAGGTGGGTCGCATTTTTTGGCACGAGTGAATTCTATTTTTAAAAGTCAGATGACAATGGGATTATTTACCCTACAAGGCAGCCCTGAAAATCCCATGATTCACTTAAGTCATTTTACTTTCATAATGGGATTATTTACCCTGCAAGGCAGGCAATAAAATCCCATGATTCACTTAAGTGATTTTTTCTTTTATTACACAATGGGAATTTTTACCCTGCAAGGTAGGTAAGAAATTCCCACCTGCTTGCTACATCTAATTTTCCCATTGTGACTTAAGTGAAATTGCTTCCATGGGAAAAAAGTACCCTGCTAGGTAGGTACAAAATTCCCAATTGCCTGCTGCCTCTAAAAATCCCATGATCCACTTCAAACCTTCTTTTTCCAAAAATGTGGCCAACCAAGAAGAGGCTTTTTGGTGCATGACTTCGTCTTTTCCAAGAGAACCAAACCTCCGATGGAAAATTCCTTCTTGCACAACGTGCATATGTGATCTCCAGATACTCCAGGCCAAGAATCAGGCCAAACCAACAAAGCAATTGATCCAGAGAAATTTTAGATAAAACAAAATAGGAAAACATGAAAAACACAAAACATTACCAGAAGTCACAAATAAATCCCAGGATTCATTCCTAGTTAAAACCCTACTCGTACATGAGAATAATGATATATAGGATCACAACAAGGTTAAACCGGAGCACAAATTGCCTCAAACGGAGCTCAAAATAATTAAATACAAATTTCCCACAAGCAAACCCCAATGACAAGATAAAACAATTTTGGGCATCTGGGTATTTGTAGAAAATGGATTATATGGCTCCTTGGGAATATCTTGACACCTTATAGGAACTTTTTGCAAATAAAAACACAAATCGACCCATTATTTTAAAAGTATGAATTTTTTGAAAATAGGGTAGTCCCAGATTTCAGGGTGAAATCTGGGGATACCATAAAGGAATGATGTCAGACATATAGGGGATATGGGAATCCATATGAATCCGTTCTATTTACTTCACAAATGCAACATATTGATGTCCACCAGGTTGGTTCACCTTGTCACCGCATTTCCCTGTTTTGCATTGAAAGAGGAGGTTTGGAGTAGGTTTTAGGTGAGAACCAGGATTAGGTTCTTGTTTTTTTTTTTGCAAAACTACCTTAAGGAGAGGAGATCTTAGTGGTGTATCCATTTAATATTTCATTTTTGGTTTATTATCATATTTTTTGGCTTAGAAGAAAGATGTGGGTAGCCTTTTGTGCAACAGGGAAAAAAGAAATGCAAAAATATGGATCTGTAATGATCTTTTAGGTGTGATTTGTTGTGGCCACCCAACCATTTTGGGGAAAACTCTAAAAAACATCTTCAAACTCAATTTTCTTTGCTTGTGATGGTTGTATAGAGGCTCTTACCTTATGTTGCAGATCTACACGCCTCAACATTTGTAGAATGAGAGTTTGTGGGTGGGGATGACGTATTGCCAACAACTTTTACGGCATCTTCTACATCCGCATATGATCGGATCCCTGTTGTAGTATGTAAATGCATCTAAGGAGAATGAACAGTGGTTTTTTCTCCTCTAACCGCACCCTTGATTCTTTTACAAAAAATGGTAGAGTTATGTTAGGACAACGAACTGTTTGAAAAAATTCCTAAGTGAGATGTTGAACCGAATCCCGTGAATTTGACTGACTTCGAAAATTCCTCCAGGAATGGTTCTTCTCTCCTTATCCTTCATAATTCTTATCTTTTGTGTTTTTTTTCATTTGTAATAAGATAAAAAAATTAACTGTAGGAAATATCATAGATCTATTTGTTTAAAAAATTATGTTTTCAAAAAAATAAGACATTATAATGTAACTTTTAGGATCCAATATGCCTTGGTAAATATTGTACTTAAACCCTCACTTTCATGACGATCTAGCAACGTCCCAACTAAAACAAGATTACTAGAGTACCCATTTTTTAACAAGTTGAAGGTTGAGCTCTGTAAGATTGTGGATAGCTTCCCTTGTTAAAACCAGATAAATCATGATTTTTAGAGACTTGTAAAATAACCCTCGTAATCCGAAAAGATAGATGTTAAGTTTCTTACGGGTTCCTTGTTTTGTGAGAAGATTCATTTCAATCCTTGGATCGACCTTGAATTATCATCTATGTTATTTTTGATGCCCTTCTAGGATGCCATGTTACATTGATTTGTAGCTGTATGAAGCTGCTAAATTTAAAAATTGGATTTCGTTTTAGCTCACCATTTGAATACCTAGACCAGGAAATTGTTATCTGTCTTCGCAAACCTCTAGAATTTTTACTAGACAATTTCATAGAACCTTCAATTTAGGAGGAAAAACACTTTTCTTGATAGTTTGGAAAATGGTATTTTGTAGGCCTCTAGTTGCAGTTTGACTAGGTCAAATGGAACCAATTATGACCGTTGGCTCTAGAAAACATGTCGCCATTTCATAAATGTTTGCTAGTTTTTAGTCCCAACGACTCTGGTGAATTTCTCCATATATGGTGGAACTTGTAGAAATTTATCTCATTACAGGTTCATCCATCGAATGTCAGTTTGTTGCATGTGGTTTTCTGAGCCCTCGAGCTAAATTTTGATTCATTTACAACTAGGTCAATTACGATTAATGGCCCAGAAAACTAGCCACCAATCATAAATCGTTTTCACCAGTTCCAAATTATATTCAGTTCCTATGGACTCTTGGTATATAAATGGACACTTAGAATTTTAACCATGGTGTTTTTTCTCATTGAAAGACAACGTTTGAAAGTGGTTTCTTAGCCTCACGACCTAAATTGAACGTTTTCGCAGCTAGTAGAAAAATGTAAAAATAAAGTTGTAAGACCCCTGTCGGTTAACCTAACCACCGTAAAACTTGTTGACACATGTAAATAACTTTTTGAAACTCTATAGTGTGGATTATTTTGTGAAATTTGGAACTTTTGGTAAAATGGTGTTTCTCTCTCTTTCCTTTCTCTTTCTCTCTCCTTGGTTACAAAATGAATACATGCATCTAACCCTTTTCCTTTCCAATGCAAATTATTAATTTCACTATGTAATTAGGAAACTAAAGACGTTAATTATGTTAGATTAGGATGGATGCCATGCCGGCAATTTATCATTGATTTCATGCTCACATGGTTTTGCAGGATGGAAATGAGATGGTGAAAAGGTGTGGTGTAAATCATTAATTTTATTATTGTAATTTATATATGTTATTGAAAAATGTTATATATAGAATGTACTACCATGTTACATAAATTTATGTTTGAAATTTTCTAATATGTATGAGATGTTAGTTTTAGGGATACCTTGGTAAATGTGCATTTAATCATAGGTGCAATTTTCATTCATAGTTACATGTATGTTAAAAAGTTAAATGAATTTTGATTTAATGTCTTGTATGTTCTACTATAATGATTAATAATGGTATTGTTTTTCTTACCTTGAAAATGTAATAAAGGTATCTAACCACAGTAATCAACCCTAGTAAAAGATTCATGCATAGCTTGTCTTCATGTGTGATCCTTCTTAGTGTAGAAGAAATTGAAACCATAGAATGGAATTAAACCTTGTGCTTGATGGCACCTTCTAGTATAGGTAAATAAGACCCCCGTCTAAGTTTGAGAACTCATCTTTTAGGAACAACATGGTGCAACTTTATCTCTAAATAGCATGTGTGGGGTAAGGATAATCATCTTCTTGACACTGTGTTTGTAACATTTAGTAATGGAGACACACTCCAAGGTTAGATATAGAATTGTTTCTTCTCATCAAATGAATTCCTTGTGAGGATCCCTAATATGGAATTCCACTGTGGGAGAGAGTGAAATAGTGGTGTACTATGACTTAAACTCTTGTTAATAAACTCTTTAGTTCCCTCATAAGCTAAATTGTTACCTTGGTTACTAACAACATAACACCTTGGTGTTTCATGAAGGTTGTTTATCATAAATATGTACTCTCACCTTTAACTCATATATAGTTGGGATGTAGATCCTTAGGTGAAATTGGAATTATACCAAACCTCGGCTGATTAAGGAGTTAACTTACGGGTGGAAATTGTACATAAATCTTAGAAAATTTATTGTATTTAAAATAAGTTGACTTAAAAGAAGTGTAGAAAAAAAAAGGGGTCTCATTACCCCATGTGCCCAGCTGCCCTTTTGTACCCTAGTGAGTGGCCCAAAACAAAAAAAAGGTAGTTTTCCTATTATAATCCTATGATTGATCTCATGTTGGGATTAAATTACACAAGTGGATGTCTTGGTTGTGACATGCGTTAAAACTGTAGTGTATAAGAGAAAAGAATTGATTGTCTTGTGCTAGGTTACACTCCTTGTAGTAGTGAATCCATTATTGAAAAGTATGTGTTATTTTGTTTACAAATGTGATAAAATGATGTTATAATGAGACCATAGTGCAATGTAAGAGTAAAAATAAGAGTATATTTGAGGTTAGGAATAATGTCACTCTTGGAATCCTTATAAATCAATTAGACATTTACTCATGTTAAAAATAATATGAATTTCCTTGGTTAGAGAAAACTTTGAGAAAAAAAAGATATACTTCTTCAAGATGTTACACTAGTACTTTCGTAACTCTTCATGTTATAAAGTGACACCAAAAAGAGACCTAAGAAACAATGTCAATGAAATAAAAAAAAGTATATGTAATAATGGTTTAGGAACAAATTTCATTTGAAGTCCTTATGGTTGATTTAAGCATTGAATTTTTGTTAAGAATGGATACAAATTGTTCTTGGTGGGACTAGGCATTTATAGCCAATATAGAGTCCACTAAAAATAAAATAAAATAAAATTATGTCTTGTAAATACTTAACTGAATCAAACTAAATTTGGAACTAAAACCACCATAGTACAGAGAACAAATGTGCTTCGAATGGAAGGAGGTTTATAGGAAAGGGAAACTTGAACCTTCACCTCCTTTGACATCGTATTATTTCTCCCTAAACAACTTATGGTTGGTCCCCTTACTTAATGAGGGTAAAATTAAATGTCAACTAAACATATTTTGAGAAACAAACCTTTAACATAAGAATGAGAGAAGTAGGAACTTTGTATGCAATCTGAAATATGGAAATAATTATGTAAGTTATGGAGATTGTCATAAGGGATAAAGAGAAAAATTAAATGGTTGAACTGTAAGTTGAATGTGGAATGAACTTATGAATCTATAGGTGGAAAAAGGAGAAAATTATACTTACATAATAATGTTATTGGAATGTTAATCGTAACGAAGATGTAATCATGGTAATGATGTGTTGTGGGTTTTCCAATCCTTGAGTCCCTTTTCTTGTGGCTGAGTTATTGCTAGCAATTTTTCATTGGAGAAAGTGTGGCATTGACATGTATATGGTGTTTTTGTGTGTCTATGTGATTTGATGACTTATGTAAGTGTCTTGTGCATTGTTGAGTTTCTCTTCTTGGAGCCCTTGTGGTGTTGTGTAGTGAGCAATGTAAGTCAAAAAAAACTTATCCTGATATTTTTATTGTTGTATTTATGTGTGTAAAATGTGGGCATTAAAAATACAAAATATGAATCACTTGTGTGTAAAGTGGCTAAGGAAAACATCACTTCTCTTTTCCTATAGAAAAAGATACATATTTTCCATTATAATATATTGACGTTATTCTAACTATTGAGTGTTACGCCCTTAATCATATATCTTATATTAGATGTATATATCTGACTTGTGGCTATCATAAATTCTTATCATTATGTATCTCTTTCATAGATGTTATATTTTTATTAGTGGGTCGGCCTTGGTTTTGGCCATAACATAGGAATAGTGTATATAGGGGTTAGTAGATAGTAGTTGATCATCATATTCAACATTTGAGTCTTATTGTCTTGTTTGGAGGTTGCCCTCTCGAAGTGGCTAAGCTATTATTCTTGCACATTGAGATCATTTATCTGAAATGTTGTGTTCATTGGTGTTATATTGTTGTTGATAATCAGATTTATACAAGTAATTACATAACAAGTGGTATCAAAGCTTGAACTCAGTCAACACTACGTCAAACCCTAATTGTGAAGGTTCATCCATATCTCAAAATAGGTAGTGAATTTTTCTGTAAATATTTTTGTGGTGTGGTGAAATCCATCAAGTAAGATTCTCTCCAAATTTTAAGAATTTTTGACTTGTTTTGCAAAAGTCATAGTGGTTTTATATTTTTTTCATAATTCAGCTACTTAGGGTGCAATGTATGGAATTTTTCAAATTCATTTAGATTTCTAGAAAGAATATTAAAAATTAGTTTGAGTTCGTTCTTTGATTTTTATAAAATTTGGCCGAATTGTGATTGAAATCCCAAACCCTAAATTTTGACCTTGATCCTTAAATCTTACCATTTTGGGGCATCATGGTTGGGCCTTCAACAAGAGACAAAAATAATCCCATCACTCTGGGTAAAACACATGATAAGGATGAGATAATAGTTGAGGAGTTAGAGTCAGAAGGGGTATCTACAAAGTCCTCAGGGTTGAGGTTTACTTCAACTAACCATAAGGTTATCTATCTTGCATTAGATTTGCGAAACCTCAAGGGTAGAGTGGCCAACAAAGAAGATGTAGAAAAGATTGGACAACGATTGGAGGATTTCATTCACCAATTTAGTTACAATATCATGGGTCCTCATATCCTTCCTAGCCAGCCATAACTCAATCATACTCATATTAACTAGAGTGGATCTTTAAGTCAAAGTAATAGACAAACTAGTCAAGGTGGATTTGCAAACATGACCAATCCAAATACAAACACTTTGCGAGCCCGTAACATGATTCCAAAAGTGGAAATGCATAATTTTGATGAAAAGGATCCACTCAATTGGATTAACCAGATGGAGAATTTCTTTGATCTTCATCAGATTCCATCGGGACAAAAGGTTACCATGGCATCGTTGTATCTTGAACCTAACCAATTCATTTGGTATCAATGGTTATGTGCTCAAAGGAAAAAGAGTGGCATCAATGTTACATGGATAGTATTCACCGAAGAGTTGCAATTACACTACAGTTCTAGTGTGTTAGAGAATTATTTTAATCAATTAGCAAAGCTCAGACAAACAAGAACAATCAAAGATTACATCCATCAATTCCAAAACCTTTCCTTATGGGTGGAAAATATTCCTAAAGATAATTTGAATGAATTATTTCTTGGGGGTCTTAAAGAACAAATTGAGACTGAAGTGCATATGTTTAATCCTCATAAGGTTTCAGATTCTGTGATCATGGCACATAGGGCAGAGGAAAAATTTCTTTCCAGTAGGAAACAAACTGTCAGTAATATCAGAGATCATAGCACCCTTCCACCATCATTTGCTTGGCCAGTAAGACTGAAACCTCAACAAATTGAAGAAAAGAGAGCCAAAGGGTTATGTTTTAATTGTGACAAAAAATTTGGACCAGGACATAAGTGTGTTAATAAGAAGTTTTTCTACATTGAGGGACCTACTGAAGAAGAAGAAAATGAAGAAGATGAAGAGGTAGAGCCAGAGGATGAATTAGGAGATCCCCAACCAACAATATCATGGCATACAATTTTTAGTATTAGCACTCCCCAAACTCTCAAAGTAGTTATATTCTTAAAAAAATAGAGTGTAAAAGTGTTGATTGATTCGGGAAGTACTCACAATTTCATCAATCATAAGTTGGCAGTACGCTTGAACTGCTTTGTTTATCCATCTCCAAAATTTCAAGTCATGATCATTGATGGGAAAACTATTAGTTGTTCAAGAAAATTCCATAACATTAATCTCGCCATGGGAGATTACTTGCTAACTAGAAATATGTATGCCATTGCCATGGGAGGAGTAGACATTGTGTTAGGAGTTTAGTGGCTTACCACGTTGGGAACCATTGAAATGAATTTCCAAGACTTTTTCATGCAATCTCAGTCTGAAGGGAGGAATTTTAAACTAAAAGGACTAAGAGAAAAGTCCCCACAGATGGTAAGTTCTCATCAGATGAAAAAATTGCTTCGAAAGAGTTCCGAATGGTTTGTGGCACAACGATTTTCATTAGAAGCACATCATTCCAATACATTTATACCGACAGATATGCAAGCAGTTATAGATGAGAAATCAGTGGTGTTTGGAGAAATGCCCAAGGGCCTGCCTCCGAAAAGAGACCATGACCATACCAACTAGCTACTACCAGGGAGTCAACCACCCAACATCAGACCTTATAGGTACCCCTATATGAAAAATAAGTGAGATTGTAAAGATAGTTCAAGATATGTTAGAAGCAGGACTTGTTCATCATAGTCAAAGTGCTTACTCTTCTCCTGTAGCGATGGTATGGAAAAAATATGACAATTGGCACATGTGTCAAGATTTACAGGGAACTCAATAAGTACACAGTTAAAGATAAGTTTCCTATTCTTGTAATTGATGATTTACTAGATGAGTTACATGGTGTTGTTCACTTTACAAAACTTGATCTTAGTTCTGGATATCATTAGATTAGAATCAGGGATGAAGATATTCATAAAACAGCCTTCAGGACACATGAACAACACTATGAGTTCTTGGTAATGTCTTTTGGACTAACAAAGTCACCCTCTACATTTCAAAGCTTGATGAATTCCATCTTTAAGCCATTTCTTCGAAAGTTTGTTTTAGTGTTCTTTGATGATATATTAATCTATAGAAAAACATGGGAGGAACACCTGCATCATGTAAATAAGGTGTTGGAAACTCTTGAGCAAAATCAACTTTATGCAAAGCCTTCTAAGTGTTATTTTGGTGTAAATTATGTTGAATATATAGGTCATATTGTCTCTTAAGAAGGTGTTAAAGTGGATCCTAACAAGATAAAATCCATGCTTGAATGGAATGTTCCCAAAACCCTTAAAATTATTCAAGTATTTTTGTGGCTTACAGGTTATTATCGTAGATTTGTATGGAATTATGGGAAGCATCACAACACCACTCATAGCTTTATTGAAAATGGAATCTTTCCATTGGAATGAGCAAGCTACTATGGCCTTTGAGAAGTTGAAGGAGGCCGTGTGCACCACTCTAGTTCTAGCTACCCAAGATTTTTGAAAAAAAATCATTGTTGAATGTGATGCTTCAGGTTATGGTATGGGGGCAGTACTCATGCAAGAAGGGTGACCCATTTCCTTTGAGAGCTACCAATTCAAAGGTAATAATATCTCTAAACCAGTTTATGAGAAAGAAATGTTAGCAATACTTCATGCAGTGAAGCAATGGAGACCATATCTAATGGGATGACATTTCAAAGTATAGACAGATCATGATAGTCTGAAATACTTCTTAGAGAAATTTTTATCATCAGAAGAACAATAGAAATGGGTCTCAAAATGTTGGGGTATGATTTTGAGATAATATACAAGAAAGGGAAAGAAAATGTAGTTGTTGATGCTTTATCTCGGAAGGATGAATCTACTCAGGCATTAGTGTGTACCATATCTGTATTACAGGAGGATTAGATAGAGGATGCAAGGTCTGAATGGAAAAATGTCCTAAGTACACAAAATCTCATTCAGAATCTCCAACAAGATCCAAGCATGTCAGAAAAATTTTTATGGAAAGGAGATGTTTTATGGTATAAAGATAGATTATATCTATGTAAGAATTCAATCCTTAAAAATAGGGTTCTATCTGAGCTCCATGCTTCTCCAGTAGGGGGTCATTTTGGCTTCTTAAATACTTATCATCGAATCAAGCATGATTTTTTCTGGGAAGTTCTAAAAGGATATTTCCAAAAGTTTGTGTCATAATGCATGGTTTGTCAGCAAAATAAGGGTGAAACAATTAAGTCCCAAGGTCTTTTACAACCTCTATCTATTCCTAGCTAGAGGTGGGAAGCGGTGTCCGTGGACTTCATCACAGGATTTCCTAAATCAGAAGGTAAAAATGTAATCATGGTGGTGGTAGACAGACTCACCAAATATGCCCATTTTTTTGGTTTATCACATCCATTTGTTGTAAGTACAGGAGCAACGACCTTCAGGGATACAATTCAGAAGCTACATGGGCCACCAAAGATTATAGTAAGTGATCGAGACCTTATCTTTACTAGTAATTTTTGGACTGACTTGTTCTCATGCTTGGGCACACAACTATCTCGTAGTTCCTCTTATCTTCCTCAGTCTAATGGGAAAAAAGAGGTGGTAAACAAGTTCTTAGAGGGATATCTTTGTTTTTTTACATCAGATAAGTAAGCGAAATGGGTCCAACGGTTACCGCTAGCAAAATGGTGGTATAACACCTCCTTTCATACTTCATCTAAAATGTATCATTTCTTGGCATCATATGGGTACCATCCACAATCTATCACTTCATCTTTGAGAGTCTACCAAAAGGTTTGAGCAGTTGAAGAACATATTCAACACCAACAAGAGGTGCTTTCTAGTCTTAGGGAGAATTTGGTCATGTCAAAAAACCACATGAAGCAGTGGGCAGACCAACATCATAGTGAAAGACATTTTGAATTCGGTGATTGGGTTTTAGTGCGTTTACAACCATATAAGAAAATGTCCTTAAAACAACAGAAAAAGGATAACATGATTTCACCTAATTATTATGGTCCTTATCAAGTGTTACAGAAGATTGGAAATGTAGCATACAAATTGGAAATTCCTCTGGCTACTTGAATTCATCCAGTCTTCTTGTATCTTGCTTAAAGAAGATAATTGGGCAAATAGTATCAACCCAGACTATGTTACCCGAGCTTGATGAAGACAGAAAAATCATCCTGGAACAAGAATGAATCCTTCAGACATGCACTAAGCGATTGAGGACAAGGGTCATCACTGAGTATTTGATCAAGTGGAAAAATCTAGACAATGAAGACGTAACTTTGGAGGATGTAAATTTCATGCAGCAGCATCCAAATCTTCTCAACATTGGGGACAATGTTGCTTCAAAGGGGAGGGGCATGCTATGTCCTTAATCATATATCTTATATTGGATGTATATAGTAAACTTGTGGCTATTATAACTTCTTATCATTATGTATATATTTCATATATGTTATATTTTCATTAGTGGGTTGGCCTTGGTGTTGGCCATAGCATAGGAATAGTATATATAGGGGTTATTAGGTAGTAGCTGATAATCATATTCAGCATTTGAGTCTTATTTTCTGGTTTAGAGGATTCCCCCTTGAAGTGGCTAAGCTATTCTTCTTACACATTGAGATCATTTATCTGAAATGTTGTGTTCATTGGTGTTATAATGTTTCTGATAATCAGATTTATAAAAGTAATTACATTACATTGAGGAGTTTTCTGAATGTTGGAAAATGGTTAACAACAAGAAAAAATACACTCTCAAGAATGTTGTTTGTCCAACCTAGTGGTTCATTCGTGTGTAGTTGTTTTATGTGTGTAGAACTGCGATGTTGTTAGTGCCTAGTTGTGTTAACTATTTTATTTATTTGTTTCAAAATTTTGTTTCTACAGTGTTGTCCCCATAGGTCTTAAAACCACTGTTGTAATCTTGTTAAATCTTGTTGTTGAGACTTTTTTTACCTCAGGGTATGGTTTGGTTTAAAACCATTTATCAATAATAATAAAAATCAAAATGGCCAAACTCCAAATTTTAAGGAGAATTTTTTTACATTTATGTATGAGGGAATCTGATTTAATTCACCAATTTTTTATTCAAGTGATAGGATTTTTAAATAAAATTAGGTTTAAAGGTGAGACATTTTCATGTGAAAAATAGTTGAGAAAGTACTTAAGAGCATATTCAACAAGTTTGATGGCATTATAGTGACCATATAAGACTCAAAAGACCTCACACAATTTTAAGTGGATGAGTTAATGGGGTCACTTTTGGCCCAATATTCAATGATTAATAGGTAAAATTTGTAATGAACCTCCTATAATAGATTAAGTTGAACAACATAAAGTATTATATATGATTTTATTGAATAGAAACAATGAAATCGCATTACTAGATTATAGGCCACTTCGAGGGGGAAACCTCCTTTGAAAAAGCTCAAAACAATACTATTATTGGATCCTTCATTTATGTCTAAGCACTCCCTAATATACCATTTCTATTTTAGAAACTACTACTGCCCATGCATGTGGGATTATTATTAATAGCTCAAGGGGTGACTTATAGAGTATATACACATGTAGCATCTATCACAATAATAATGAAAAAAGAAGGGTAGGGTGAACGGCCATAACATCCACTCCCCCTTAAAAAAAAAATCCTCAAAGTTATAAATGTGTAAACTTTTTTGTAATCTAGACAAGGTGATCTCAAGTTACATCTTCTAGTTGCACGTCATGCCATTGTAGTAACAGCTCCATGATAGAATGATTATTAAGTTTTCAAGAGTTCCTATTGAGAATTGTTGTAGGTTTAATAAGGATGGATCATTTGTTATCAATCTCAAGTAGTATTTTCTATGTAATGATTTGTTGTCAAATAATTTTTTCAAACTAGAGACATGAAATACAAGATGAACTGACAATTCGGTTGGAAACTTGAGCTTGTATGTAGTAAGACCAATATTTTGGAGAAATTTGTAGGATCCATAAAACTTATGGGAAAGATTTTGACACCATTTTAGTTTCAAGGAAGACTTCTTATATGGTTGTAAATGTAGAAAAACCATATCCATTTGCTAAAAGTTACACTCTGAGTGAGTTTATTTACCTATTATTATATATGGTTTTGTTCCATATGGATATTTTCCCAAAGGGTCTAAAGAATTTTGTCCTATTGGTTGAGGGAAGTGTCAAATTTATAAACTAGGGAACTGCAAGGAGTGTAGGGAAGTAGAGTAAGTGGAGGTTTCCCATAGAATGCTTCATATGGAATATTTTTTATGGAGGTGTGATATAATCTATTGTACCACAATTCAGCACGAGGTATCAACTTTTCCCATTTTTGTTTATGCTTCGAGGTAAAACATCAAAGGTATGTTTCTAAATATTTGTTAACAACCTCAGTTTGGAAATCTATTTGTTGGTGGTATCCAAAGCTCATCCACAATTTGGTACATGTCCTCTGGAATTATTTAGTCTAGAAATGGGTTTTGAAGGAGACATCACCGTATGAGATAATTAAAGTTGGGATGTCATGTCGGAAAAATATTTGGTCAATGAAATTTTTGATGATGTTTGATGTAATCTATGGGTGGGATAAGGCACAAAATAGGAATACTTGTGGTGGAATTTCACCACTACTATGATAATTGGATTTTCGGTAGATTTAAGGAGGTATTTAATGAATTCAATGGAAATATCAGCCCAAATCCTAGTTGGAATTAGAAATGGTTCCTATAAGTGTGGGGTTTCGACTATTTCACTTTTTTTTGTTAACATGTATCAAATTTGGCCACAAAATAATTGATATCTATCTCCATTCCCTACCAAAATAAATTCCTCCAAACCTTTTCATAAGTTTTCAATAATATTTAATGACCCAAAAATGGAGAAGGATGGATTTCAAGAAGAATTACATAACAAAACTCAGTTTTAGGTGATAACACAATGTTTCCTTTATACCATAAATATGCTCAATCCCAAGAGTAGTGTGGTGATGATTTAATATCATAAAACAATTTTTAGATAAGGTATTGAATAACAAGATCCTTTTCTCATTCTTATTGGAGTTTTTGTATCCATTATGGGATGGGCATGGAGACTGTATAGAGGGATAATTGATCCTCGAAAGTGTGAGAGAGGGAATTGGCCACCACATTTTTCTTCCCTTTCTTATAGGTGATCTCATATTCATACGCCATAAGCTTGAAAACCCACTTTTCTTGAGCAGGAGATAAGACCCATTGTTCTAGGGAATTAATTCAGACTATGATGGTCTTTCAGATGAACAAATGCCTTAGTAATAAGTATGGTCGCTACTTTTATAGTGCATGTAAAATTTCCATAATTTACTTCTTATAGGTAGATAAGACTCTATTCCTTCCTAAGAGAGATTTGATAGTTAAGGAAAGGTGGTGACCTTCCTAGAGGAGAAAAACACCAAGGCCATTCCCACATGCATCACATTCAATGGTGAAGGTCTTGGTGAAATTTTGAATGGATAAGATAAGTGTACTTAACATAGCTTGTTTTAAGGCCTCAAATTCATATTCATATGCCATAAGATTGAAAACCCACTTTTCTTGAGTAGGAGATAAGACCCATTATTCTAGGGAATTACTTCAGACTATGATGGTCTTTTCATATGAAAAAATGCCTTAGTAATAAGTATGGTTGCTACTTTTATAGTGCATGTAAAATTTCCATAATTTACTTCTTATACGTAGATAAGACTAGATTCCTTCCCGAGAGAGATTTGATAGTAAAGGAAAGGTGGTGACCTTCCTAGAGGAGAAAAACACCAAGGCCATTCCCACATGCATCACATTCAATGGTGAAGGTCTTGGTGAAATTTTGAATGGATAAGATAAGTGTACTTAACATAGCTTGCTTTTAGGCCTCAAATTCATGCTCGAATGCCACATTCCACCTAAAAGCATCCTTTTTAACATTGTTTTCAATGGGGCCACAAAATTTCCATAATCCCTAACAAATTTCTTGTAATATTTAGTGAGACCTAAAAATTCATGAAGGCTTTGAATTGTTTTGCGAGTGGCCAATTTTTCATGACACTAATTTTATTTGGGTCCACATGGAAATCCTCAATAGAGAAAACATGTCAAATATATTAAATTTTCATTTAGAAAAGGAGAACTTGGATTTTTGACACATAATTGATTATCTATGAGAAATTGCAATTCCCTGTCAATATGTTGTAGGTGCTCTACCTTGGTTTAAGTATAGATCAAGACATAATCAAAGAATACCGAGATGAATTCATGAAGGAAGGTAAAAATATTTTATTCATTAAGCATTGGAATATATATAGGGAATTGGTAATTCCAGAAGGCATGACATAAAATGCATAGTGACCATAATGAGTTTGGAAGGCTATCTTTGAAATACCTTCCTCATTGATATGAATCTAGTGATGCCCTAAGAATAAATCCAATTTAGAGAAAAATTTAATTCCATGAAGTTATTCAAGAAGCTCATCAATCATTTAAATAGGGAGCTTATCCTTGATAGTGATATTTTTTAGTTCCCTAAAATTGATGCAAAGATTACATGAACCATCCTTTTTATGGATGAGTAAAACTAGGGAGGAATATGTACTGGTGTTAGGATGAATGAATCCATCCTTGAGAATTTATTGGAAGATATTTTCAATCTCTATTTTTTATAAGAATGGATATCGTTAGGCCCGAATGTTGGCATGAGAACTTCCTATAAAGAACTAGATACGATGATGCTTTGGACATGAAGGTGGAAATCCCTTGGGCTTGGAAAATACATTAGCATATTTCTCTAAAATAGCTTGAAAATTTACATAGGTGATAGAATAGGCAAGTGGAGTAAGTTGGATGGATTATTCAAAATTTGCATAGGTGATCCTTTATTCAAAATATTTTCGAAAAAATGTGAAGTAATAATACTATTTGATCTTTAAAAAAAAGGTTTTTATTCTCCATTTTTCAGATAACTACATCCATAGTTTAGAGAAATACCATAAAATTGGTCCTAGTGTGTGAAACCATTGATCTCCCAAAATGACATCACATCCACCAAGGGGTAGAACAAACATTTCGAAGTGAATATTATAATCTCACATTATAATAGGACCATTACAAAATTTTATCTTACAAGGAAATGTACCACCATTAGCAATCATAACTTCAAATATAGAATAAGGATAGATAAAGCAATCTTCCTGTTTGGCCATATCTATAAATACCCTTTTAACCTCATGGTTTGAGGGGTGATGACTCCTTTTGAGGTGTGAAGTGATATCTCTAGTTAATAATCCTAAGGAGGGGATTCATCCAATGACGATTCTTCTTTTTGAAATTCTTGAACATCTTCTTAGTTTTCAGGTTCATTAGTGATTCGACATCAAAGAGGTATAATATTTCTTCCATAAACTGATGGCCCCTATTGAAGTTATCATCACAATAGTAATAGAGGAATTTCTACTTTCACTCATGTATTAATATTTTATTAAGTCGTTGTATTAGGGTTGTCTTTAGAGGAGGCATTTTGGGGGCACGTTGAGATATTGGATTTTTGAATGGAGTCAAACAAGAAGGTTAATGTTATGTTATTATTACGTCCTCTAGTAATTTTTCCAATCCCAGTACTTCCATCATGGTATTAAGTTTAAATATTTTGACTTCTGAGTGAATTACCTCCTTGACACCACTTATGAAACAACTTTTTAAAAATTTATCTAACAAACCTTCCATGTGATTGGCCAATCTCTCAAATTATGTCTAGTAATCACATACTAATCTTGTTTATTGTAGTTTTGTGAATGCTCATGGGAATGGATCAAAATAATCAGGGCCAAACTTCTCTATAATAAGTGATTCAAACCATGATGACTTTGGTTCATCATTAGATTTTAAATACCAATGATACCATTGTATGGATTCATGTTCCAAATGGAAAGAAGAAATAGAAACCCTAATCATGTTGTAGGTATTGTAAATATTGAAGAATTTATCTACACGTTATATCCACCCAGTTTGATCTGTACTATTGAATTGAGGAAAATAAATCTTAGGACCATGCAAGACATTTCAAGAAGATAACTTATCTTCAGAAGTGGAATTAGGACGAATATTTTTTTTCAAAATGGAATTTCATTTATTGAGTCCTTGCATCATTTCTATGATCCCAAACACTTGTGCTTTCAATTTGGTGATTTCTTGCTCCCTAGTTTGTGTACCTACATAGGTCACAACCATGACTAGGAGGGGTTTCGAGTGTCCATAAAATGATTTTTGGAGAGTTATATGTTAAAATGATCAGCTCAATGAGATGATTGCAATTGTCAAATTACTCCAAGGACCCAAAAAAATAATTGTGAACTATATGGGGGTTAAATTATATAGAATATTTTTTGGGAAAAATAAGTTAGTTTTAGAATGATCTCCACGAACCGAAAAATTGTAGTTAGGGTTTCTGACAAGTGGGAAAAATATTTTTTAATTTTTTACAATTGGGTTTTCAAGTTAGAAAAACAAGTAGGAAAAAATATAAGAAAACAATTCATAGAAGAAATTTGGGGAAATGATTTTGTAAAACAAGTTTAGGAAATAGGTACGAGATATAAGTCACACAACCAGGTCAGGGAAAAAAGTTGGGGAAATAAATCAGGAAAACATGTAGGGAAAATAAGTCAAATAAATTAATTAGGGAAACATTTCAAGAAAAAAAGTTGTGGAAACAGATTGGGGGAAATGTTAGGGATGCAAAATGAGAAAACAAGTCACAAAAACAGTTGACGGAAACAACTTGGGGAAATAGGTCAAGGAAACAATTCGGGGAAACAAGTTAGGGAAACAAGTCGTGGTTTTGGGATTGCAACAAGACATGAAATCTGCCAAACCTTTAACTATGATTACATGAGATCTGAAAAAAAATGTTGTAGATGAAGTGGTCCTAGAAATATCTCTCTCATACTAGATGTAATGAACCTCCTATGAAATATTATGCCAAAAAACATAATGTTGTACACATGAGCTCATTAAATGGAAATACTAAAATCACATTACTAAATTTCATGCCACATTGGGAAACCTCCTTTGAGAAATATCAATACAATGCTATATTTTGATCCTTTTCTTAACCCTAATAACTCTTGATATACTAGTTCTGTTCAAGAAACTACTACTACCAATGCATGTCAGATTTTGTTTTACTAGCTCAGGGGACAAGTTACAAAACAAATATATGTGTAACATATATTACAATAATATGAAAAAATAATGGTAGGGCGAAGTACCATAGAAAACTTCTTCCCTTAAGCACACTTTTAAGTCTCAAGTCTCAATTGGTAGAGGAAGAGGTATGTCAAACTCAAGAGGAAGAGGAACAAATTTTAAAGAGGTGGAGAAATGTGTTAAACTCCTAATCATGGTGATTGAAAGCATCCAAATTCTTATTTTTCCATCTTAAGAGGTCACAAAAGTAGTCAAAATACACAAAATCTAGGTCATAAATTTGATAAATCTAATGCTGAATTTTACTATTGCAAATATTTTGGGGATTATGCTAGCAAACGTAAAAATAATAATTCAATTTGGGAAAAATAGTTTAAATTTTTGTAAAGAAACACATTGTTAGTTATAAAATCAAGGTTCTATGTTCATAACTTGTCATGTTGCTCAAGAAAGTTCCAAGGAAATTTTTTTTTCGGATAGTGGATTAAGCAATCATATGTTTGAAAGTATTGAATTAGTCATAAGTTTGGATGAATTAGTCGAATATGACATTGAATTGGTGAATATCAATAAGTTTGAATCTTTTACAAGAGAAAAATCAAAATTATTACCAAATATGGAGATAAAAAGCACATATATGGTGTTTATTATGGTCCATGTTTGAAACGTAATCTCAGGACTGTAGGGAAATTGATTCAAAAAGGGTAGAAAGTCTATTTTGAAAACAATGTTTGTGTTATTATGGACTAAAGTCCTAGTGAAACATTAATAACAAGGGAAAGATGTTTCCCTTGATAATCTTTAGCGAATTTGGGTCTCAATCACTCACACACAATGACTTATGCTTGAAAATAAGCCTCTAACTCTCCACATCTAGATGTAATAAGTACTAAAAAAGAGCCAAAATCATATTCATTTTTTTTAAAATGGCTAAATGGATGTCTTGGCACAACTATTACTCAAATAAAATCCTCACACAACCCTCCATAGCCCTTAAAAACCCCAAATATTTCCCCAATAAGTAATTATATTTGATTTTTTAGTAAAAACCTAGTCTTAGCCCATGAAAGGATTATTGTGAAGACACCTCAGGGGCCTCAACATTTTTTAGTTTCCAAGAACACTTGTGATTACTGTGATTATTTGGAAGACACCTATGGATTTTTTAGTTTCCAAGAACATTTTCTCAAGTAGTCGCTATAGCGAATTATCAAGGACAAAATGAAAATTTTCAAACTAATATCAAAATTTCTCAAGCCAAAATTAAACCTTTTCAAATCAAAATGTATAATTTTCAAGAAAAAATAAAAAACCTTCTGGAGTAAATTTTCAATAAATCACTAAATCAATAGGTGAAAATGCATTCAAGGTCCCTTAGAAAAACCACTCCTTGTTGTGACACCTAATATTTGGTCATTTAATAAATGTTGGCCTAAAATTTTTGCATAACAAGAATACAATTAATGTTTTACCATGCATCAACGAGCTAGGAAGAGCTAGTGAGAGTTGTATTATGGATAAACAACATAGAGAATCATTTATAATGGGAAAATCATACAGATCTAGTGCTCCATCAGAGAATATTCATTATGATTTATGTCTTCCTATGAAAACCTCCTTCATTAGTATGTGTTCTTATATTCTAACATTTATTGATGATTATAGTAGGAAAACATGGATTTACTTAAGCACAAATAATTTTTATTTTTTTGTATTTTCAAAGAATGTAAGACATTAGTAGAGAAACAAAGTAGAAATTATATAAAAGTGTTAAGATCATATTGTGGGGGGAGTATATCTCTAATGTATTTTTTGAATTTTTGCAAGGAACATGGCATAAAGAACCACAACAAAAAGGTGTAGATGAGAGGTAAAATAAAATAATTATAGAGATGGCTAGAAGAATTTTAAAGGTCAAACACTAAGAAAATTATCAAAGGGTAGAAGAATTAGGTTGATCATTATAAATTTTGAACAGATGCTCAATTATGAGTGTTAAATATCGATTTACACAAGAATTATGAAACGACATATGCACATGTGCCATAAGAAATGAAGAGAAGGCTATATGGTAGAGGTGAAAAGTGATTTTTATTAGATATATAGTGAGTGATCAAATGTAGACAAGATGTACAATCCCATTACCAAGAAATCCATTATAAATAAATATGTTGAATTCATAGAAGAAGAGGCACGAGATGGAAACATTCATCATAGAGTAAATATTACAACAATATAATATAGAGTATTTTAGCTATTATAAAAAAAATGGAATTATTGTTGCACTATAGAAGCCACTGTTGCACCTCTGAATGAGGGGAAGACTACATCCGTGAATAATGAGAGACCTGTGGGCGGAGATGCGAAGGGATCCTTGGGCATGTCCTCATGGGTTTAGATGTTTTTTGGGGTGTCTCTCCAAGAACCCATAAAACTTGCACCTTCATGGAATGATGTCACCCCACATTTGGATATTCCTGAGACTATCTGAGAGCGAGTAAAAAAATGATTCATATTTGCATATGTGATATCTTTTGGAGGTTAAAGACCGAATATAGATTTCATGCGAGAGTGGTGCCAAAGGAAATGGGAATGCATGGTGGAGATCAGGGCTATGAATAAAGATGGTTTCCTTTTCTACTTTCAGAAAGAAAAAAATCTGCAACGTGTTCTTTTAGGAACACCATGGTTCTTTAGAAAAATGGCTCTCAATATAATGCAATGAAAACCTGGGTTGTCTGGATCTTTACCTAAACTTCCAATCTAGATCTGACTCCAAGCTCTACCCTTGGATTTTTTGCAGCTGAAGGTTGTTTTCGGAATAGCTAGAGTTCTTGGGGTTCTCATTGATGTGGACCCGACAACATAGGATCGATCAAGATTGGTTTATGCTAGAATGTGTATTAATGTTCTAGTGGGATCCTTTGTTCCCAAGAGCATATATGTTGATACAGTGGACGTGTTGGTCGTCAAATAGGACTTTTAAGAAGAGCAACAGTCAGGGGACAAGAAGTCCCTCCTCTTTAATGGGAGAGGTTCCCTTATTCAGAAACGAACTTATTTACAAATATACAAAACATGATTTTATGGTTGAACTTGGATATTACGAAAGTGTTTTCCACAAGGATCATCAGTTACAAAAGGACTGAGGAAAGGGAATACGAGGGTGAGCAGAAGACCAACATGCAGAATTATAGATAGCAGAATAATCCTTTATGTATGCGAAGTTGCAGTGAATTTAAAACAAGATCGTTTGCATTGGATGAACAAGATGAGATTACCAGACACAAAGTTCTATAAATAACCTTCTTCAGATTCATTAATCAAGGACACAAAGTTCCTTCTTGGTTGTACAAGATCACTATACTCGCAATATTTGAAAATATGCAATTAGTGAGACTAACGAACTAGAAACAAATGATCTTCACGAAATTAAATGAAAACACAGAGATAACAAAGATTAGATACACAATGAATGGAAAGCCCTTTTGTATTGATTTCTCTCTGATCTATTTACACTTCCAGAAAATATGCCCAGTTCTTCCCTCTTCGAATGGCGTGGAAAATACCATTATATAGCTTACAAGTCAGTTACTTTTTGTAACCATTTCTTTTAATTAAAGAATAGTTAAGGACTGCCAACTCGCAGTACCTCAACCTATTACAAAGAAAACGGAAAAAGAAAGGGAAGAAGAGAAAAGAATGGGGAAGAAGACAGGTGTCCGATCACTGAGAGGGACCCACTGACTTCAGAATCCGCTGTCTGAATCTCTTCAACGCCTCAGCTATGTCTCTGCCACGGGGAACTGACGTGTTGGCTTTCGACTGAGTCCAAAATCCCAAACACTTCTCCATCTCTTTATCAAACTTGACATGAGTATGATAATCTTTATTTGCTTCTTCGATGGCAGATTGAAGAGAGCAGAAATCCTTCATTTTTTCTTTGGAGATGGAGCTTTCCTTGAATAAATTGTCTTTTACAAAAGCTCTGAACTGAGCTTTGATCTCTTGTAAGGAAAGGGGGGCACCAGAAGTTTCATCTTGAAGATGACAATGTATATCTTTGAAAGCCTGAAACAACCAATGTCTTGAAGGCTTCGCCCTTCTGCCAGCTGTTTTTCGTTTCTCCCAAAGCCTCCTCCAAGACTCTGATCTTCCAATCCACGCTGTAGACCCATGATTTTGATAGATTGTCCTTTGCATCATCAAAAACTTTATTCGCTAGCAAAATGTTCTCGTCTGTCTGTCCCATAAGGCGAAGGTCTACTATGCAACTGCTCCAGATTTTGAGCTCTTTATCCATGGTATTGATAGTGGAAGAGAGCTTCAGTTGCATATTGCCCACCTTTTCGTGGAGTTTGAAAGCTTCGCCGATGAAGTTTAACCCAGCAACAAGCATGTCATCCACCATGGCTTCAATAGCTCTACCATAGACAGAATACTTGTGTATATCTTTAATACTCTACACTTCATCTTGGCTTAGAATTACAGGAGGTGGGAGAGCAGTCAAGGGGGTAGGGTCCAAAACTTTGTCCTTAGACAAAAGGGACTTGATGAAACCTGTGAGAACTTGGGCCTGTTCTTCCAACTATTCAATAGTGTGCTGGCCCTTTTCTACCCTCCCAATGAATCTTGTGACTGTTTCCTAGAGGTTGTGAATTTCACCTTCAGGGGTAGACTCTCCCATTGGGATTCTTGAGAGCTCCAAGTCAGATGCCTACAAGTCCTGCTCTGATTTATCTGTTGTAGGCTTGGCAATCTCTAGGAATTGCTGACCTTGAGCATCAGACACTATTCTGGAGGTGACTTTGGCTCTCTTGGCACGAGAAGGCGTGGTGCCCAACAAGGCTGCGACAGCATCAAAATTCGATCCCGAGCTTTGAGAGGAGAATTTCCTCTTCCTTTTGTTGACGAAAGGTTACACCCACGTGAAAGAGGAAGAAGAATCAACAAGAGGGGCAAGGGGACCAAGAGGTAGGGAGCTCATGATGCTCAAGGTCTGTGCAGCTGTTGACTCGAGTTGAGATGTGAGCGGGGCACTGGAAGCAATTGTGGTAGAAGGATCTACAAAATCTAGAAGCTCAGTGCTCTGGACTTCTTTATTTCTATCAGCTGGGTCTTCAGGAGCATTTGCAGGGGTTGGCATTTCGCTTTCTTCACTTTCACTAAGAACAATGATGTTCTCTGGCCCTATAGGCAAATTTTCCTGCTTTTCCTGGAGATCTTCTTCCACAGGTTCTTTCTTTACTTCTTTGAGTTTCTTCTTATATACCTGAGTGGATGAGGAAGGAGTAGATTCTGCAGGTCCCTGAGTTGATGAGGCAGGAGGGGTCTTCACTGGTGTCTCAGACCTTGGAATAGATGCTTCTCTTTTCGGCATTGAAGCGTCCTTAGAAGAGGATTCTCCTGAATGCCTCCTGAACTCTCAAACTCTCCTATCAAACCAGACCCTAGTCCTGACCAAAACTGGAGAAAGAATCTTAGCCAGGTCGTCCCTCTCTTTCCTGTTCCAATCCACATCCTTTAAAGGAGTGTGCATAACCACATTTTCATACTCATACGAGTATAGATCAGAGTTTTCATCCTTTAGCCCTTCAGGAACTTGATATAGGCCGAGTTCTTCAATTAATTGCAAGGAGAATCTGCCATAGTGCCTCCTTCTAGCCTCAAAATCATCAGCACAATCAGCCCAATAGTCTTCTATATCAACTCTATGATGATAGACTATTTTGATGTTCTGCCCAATGAACCTCTTCAAGTTGAAGCAAGTCCTTGGCTTGAAGAAGTGAACCATGATGGGAACCAGGGCTCTTTCTACATTCTGTGCATCTAGGGCTGTTTTACAGGTATAATTTCCCAAAGAGATGGGAAAGTGTAAACCAGTGATCCTCTTATCCCTACAGGTTCTATGCAACTTGTCTAGTTGCCTGCATATCTCTATCAAGGCCATTTTATCATTACAGAACATGGGCAGTCTCAGAGGGGAGCCCTCATAGCCGGCTAACCTGATATAAGAGAACTTTCTGAAACTGGATGAAGTAGGCACCGTAGTGCGATATCAGAGTCATAGCTTCATCAGAAAACCTCCTGGCAGTATCACCTTCGAGCAGCCTGACCACGTACATGGTGAAAGCATTGTTGACCCTTCTGAAGTTACGATTGCTAGTCTCCAGGGTGAACTGCGGGTAGTATACATATATTGGATCATCTTTGTGTTCATCTATGTAAGAGAAACCAAACCACTGCCTTGATGCTGCCAGAGTGTACATCAGGTACGAAGTCATATAGAACTTCTTCATTTGCTACACGTTGGACAGTTGCTCCCCCAAATTCATGCTGATGATCTCTGCCCAGTTGATGTTCTGTGTTCCTTCGCACACCATACTGATGAGCGGACACATCCAGAAATGGAATTCGTTGGTAGTGGGCAAACCCATAACCCGAGCCAGCAGAATTATGAAATTAGACAACTCTTCATTGAAATCTACCCGCAAGAGGGTTTTGGTCAGACGAGAAGCTCCTTTCTTAGGGTTCTTCAGCCAGGACTTTGCCACCCGTGCTTTGTATTTGTCACTGTCCTGATTGAACAAGGCCTGTACTTGATCCCGGGAAATGACTATGGCATTATCCATCTCTGGGATTCTCAGAGCAGTGCTAATGGTGGCAGCATCTAGTTTGGCAATGAGTTCCCCATGTATATTGGTCAATTCACTCAAGGAGGGGTCGAAATGAGCTCCGCATGAAAGCACGGTATCAACACACTGTACCGAGATCGTGAAACTGCCAGCAAAGGCCAAACCACTGTCGTGAATCATTTATGCCATTGGAGTAGAGTTTACATCTGCCATCCTCGCCCAAAAATCACCGAAATCGAGATGTCAAGCTTCACTGTCTCCGATGTTGAGAACGACAGACTCTAGTGGTGAAACTTGCTCTTGTCCCTGGAATTTGATCTTCATACTGATAGTAGCTGAGAGAGAAATGCAATCTAGACTCGGGAAGGAATTGCAGTAGGGAACGGGTTTGTGCGCAGGAAATTAGATTGCAAGGGTTCGAGCAAAGAAGCAGTGTGAAAAATGTAAAAGGGGGTCTGCCCGTTATATAGCCATTTTGGAGAGAGAAAGGGAAATCAATGCGCATTAAATTCATATCTACCAATTTTAAAGGCAACATATTCGTGGAAAAAACCAAGTATGGATAGCCCTTGGTTCATCTGGGACATGTGAAACGTGAATGCGCGAAACACGCGGCTCGGGCGAAGCAGGAAGAAGGCGCATAAATGCATTTCGGGACTTTTGGGACGAAAACGCGCGAAGTACGCGGTTGGGGCATTTCGGGTGAAAATGGAACAGAGCACACTTTTGAAATTGGGACATTTGGGACAAGAAAGCGTGAAGTACACGGTTCGGGTGTTTCAGGCGAAATTGGAACAGAGCGCACTTTTTTTTGACTTGGGACATTTGGGTCAAAAAGTTCCAAAGTACGCGACTTGATCAATCCGGGTGAAAACGTGACAACAGGTCTGGAAGTGTTTGGGACATTTGGAACAGAAATGCGTGAAGTACGTGGCTCAGGCGTTTCGGGCGAAAATGCAACAAAGGGGCCCGTTTGAAACTGGGACATGCGGGACAAAAATACGCGAAGTACGCGAGAAACACACAAAATGACCCAGGAATGCAGATCTGTTACAACTTCTTGGCTTTTAACATTTCAAAGACAACAGAGAAGACATTCAATACTCAAAATTTTGAAAATTCACTTTTAAGTGCGGGGAAATTTTGAGTGGACAACAGCTGGCTCCTTCTGGGGATGACTTGGCATAAATTCAAGGAATGAGGCAAGGCAAGAACTTAGACAAAATCGGGGGAGCAGACCAATACCTTATCCATTGGGCAACAGAGTCAAAAAGGACACCAATACAGAGGGCAACACACCAAAACAACAAAAGGAAAACACACCAAAAGCAGAGAAGCAAAAACACTGTACAGAATATACAAAGGACTTCCTAGTCACCTAGGACTTGAACAACTTGAGGTACTGCCCACTATAAGGAAGTGGGAGGGGAGAACCATCCATGTAATCAAGATAGAAAGAATTCTTACCAGCAAAGTGCCTGATCTTGAAAGGCCCGAGCCAAAGGGAATCAAACTTTCCATGGCTGCCACGAGGTTCATGTCTTTTATCCCATAGCAACACAGTGTCTCCAACTTGGAAATCTCTGAACCTAGCTTTCTTGTCAAACAGGGCCTTTACCTTTTGCTGGTGAATAGATATCCTATCAGCAACCATCAATCTGTCTTCATTCAGTTTGTGCAGGTACATAATTCTCTTATCCAGAGCATCGCTGAAACTAGTATCCTCAATGGCCTTCATTAGGTGTAAGGCTGGCAGTTCCACTGTCACTGGCAATTGAGCCTCAACTCCATACACCACTTGAAAAGGGGACATTCCAATGGCTCTTTTAGGTGTGATCCTGTCTGCCCAAAGAGCATCATAGAGCTTCTTGTGCCAGTTTCGTTGAGACTCATTGACCAACTTCCTTATAATTGTCACCAGATTTTTGTTGGTGGATTCTGCTTGCCCATTTCCCTGGGGGTAATAATCTAAAGAATGAGCCAGTGAGATGCCATACCCGTAGCAGAAATCCATTATCTCAGTTGAGGAGAAGTTTGAAGCATTATCTGTTACAATCTTGTTAGGTACACCATACCTTACCAAGATGTTCTCTTTGATGAAGTTGCATACCACTTCAGAAGTGGTGCTCTTGACTGGAATAGCTTCCACCCATTTGGTGAAGTAGTCAGTGGCAGTTAGCACATGAGTGTGACCAGCACTAGAAGCAGGATTAAGTGCACCAATGAAGTCCAAACCCCACTGTTGAAATGGTTCCTCAATCACAACTGGCTTGAGAGGCAACGACGCCAGTTTAGGTCTTCCCACAAAAGTCTGACAAGCCTCACATTTATCCACCCACTTGGATGCATCTCTGAACAAGGAAGGCCAGTAGTATCCTCCACGGAGTATCTTGTGAGCAGTGACCGTTGATGAATAGTGCCCTCCACATGCCTGATCATGAAAAGCTGAGAGCAATTTTCTCTGCTGTTCCTTGTCCACACACTTCAAAAATCTCCCATCTAAGCCACGCTTGAACAAAGCATTTTCCCATAATACATATTGCGCTGACCTCAATTTAACAGTCCTCTTTTCCTTGGCAGTTAAATGAGAGGGGCATTCCCCATAGGTGAGAAAATGGGTGATGTCAGCATACCATTCATCGACTGAGCTAAGGAACAGAACAGTAGGAATGTCAGCTTTCTCCTCCAGCAACTCATGTTTAGCTCCTTCAGCAATGAGCTCACAAAGACCTTTTCCACGAACCAGCTTGGTCGGTTTGATATCAATGTCATACTCTTGGACCTTAGCAACCCAGTTCCCTCTCTTGGATCCAAATTCTTGTTGTGTGAGAATCGACTTAACAGTTGTATCTGGAACCAGCACCATGGAGTGAGAGTTGAGGATATAAAAACGAAACTGCTTCACAGCTTTGACCACTGCAAAAGCATGCTTCTCCATCATGGTGTATTTCAACTCGTGATCCTTTAGAATATAGCTCATGAACGCAATTGGGAGTTCATGCTCATTAGAGTCTTCTTGAGTTAAGACAGCAGCCAGGGTATTATCTGTAGCATAGCAATAGATGATGAAATCTTTGCTGAAATCAGGACAGGCCAAAACTGGAGTTTTAGCGATAGCTCTCTTGATACCCTCAAAGGATTCCTTTCCTCCAGAAGACCAACCAAATTTTTGCTTCCCTTTCATCATTTGAGAAATATTCAAAGTTAACTCTGCAAAATCAGGGATGAACCTTCTTAAAAAATTGATCTTACCGAAGAAGGAGTGCACACCCTTTTTACTGGTTGGGAGAGGAATTTGCTGGATAGCTTGTACTCGTTCAGGGTCAATCTTAATACCATCCTTGGAGACAATGTGCCCTAATAGTTTTCCCTCTGTGACACAGAAAACAGATTTTTTAGGATTCAAAGAAATTCCATGCTCTCTGCATCTTAGCAGAACTGTCTCCAGGTGATCAAAATGATCCGCTCTTGTCTTGGAAAACACTGTCAGGTCATCAAGATATATGACAATACACTTCCCTTTCAAGCTTCCAAAAGCCAGATCCATGGCTCTCTGAAAAGTGGCACCAGCGTTAATGAGCCCAAAAGGCATCCTCTTGTAAGCAAAGGTGCCCCAAGGAGTAGTGAAGGCTGTCTTGTGTTGATCTGCAGTATCAACCTCTACCTGATTATATCCAGAAAATCCATCAAGCATAGATAACATTTCTGATCCTGTTACTGCTTGCAATACTTGATCCATCATAGGCAAAGGATAATTATCTTTCAGAGAAGCCTGATTCAGGTTCCTGAAATCAACACAGATGCGGATCTCACCATTCTTCTTCCTAACAGGCACAATATTTGCAATCCATGTTGAATGGTGAATGGGAAAGATGATTTTAGCCTTCAACAACTTCTGAATCTCCTGAAAGATGGTGTCAGCTATTTTGGGATTATACTGCCTCTGTTTCTGCTTGAAAGGCTTAATTCCAGGCTTAAGAGGAATAGAGTGCTGCATATCTTTTGGCTTGAAGGCTTTTAGATCCTCATAAGAGTAAGCAAGAACATCCTTATACCTCCTTAGAAGATCAATTGCTTTTCTCCTCTCATCTGCTGTGCAACATTTTCCGATATTCACGAGCTTGGGGTCAGTAGAACTTCCAATATTGATTTTGTCATGTTCAGCTGATTGTTGAGGCCCAGAGGAAGCTCTAGATTTCACATACCTGTCATGTTTATCAAATAATTCCTCCAAACTCACCAAGCCTTTAGGAATCTTGTTTCCTTTGAGTTTAATGCACCCTTCCTGATCTGTTTCTTCTCCTTGGGTGACAGCTTGGCCAAAGGACACACTTTCACGAGGCAGGTTGTCACTTCCCTCAAAATACAGTTGTTCAAAATTACCTTTGAGTTCCAGGAAGGAAAGCAAATGCTGATCATTATTGAAAACCTGCCAGTTATTGGTGTTGTCAGGTACACTAGGCCGATGGACCATTTCAATGGTGAATTTGTCCTGAGAGAAATCAGGATGAGGAATCAGCAGTGACCCTGAGACAGCTAGTGAATCAGCCCTACTGTTCTTTTCCCTAGGTATTGCTTCAATAGAGAAAGCATCAAGGAATTCAATGGAATCCCAAACCTGATTCCGGTAATGCTTCAGCCTCCCATTTTTTACCTGAAAGAGGTTTCTGACTTGCTTTACAATTAGCTCTGCATCACCACGAGCCAGGAGGTTCTTTACACCTTGTTCTTTGGCCACCTACAATCCGAGAATGAGAGCTTCGTACTCTGCTGTGTTATTAGTATTCTCGAACTGTAACTTGAATGAAAAGGGGTGTAGGCTTCCTTCAGGTGACACTAGCAGGACACCAGCTCCAGAACCAGCTGAGGAACAACTTCCATCAAATTCTAAAATCCAAACCCCGTTAGGATCTCTAGGAGACACTTTGGGGGGTGGGATTTCATCAGGGGACATAATCATGTAATTACCATGACCCATATCCTCATAGAGTATTTGTGCTTTAGGATCATCCGTCTTCTGCACAATATACTCAGATTGTTTCTCAGGCAGCAGCTTCTTCATTTGTCCATTAACCGGTACAAGGGCATGTGACCAATCCATTTGAATTTCCCCACCCACATCTTTACAAAAGTTCCTACTTAGCAACATCCCGTATGAAGGAGGGATATCTGCTACTAAGATGGTAGCCAACACTTTCTTTTCAGGCAAGGCAGCAAAAGCCACTTGTGCATCTTTAATCCTTCCAACCAGAGGCACTTCCTTACTCTCCATAGAGTAGCAAGATCCATAAGTACGAGTGAGGGTTAAGCCTAAAGCATGAGCTACTTTAGCTGGCATGACATTGTCCGAGGCTCCTGAATCTATGACACAATTACTGAGTCTATGGCCAGCTATGAGAAGTGTTACATAAAATGGTTTAATTTTGTCACCAGGCGAGGTGACAGCAGCTACCAGACTGGGCTGTGGTGCAGAAGGAGGAGTAGGTAAAAGGCCTTTAGAGGTGGTCTTGGAATGGGAATTAACAAATTGAATCATCTTGGCAAAAGCTTTGGGATGGGTCTGATAGTACTCAGCTTCTGAGATTTGGACCTTGGTCTTTTTCAGGTGATCAACAATATCAAAAGACCCAGAAGTGGACGGGCCATCATCATTTGGAATTCTAGGCTTATCAACTTTAGGAGAAAAAGAAGAAGCAACTTTGGTAGCAGGATTGATAGGACTCACCTTTGGTGCAGATGAAGTAGGGATAGGAAATCCTCTTTTTGCAATAACAGGGATAGTTGCCGACTGCTCCTTAGATTTCTTTATGGGCTGTGTCACCTTCTCCCTCTGCTTTGTCTGTTCTCGAGTCATGACAGCAAATGATTCGCTATTCATGTCTGCTACCACTTCATCATAATCATCTCCATCATCGATGCCCTCAGTGGTAAAGAAATTAACCTGAGATCCCTCAAGTTCTTCTACCTCATCACCAAATTCTTCCGCATACTCCTCGCAAGCTTCATTGTCTTCATCATCATCTGGTTCTTCAACCTCACAAGTTGCATTCACAGGAACTTTAACGGGAGGTCCTTCAAGTGCTAGTCTTGTTTGAGAAGGAGGTAAACGATTTCTGGGCTGAAAATTCCTTCTTGGAACATCTGCATAAGGGGCATGCTGAGCCAATTGTTTCTTTATAGCAATAAGATCATTTGCAAGTTTATGAACTAATGGATCAGTATTAAGTCCAGGGGTGGAAGAGGAAGAGGCAGCAGACTTAGATTTGGGAGGGTCTCTTCTCAACTTCCCTGACATGATCAAGTCATCCTCGATACTAACAGCAAGAGTTTGATCCTCGACCAATGTTGCGAGATTAGCCCTTCTTAGTGCATAACTAACTTTGGGCGTTTGAGCATTTAGGAAGAAACACTTTTGAATTTGATCAACAGGGTGAGTATTTACAGGAATCTTGTTGATCAGTCTGTTGAATCGGGCCACAAACTCTCTCATGGGTTCTTGTGAATCTTTCTTTATCTGAGAAATTTGGGCAAGCAAAGCATGCACATCTTCTGCCGGCTTGAAACGGTTTTCGAACTAAGTTCTCATCGTGTTCCATTCGGTGATAGCATTAGCCGGAAGGTGGTAGAACCAATCAGCAGCATTGTCTTATAACATCTCAACGAACAGCCTCACGGAGACGTCTTCATGTTCAACTCCCAGAACTCCACAGGCAACAATGAAAGCTGCGATGTGTTCATCAGGATGCACTTTTCCGTCACCTTTGAACTTGGGGAAGTTCTTCCGGTTACCTCTAGGTAACTCATGCAAAGGCTGAGTAAGGGCCAGGGTCCCGACACTATGACCCCATGGTAATGGCACCGCCATTCTTTGAAAAACGGCTTGGAGAGGAACTGCAACACCAGCAAGAATCAAAGCTTGAAGATTAGGGCTAGCTGGTTCTGAAGGAATACCACCCGTACGACTTCTTTCTTGAACAGGTGGAGTGCTCGTCGAAAGAGTTCTTCTATTTCTTGAGGAAGGAAGAGGAAAACCCTGCTGCTCCAAAAGCTGAAACTGAGAGTCTTCAATACCAAGGGTCCTTCTCCCTCGAGTAAAACGCGGAGTCGCCAGATCAAAAGATGATCGAAAAATTACAGAACTGGAATATGATTCTCCCCAACGGAGTCGCCAAAAATTGTTGGTCGTCAAATAGGACTTTTAAGAAGAGCAACAGTCAGGGGACAAGAAGTCCCTCCTCTTTAATGGGAGAGGTTCCCTTATTCGGAAACGAACTTATTTACAAATATACAAAACATGATTTTATGGTTGAACTTGGATATTACAAAAGTGTTTTCCACAAGGATCATCAGTTACAAAAGGACTGAGGAAAGGGAATACGAGGGTGAGCAGAAGAGCAACATGCAGAATTATAGATAGCAGAATAATCCTTTATGTATGCGAAGTTGCAGTGAATTTAAAACAAGATCGTTTGCATTGGATGAACAAGATGAGATTACCAGACATAAAGTGCTGTAAATAACCTTCTTCAGATTCATTAATCAAGGACACAAAGTTCCTTCTTGGTTGTACAAGATCACTATACTCGCAATATTTGAAAATATGCAATCAGTGAGACTAACGAACTAGAAACAAATGATCTTCACGAAATTAAATGAAAACACAGAGATAACAAAGATTAGATAGACAATGAATGGAAAGCCCTTTTGTATTGATTTCTCTCTGATCTATTTACACTTCCAGAAAATATGCCAAGTTCTTCCTCTATCGAATGGCGTAGAAAATACCATTATATAGCTTACAAGTCAGTTACTTTTTGTAACCGTTTCTTTTAACTAAAGAATAGTTAAGGACTGCCAACTCGCAGTACCTCAACCTATTACAAAGAAAACGGAAAAAGAAAGGGAAGAAGAGAAAATAATGGGGAAGAAGACAGGTGTCCGATCACTGAGAGGGACCCACTGACTTCAGAATCCGCTGTCTGAATCTAACGCCTCAGCTATGTCTCTGCCACGGGGAACTGACGTGTTGGCTGCAGACTGAATCCAAAATCCCAGACACTTCTCCATCTCTTTATCAAACTCGACATGAGTATGATAATATTTATTTGCTTCTTCGATGGCAGATTGAAGAGAGCAGATCTCCTTCATTTTTCTTTGGAGATGGAGCTTTCCTTGAATAAATTGTCTTTTACAAAAGCTCTGAACTGAGCTTTGATCTCTTGTAAGGAAAGGGGCGCACCAGAAGTTTCATCTTGAAGATGACAATGTATATCTTTGAAAGCCGAGACAACCAATGTCTTGAAGGCTTCGCCCTTCTGCCAGCTATTTTTTATTTCTCCCAAAGCCTCCTCCAAGACTCTGATCTTCCACTCCACGCTGTGGACCCATGATTTTGATAGATTGTCCTTTGCATCATCAAAAACTTTATTCGCCAGCAAAATGTTTTCGTCTGTCTGTCCCATAAGGCGAAGGTCTACTATGCAACTGCTCCAGATTTTGAGCTCTTTATCCATGGTATTAATAGTGGAGGAGAGCTTCAGTTGCACATTGTTCACCTTTTCGTGGAGTTTGAAAGCTTCATCAATGAAGTTTAACCCAGCAACAAGCATGTCTTCCACCATGGCTTCAATAGCTCTGCCATAGACAGAATGCTTGTGCATATCTTTAATACTCTGCACTTCATCTTGGCTTAGAATTACAGGAGGTGGGAGAGCAGTCAAGGGGGTAGGGTCCAAGACTTTGTCCTTAGACAAAAGGGACTTGATGAAACCTGTGAGAACTTGGGCCTGTTCTTCCAACTGTTCAATAGTTTGCTGGCCCTTTTCTACCCTCCCAATGACTCTTGTGACTGTTTCCTGGAGGTTGTGAATTTCACCTTCAGGGGTAGACTCTCCCATTGGGATTCTCGAGAGCTCCAAGTTAGATGCCTGCAAGTCCTGCTCTGATTTATACGTTGTAGGCTTGGCAATATCTAGGAATTGCTGACCTTGAGTATCAGACACTATTCTGGAGGTGACTTTGGCTCTCTTGGCACGAGAAGGGGTGGTGCCCAACAAGGCTGTGACAGCATCAAAATTTGATCCCGAGCTTTGAGAGGAGAATTTTCTCTTGTTTTTGTCGACCAAAGGTTGCACCCATGCGAAAGAGGAAGAGGAATCAACAGGAGGGGCAAGGGGACCAAGAGACAGGGAGCTCATGATGCTTAAGGTCTGTGCAGCTGTTGACTCGAGTTGAGATGTGGGTGGGGCACTGGAGGCAATTATGGTAGAAGAATCTACAACACCTGGAAGCTCAGTGCTCTGCACTTATTTATCTTTATCAGCTGGGTCTTCAAGAGCATTTTCAGGGGTTGGCATTTCACTTTCTTCACTTTCACTAAGAACAATGATGTTCTCTGGCCCTATAGGAAAATTTGCCTGTTTTTCCTGGAGATCTTCTTCCACAGGTTCTTTCTTTACTTCTTTGAGTTTCTTCTTATATACCTGGGTGGATGAGGAAGGAGTAGATTCTGCAGGTCCCTGAGTTGATGAGGCAGGAGGGGTCTTCACTGGTGTCTCAGACCTTGGAATAGATGCTTCTCTTCTCGATGTTGAAGCGTCCTTAGAAGAGGATTCTCCTGAATGCCTCCTGAACTCTCGAACTTTCCTGTCAAACCAGACCCTAGTCCTGACCAAAACTGGAGCAAGGATCTCAGCCAGGTCGTCCCTCTCTTTCCTGTTCCAATCCACATCCTCTAAAGGAGTGTGCATAACCAAATTTTCATACTCATACGAGTATAGATCAGAGTTGTCATCCTTTAGCCCTTCAGGAACTTGATATAGGCTGAGTTCTTCAATTAATTGCAAGGAGAATCTACCATAGTGTCTCCGACTAGCCTCAAAATCATCAGCACAATGAGTCCAATAGTCTTCTGTATCAGCTCTGTGATAATAGACTATTTTGATGTTCTACCCAATGAACCTCTTCAAGTCGAAGCAAGTCCTTGGCTTGAAGAAGTGAACCGTGATGGGAACCAGGGCTCTTTCTACATTCTGTGCATCTAGGGCTGTTTTGCAGGTATAATTTCCCAAAGAGATGGGAAAGTGTAAACCAGTGATCCTCTTTTCCCTGCAGGTTCTATGCAACTTGTCTAGTTGCCTGCATATCTCTATCAAGGCCATTTTATCATTACAGAACATGGGCAGTCTCAAAGGGGAGCCCTCATAGCCGGCTAACCTGATATAAGAGAACTTTCTGAACTGGATGAAGTAGGCACCGTAGTGCAATATCAGAGTCATAGCTTCATCAGAAAACCTCCTAGCAGTATCGCCTTCGAGTAGCCTGACCACGTACATGGTGAAAGCGTCGTTGACCCTTCTGAAGTTACGATTGTTGGTCTCCAGGGTGAACTGCGGGCAGTATGCATATATTGGATCATCTTTGTGTTCGTCTATGTAAGAGAAACCAAACCACTGCCTTGATGCTGCCAGAGTGTACATCAGGTACGAAGTCATATAGAACTTCTTCGTTTGCTGCATGTTGGACAGTTGCTCCGCCAAATTCATGCTGATGATCTCTGCCCAGTTGATGTTCTGCGTTCCTTTGCACACCATACTGATGAGCGGACACATCCAGAAATGGAATTCGTTGGTAGTGGGCAAACCCATAACCCGAGCTAGCAGAATTATGAAATCAGACAACTCTTCATTGAAATCTACCCGGAAGAGGGTTTTGGTCAGACGAGAAGCTCCTTTCTTAGGGTTCTTCAGCCAGGAATTTGCCACCTGTGCTTTGTATTTGTCGCTGTCCTGATTGAACAGGGACTGTGCTTGATCCCGGGAAATGACTATGGCATTATCCATCTCTAGGATTCTCAGAGCAGTGCTAATGGCGGTAGCATCTAGTTTGGCAATGAGCTCCCCATGTATATTGGTCAATTCGCTTGAGGCGGGGTCGAAATGAGCTCCGCACGAAAGCACGGTATCAGCACACTGTACCGAGATCAAGAAACCGCCAGCAAAGGCCAAACCACTGTCATGAATCATTTGTGCCATTGGAGTAGGGTTTGCATCTGCCATCCTCACCCAAAAATTGCCGAAATCGAGATGTCGAGCTTCACTGTCTCCGATGTTGAGAACGACAGATTCTAGTGGCAAAACTTGCTCTTGTCCCTGGAATTTGATCTTTATACTGATAGTATCTGAGAGAGAAATGCAATCTAGACTCGGGAAGGAATTGCAGTAGGGAACGGGTTTGTGCGCAGGAAATTAGATTGCAAGGGTTCGAGCGAAGAAGCAGTGTGAAAAATGTAAAAGGGGGTCTGCTCGTTATATAGCCATTTTGGAGAGAGAAAGGGAAATCAATACGCATTAAATTCATATCTACCAGTTTTAAAGGCAACATATTCGTGGAAAAAAAACCAAGTATGGATAGCCCTTGGTTCATTTGGGACATGTGAAACGTGAATGCGCGAAACACGTGGCTCGGGCGAAGCGGGAAGAAGGCACATAAATGCATTTCGGGACTTTTGAGACGAAAACGCGCGAAGTACGCGGTTCTGGAATTTCAGGTGAAAATGGAACAGAGCACACTTTTAAAATTGGGACATTTAGGACAAGAAAGCGCGAAGTACGCGGTTCGGGTGTTTCAGGCGAAATTGGAACAGAGCGCACGTTTTTGACTTGGGACATTTGGGTCAAAAATTTCCGAAGTACGCGACTTGATCAATCCGGGTGAAAACGTGAAAACAGGTCCGGAAGTGTTTGGGACATTTAGAACAGAAATGCGCGAAGTATGTGGCTCAGGCATTTCGGGCAAAAATGTAACAAAGGGGCCCATTTGAAACTGGGACATGCGGGACAAAAATACGCGAAGTACGCGAGAAACACACAAAATGACCCAGGAATGCATATCTGTTACAACTTCTTGGATTTTAACATTTCAAAGACAACAAAGAAGACATTCAATACTCAAAATTTTGAAAATTCACTTTTAAGTGCAGGGAAATTTTTATTTCAGGATCTTACATTAGAATAATCCTTTAATTAGTTGTTAATAACTTTAAATCAATATAAAAGTAATCCATGATAAGTTAAAAATTTTCAAATTAAATTCAAATCAAGAATTATAAAATAGGGAGGGCTATGATCTAGTTGCATCATAAAAATTATCATTTGAATAGGTGGAGAACTATAAGGTTTTCAATCCTCTTCGAAGGAGTGTTATATATGTGTTAAGAGTTTCTCAAACAAACTGTTGATCCATTTTTATATATCTTTCAAAGATGATAGAATTTAAAGAGAAAAATAATGATTTCAGAAACTTATGCACATAATTCAGATCCTTGATCACACTCAGAGAAGAAAAATCAGTAGGCACAAGTTTCGTATATTTAGAGATCCATTTTTTAGCGGGACAAGTTCATAGAACTCCATATAGTTTTTTGTGGTTGATTTTTTCTTGTTGATAATTTTTTATAGAGGATAATTTGAGGCCTAGTCTCATAGGAAAGACACACATGCACACGCGCGCACACGCACACGCACACGCACACGCACATGCGCGTGCGCGCGCGCGCGCACACACACACACACACACACACACATACACATGCACATTCACTTATTCCACTCTAACTCAAACCCATATCAACTCAAAAAACATGAAGAAAGATAAGTGTACTAATCCTCTTGTCAATTTATATATTTAACATGTAACCTAATCAAATAAAAAAACCTTAGTTATTCACTGCATGTATAGATATTAATGTCAAATGTGGATTTAATAATCTAAAGTTGTATCATTTTTATATTATAATTGTAATTAGGTATTTATTCACTTAATTTGGGGTGTAGTAATTTGGTGAACCCATTCATAAATTGTATCCAATATTTCCTTTTAGGGTTGGGATTTTTTATGTTTTTATAATTGCCTTATTGATTTCTATCGCACTCCTATCCTTGTGTGGGTTCACACTCTTTATTACGTCTCTAAGATCTATCAAGTATAAAAACATGGATTATTTAGATATATTTAACTCAAAACACACTCTTAATGGGTTATCATTGTATTCTTCCCATAACCATCTCAATGGTAAATTAGTCAAGAATATACCATTCCCAACACTATGTTTTCACATGTTTAATCACATTGAGGAGAAATATTTTTTGTAATTATATAAACTCAATCTAGATAACATTGATGCATTATTATTCGTAGTGTATGAAAATAATAAGATTACCATGTCTATTATTACTACATGCACAACTAGTCTAAAGGCACTTAATATCATCTGAAAAGTTTTAATTCCTATTCCTGTTATGTTTTTGGAGCCTGTTTTCATGTTATATTTTGGTACACCTTGTATGTGTTACACTCGGGTATTTTTTACAGCGGTCCCGCTCGCAAGTGAGCTGGTCAAGGCGGTTCAGGGGTGAAGCCCCTGAAGAAAATTTTCATGGGTGGTTTATTAACCCATGGGTAATGGGTAACCGTTATGGGCTGTTTTTGGGCCCATGGTTTTTTCGGTACCCATTGTTTTGTAAATTTGCCTCTTCGGCTACCCATAGGTTTATGGGATGGTTTTGGTTTTTTTTGCCCATTGTTTTAATACCCACGGTTTTGTAAAATTGCTTAATCAGTTGTCTATTTATATGGTTTTATGCATATGATAGATGTAAGCAAATGCATTGTAGATGTGCTTTGAATTCGGGTGTGAATTCTGTAGAGTTTGTTGAGCATAGCTCCAAATGGATCTGGGTATTGTATTGAGAGAAGGGAGACTTGTAATAAAATCTGAGCAAGTGATTCTTGGTGGACATAGCCCAAATTGGGTGAACCACGTTAAATACTGTCTTTCTATGTTGTGTTATTTATTCTGCACTTTTATTTGAGATCTGTAATATTTTTTACATATTAGTTTCTACTGTTGTGATTCTGTAAGGGATTATTCCGCATAATTTAAAAATTATTTCCTAACAATTGGTATCAGAGTCTTGTTTGGTTTGTTGGAGTGTTGAATTACAGGGAAATTTTTATCTTGAGTGGGAGCTATGGCAGATGATGGAAGATCTAGGGTTGATAAATTTAACGGGAAAAATTTCAGTCTTTGGAAGATGCAGATGGAAGATTACCTTTATTAGAAGGATCTTTATACTCCATTGTCTGAGAAGGTGAACAAACCCTCGAGTATGACAAATACAGAATGGGATTTGTTGGATTGGAAGGCACTTGGAACGATCCAGCTATGTCTTGCATCTTTGGTATTACTTAATGTTTCAAAGGAAAAGACTACAAAAGAACTGATGGATGCATTAGCAAAGTTGTATGAAAAACCCTCTGCCTCTAATAAGATATTTTTAATGAAAAATTTGTTTGATATGAAGATGTCTAAGAATAGTTCGAAAGCAGATCATTTAAATGATTTCAATACAGTTGTGAATATGCTAGCTTCGGTTACAATAGAATTTGATGAAGAAGTTAGGGCTTTATTAATTCTGTGCTCTTTACCTGAAAGTTGGAATAGCCTGGTAATGGCGGTAAGCAACTCAGTTTTAGCTAACTCGAAGTTGAAGTTTAAGGATGTTGTAGGGGTGATTCTAAGCGAGGAATTGTGAAGAAAAAACTTTAGGGAATCTTCTACTTCAGGGAATGCTTTAACAGTGGAAACTAGAGGGAGACAAAAGAATAGAGGAAACTGTGGAAAATCGAAAAATTGGGCAAGGTCAAAATCAAAGAGAAAGATTGTATGTTGGAACTATGGAAAGTATGGGCATGCAAAGAAGGACTGTTGGGAGCTTTGGGATAAGAAGAAACAATAGGAAGAAAACAAGGAGGTAAATGTGGCATCAGGTAATGTATACCAGGATGCTTTGATTCTTTCTTTACATAATATTACTGAATCTTGGGTTTTAGAATCAGGGGCTTCTTTTCATGCTACTCCACATAGGCATTATTTTGTTGATTATGTTCAAGGGGATTTTGGGCATGTTTTTCTTGGTGATGATGAGCCTTGTAGTATAGTTGGAAAAGGTTTTGTTCAGGTTAAGATGTAGAATGGGAATACATGGCTATTGAAGGATGTCAAACATGTGCCTACATTAAGGAGAAAATTGATATTGGCAGGGAAATTGGGAAGTGATGGTTGTACTGTGATATTTACAGCTGACTCTTGGAAGGTTACCAAGGGTGCTCTTGTGGTGACAAGAGGTAAAAAGGTTGGAACCTTGTATTTATCCACTGATAGTACTAATGATTGTAATCTTGTGGCTTCAGATGTAGATACAACATTATGGCACTATAGGCTCGGTCATATAAGCCATAAGGGCATGGTCATCATAAAGAAGAATTTGCTTAGATATATAGAAACAGGTTTGGAGTTCTGTGAGGACTGCATATATGGGAAACAATAGTGAGTAAGGTTTCTCAAGGTTGGACCAATGAAGAAAGAGAGTAAGTTAGAGCTGGTACATTTTGATGTGTGGGGGCCAACTCAGGTATGATCTCTTAGGGGTTCAAGTTATTATGTTACTTTTATTGTTGATGTAACAAGGAAAGTTTGGGTTTATTATATTAGAAACAAATCTGATGTATTTGATACTTTTGTTAAATGGAAAGCCTTGGTAGAGAATAAACCAAGTCTTAAGTTAAAATGTCTCAGGCCAGATAATGGAGGGAAGTATTGCAGCAATGAATTTTATGATTATTGTTCTAAGAATGGAATCTGCAGGCAAAATATGGTTCCAGGAACCCCGCAGCAGAATGGGGTGTCAGAAAGGACGAACAGAACAATAATGGAATGTGCTAGGAGTATGAGGATATATGTAGGACTACCTCTTTATTTTCGGGTAGAAGCAGTGAGCACATCTATGTACTTAATAAACAGAGGACCCTCGAGTGTCTTAGATGGAGGCATACCTAAGGAGACTTGGTACAGTAATAAATTCGATTACTCATTTCTTAGAGTCTTTGGATGTGAGGTGTTTGTTCATATTGACAAGGATGATAACTTCATGATGGAGCAAGGTTATATTACATGTCATTCTAACCATTGTGTGCATACAAAGAAATTTGAGGATGGAAGTTATATTATCCTTTTTCTATATGTGGATGACATGTTGGTTGCAGGTAAAAACATGCAAGAAATAAAAGTACTCAAGAAGCAGCTAAGTGAATCCTTTGCTATGAAGGATTTGGGGCAGCCAAACAAATCCTTGGTATGAGGATATCTCGGGATAGGAAGGAACGGAAGCTGACTTTATCTCAGGAAGAGTACATTAAGAAATTCTTGGAGAGGTTTAATATGCAGGATGCTAAATAGGTTGGGACTCCTTTGGATGGCCATTTCAAGTTATCAAAGGAGTAGTGTCCCAAGACAGAGTAGGAGAGGAACCAAATGTCCAAGGTACCTTACTCATCAACAATTGGTAGTTTGATGTATGCTATAGTGTGCACTAGGCCTAATATTTCCCATGCAGTGGGAGCTGTGAGTAGATTTATGAGTGATCCAGGTAAAGAGCATTGACAAGCAGTAAAGTGGATCCTTCGGTATTGTAGAGGGACCATGGGGACAGTTTTTTGCTACAATGGATCAGACACCACTTTACATGGTTATGTAGATTCAGACATGGCTGGAGATGTAGACAGTAGGAGGAGCATGACAGGTTATATTTACATTGTAGGTGGGACAGCAGTGAGTTGGATTTCACGACTACAAAAGCTGGTGGCTTTGTCAACCACGGAGGTTGAGTATGTTGCTACCACAGAGGTAAGAAAAGAGATGATTTGGTTACAACAATTGCTTGAGGAGTTGGGGCATAAGCAGGAGGAATGTAAGTTGTATAGTGATAGTCATAGTGATATACACCTAGCTAAGAACTCTGCTTTCCACATAAGGACGAAGCATATACAGTTGAGATATCACTTCATAAAGACAGCTTTGGAGGAAGATAAGTTGACGTTGGAGAAGATTCATACCAGTCAGAATCCTGCAGACCTGATGACCAAGGTGGTCACAAGGGATAAACTAAAGCTATGTTCAGCTTTGGTTGGCCTTCACAGATGACAGTGAAGGGTTGAGAAGCTTACTCAGTGGAAATTAGTCTCCAATTGGGAGATTGTTATGTTTGTGGAGCCTATTTTCATGTTACATTTTGGTACACCTAGTATGTGTTACACTCGGGTATTTTTTATGACAATCCCACTCGCTGGTGAGCGGGTCAAGGGGGTTCGGGAGCGAAGCCACTGAAGAAATTTTCATGGTTGGTTTATTAACCCATGGGTAATGGCTAACCATTATGGGCTGTTTTTGGGCCCATGGTTTTTTTGGTACCCATTATTTTGTAAAACCGCCTCTTCGGCTACCCATAGGTTTATGGGATGGTTTTGGTTTTTTTTTCCCATTGTTTTGATACCCACAATTTTGTAAAACTGCTTAATTAGTTGTCTATTTATATGGTTTTATGCATATGATAGACGCAAGCAAATGCATTGCAAATGTGATTTGAATTCGGGTGTGAATTCTGTAGAGTTTGTTGAGCATAGCTCCAAACAGATTTGGGTATTGTATTGAGAGAGTGGAGGCTTGTAATAAAATCTGAGCAAGTGATTCTTGGTGGACGTTGCCAAAATTGGGTGAACCACATTAAATACTATCTTTCTGTGTTGTGTTATTTATTCTGCACTTTTATTTGAGATCTGTAATATTTTCTATATATTAGTTTCTACTGTTGCGATTCTGTAAGGGATTATTCCGCATATTTTATCACTTATTTCCTAACAATTCCAACACATAATATAACTACACAAGGTTTTACACATACACATGTTCCTTTTCATATCATATCTTCTATATGTTCCTTAGAGTACATCATTCTTGATCTGCAGACCAATGTGTCATACCTAATGATCAATGTGTCTAAAGTTTCTTATACCATATATGTACATCTCTTACTTCTGAGTGGGTTAGTAACCGATTTTTCATCTTCTACTTTTCCTATGGGTTTTTTTTCTCATAAAATTATACTCTACAAAATATTCAAGTGTTCCACATGGATTTTATTAATTATGTTTACAATGATAAACTCCTTACTAATTTATTTCCAATAAGTCTTAAGGATTATGTATTATAATTACTCTATGATCTCCCACTCTAATCAGAGAGGGATTTCAATCCTTTGGTTTATCAATTGCTAGCACATTTTTCTATCAACATTGGTGAAAATATATCTTATGAATAAATGGGAAAACTTCATTAAGGATCTAATAATTAAATCAATGAATATGTGTTGAGATAAATAAAACATGCTCACTAAGATTAAGAGGATTTGATTACTAATGACCAAAATAGGAAGAATATATCAAGAACTAAGGAGTTGGTTTCATTTAGGAGATGAAATGTTAAAGTATTTGGGGCCAATGGCTTATAGATATTTTTCAATCAGGTGGGGACTATTTTCTTCACTACTCAATAAGAGATAGAACCCTTCTCCCCTTTTAAAATAGGGGAGGAAAGAATAAGGAAGAATGTCATATTATAGTCTTTTGTAGAAAGGAGAAAAATTTGATTGATTTGAAGTTTCAATTCTCATTCATCTAGAATCCAATCTTAGATTAGCATAGGAGATAAATGATCATTAAGGAAATTGAAATTCCTAAATGGTTAGCTCATATGAGGATATTCGAGGCTATTATGAAATTTTAGATGAACCGATATTTATGTTAGTAGACCTTACAAGGATGCATGAGAAATTAATGTTACTATGTTCAAAATAGTTAATTATAGAAGGGAAGTTCATGGTGTGGTATATTATTCACTAAATATGAAGGTATACCTTGATATTTTTCAATGTTAAGGCTCGATAATTCTATAGACATATAGAGAATGGTACACTTGATTACATATGAGAATAGTAGGGAATTCAATGTTGTAAATAGATCCTAGTGATGGTTAATTTTTTTCATAGTTGTTACATAATCATAGCGCCCCCCGAATGGACTGATTTTGAATGGGGCATTTGATATCCTAAGTGTGGGAAATTGTGAAATGAAATATCTCTCTGGAGAAGGTCAATTCCTGCTCCTAACCTACCTGCCGCAAACTACTCCTAATGCAGGTAAAACTACTTGCTAACCCTAATCTACAACTTCCAAGGGGATAAAGAAAGAAGGATTACATGAAATGAATGTAAACTACAAGTAGTGATACACCAATTAAGGAGTGTTGATCACTTTCCCAACCTGTAAAATAATGAATAAATGAATCTAGGAAGGGTGGTATTACACCAAAAACTAGATCACACCAAATACATCAATCCCGAAATGAGCACAACACACCCAAATATGTAATGAACAAGGATATACACAACCACCTGTTTGCAATAAGAGGCAAGACAAAACACTAAAATTATGTAGAGGTTAGAACAATAAACAAAGAACATAATTCTTTTGCTCCTCAAAATTCACATAGTAAACTGCATGTAAGGGAAGACATGAATCCATTACAGTATTTTGAGGAATTCTTAGAGCCCTAGAAGACAAGGGGTTACATGGGAGAGAAGAATGTCTAACCTTTTACATAATGCAACCCCTTACAATATTTATAGAAGAATTTTGAGAAAAGGAGAGAGGGACAGAAATCCCAAAATTGCTCCAAAACCCATAAAACTAAATTGTTTAATCTGTAATGATTCCTTGAATATCTTCAAAATATCTACTCCATTATTAGCATTTTGCTATGAAAAAAGGAACTAGTTGTGATTGCACCTAATTCTAGCTCCTAGCCCCTGTAGCTTCATCATGACCCTATTTTCTTCACCTACCTCCATTAATGACCTTCACCTACCACTAAATTTCTTTCCATTTTCAGAGGTCAAGAACCCCCAAAATCTAATTTTTGATGTTTTCATGCTATAATTCCCAAAATTATCTTTCCAATGACTACAATTTCATAAGAAATGGATGAGTACAATGGAAGATATTGCCATTTTTGTTCTATTTTCTTGACTGGTTTTTACCTTTATCTACCTTTTTGAAAATTAGTTTTAGCCATCACAATTAAAATATTCACCAAAAATCCTTTCCAATGACTACAATTTCATTAATACTGAATAAAAATTTCTCAAGATATTACAGTTTGAAGTTGGGCTTGATTTAGGGTTTCCTAAGCTCTACCAAGCTAACTCTACCTACCACAAAGTTGTTTTCATTCAATGTCAATGCCTCCTTTGTTTACACACCAACTTACCTCCTAGTCATTCCACCTACCCATGCTAACTCTTCATTCCACCTGTCACACTACTAGCTACACAGTAGATTTCACTAGCCAATGTGTGGCACTGAGACACTTTTTTTTTGGCTCACCTTAGAGGAAAAAACTACTCCAGTAGTCCCAGACTACGCCTTCAATCCACCTTCATCCACCTCCCATTTCCAACACATCTCCAACTTATGCCCAAGTGAACCCTTCCAACACCTTTCATAGCTGCCCATACAACTACTCCAAAAGACCACTCACCGAATACCATGGCTGCCCATACAACCATCGAGAGCTCTTAATATGCCTTCTTAGTTCACTTGAGGGAATGCATAACTCATGCCTCCACGACTCATCACTGACCCATCTCTCCAACGCCGCTGGCCGGCTCACTACCGAACATCCAACTATTCTGCACAACGCCTCTAAGTAACATCACATGCACCTTTCTATCATCCATCCATGAGTCTTCCAGAGTTACCACACCAGTCACCTACACATCCACTAGTGGGGAAGTCCTCCTCGTGATTCCTTCTCGGGTGTGAGCCTCTACTCACCCCGACCTGCTGACTATTCTGTCACCCAAGTCCAACACCAAATATACCTGCAGGGAGCACTGCAAGCTTGCCATCTTTGTAGACCACATCACATGTGGGTGAGGTACTCTTCTTCCCTCGGCTCAATCCAACCTCTGATCTCACCCTGATGCCATGTCCAATGATATCATTGTGCCTACTCTTCGAGACACCCATCCATGTCCAGACGGCATTGAATCCTACTCGAGTCTTCTACCTTAGTTGTCAGCTCACCACACTACAACCGTATCAATGATGTTCTTGACTCAGCCCACCATGTTGCACATCACCATGTGAACCATCCTTTGTCCACTTCAATGAGTCTCAGCCACTGCTTCTGCACCCACTTCACATCCACGCTTCTATTGTGCCTCCGATACATCTATGTGAGCACTCAACTTATCTACGTTGTTTAACCTCTGCAAGGTTGAGGAGCTCGTTTACATCTGAGTTACTTATCCTCTGTTTCAACCTATGGATCCCAGTCTCACTCTGTCATGCCTTTTAACTGCTTTCCACATGAACTCTACTTCTAAGGACGTTGCCACCTCAAAGGTCTCCCTAAGTCAACTGTCACTTAACTCTCGAGTCCCACTACTGATCCATGATGGACATCTCTATATGGACATACTCCACAAGGGTGGATTATATCTTCAAGGTCTCCTGAACACCCCATCCTCTGAATGTTCAAGTGCACCAAGTGTTCCACGCTCCACCTGGTGTGGGTGTGAGTTCACCACATTGGTTTCAATGTCTACCATGCTCATCTAGCTCATTAGGCTTGTGCTACACTCTCAACCCAATGCCTCTATCGTGCAAGGTCTTCATGCTCAAACCAACTCGCTCTACCTCTGCATTTCTCTCATGAGTTGCCCAACTCACTCCACGTACATTGGGTGCGTTCTTCGCTCCAAGACACCCTGCACTATTCCTAAGTGAAACCAAATTTTCTCACCAACCCGCCTTGGCTAACCTTGATCTTGAGACATCCTTGGGCTCACATCATGGTCCTTTCAATCGCCCATGCACAACTCTTTCTCACTAGCCAGCCCTCAAGAGTTGCATTGGTGCGCCACCGGGAACTTCCTGGGAGGTCACCCATTTTATGCCTACGTGCTTAACTCACCCAACTCGCCTAGATCTTCTATACCCCAATGCATGCGAGGCCAACCATTTGCCTCGTTTGGGAGTCCCTCTGGCTCCCTGGATAGCGCCTCGCGCACTACTCTAGTCGGATGGTGTCTGCCCATCCTGGGGGAGACATTCGCTCTATGAGCTTGGAGATGCGCCCCCCTTATATTCTCCCCCACTAAAAGTGTCGACGCCCACAGCGCCATCACTAGACTTCACAATCCTGCATAAAGGATACCATTGTTCATAACACTGGGACAAAATGTAAATGCACTACTCATATGAAAATACACAAGGAACACATCGGACACTGCTGACATAACACAACTCAGTCTCTTCAACATCTCACTATGCTAACTCTCTGTGCTCAGGAAAAAAAGTTCCAAATCACTCAACACTTCTGTCACTATAGCTCCCTTCCACTGAACTACACTTCACCAAACATCCAACACAATGTCTGATGGGATACCCCTTCTGTAATTTCTACCAACTCTTAGGAATTATACATGATGTACAAGCTTCCTTGCTAAGCTCTGAGCCCTTCTTGCACAAAAATCACTGCATAACTGGAGAACCGCCAACAACCTCAATGTTGATTGATGAATCACTACAAGGTTTCACTATCACTGGAACTGGTCACACCATTTTTACACCCGCAACATGAAATTATCCACTTGACCTGGGGGCCTACTTCACCACAACTTCACCACAATGCTGCCCTTGTTTAGCATTTCTACCAACAGCATACCACCACTGTGCCTCTGATGCTAATCTTTTGGAAAACTCTTCACCAGGAATACCTCATTCCACTACAAGCTGACTGATCTACTCACCACCGTTTTCAACCAACCAACACTTCTAAAATGTATCACTTGCTTTACTCTGAAAACGTAGCCACTGCCACTGTTGCCAACCTAAAATTTTGAGGATTCGCAAAATCACTGCACTAATTCTACCAAGGGAGAGCCACTTTTTTCCACTTCATGGCTCGAGTATCAACTTGATATCACTTCACAAACACTGCAATTAATTCATACTCAATGTACAATTTCTGTCAACAACTTCTGGGGAGTCATCACGCTACTCAGTGCTTGCGCACCTACTGAGTTTTCAAGTTACTTTGCCTCTACACCTGAACTCTACCAAGTGTTATCCCTTCACTCTTCGCTACTTGGAGTTATTTCTACACCAGCCTTCACATGAACTGTCCACCTCAGTGACGTTACCCATCCCACACTGTATGCATCCCTTTCGCCTCCTCCACATCTGAGTTCTGATCAACACTGGCCTTCTTCTCCCACAAAGTCTCTAGCAACCTGCACTAGCTTACTTGCATTGCATAGGTGCCAACTCTTGACACCTGTATGGGTCTAAAACACCCTTATCACCGAACGCCATTCCGACCACGTCACAACTACATGACTCCTTCCTCATCAACCCACTAGTCTACCTCTGAGAAAGTTCATTGGCTTCATTCATTCCACTGTGACATCAATACGGCTCAACTTAGCCCTGATACTCTGCTGGATCACTCTGATCTAACACTACCCTCTGGCCCGCACTAGTCTTCCTCTTACATGGAACATAACTGCTCCTCTTGATCCAGTTGTGTTAGTGTCTCGCCTTCTGATCACCAACACTGTTGATTGCCAATTTTCACAAGAATCAAATCCTGATCCAATTCGTACAACAACCAAATCCCGTAAACATGCATGACTCTGTTCAACCGCACATTATGTTGGGCACTTCAATCTGATGCTGCTTCACAAGCACACACCAGTCTATTTTTGCTCAGCCCAACCGCGTTGGTGTCCCGCCAATCTGATCACCAATGATGTTCATTGCATTGGCTCCCTAGTCTGCCAACTCAATCTTCAATCAATATCCCACACACCTGAAGTTGAGAGCTCTTTCACCAACTACTCACGCTGGTTTACACTTTGTTCCCAACTCCAGCACCGATGCTCATTGTCGCTCTACATACCAGAGAGAGCATCACCTCAAATGCTTCAATACCAACTATCACGCTAAGTATCAAAGAGAGCAATCCACGTCCAAAATCTCTGATACCAGCTATCACGCTGCTAGCTACGCAACGGATTTCACTAGCCAATGTGTGGCACTGAGACAATACTTTTTTCGCTCACCTTAGAGGAACAAGCTACTCCAACAGTCCCATACTACGCCTTCAATCCACCTTCATCCACCTCCCATTCCCAACGCATCATCGACTTATGCACAAGTCAACCCTTCCAACACCTTTCATAGTTGCCCATACAACTACTCAAGAAGACCACTCACCGAATACCACAGCTGCCCATACAACCACCGAGAGCTCTTAATATGCCTTCTTAGTTCACCTGAGGGAATGCACAACTCATGCCTCCACGACTCATCACTGACCCAGCTCTCCAATGCCGCTGGCCGGCTCACTACCGAACATCCAACTATTCTGCACAACATCGCTAAAGAACATCACATGCACCTTTCTATCATCCATCCATGAGTCATCCTGAGTTGCCATGCTGATCACCTACGCATGCACTAGTGGGGGAAGTCCTCCTCGTGATTCCTTCCCGGGTCACCCTGACTTGCTGACTGTTCTGTCACCCAAGTCCAACACCAAAGATCCCTACGGGGAGCACTGTAAGCTCGCCATCTTAGTAGAACACATCACATGTGGGTGAGGTACTCTTCTTCCCTCAGCTCGATCCAACCTCTGATCTCGCCCCGATGCCATGGCCTTTGACATCACCATGCTTACTCTTTAAGACACCCATCTGCATCCAGACCACATTGACTCCTACTTGAGTCTTCTGCCTTAGTTGTCAACTCACCACACTGCAACCATATCCATGATGTCCTTGACTCAGCCCACCATGTTGCGCATCACCATGTGAACCATCCTCTGTCCACTTCAATGAGTCTCAGCCACTTCTTCTACACCCACTCCGATCCACGCTTCCACTGCACCTCTGATACATCTATGTGAGCACTCAATTCATCTACGTTGTTTAACCTCTGCAAGGTTGAGGAGCTTACCACACTTGGCTTGCTTGCATCTGAGTTACTTCTCCTCTATTTCGACCTCTGGATCCCAGTCTCACTCTGTCACGCCTCTTAGCTACTTTCCACATGAACTCTGCTTCTAAGGACATTGCCACCTTAAAGGTCTCCCCAAGTCCACTGTCACTTAACTCTCGAGTCCCACTGCTGATCCATGATGGACATCTCTGTATGGACATACTCCGCAAGGGTAGAGTATATCTCCAAGGTCTCCTGAACACCCCATCCTCTGAATTTCCAAGTGCACCAAGTGTTCCACACTCCACTTGGTGTGGGTGTGAGTTCACCACGTTGGTCTCAATGTCTACCATGCTCATCTAGCTCATTAGGCTTGCACTACACTCTCAATGCAAGGCCTCTATCATGCAAGTTCTTCATGCTCAAACTAACTCGGTCTACCTCTGCATTGCTCTCATGAGTTGCCCAATTCACTCAGTGTACATTGGGTGCATTCTTCACTCCAAGACACCCTACACTATTCCTAATTGCAACCAACTTTGATCACTAACCTGCCTTAGCTAACCTTGATCCTGAGACATTCTTGGACTCACAGCATGGTCCTTTCAATCCCCCATGCATAACTCTTTCTCACTAGCCAGCCCTCAAGAGTTGTATTGGTGCACCACCAGGAACTTCCTGAGAGGTCGCCCATTGTATGCCTGCGCGCTTAATTCAACCAACTCGCCCAGATCTTCTGTAGGCCAACGCATGTGAGGTTGTCAACCCCAATGCATGTGAGGCCAATCATTTTCCTTGGCCAGGAGTCCTTCTGGCTCCCTGGATAACGCCTCGTGCACTACCCTAGTCTGATGGTGTCTGCCCATCCTAGGGGGGCCGGTCGCTCTATGAGCTTGTAGACGTGCCCCCCTTATACCACCAATATCTCTTGGCCTCCAATGCATAACGACTCGAAAGGTTTTGGTCGTTTAGGCGGGAGTTTCATGGTTACGGGCCTTCGGGCTTTAATGTTTCAGACCTTTTGCCATGCCCATTTCAAGCTTTATGCACCACGACGCACAAAGTCCTCGCCTCCTGAAACCTAAACAATTCTCCATGCCATGACACCCATTCTTTGAAGTTTGGGATTTTCGTATTTCAAGGCTCTCAACTCATTGGATTTTACCCCTTTTTTTCCGAGTTCCTAAAGTACCTTTCACCAAAAGCCCAAAATGGGAATCTCTGAAACACCACCTGGATTGACACCGAAAGGGGCTTTGAACCTGAGACACCAAGCCATTTCAAACTTCAGCATTTCATCCTTTTGGGTATTTTCTTAGTTTTTTGGTTTCACTTCACCGATTCCTCGAATACCTAAACCTCCAACCCCCGAAACACTGACCCAACTCACCACAAGATCTTCAGACTTTCAAGCCTCTTTCCTGCAACCAACCGAGATCCATCCTCACGATGCATGGGCCCATTTTGTTTCAGTTTTGTGATGGATGATTTATTCACGTCCCACTGTGAACTGAGTTTCTCCAGTTCTTTCATGAGCTATAGGCTCACCTGGTTCTTTACGCCATGCCGAACTACCTTCTCATTGAAACCACCTCACCATATTCGCATTGATTTGAGATCGAGTCCCCTATCCTGAGTTCCTTTCTCTTCTTAACTTGGTATCCACGTCCTTTGATTCTTTTCGCGAGTTCCTACATTACTATTTCAGTGGACAAGCTAGTTCTTTAACGTCTATCCTACTTGCCATGTTTGATTTGGCCTATGTTTACCCTGGTGAAATGGCTTGATCCTTTAATGACCTCCTCACTTACTTCTAATGTCTCTTGTGTCCACAACGAGCTCCACTATCTCTGTTTCACTACATTGTGCCATCGTGGGCCATTTCACACCCACTAGATCGATCTCTCAGTTAGTCTAGGCACTTGTCACTAAGACCCACCGGGCCATAAGCTTAGCCAACTAAGCCCAACCTGAGCGATCCTTGAGATATTTACAAGAACTCATTGCTGAGCCTCCAAAAGTCCAACCTCCCATCACATTGTCATGTCATTAGGGCTTTCTGGATGATTGAGACATGTTGAGCTCTTCCCATGTGGCTCAACTCGTTGAGTTATTTTGGCGCCTAAGCTATTTTTTATGAGCTCGTAAATCTGGGCACCGAGCTCTTTCTTATTCATGCCTGAGGTCCTTTAATTTTGCATTGCCCATCGATGCCCCTCCCTATAGCTGAGTTTGGGGAGGTCGAATCCAACTCGATGCAACCCAACTAGCTCAGTGAGTAGCTCTTCGAGCTACTCTGTGATCTCCCTTTAACTCGATGCTCCCTTGGGTTCCATTTGAACTCATTTTTCCATGGTCCATTGAACTTGGAATTTTTTTGAAATCACATCGTGCTCTTGGGTTCATGAAGACCTTATATCATGAGTTTTGGGCCCATTGGCCAGATTAGGCTGATTTTTCTCAAATTTTCTGAGGTGGGTCCACTGGGGGCCATTTTTCAGTCTTAATAAAATTTGGTTTCATGCAAAACGAAGAAGAAGAAAAAATTTCCTCTTATGATCTCATTACCCCAAAATCACTATAAATGATCAGAAACCACCTGCGAAGCCAATTCTTCCTTGTTTCGTGCAGAGGACATGAACACCCATGTTATCCATTTTGCCTAGGGGGAGTAGATAACAGTAGTCAAAATTAATATGTTGTGAAGTATAATCTAAGAAGATTTTGAACATAGAAAGGTTATAAGGTTTTTTTTATATTTATTGGCTAGATATTTCTTGGATTATGAATTTTTATTAGTAAGGGTAGCTTTGATCTGAATATATACTTAACAATGTAACAAATGGAAAGAGAAATTCTTATGCAAAATTCATCCCCAAGGTAATTTTTATAACTTGCACAATTTCTTCAGGATCAAGCAATCAAAAATGATTTAAGGCCTAAAATCATGTTTTAAGGGGTCACTTGGATTTTGTCTAACTTCCCTATCCAAATAAAACCCAAGGAGTTAGCAAAATTTGAAAAATTCTCAAAAAAATTAAGTCAAGGGCCTATTTTAGTGCAAATTGGGTCTGACGACTGTGGATGGAACCAATGCGGGTCATACTAAGGTTCATCGTACCAAGTTCGGGCCCGAAATGCTAAGGAGACAGTCAAATGTGGTAAAGATAGAAGATTTTATCCTGTACAGTTTATGAAACAGTTGGAACGAAGATACACATGGAACCTGAAAACCCAAAATGGCCACAAGTCAATGTATTACAGATATGGTGGGAAAAAGTGTCTAAGAATGTCAGGCCCAAAAAGGCCGACAAAAGGCGCAAAAAAAGTCCACGGTGTTGGTACCCAAATTTAATATCCTTCAAAGGTCGAGCAGCATCATGTATTTAACAAGACACTCAGAGGCAGATAGATGATTATGTATGTCGCTTTGCAGCCTAGGAAGCAATCTATCTGAATTTTTAACACTCAGGATTTGAAAAGGAGTGGGCAGCACCTTAAGAGGATTTGATCTATCCTCACTATTTTAGGTTGTGCCTTTTAACCAGGGTAAGAGGACCCTTTTGTAGCATGTTTTTTTATGGAGGAGAGGGGGATATCCTTCCTAATCAAGTTGTTAAGGAGACCTTGGAGAAAATATGATCAATGCAACAAAATCTAACTCTCACAAGTTGTCACTCTAGATAGTGAAGATATTTTCTGGGCAAGGTTCAGGCTACTAAAGACATTTGAAATCCTGATTGTTTCTACATGCTTTAGTAATGGAAATTATGCTTTTGTGCACACACAGGAAAAACAGGGGTAGTATGGGAAGGATTAGTTGTTTTAAATGAATTTTTGGTGGGAGGTGAGGTAGAACGAACTTGATTTGCCAAATCTCTGAGAACTCTTACAAGATGGAAATTCTAGACAACATAATGCTTCAGAATAGCTAAAATGTTCCTTTAACCAAAATATGTGCTTCAATGGAGGCCCAAATTAGCAATTTTTCACAAAATCGATGAGATTTTAACATGAAGGCTCAATTTAGAAAACCAAACAAAGTATTGAGATCCACCAATCACGCCTGAGGTACACCCAGAGGCTTACAGACAATCTCTATAAAAAAATGAAATAAATGTGATTTTAAATTATTTATTTCATTCCCAGATGAAAGCTCTTCCAGGAAATAAAATTGTAGATGCCACTAAACTATCACAAGGATTGAGACTCATGTGATTAAGACAGATTTTGATATAAGATTGCAACAGAAACAAGAAAAACTATTTACAGACATTCATAAATGAAATAAACACATTTTGCTCAAGGTCAACACAAAATAACTCGATTTTGATTATATTTATCAACAGGGGAAAGTTTCTAGAACAATCTTAGATATTTTCAATGGTTGTACACTCGCAACCACCTTGGCATGATCAAACTTAATACAAAAGAGATATACATGCTTCTCAGATGGCTTCTCAAAAGACAGGCTTTGTCAAGTTTTCCTCTTAGGAAATTTTCTTCGACCCATAACATTCTAACCTCCAACCATTTGCACAAAATTTTTTTGCCATTTATAACATTTACAAAAGAGCTCCTTTTCCCCCAAAAATCACGACATTGAGTGCTACTAGTGCTTGCCATGATCATGATTGCGATTTCCAGAATCAGATCTGCGAAAAGTCATCAGGTGCTCAGGGGGAAAATCTCTTCGAATATCTCCTACATCCAAATCCTCCTTCTGGTAGATCACTCCTTCTTCAATTAGCCAACCACTTCCACCCCTAATCTATCAAATCCAGTTCCTTGCATGCTTGGGAGAAGAAAAACAAAAAATCAGATCGAGCCCGATAGTCAGATCATTTTAATGGCGAAATATGTCTCCAAATTTCTCCCACCAAACTTACATATCAAAATTAACTCCCCTCCATGTTTGGCATGTAGGAAATACCAAGAAGTCATGAAGAATCACACTTCTAGGCGTGTTTCAGTAAAATGGGGGAAAAATCAGATTCAGACTCATAGTTGTCATTGATCTTTACTTTGAATTTAGGCCATCCACATGGGAGATGTAATTTTAGAGCGGGCCTATGGGTTCTGTTTTTCCTTTTACAACTTTTGAAAAAATGTAAAGGTGAATTATACTGACGCGCGACAACAGCTATACTGACGCATGACAGAGGAAGTGTTGACACGCGACTTGGGCAGTGGTGACGCGCGACAGAGGAAGTGGTGACGCGCGACAGAGGAGGTATTGATGCGCGACATGGGAAGTGGTGCCACGCGACAGAGGAGGTATTGATGCGTGACATGGGCAGTGGTGACTCGCGACAGAGGAGGTATTGACGTGCGACATGGGCAGTGGTGACGTGCGACAGAGGGGGTATTGACGCGTGACATGGGAAGTGGTGATGTGTGATAGAGGAGGTATTGACGTGCGACATGGGCAGTGGTGACGCGCGACAGAGGGGGTATTGACGCGCGACATGGGAAGTGGTGATGCGTGATAGAGGAGGTATTGACGTGTGACATGGGAAGCAGTGACACGCGACAGAGGAGGTATTGACGCGCGACATGGGCAGTGGTGACGCGCGACAGAGGAGGTATTGACGCGCGACATGGGCAGTGGTGACGCGTGACAGAGGGGGTATTGACGCGTGACATGGGAAGTGGTGACGCGCGACAGAGGAGGTATTGACGCGCGACATGGGCAGTGGTGACGCGCGACATGCGCAGTGGTGACGTGCGACAGAGGAGGTATTGACGCGCGACAAGGGCAGTGTTGATGCGCCACAGTATATTCAGACAATTGACACGTGACAAAGACCTCAAACACGGAGATTTTTGATGAGAAAGCAGAGGTCAGAGGCTGCAGATGCACGACAGGAGATTTTGCTGTCGCTCAATGACACGCGTCAAAAGACCTCAGTGACGCGCGTCAACAAGGTTGTTGACGTGCGTCACTAAGGTCTATTGACGCGCGTCACTGCATTTTCTTGACGCGCGACAGCAAAATCTCCTAGTCCGCTGTGTCTGCAGCCTTCTGTCGTGCCACTTGACAATCAGGTGAAATTTTTTCATATAACCCCCAAAAAATTCACCTTCCTGCGAAACCAGTTCCGGGGATATTCGCCAAGTATTCTCCACCTCTGATTTCCAAGAGGTCTCTTAAAATGAACCCTGCTGTGCATATTCCAAGAGTAATAAAATTTCCGTTCATGGTGTTCTTTCAACCCTTGCATTGTTTTGTTGCATCTCCTTACCCCTCTATTTTGTTTTTTTTCTATTCATCTATTTCTCATTTGCAGGTGTAGGATGTTGTGTTTCATGGAGATTTGGTGGTAAATGAATATCTAGGTCTATGTCACATTGGCCTGGCCTCTCTCAACTCCATTTTTTTTGTATTCTCCCTCAGTAGGATATTTCATCCCCTTTTCTTTGTTATATCACCTTTGTAGTGTAGGATTTATTAATTTTCATTCTCTCTCTCTTTGGTCCCTCAAAAAGGTTAGATTAGGAGTAGATAGTAACATTTCCATCCTTACAAGTAGTTTAGTGCTAGGATTAGGTAGATGAACCAACCTTTTCTAGAGGTCTATCTCAAGTAGCAAGTCCTACAACCTGGAGATAGTACCCATGTTACCTAGTCACACCGTGAGCTTAAGCACACACACTTGTGAAAATCAAAGGGTGTTGTGACTCAGGGATAATAAATTTTGGCATGCCCAATGGGATAGGTTTAAAGCACCTTACCACTTCATTTTAGCAGGTTGGTGTGTTCCTATTAAAATTTCAGCTTTTGGTCAGCATATGCAAGCACATCTAGTGACTCCATTGTTTCAAACAACCCACATCTTTGAAATCGTAGACCTTCTCCCCATCCATTTTCATCCATTTTTTTTCATCCCTTTCATTCTCTTCCATTCTATGAAGTTGTGCAATCATGGCTTCATTCCCACATGGAATTCACACCTATAGCAGTGCAATCAGCCTTTGATGAGTTGCACAACTCCTCAGATCAGCATTATGATAAGATTCAAAACCATTATGGTTACCCATATGAGCAGTGTCAAACCAATTTGGCTATGGAACTTATCGAGAGTGAGGGTGAGCATATGATGATAATAGTTATATGGATAATGTTGATCTATTGGAGAAGATTCAAAGAATGGAGGCTAACATGGTTCAATTTAAGGCTACAATATAGATGAAAGATTTCAAAATTGGTTATGGGGCACCTTGTCCATGGGAAGGCCCTTTTTCAAGACACTATAGCCCACATTAGAAGCTTGACCTCATGGTTTAAATGCTTCCCCAACTTGCACAGTGGACCGACGAGATAAAAGCATATGATAAAAATGCAAGACAACCTTGTAATTGGGTAATTCAATCACCAGCTCCTTATGCTCTTTTTCTCTCCATCTCAAGCTTTATCATTTCAACAATTTCAATATTCAATCCCATTGTTTGTTACCCCAAGTGTAGATTTCCCTTCTTCATCTTATAATCTTCCATCTCATCTCAATCCTTTTGCCCTTTTCCTTTCCAAGCAACCATCCCCTCCAAAAAAGAAAGAAGTTCTATCTCCTCCACCACCACCAACAATTGGCAAAATCTATTATAACCCAACCCATCCCTCCTATTGTTGTCTCAATTTCATCTTGGGTAGAAAAAAATCAGACAACCAGTCAAGGAGAGCAGCAGGAAGGAGATCCAAACATAGAAGAAATGATCAAAAAATTAGTAAGCTTGGCTCTCAGATTTGGGATTAAAAAATCCCCTTGATGGTTAAACCTTCAGAAGAGGCTGGGGTTAGATCACAAGTGGTGGAAGCTAAGTTTGTAGCAGAAGGAGAATAAGAAGAAGAAGATCAACAATCTATTTTCTCTAAATATAGTGTCCATAATGACGCTTTATCTGAAGAGAATTTTGATCTAATCTAAGCTACACAATTAGTCAAGGAGGAGGAAGAACAATCAGTTCCAAGTCCTATTGAAGAGGAGTAGCTGGAAGAGATCGAATCAGAGTTGAAGCCACTTGATGAAGAAAGCAATAGTGAAGTTTTTTTATTTAATTTGAAGGGACTGATTTGATTGATGAATCCATGATGGAGGAGAGCTATCAAGAAGACCTTCCTACCCCAAATAGTCCTCTAGAGAAGTGAATTGAAGATTTTGATTTGAAAAATTTCAGGCTAGAGGAAGAGACTATCCAAGAGAAATTCAGTCTTCAAGCAACAATGAAGGAACTCTAGAGCCAAAAATTGTTACAACAAATTATAATGATGCAAAAGTGACTTGATTGGGTGTTACACTCAATAACAATGAGCTGCAGATTGGGGAGGAGTTCCATATTGCCACGAAGGAAGGAAAATAGCACAAAGATCTAATCTCTTCCACACCATCCACCCAAGAATGTCTGCAAGAAGACTTCATTATTGAAGTCAAGCTTCCGTGTAATGGGAAAATTAGTAGATCAGGCCTTTCCCAATAAAGTACTTGGCTTCATTGGAGCAAGATTCAAAGTCACTACAAGTCATGCTTACTTCTGAGCATGAGGATGAGTTTCAAAGTACCAAGGATCAGCTAAAATGCCTCTCAAAAGCAAATGTAGAGCAACTAAAAGAGGTATTTGCCTTATTTATAGTTGATGATCTGGGTGGAAAATCATATTACAGTAAGGATTTTCACTCAAACACATAGTCATACTCATTGAAAAATAGTTGCATGGACTAAGATGTGAGGAGGGGGTAGCTACTTCTCATTGCTAGTGTTGATATTTTTATGAAGTTGTTGTTTCTCTGGTTAGTGTACAGTAGGTAGGTTTATTTTCAGCAAAATAAGTGCTAGTGCACACTCTGCATATCCCACTTGTGGTGTGTATGACTTTATCTTTTGTACATAGTGTGTTGTGGTTTTTTTTTGCTCATTCATAGTACATTAGAGGTAGCGTTTGGTGAGATCAGCTCCAATTCTAGTAGTGTTTCAAGTGGCTCAAGGACCATATTTTAGAGTTTCAGATTAGATTTGTGTTTATCAGGATGACTCCATGCCCAATGGATACTTCAATGCCACTAATCATTTAACTTGGCAAGCAGTGACCCCGCTAAGTCGCCAAATTGTTATCTAAAATTCATCCCTCAAGGTAATATTTATAACTTGCACAATTTCTTCAGGCTTGAGTGAGAAAAATTGATTTGAGGCCCAATAATCAGGTTTTAAGGGATCACTTGGCTTTTCTCTAACTTCCCTATCCAAATAAAATCCAACGAGTTAGCAAAATTTGCAAAATTCTAAAAAAATTTAAGTCAACGACCTATTCTAGTGCAAATCGGTCTGACATCTGTGGATGGAACCAATGCAGGTCATACTAAGGTTCATCCTACCAAATTTGGGCCCAGAATGCTAATGACAATAAAATGCAGAAAAGGTGGAATGTTTTTTCCTGTGTGGTCCATGGGATAGTTTGGAAAAGGTATGCGTGGGACCTGAAATGGCCACAAGTCAATGTATTGCATATATGGTGGGAAAGGGTGTCCGGGATAGTCGGGCCCAAAAAGGCCGACAAAAGGCATAGAAAATGTTAGCGGGAAAAATCACAGAAAAATACGTAGAACAAATTCCGTGGAAAAATCCATAGAATAAAGTCCATGGAAAAAGCCGTAGAAAAATTCTGCGGAAAAAGTGGCAAGAAAAGTCTACAGAAAAAGCCACATAACAAAGTGCATAGAAAAATCCGTGGAAAATCTCACAGAAAAAGGTCCTCAGAAAAAGCCGCAAAACTTTTTTTATAGAAAAATCCACATAACAAAGTCTATAGAAAAAGCCACAAAAAAGGTCCGCCGAATGTTGCAGAAAACTGAAAAATCCGCATAACAAAGGAAACGATAGTTTTTCGTGTGAAACTTCTGATGGGCATAACATTTGATCCAATGCTCTAAATTTGACAAACTTTATATCATTGGAAAGCTCTCAATGTCCTCTATGCAATGGGTATTGTATTTCTCAATTTTATTGAGGTTAGATGTGCAAAAATTTGGAAAAACATCTCCATCATGGAAATACACAATTTCAGGCCCAACCACCACAATTAATGAAGTATGGCACCCCATTTCTTCTTTTAGAAGCTAAAGTACATATGTAAGCTGACTTGTAAGGGTTCTCATGCCATCCTCATACCATTGAATGGCATTTGTTGGTTGGTGAGAGAAAAAATCCAAGTTTCACTCTTTATATTTCTCTCATTCATTTTCTATATATTGTAAACACTTCTCATTTGAGAAGAGATATATTCTGGGATGTTGAAAAACTCTGTTAAAAAAATTTGTCAACACCATTGAGCTACAAACCCTCTCCTGGGCCTGACAAGTGTATTTGTGCCTCTATTTCAACAATGTAATGGACTGTTCATATTCCAAGAGTAATAAAATTTGTGTTCGTGGTGTTCTTTCAACCCTTGCATTGTTTTGTTGCATCTCCTTTCCCCTCTATTTTTTTTTGTGCATGTATGTCTCATTTGCAGGTGTGAGATGTTGTGTTTCATGGAGATTTGGTGGTAAATGAATATCTAGGTCTATGTCACATTGGTCTCACCTCTCTCAATTCCATTTTCTTTTTGCATTCTCCCTCAGCAAGATATTTCACCCCATTTTCTTGGTGCTATCACCTATGTAGTGTAGGATTTCTTAATTTTCATGCTCTCTCTCTCTCTCTCTGGTCCCTTGGAAAGGTTAGATTAGGAGTAGATAGTCACATTTGATTCCTTATAAGTAGTTTAGTACTAGGATTAGGTAGAGGAACCAACCTTCTCTGGAGGTCTATCTCAAGTAGCAAGTCCCACAACCTGGAGATAGTACCCATGTTACCCAGTCACACCGTGAACTCAAGTAGACACACTTGTGGAAATAAGAGGGTGTTGTTATTCCATTTTAAATCAATAGAAAATTTAATTCATAGCTGTGATAAAAAAAAATTATCAATTAAAAATAAGAAGCTAAATGACAACACTAACTTTGAAGACTAATGGGGATACCTAAAAGCTTAAATAAATTTCCATTATTGTTATATATCTAGATGTCTTTCTCATATCATTATACATTTAATAAGTTAAAAATTGACATTAATACAAGATGTGTCCCAAAAACCCAAATCACTTTTCTCATTTGATTCATGGCAACGTGGATTCCATTGGCATTTCAGGTGTAGGATACTTGTTTCCTCCTTTGATAGATGGATATAGTAGAAGGAGAGATGGTGATGTAGGTAACTCCTATCTAGATGCCAATAAATGGGGGAAGGAGTCTAGAAAAACAATCTATGCAAATGTGTTTGCACATCAATCTAAAAATTTGGCTACCACTTCACTTCCCTTGGATTTGTACCTTGGTAAAGGTGCAAGGTTTCTTATTCAATGATCCTTTACTATTGTAGTGACGGGTGGGGGTTGTGACAAGGTAGCATACCAATCCAAATCACTTACCAACTCTACTTTTATACCCTCTATCTCTTTTGGGGGAGAGGTTCTACAAAAAAATGTCATTTCATAAGCAGGGCTTCATCTAGAAGTTCAATGGCCTATGGCTTGGATTTCCTAATTTACATTATTATAATTTCAAGTTTTTCCACCCATTAATGGAAGGTAATGTGGACATTTACCCATTTTTTATGGGTTTATTTATTGTAGTTTCTGATGTAGTTGAGGATAGAGATGTAATCTTTGAGTTATCAAAACCCTGATATCCAAAACTTAATTTGTACTGAATATTTTTCAATCAAACAGCATTGGGTAATATTTCCACATCTTTAATCAGAGAATCATACTTCATAGGCCCCTGCTAAGATCGTCTTGAACAAGGTAACCCCCTCTTTTTCAGATAGGTCTCCCTTTCGACCTATTTCTTCTTTACATGTTCTTCTCTCATGTGATTCTAGTGTTGAGCTTAATAGGGAGGATTGGACGGTAGTCTAGAAAAATAAAAGAGTCTATACTAAACAACAATCAGTCCAGGTACATTCTTCGTCTATAGGTTGATTGTAGTTCTTTGATGTAGGTGTTGCACATGGGTTGTTCTTCTATTGCTACCTAGAAGTTTTTTGTGTTGTGTTTCTCTTGATATTCATTGTTGTATTTGGGATTCAGTCCGTTTTGTTCTTGGGGAGGATCCCAATCACAAAACCTTTAACCTCAGAAAATATTGCCACATCTTCTAATGCAATTATATAGAAAATATTTTTTTATAGGATTTGGGTATAATTCTAATGACGGACTCAGAGAACAAGATGATATCACATCCTACCTAGATGCTCACATTTTATTTGATCTAAGTGCTTTGAGCTCAAAGTGCAATATTGTTCTTGGTCCCAATATCTCGATTTTGAGGGTTTTTCCTTCAAATGTAGGAAATATTTTGAGTTACATGTCACTTGGCTTCTGATTTCAATAACTTGAAACATAACGGGGAGGAGAGAGGTTCATGGTTAAAGGACACCCTACCCCATCATCTAGCCATGAAAGGTTAACAAGATATCCCTTTCAATTCAGATTCAAAATCAATAGAAATTTAGGAAGATCCTTTGGCCCAAGAGTAGCATGCAGAAACCAAATTATTTTGGTTATTTTTGATAATGCTCTAAGCCAATATTATGTGTAGGAAAATCCCACAATGCAGGGGCCTACAAAGGATTTTTCTCGGGCTATTACTAAGGACAAGTGGATGTCCAACCCAATTAATACTTTTGGAAGAAGGGTTATTTCCAAAAATCTTTAGTAGATTGAATCCTTGGAATTTTGTATTCCCTATGAACATGATGTTGAAAATTCCCATGAGGAATGCATTAAAATTTGCTAAAATAAAAAAGGAACCCCAAGAAAACATATTGGTCAGATGCAAGGTTAGTTGCAAGTTTGTTCCTTATGATTTGTTAACTTTCAACAAGTTTCATTGAGCCTCAATTCCATTGTTTCCACCTGAGTTGGTGTTGTAATTATTATATCATTTTGGTTTATGTGAAAGGGATGAGGCCATTTCAAAATTCCTCATATTTGACCTTATCAAAACAAATATACATTTAATAATAAAATTGAGGAGATGTGGGTGAGTTGATTAAAATATTTAAGTGGTTTTCAATCTACTCATGTTCAAATATTGTGAAGTATTTTTTGTTAACAAATATTTCATTAGCAAAAAAATCTTGATCAACAATGTTAAAAGTAGTATCAATTTGATTGTGAGGTCATCCAAATCCCACACATAATACCTTGCCAACAAGGAAACCCAACCCAAATCTTCGAAACTCAATATTTAAGAAGCCTTCACTCTTTAAATTGATCCCTCGAATGAGCTTTTATTCTTCTTCAATAACCTTGCACCTCATATTTATGTCATAAATTTTCTACTTTTTTTTTTTTGGTGTAGTAAGAACATCAATTTGTATTTTCATTCAACATCTTTTGGAAGAACTTACCCCTCACATGTGCGTTTGCATAATAGTTCAGTAAACTCAAATATGTTACATCATATTTGCAACTCTAATGGCTCACCAGTGCTAAAACTATATTTTGACAAAATGTAAACAGTTAATTATATATAGAGTCGCCATACAAACTTGAATGGATGAGGTTTAGGGAGAGGGATATCTCCTTTATATTATGCGATGTCAAAAAGTCCCACGATGAAATGGAACCCTGTAATAAATTAAAATTATAGAAATAATTTGTCAGAAAATTATAAAAGAAACTAGTTGATATCTTGGATCATTCTCTTCGATCCCAACCGTCAATTGAAAACATGTAATAGTATTACATTTAAGTAAAAGTATTTACAAGGGATAACCGGTAAACCTACCGTACCTTTTCTAAGTAATACTAAAAGGGATTATTTTTGTTTTTCTTTGTGCCATACTCTGACGTGTTTACTCCTGATGTTAGGCTGGTCTGAGCATTAGGATTTGGCTCTCTGGGCATAGCCAACCAGCAAGGATACTGTAAAATAGGTGTTTACTCATATTATCCATAATATATAAGTGACATATGAGATAATTTACCAAGACAAGAAAATGTGGTTTTCTCGTTTACCCGCTTCGGGTAAGGATAATTTACCTAAGTTTTGTTTATCTTGAAAAATGGTTATATTACATGGATTCATATAATAACCTGCATATATATTTTAATATATGCACAAACTCTGTATGTGGACTTTGTTGATTCTTACTGGAGTCTGATTCGTGGGTTCACAGTCTTTTTGATAAATATATGCATAAGTTACTCTCCCGATTTACCAAATATAGCCGTTGTTTACATATAATAACCTGCATATATATTTTAATATATGCACAAACTCTGTATGTGGACTTTGTTGATTCTTACTGGAGTCTGATTCGTGGGTTCACAGTCTTTTTAATAAATATATGCATAAGTTACTCTCCCGATTTACCAAATATACCTTCCACACAGTTCATACTGGTGGTTTTTTATCGCATTATTTTACTTGAGATCCTAAGAGTGCGGTCCCGTCGAAAGGATTAGTGATACCCATAATAATGATCGGGTAGTTTCATTCTCTCGCAAATATTTCGATGAAAACCAGAGGCGGCTACAGTTTCACGGAAAGAATTCTAACAGTAACGATACGTGTCATTTGTTACAACCGAGGAAGACAAAAAGCAGACACGCGACAAGCCCGACACGAGCGGAATATACATGACATGTACGAATGAAGTAAAAATTGTCTACGAGGTTCGAACCCCCGATATCCGGAAAAGAATAGTGTTGACTGTTGAGGAAACGACAAGATACTTACGACGAATCAAATAATGACAATGGTGAATAAGTGCCGTGGTAGAATATTGTTAGTCACCGTGATATGGGATGGAACAAAGCCTTCCTACTTGTTAAAAATGCAGCGACGGAGTCTCAGCAAATGTACCTGGTAAAGGTAGTTGACTGAAGCAATCCTGGGATTAAGATACTCCACTCCCTATGATGATTTCGTGGGACGTTTCCTGTTGAGATGTAAACAGAAGCTTATACATTAACTGTGGCGTGATTCGCAGATCTAGCCGAGGATAGAGATGCAATCGTTAAGTTATCAAAACCATGGTATCCGAAATTTAATTCATAATGAAGATTTTTCAATTAAACGGGCTTGGATAAGATTGCCACATCTTCTGATGCAATTTTAGAGAAAATATTTTTAATGGCCATTGGGAATGCTTTGGGTAGAATTCTAATTATAGTTTTGCATCCTGCCTAGATGCTCGCATGTTAGTGCATCTAAACACTTTGACAAGAATCAGCTCATATTGAGCTAAAAGTGTAAGACCGTTCTTGGTCCGACTATCTCGATTTCGAGGCTTTTCTGTTTAGATGTAGGAAATGTTTTGAGTTCGGTCAGTTGGTTTCTGATTGTCAAATCCTGAAACATAAAGGGGAGGAGAGAGGTTCATGGTGGAAGGACACCCTGCCACATCATCTAGCAATGAAAGGTTAAGAAGATATCTCTTTGAATTCAGATTCAGAGTCGACAAAACATGAAGAAGATCCTCTGGCCCAGGAGAAGGATGCAAACACCAAATTATTTTGGTTACTCTGGGAAAGCCTCTAAGGAAGAGTTATGTGTAGGAAAATCCCACGATGCAAGGGCCAACAAACGATTCTTCTATGGCAATTAATAAGGACAAGTGGATGGCCAACCCAATTAATATTTTTGAGTAAGGGTTATACCAAAAAGTCTTCGATAGATTAAATCCTTGGAATTTTGTATTCCCTATGAACATGATATTAAAAATTCCCATGAGGAATGTATTACAATTTGCCAAAAGCAAAGAGGAACCCCAATAACACGTACTGGTAAGATGTAAGGTTAGTTGTAAGTTTCTTGCTTATGGTTTTTAAATTTTCAACAAGTTTCGTTGAGCCTCAATTCCATAGTTTTTCACCTCACTTGGTGTTGTTATTCTTATATCTTTTTGGTTTATATGTAAAGGATGAGGTCCTTTCAAATTTCCGCACTTATCCTTATTAAAAATATATGCATTTAATAATAAATTTAAAGAGATTTGGGTTAGTTGATTAAGATATTTTAGTGATTTTCAATCTATCCGGATGTTTTCAAATATCGTGAAGCATTTTTTTATCACAAATATTTCATTAGCCAAAAAAATCTTGATTAACCATGTTAAAAGTAATATCAATTTGATTGTGAGATCATCTAAACCCCACACATAATTCCTTGCCAACAAGGAAACCCAACCCAAATCCTCAAAATTCAATATTTAAGAAGCCTTCACTTTGATTTAAATTGATCCCTTCAATGAGCCTTTATTCTTCTTCAATAACCTCGCACCTCATATTTGTGTCAAAATTTCTATTTAATTTTTTTTGCTGTAATAAGAACACCAATTTGTATTCTCATTCAATATCTCTTGGATGAGCTTCTCCCTCACATGCATTTGCATAATAGTCCACTAAACTCAAATATATTTCATTGTTTACAATTCTAATGACTCACCACTACACCACCAAAAAATAATAATAATAATAATAATAATTGACAAAAAGTAAACAATTAATTATATATAGAGTCACCCTACAAACTTGCATGAATGACGTTTAGGGAGAGGGATAGTTCCTTTTATATTATGCAATGTCAATAAGTTCTTCTATGAAATGGAACCCTGTAATAATTTAAAATTATTAAAATAATTTGTCAGAAAATTGTAAAAATAAACTAGTTGATATCTCGGATCATACTCTATTCATGGACTTCGATCCCAACCATCAAGCGAAAACATGTAAAAGTATTACATTTAAGTAAAAGTATTTACAAGGGATAAACGGTAAACCTACCCTACGTTTCTCAGTAATACTAAAAAGGAATGAATGTGTTTTTCTTGGTGCCATATTCTGACGTGTTTACTCCTGATGTTAGGCTGCTCTGAGCATTTGGCCTCATAGTTTGCCAGTCCGAGGATTTGGCTCGCTGGGCATAGCCAACCAGCAAGGATATTGTAAAATAGATGTTTACTCAGATTATCCATAAGATTTAAGTGACATATGAGACAATTTACCAATACTCTGGTTTACACGCTTGGGGTAAGGATAATTCACCTAAATTTTGTTTATCTTGAAAAATGGTTATATTATATGGATATGACTAACCGTTGTTTACAGATCATAACCTGTATATATATTTTTATATATGCACAAACTCTGTATGTGGGCTTTGCTAATTCTTACTGGAGTCTGATTCGTGGGTTAACAGTATTTTTGATAAATGCATGCACAAGTTACTCTCCCGATTTACCAAAGATAGCTTCAACACGGTTCGTACCGATTGTTTTTGTTCGCCTGGTTTAACGTGAGATCCTAAGAGTGCGGTCCCGTGGACAGCATTAGTGATTCCCATAATAAGGATCGAGTGGTTTCATTCTCTCATAAATATTTCGATGAAAACCAGAGGCGGCTACAGATTCAGGGAAAGAATTCTAACATGAACGATATGTGTCATTTGTTATAACCGAGGAAGACAAGAACCAGTCAGCATACATCTGACGGGACAAGCTCGACACGAGCGGAATATACATGACATGTAGGAATGAAGGAAAAATTGACTATGAAGTTCGAACCCCCGATGTCCGGAAAAGAATACTGTTGAGAAAACGACAAGATACTTACGAGGAATCAAATAATGACAATGGTGAATAAGTGAAGTGGTAGAATATTGGTAGTCATCGAGAGCTGGGAGGGAAAAAAGCCTTGCTATTTGTTAAAATTGCTGAGACGAAATGTACAGTAAACGTATTTGACAGAAGCAATCCTGGCATTAAGATACTCCACTCCCTATAATGATTTCCTGGGACTTATCCTGTTGAGATGTAGACAGAAGCTTATGCTTTTAAGTTTTAACTGCTGCGTGATTCGCAGATCGTTTTAATCTTCCCAAGTAATCTCGACGCAGCATTTGGCAGCCCTGGATAAAAGAAAATCTCCGACATGACCCCCAAATATATCAGGTAAAAAGATGGGATGAAAATCTGTGTCTGAACTCCAAGATGATGTCATGAATGACCAGTTACTTACCAATGACCAAAAAAAAAGAACACTCCAACCTGTGACAAGCCAGATAAAGGCCACAGCACAGCACAGCACACGGGAAAACGTAGGGAGGTAGAAACACGGCAAGCCGCGGAGCTTGGGAAATTATTTATTACGCAGCGACCACTACCTAAACTGTAAAAATGCTGCCAGATGTAAATCTGGAGTGCAATACGTTTTACACCTCTACAGGTGTAAAGAATGAAAAAAAATAACAGCGCCGACTGTACCCAGATCTGGTACAGACAAATAAATAGTTGAACTTTTAGCCATACGGAGGAAAAGGAAGAGGAAGACGGGGCTCCAGTAGATAAAGGATTCGATGTCTCAAGGAAAGGGAGGCCGGTTGCACTTACTGTACTTCCCTTCACACCTCCACCGCATCAAGCACTCCTAACTGTATTTTGGTATCTACCTGTACTCATTGCAAAAAATCTCACTTCATTAACGCCATACTACTCCTGCATAAGCAACCGCCTTATTAAATCACCAAGCCCTTGAGCTACCATGCATTTACGGGACGAGAATGAACCCTTATTTAACAGAGAATAATTTTGTGCACGAATTCAAGTCCCTAGACTGAGAAACGTAAAGTAAAGAACACAAATAAAGGCATTTCCTGTAAATATCATGGATTCTCACTCCTAGAATGAAAACCCTACTTTGTCATAGAATAATTTTGTGGAAGCACTCGAATCCTATATTGAAATACATAAAATTGACATTAATCACACACAGAAAGCACTGCCTGTAGATATTATGCAAAGATCGATCCACTCGAAATCGCGGAAGTAAATATAATGGAAATATTAAGAAAATAAGTCACATTTCTGTAAAGATTTGAGCAGAATTAAAGACTGAGGAAAATATTAAGGAAATCGGTCACATTTCTGAAAAGACGCGACGAAGGATAGATAACCAGTGTGAGGGATAGCTTTAAGAGAAAAATAAGGGTTCATAGACGGTGCCGGTGGTACCTGTGATTGGCGAACTCGTGAACCCTTCCTCGAGTGGAGAAGACGATAACAGCAACTTCCGCGTCGCAGAGGACAGATAACTCGCAGGCCTTCTTCATCAAACCGTTTCTGCGCTTACAGAATGTCACCTGACGGTTTGTGGTGTTCTCTATTCTCTTTATTTCAATCTTTCCGCGGCCCATGACTTCGGATTACTTAATACAGTCAAATCCACACAACCGTAGAATCGCCTGAAAATAACAAGAAAACAGAGGAAATTTAGATGCATCTAAATACTCACATAACCCTAGAATTGCCTGAAAAATAAAAACACAGGAAATTTAGGTGCATTTAAACCCTAAGAGAAGAAAAAGAAGATAAACAAATCAATGACTGGCTATCCCCTAAATCGGGTTAAGGTAGCGAGTGTTGTCCATTTAAGTACCTAGAAATCTAAGCAACTCGGCTAATCCAGATTCCGCTGGTTCAAAGTGGGAACAAATGCTGGAAAAAAGTTTTCCAAGGGCATTAACAGCGAGCCTTTTTTCGGTGTTGACTGTTGTTTTTGGTAGTTTCATCAATACATGTCTCCGAATAGATAATAATCCCTGCCAAATGGTGATGATGATTTAGCAGTGAATTCTGCAGGCTGCCATGAACAAACAGATGCAGTGAACAAACAAGGAAGGAAGAGGAGAAGAGCGAGGTAAAAATTTGAAGGTCAGTCTTTTATAGAAAGGATGAATGGGACGTGCATCATGGAGATAATGAGTTACCATAATTTTAGGTTTGGATGAGATGAATGAAGTTGGTGTACTCCCATGCTGCAGCAACTGCACTACAGAACCAATGTGACAATACCTGAATGCGACTGCCACGTGCAGGTCGGCCCCACATATACATTGCGAGACAGCTCCTTTTATGCACATTTGTGTCATTCTCCCCTTTAAATCCCCCTCCTTTGATTACAACAACGTATTTAGTCGTTATTCCCTTCACCACATTGAAAACTATTTTTGGTTTTTTTGCATTGAAAAGTTGTCACCGTATCTATCCAAGTACAAAACAATATCTTTAACCTTGTAGTTGTGAATAGGATGTTTGAAATGAAGAAATACTAATAAAAAAATGCAGAGTGTAATTCTCAAGAGTTAATAATTAGCATTTCTTATATATTTAGAAAAGTAAGAATAAATGATATAATTTTTTTTATTAAAAACAGATTAATCTTATATAAAGATATAATAGTGTATAGTCTGATCATATAATATTGTTCCTCCTTTTAAGTCTCTTGCAAGAAAGGGATGGATAAAAGAATAAGTGAGTTATGGTATAATTTCTTATGAATGATTAGCATATTTTTTTATAGATTTTAAAAAATAAGAACAAATTATTTAAATATTTATAACTAAAAATGTATTTAAAAATATAATAGAATATACAGGGATTATATATAAGTATGTTTTTGTTTTAAGTGTATTGTGAAGATGGGAAAGATAAAAGAATTTCTAAAATATATCCAATGAAGAACTATTTCATTCACTCCCAATAACTGTTGTTAATGAGAAAAAATGAGTATCAAGTAGAAGATTGTTCAAAATGTTAGTGATTTAATCCTTAGTAAGAAATATCAATTTAGTGATATGATTATCAATCAACTATTGTCTATATAATGCTAATGGATCTCAAAAAACTTGATACATCATTTTGAATTGCTATAAAACATAAAGAAATAACGATTTGCTTTTTTATATAAAAAAGACCTAAACCAACATAGAAAATACAAGCTAGGGTTGAATTTCAATCATTTGGATCTTTGTTCAATGAAACCCATGATTGATGTTGACCTACCCGAAGATATGCAAGAATAAAATTAGCTTGTTGACAACGGTCACTCTTACAAGTATCCTAGATCAAACATGACACAAGGATGACCATAAAAGAAAATTTTAGGCTAAAGCTAAATTAAGTATTAAACATTTTCAATTAACTCCATTTAAAATGTAACATATATTAGAGGACATAAACACTTGGCAGAAATATTGACGTTAAAGTAATGAGTAAGGGTTAGCATTTAATCATGTGTGGAATTGGAAAAGAAAATCAAGTGTATAGACAAACTATGAAAATTCCTTACTCAGTCAATGAGACATGATGATGAAGAAAATAGAAATTCCCTATTCAAATTATGAGACATGAAGATGAACAAAATAATGTAGCAAGTACTAATATGTCAATATACAAGTGTTTGATTTAGAAGTTTTTTTTTTGTAATATACTATGGACTATGTGAGCCTATTTTATTTAATATTAAGTCAAAATATGTCATCTCAACTTTATTAATCAATCAATATTCACACTATGGATCATCTCACAATTGATTCAAGTGAAGATAAGGTCATGAACATATAACACATGTACAAGATGTCTTGTCTACACTCTTAGAGTAGACTTTAAGTTTGGTATAATAATATTGTATATACTCTTAGATTAGATTTTAGGTGTGATATAAATATGTAAAAAATATGAGTTTACAATGATTATAGATACATATAAATTTCACATGTCTATTTATAATATATTTAAAGTGATTTTCTACATATTTTTTCATTCGCTTGAACAAAATATTCATTGGTGTGTTTACCCTTCTTTTAGTCCCTATTTCTTCCACAGCCATGCGTACAACCCTTGGTCTTTATTATTTCATTATGAAATTTTTATAGACATACCCATCTTCTTATATCTTTTTTATTTGTCATTCTACTATGTTCTATAAACATTTTCCTATCTCTAGGGAAGAATATACTAACAGTTCTACCCTACGAAATTGTATTTGTCCTCCCTTAGTTTTCACTCGAACATAGATAAGGAAGATATTTTGGTTTTAATTCTTTTTAACTTGAAAGTAAATTTGTTACACGCCAAAAGGTTATAAGTTTTAGGAATGATCACTATATAAGAAAATTACCTAAAACCCTTTTATGGAGAGGACCTTTTATAAGATCCTTTACAATAACTAATATATTAATATCATCTACAAAATCAAGTATAAGGATGGTTACTTATATTAGGTTGTTGGGTGGTAGCATATATTATGCTACCGGGTGGTAGGGAAAAAAATCTGCAAGTTTTATTTTTAAAATTTTTTTACCACAGGTCAATAACGCAATGTATGCTACTAGTCGGTAGCATATATTTATGCTACCAACTAATAAAAACTATTTATACTACTGGTTAGTAGCATAAATATATGTTATAGGCCAGTAGTATACATTGCATTAGTGACTAATAGCAGGAAAAAAATTATACAACAATTTTTATAAAAAATTCTACTACTGAGTAGTAGCGCAGTATATGCTACCAGTTGGTAGCATTTACTTTTCTACCAGTTTTGCAGAAAAATAAAATCTTTAGTATTTGAAAAAAATGATATTGGTTGGTAGTGTAGAGTATGCTACTATCGAGTTGTTTATATCGTTCTATTAGTCAATAACATGTACTATGCTATTGGTCGGTAGTGTGTATACACCTATTTTTTTTGACTTTTTCACTTTTCATCTTTCATATCTATTACCAACAATCATCCTTGTGCAGATGAGGGTTGTTGATACATCCATTTCTTGAGTAGGTGCCTTATGGTTCATTCCATGAATGGGGAATGGTTAATCACGTAACCATTATGAGTTAGAGATAGTTCATAGAGAGTGTCGATATTTGGTCTTAGCCTTATCTTGCATTATGTATCCTTTTCCTCCTAGGTCTCATGCATATCACATCCATGACTTATTTCTTGCATTATACCATTTTGCTCCTTGTTAATCCTCATTCATGACCCACGGCACATTATTTTTACTTTTCATGACACATCACCTTTTTTGCATCCCTTGATGACATAATCACCCATGGGAGATTGTGGCAGTGTCATATTTTCTAATGGCCGATGCCATCACCTGTGGGTGATGGATTCCTATACATACCTCCACTTCACTTGAAACCCATAAGGAAAAGGAAGCTAAGACATCTTAACTACCATTCTCTCTTCTTTTTTACGCCATCTTTGGATCTTCTCACTCTACTTTTGGTTCATCTTGCATTTTAATTGGATTCTATTAAACACCTCGGTTCTTGGATGATTGTTGCATTTTTTGGTCATCATATAGTGAGTCTAGGACATGAATAATCTTACCCTACTCCACCTAATAACAACTTTTAGTTCCCACTCCTCTTCGACACTTATTATATTTTGATTTTGATTGTTGTTGACTATAGACATGGATATTATTGTATCATTTTTGCTTAGCATGATGTTAGATGATAGAGATATTCTGATAATTGATGGATTGTGATTCATAGTATGATTTGTGTGGATTCTTAGAGGCATAAAGAGAATTTTTTATATTTATTATGATGATGTGTTGTTGGCATATATATAACTGACATTCAGAATTCTCGTCGTGTTGAGTAGAATTTAGCATTTGAACTAATCTCGTGATCTTGTTGATATTGATAAAAGATAGAATTGAGATGTTGTTGAAATTTTAGACAAATGATAACATTGTTTAGTTGAGATGATGACTTAGTTATATGAGGATGTTTATTGATTGATATGCGTATATTTTATCTTTGATGTTTTTTATGCAGCCACGAAGCCAAAGGAGGTATTATGTGATTTTTCAGGTAATTATATCACAACAATCAAAAGGGGGATTGGAGACCAACCAAATTAGAATACTAGATGGATACAATGAAGGTCACCATGGTAACTTGTGTAATGTTGTTGTTTTGTTTGTTTTATTTTGTTAGGGGGGTCCTCGTGGGGGTGATAACCTCCAATTGTGACAATGGGCTATGTGTGTAATTCTTTCCCTTTTTCTTTTATTTTGTAGAGTATGTGGTTTATTTTTGATGTAATTTATTTAATCACTATTGATTAATGTGCTTTTATTAATTAATTAAATCATGTTGTTAAGCCATATGGGGATGTGACAAAAGGGCTCATTTAGAGTTGTTGGTCTTCTGTAATATGTGATTTTGATTGAGTGTAAATGAATTTGAGTGTTGTACACTCTACCTTACCTTGGAATTTCCAATTTGGGCTTAAGGACCATTTTTGGAGGCTTGTGGGACAAGCTAAGCTTGTCCCACACCTCTTAATTTCATATACCAACCCTACCTATGGATTGGGGGGTAAAAAATAGACCCCATTATGTGTTTTGTAAGACAAAAGTGACATTTATTGCACTTTTCTTACATGGGTTTTAAATTATGTCCTTAGGGGTGTGGGTTGGGATTGTGTGTGTAAGAGGCTTGTCATTCATCTCAACCACCAATTTATTATGCATTAGGTTTGAGGTTTGACTTGTGATGTGGAGTTGAGGATATGTGATGTGGCATCCTACATGGATCCACCTCACCCTCCTCTCTCTTTTTTCTATATATGCAAGTTTAATTGTTTGTTTGGGGGTTACTTCATTTCAATTTGTGCTCTTGTATTTTGGGAGTTAGAGATTTTTTCGAGTGCTTGTTGAATTCTTGGAGCTTGTTAGAGTTTTATTGAGCTTGAAGGATCTTGGACAGTGACTCCTTGATCAAGTTCTTACTATGGAAAGGTACGAGCTACACTTTGTTTACTTGTTTGTTTTTTATATGTGTGGATTGCATGTATGTGAATGTTTTGTATCCTTGTTGGGATCTTGGGTAGAATGCCTAAGCATGGTGTAGGAGAAGGCTATGGGGATTTTTTATGTAGGGAGGCATATGACTTTATTCCATGTTTTGCGAGGGAGTTGGGTTGGGTGCACCACCTTGGATAAGATAATTCTTGCATTTCTTACTTGGTTCTTTTGAGGGAGACATAAGAGATTATAGGGAGGCATAAGAGAATGTGGGAGGTATAAGAGGATCTTGAGAGAGGAATAAGAGTTGTGTAGGGGTTTTGAGATGTATATTATAGGGTTTTAAGGTTGTAACATAATCCCATTGGGCATTAGGAGATATACATGATCTCCCAATAGATGCTTGCTCCATTGTCTTTGCATTTTCAAGCCTTGTCTATTTTAATAGTTTCATGTTATGATTGTATCTTGTGTTGAATGTGTTTTTAAATGGTTGTTAAAATTTTTATTGTTGTGTGGAAGCATTGTGTTGTTGCCATGATTTGGATCCATCCTTTATTGCTTTTTGGTTAGGGCACGGGGGCCAATGAAGAGGACAAATTCTTCTCCTCATTAGAGTATTGGTTGGGTGGAGAGTGTTGCCTCTCCCCCATTTTTGTTGTTGTGATTAAAGTGAAGAACTGGTGGAGCTCTTGTGGAAGACTTGGAACTTGGAGTCTTTGTTGAAATCAAAATAAATCCTTCATTGTAGAAATTTTCCTGTAATTCCCACTTAAGGTGGAAGACTAGTAGATTATATTTAAAAGAAAAGATGTTTTACGAGTTTTATTTACCAAGTTGTAATATTATCATTGAAGGAAGTTCATTAGAGAATGTGTCTTTCCTTTCTCTTCAAATTAGTTGCATGTAAAGGAATGATTTAAATGGATATCATGTTTAAATTTTATTTTGTGTTGAAAGGAAAGAAAGGTTCAAATCTTAATGTTTTGATTATAATGTGAATTAGAAGATTGTCATAGCCTTATTCCAGGTTGAAATAGTTAAACACTTTTTGGTTTTGATATATTTAAAGTTAAAGTTCTTTGACCTACACAGTTACTGACATCAATCAGTATTAACTGACATCAGTGTACTCAGTACCAACATCGGTCACTATATTATATTGAAGTATTTAAAATGCTAACTCCTAGTTATTTATCAACTTAAATGATATAATGGCTTACACATTAACCTTAAATTCAATGAATAATTGTGGAAAATTCATTCACATCATTGTGGATCATAAAATATTGAAGATATGTTAAAATTTATAAAATAGAATCTTCTGACAGTAGCTAGTGTTGGTGAATGAACCATTGTCGGTATTCCTCTGACCGACATCGGTCATTGGATACTACATCAATTTCATTTCTATAATCTTGAAAGTAATTTTTTGTGCCCTTGTTGATATCGGATGCTTCATAAACTGTTATGCTTTCTTAAAATTGAATAAAAAGTTACTCATGAAATCCATCTCTTCTCCCCCTTCATTTAAAACAATATTCTAAAAACTTACCATTGACAAAAGAACTGGTGTTGGTAGTAAAACTGACGTTGGTACCACAGTGGTTACTGCGGCCAGTTAAGAGACCATTTTTGGTCACCTGTGTGTGGATAGTTGTTTTTAGAAAATGTATTTTCTACCAAATCATTGTCTCTTATGGATCCAGACTTCACTTAAATTTAGATCCAACCTGTGAGGCCCATGTATGCTTGTTTTGACCATACTCTAGCCTATATATAGGGATTTAAATGCATAAAATTCTTGATCTACAAAATGGGCCTTTTTCCCATCAATGAAAAAAACAAATCAACACTAGATCTCAAACCAGATCTAGGATAGATTCTTGTATTGCAATAGATAACTTAGAATACATGATTTAATCTAAGATTAAACTATCCTAAAGGAGAATCCAAATGGATGGAATCCCCTTCTCCTTGCACATTGGATCTAAGAAGACTCTTTCATCATTTTCCCATGATCCATGGCATCCACTCCTTAGACCTACAAACCAAAGAGAAACAAATGAATGAGCTTAGGGTAAGAAATGCTTAAGAAGACTCCCTTAAGGATGATTAAGGTCTCTTTAGGGTAGATCTCATCTTTTTGGTCCCTAATTATTTGCTCAAAGGCTTAGTAATCAACCCTACAATTTTTAGGTGAGAATATCCATATCATGGTTGCAACTTTTTAAATAAATCAAATGTATGTGTAATTGGAAGAATGGGGCCACTAAGGGCTCTAGTGTGTTAAGTTAAAAATGTAACCCTTGTAGTAGTTTTTAGTGCTTACTTCAATGGACATTAAAGAAAATAATTTAAGTGAATTAAGGAAACTAAGTATAAGGGTTCATTAAATGTGGGTTGAATGTTACTTCCAAAGAGAGAAACTATTTAACCTAGTAAGAGAAATTTATGGACACTTATCTAGTGATGATAATTAAATTGATATTAGATCCAGATTAAGAATATTTAATTAATAATCTAGACCGGATCTATCCTATGAAATGTAACTTTTCTAGAAGGAATTAATTAAACTTATATTAGGGTTTAACACCTTTGTAACTTAAAAAACAAAAAATTGCCGTAACCTTCTGGATAATTGTTTAAGTATTAATGTTTTTTTTTAACATCAAAATTGTGAGCATTACACTCTATATCAGTGCCATGGGCTCAATTTTGGGACCCCGGACACACTTGGAAACATAAGACATAACAAGAAAACGTATCGCAACCCTTAACCTAGATCACACAACTTGCATGATATTTTAAATGAAGAAAACCTAGAAAACTGAAATAAAATCTAGAACAATAGACTAACTGTTACCTTGATCTATGTAGGGGGCGTGGAATAGACAAGGGGTTCTTGCACATGGACCTAGACTTACCACCCCCATACTAGGAAGTAGCATTCATACTACCTCAGATACTTCAAACGTTATGTGATGTTAATGCCGCTATACATGGAGGATCTTTAGGTGGGAGACCTAGAAGGTAGGATAGAGAGCCATCACTAGAGGCTCATGCACCTTCCTAACATAGTGATGGCCATAGGGTAGAGAACTCCCATGTGGATTCAGTCAAATGGGATTCACCAAAGAGATGTCATGGAGACAAGACACAGGGACAGATCTAGGATCCCTAAGTAGTGGGATGATCGTGTTCAGAGTCCTAGAGATAGAATGTCTACCGCATAAGATCACATTAGAGAGATCCTAAAACTCCATTCATCTCATTTCACTGGGGACACTGGATAATTTTAGGCAGAGGCATGGTTGGTTAGCTTAAGCGAATGCTTCAAGCTATGTTCATGCACCAACAACATGAGATCTCATGTTTCCATCCACCTTCTGAGAGATAGAGTTGGGGATTGGTGGAGGACCAAGGAGCAGAAGCTCCATGTTGATTCTGAGACATTCACTTAGGATATCTTCAAGGAGAGGAATAGCAAATACTTTTCTAGGAGGTTCATTCAGCAGAGGATAGATGAGTTCCATGACCTACACCGGGAATCTATGAGAGTGGTAGAATATGACAGTCACTTCCTGGAACTACTTCACTATGTAAACTACATGCAGGATGAGCAGGTGAGGATCCATAGGTTCATCAGGGGCCTAAACCTAGACATTGGATGGGCAGTGCACATTCATTGTCCAAAGACATTGTTATCCAATTTTCCCCCCTAGGCAAAATTGATCAAACATGACCTTGCATAGGAGAAAATTGAAGAGTCGGTTCAGTCATGCGAGCCCACATCTCAAAACTAACAATCAGGTTACAGAAAAGCTCGACAATGGCAATCTGAAATGATTCAACTCTGAGCAAGGAAATGTACTTGCAGAAGGTCACTATGTGTTAGCTCAGCGTAATTCCAAAAGTGAGAGGGAAAAGTAATACTCAAAACCCCACAAGACTTCCACTTGGAGTCAACAATGAGGGACCCGCCAAAGAAGCACATATAATTTGTTCACTTGAGGCCCAAATCAAGTAAGTATAAAAGAGTCAGCGGAAGCCTCCACGTGTCTCATTAGTGCAACTTCAAAGGTATAATAAAAGAGGCAGTCCTCAAATGAGTGCAGACTCGCCACGTGGTCAGAGTCTGAGAAAGTCACACCAGCCATAGCAAGATTCAAAGGACCAACGGATGCCTCCACATGTCTCCTTGGCACAAGTTCAAAGGTAAGACCCAAAGGCTAGTCCTAAACAAGCGTAGGCTCTCCAGTGTCTAGAGCCTGAAAAGGAAGAACGAACTGTTGAAAAGTTTAAACAAGGTAGAGCCATGGGAAGGTGCCACGTGTCAACTCGGCGTAACTTCAAAGATAAACTCCGGAGGAAGGTCCCAAATGTGTGTTGTCCCTCCACATGTCTAGGGTCAGACATAGTTCTCTGCCAAATAGAAAGGACTATCCAGAACAAAAAGAAAATAGAGGAGGCTCGTAGACAAGGCCAAGTGTCCAACCGTCGCAACTTCAGGAGTGCCAAAAAGGAAGTAAAATCTTAAGAATGCGTGGGGCTCCATGAATATCTCATAATGATAGACTCCAAACCCAAACTAGTTTGGTGAATCATGAATCCCACCAAAAATTTAAATTCTTAGATCTTAAAAGATTGTGAGAGCCTGCATTGAACAACCGACCCTGACCTTCAAATGATCTCAACTACGACTGGAATAAATACATTCTGACATTTTTTAGGCTATTAGGATTCTCACCTACCACATTAGTGAGGTGAATTCAATGCATATTTTTTGGGTGGTTGAAGCATAATTCTAATTCTTCTCTCTTCTCTCTCATTCTCCCTAATATATTGTAAGGAGGGGTATTCTTCTAAAGGTTGAACATTTTCTTCTTTGCATCCTCCATTCTTCTCTATTCCGCATGTGAATTTGTGGAGTTTTCAAGCCTCCCATTTAGATTGTAATACAATTGTATCTTGGAGCAATAATGATAAGTCTATGGATGATTTCCAACCCTCTCTGGGTGTTCATTACACCTCTTTGGTCTCTCATTACAATCTTGGTCACCTATGTATGGTGGTCATATGCATTTTTATGGTTTGTGTTTATTTGCAAAGCAGGTGTTCAACATTCCTTTAGTGCATCACCTTTGCTAGTTTTCGTTTTATTTCTTGCATCTCCTTAATCCCTGTCTCCTTGGAAAGCTAGAGTAGGTTTTAGAGTAGGTCCTCTATAATATGAATGTGTGCACCTGAAAAGAGGAATAGGAACCGGCCTTCATTCGGAGTGCTCTCCTAATTTGCAAAGTCCCACACTTTGGGAGAAGCTTCATGTTATACAATCACACTGATATTCTCAACCCATTGAGTTGTAGACATTCAGGGGTGCTGTGATTATGCATCAACAATTTTGGCACACCTGTTAGGACCAAGAAGTATTCATTTTATTGTAGCAAGATTTATGTGCACTTTTTGTAAGTTCTCAACTTGTAAGAAGCTCTTAAATTATACATGTGGGTGACTCCAAAAAGGGTAGAATCCATTGGTTTTAGCAGTCCAAGCTTGGCAGATTCATGAGAAGAACCCAAACAAGGTCAAGAAATAGAGAAGAGGGGCTATTTTTCTATCTGTATTTATCCCCAGAAAGAGCAAGGAGAGGAAGAAGAGCTCAAAGGTCTCCATCTCCACCAAACAGAACCTTGTCGACACCTCCACCTGGTAGGCCTTTCATTTAATCGACTAGATTTCTTTGACCAATCAAGATGGCACAATCCAACCCCTACGTCAACTTCACTAGCAGCAGCCTGTTGGCTCTCAAGGCACAAAATCTAGTTCCAGTTACAGCATTGAAGATCGTTCCATATTTCATTGGAGAGAACCAAAAAAATCCAATTGACCACACCCAAGACATTACAAATGTCTGTGCAATCCATGAAATAACTAAAATGGATATTACTGTTAAGTTATTGGCATCCTCCTTTAAAGTTAAAGCTTTGCAATGGTTTATATGTCTAACAATAGGGTCTATTCAGAATTGGGACCATTTTTCCACAAATCTCCATAATCAATTTGGGGGAAAAGGAGATAACCTTTGTTTATTGGAACAATTGACAACCATCAAGAGGGATCCTAATGAACAACTAACTGACTTCAACTTCAGATTCTAGCAGATGTGGGATAGGATTCCATTGGTTGTGAGACCAACAGATGAAGGTTCTTTCCTATACTTTCTTAAAGCTTTCAATTCTAATATTGTCATGATGATTTAATCAATGGGGGGTATAACTTTACCCGTAGCCTATAATATTACTATTAGCACTGAAAATTTCTTAATCCAGGCTAGTAAACTTGCACCTAGGCCACCTATGCCTCTATATCCAGAACTAGGAACCATGAGCACTAGTCAAACACCCGCATTAGTTCCCATCCTAGCCCCTAGAAATCAAAGCAGTAGCGAGGGCTTCTACTTCTTCAAGAAATTGGAAAGAATTCTAGGAGGTTTTAAAACAACTACAGAACCTTGGAAATGAACTAGTGACTATCAAGAGACAACAAGCTCAGATCTCTAGGCTGTATCAGCCTCAAACTCAATATCAAGCTAGACCCCCATATTAGCAAAATAGACCACCAACTCAAGTTGCAAATTAAAACCAAAACTAAGGACAACCTAAAGTTTTCAAGCCATTCCGGCCATATGATCCAAACGTAGCTTCAACATCAAGAGCCTTGGTTCTAACACAAAACAACATGGAACAGGAATACGACTGGTGTTACCCCTGTAATCTACCTCACAATCAATCGACATATTTCAACGGCATACTAAACCAGGCCTTGATGGTACAGACCATTGATGTGTCCCAAGAACCAAGTCAAGAAGGAAATAAACAACATGAAACTCAACAAGAGGTACCTCCAATGGAAACTACATTGGTTAATTGGAAAATAGAAGACTTCTGTAGAATTAACCAACCACCTTTTCAAGGTGTGGCTACCAACACACATTCAAAGAAGAGGAACAAAGAGGAAGGACATTCGTCTAATACAGTCATTTCTCATCCCACTCCTACACAATAAGGAATTAGTAGACTAAACACAACCCCGAATATGTAAAGTCAGCCTAAGGCACTCTTTGCAGCAACACATGTGCCTATTCAAGCACCAGAAAATGCTACACCAAGTAAGCAACAGCAAAAGGATAATTTATCCACTTTCAACATTATTGATCAGATGAAGAAGACACATGTAAAAATTTCCATGTGGGAGTCACTGGTAATCCCAGGATAATGAGATTTGTTGCAAGCTATGATGGATAATTGGTCTACCTCAAATGGATCAAATCAAAGACAGGAGAGGGTTTTTACCAATGCAGTGCAACAAGATGGGGGTCAACCAAGAAAAAATTTGAAGCCTCCACCATTCTATGTGTCATTGATTGTCAAGGCATGATCAATTCGGGGCAAGTAGCTCAGTGATGCCGAAGAAAATAACATATCAATTGGGTCTAAAGTATGAGACAGTGCTAAAATGAGTAGTGTAGTTGGATGGGACATCAATAGGAATAGTTGGGTTCATTAAGGGGTTAATCCTTACATTTCATGCATGTCCAAATGTCACAGTCCTACAGAATGTATCTATAAATGACCTCCCACCACTCTTTGCGATGTGTTTGTCAAGAGACTTCACTACCAAAATTGGTGGATATCTATCAATAGATTGGTCACACATGCTATTCAGAACAAGGTATGGATCCAAGGCAACCACCAAGTCAGAACTAATTGCCAATTTCCACATTGAGACCCATGTGCGAAGTTCCATCAGCGCAAATTTCTCAGCCTTCAATTAGGAGGAGTGTTCAACTGATCTTGAAGTAGATACTAAAGTTAGATGCATTCCAGACTTGAATCTTAATGAATGGGATAACAAGAGGCGTGAATTAGACCCTTACAGAGAAATTGAAGAATCTGAGTTGGGAATCTACTGTTTACATGAAGAGATTCCACCTATTCCTAGCATCACCAAGCTAAATCACAAATATGATAATGATGTATGGTAATTATTCTTCAATGGCTAAAGGAGTAGACAAGGCATAGGAGGAGGATCTATGCTCATTTCGCCACAAGGTATGAAATACTACTCAGCTTTCTATTTCTAGTTTGTTTGCTCAAATAACACAATTGAGTATGAAGCCTTAATCCATAGATTTCATTGGGGAAGAAAGAGAGGCATTAAAAAATTACAAGTATCTGGTGATAGTGGGATCATTGTGAATCAATTTAGAGGGCAACACGCTGTAAAGAATGACCTACTCGAGAGATACAAAAATAGGGTATGGGACCTAATTGAAGACTTTGAAGCTTTCAACATTATGTCCATACCCAGGAAGAAGAATGAAGCTGCAGATAGGCTTACAATAGTTGGAGAAACATTTGATCTAGTGGATAGTATCAAAAGGGACAAAACACAACCATACATCCATGTGATTATAAGGCTAGCAGTTCCAGACAATAACACAAGCTGGCAGGTGTTTGAGAATGATCAACAAATCATCAATTTCTTACGAGAAGAGGCTAAATTTTAAGCTAGGAATCAAGATAAATTGGAGTAGTAGCACGGGGATCAAGTAGTGCACTTTCGGACCAATAAGCTTCCCAAAGGTTTAGTGGCACTAGAGTCAATATTCAATCCTAATGACCAGTTTCATAAAGAGAAAGCCAACCGATGGGTCAAAGGAGAGGATTTAGAACCTATTTTTGTTGGGGAAGGAAAGACACTTCAAATTGGTAAGGTAGCCACTAAACAAGAGAGATATGAGTTCACATAAATTTTCCAAGAGTTTCCACACGTCTTCTCTTGGAGTTATGAGGACCTACAAAGATTCAATTTGAAGCTAGCACAACATAGCATAAAATTGGATCTAGATGCTAAGCCCATCAGGTAGAAGAAAAGACCATTCAACCCTCACATTGAGCCTCTAATGAAGAAATCATTTAAACAAGCTAATAGAGGCCAACATTATATTTCTAATCAAACATTCAAGGTGGGTTGCAAACTTAGTACCGGTCAGGAAGAAGAATGGGGAAATAAGGTTGTGTCTAGACTTTAGAGACCTAAACAAGGCATCTCTCAAAGACCATTACCCACTTCCTTTAATGGAACAAATATTACAGGCAGTATCTGGCTCAAAGAGATTTTCTCTCTTGGATGGATACTCAAGGTATAATCAGATAATGGTGAAAGAAGACGATCAGTTCAAAACGGATTTCACCACTAAGTGGGACACCTATGCCTACAGGAAGACGCCATTTTGATTGTCTAATGCCGGAGCCACCTTCCAAAGGGTGATGGAAATGGAATTCAAGGGTTTGATCAACAAAATAGTACTGATATATCTTAACGATATCATTATGTTCTCTAAAAATGTAGTGGATCACCTTTTTCATCTGAGATAAGTATTTTAGAGGTGTAGGAGATTTGGGGGTGTCATTAAATCCCAAAAAATGCATATTCCTGGCTCATGAAGGCAAGCTCCTTGGCCATATTGTGTCAAAGGAGGGATTGATGATTGACCCAAAGAGAGTTGAAGTAATTCGAGCATTATAATTTCCAAGTCATAAGATGTCTCTTTAGAGTTTTCTAGGAAGGATCAATTTTATTCACAGGTTTGTGCCAAACTTTATCGCTCTTGTCAAACCAATAGTTCTAATGTTGAAGAAGAGTGTGGCAATTAGGTGAAAAACTGAAGGAAAAGTGAGCTTTGAAGCAATCAAAGAGGCTATATCGCAAGCTCCAACTCTCGTCAATCCAAAATTTTCCAACGACTTCACGCTCTATGCCTTTGGTAGTGGGGACACAATTTCTATAAACCTAGTGCAACAAAACAAAGAGGGATCTGAACAGCCAGTTTCCTTCTTCAGTTATGGCTTGGAGGACTATGAAGTGAGGTACTCCTTCATCAAGAAGCATTTGCTTGTAGTGATCAGGGGCTTAAAAAATTTCAAATGCCTAGTCTCAAACAATAAGATCCAGTTGTTAGTTTCACATGCGGGAGTCAAGGAATTCCTTTTAAACAAATATCTGAATGAGAAATACACAAGATGGATTACTCATGTCATGGACTATGATATTGAGATTAAGGTCACTAAGATGGTCCGTGGAAAGGTACTATGTGAACAGCTGACGTTAAGGTAATAAGCTGAAGTAGATGATGAAAAGGAAGTTGTTCTGGTACTACAAGACGGTCAAGGGAATGTGAATGATAATGTGTCTATTTCTTGTTGGACTCATAATATGATGCACTTCTTGCAAACATGCCTATGTCCTCCAGAAATGAGAAAATCAAAGAGGAGATATTTCAGATTGCAAGCCATTCCATATGTGCTTGTTAATGGTGTTTTGTTCAAGAAGGACATCAAAGGTGTTCTACTGAGATGTATTGGAATAGATCAAAATGAGATATTGTTACAAGAGTTTCATGGTGGAGAAGCTGGAGGTCATTTTTCTCTATGGGTGACAACTCTCAAGATAATGAAGGCAGGTTATTATTGGCCCACAGTGTTTAGTGATTATTACACTTGGATGAAGAAGTGTAAAAAATGTGCATTTTTCACAGGAAAGGAAAGGTTAGTAGCACTTCCATTGCACCAAATTTCAGTTGACTAGCCATTTTTGCAATGGGGATTAGACTTCATTGGGGTCATCAATCCAAATTCTAGCCAAGGCCATAAGTGGATCCTCATGGCAACAGACTATTTCACCAAGTGGAATGATGCGGTATCACTCAAAGAAGCAAACGAGTCTAGCATACTATAATTTTATGAAGGGATAGTGACTAGGTTTGTAGTACCAGCCACTATCATATCAGAAAATGTCGTAGTGTACTAAGTTCCAAGATCATAGAATGGGCTGTCAAGAATGGAATCTACTTGAGCACCTCTTCAAACTGTTACCCGTAGGGTAATGGACAGGCAGAGTCCACAAATAAGAATTTTTTAAGGATCATTAAGACTCTAGATGAAAATCAAAGGATATGGCATACCAAGCTCAAATCAGCATTATGGGATGACAAGATCACACCAAAGAGGTCTACAGGTAATTCCCCTTACAATCTAGTCTATGGGGAAGAGGTAGTGTTGCCTATATCATTGGAGATACCTACATTAGAGCTCATGAAGCAGTTAGAGTTGTCTGAGTTTGAACCCATAGAGGTCAGGTATGCAGAGCTAATGGAATTAGAGGAAATCAGGGAACATGTATTTCAAACAATAGAAAAGGATCAAGCCTTAGTTAAGAGGTGGTTTGATAAGAAAGAAAGAGTAAAGAAATTTCAGGAAGGGGATCTAGTTCTGAAGTGGATGCAGATCAGGAAAATCCAAGAAAGCATTCTAAATTTGATGATATTTGGAGTGGCCTCTACATGGTCATAGGGTGTAACAGTAGTAATGCCTTCCAATTGTCTACATTGGATGGAGAGGAACTTTTGATTCTGGCTAACGGGATCTATCTTAAACATTGCTACTGAAGAGAAAAGTTTCACCCTTGTAAATATTAGCCTAGGATTTTAATTCCTCTAAGTTCGTATGCACATTTATCTTGTTTTAGTTTAGGTTTCAGTTTCCCTAAGTGCTTCAGCATAGGTTTTATTGCTCCTATTTTGAATCATTGTGTAGATCAATGTGCCGCAAAGGTGAATATTGTACTAGTCTATTTCAGGGGCAGGTGAACGCTTCAAGATCAGAGAGTGCAAGCTTCAGGTTAAGGTTTCAAGAACGAGATTAGTATTAGGCTATCATTCAAAACTCAATGCCTAATGGATGTAACAAGGAAACTGATATTTTAACCTAGTAGGAAGGTGATCCTGTGAGTTGCCAAATTGTTATCTAATTTTCCCCCCTTAGGAAAAATTGATCAAACACGACCTTGCATAGGAGAAAATTGAAGATTCAGTTTAGTCATGTGAGCCCACATCTAAAAACTAGCAATCAAGTTACAAATAGGCTCGGCAATGGCAATCTGGAACAATTCAACCCTAAGCAAAGCAACATACTCACAGAAGGCACTACGTGTTAGCTCGGCGCAATTCCAAAAGTGTGAGGGAAAATTAAAACTCAAAACCCCACGAGACTTCCACATGGATTCAACAATGAGGGACCCGTTTAGGAAGCACATATAATTTTTTCACTCGAGGCCCAAATCGGATAAGTATAAAAGAGTCAGCGGAAGCCTCTACGTGTCTCATCGGTGCAACTTCAAAAGTGCAACAGAAGAGGCAGTCCTCAAATGAGCATAGGCTCACCACATGTTCAAATTCTTAGAAAGTCACACCAGCCATAACAAGAGCCAAAGGACCAACAGAGGCCTCCACATGTCTCTTTAGCGTAAATTCAAAGGTAAGATGTAAAGGCCAGTCCCACATAGCGCATGACCTCCACGTGTCCAGAGCCCAAAAAGGAATAACCAGCTATTGAAAATTATAAATAAGACAGAGCCAGTGGAAGGTGACACATGTTGACTCGATGCAACTTCAAAGATCAACTCTAGAGGTAGGCCCCAAACGTGCGTTGTCCCTCCACGTGTCTAGGGTCACACATAGTGCTCTACGAAATAGAAAAGACTAGCCAAAAGACAAAGAAAATAGAGGAGGCTCATAGACGATCCCAAGTGTCAAATCCTTGTAATTTTAGGAGTGAAAAAAGTCAAAAAAATCTTAAGAATGTGCGGGGATCCAAGAAGATATCGTACATATAGACTCTAAACCCAAAACAGTTTGGAAAAGATTTGGCCAATCATGAAGCCTACAAAAAATTTAAATGCTTGGATCTTAAAATATTATGAGAGCCCGCGTTGAATGCCCGACCCTGACCTTCAAATGATCTCAACTATAACTGGAATAAACACAGTCCACCATTTTTGAGGCTATTAGGATTCTCACCTACCACATTAGTGAGGTGAATTAAACACATTTTTTTGGGGTAGTTGAAGCATGATTCAAATTATTCTCTCTCGTTATCCCTATATATTTAAAGGAGGGGCATTCTTCTAAAGGTTGAACATTTTCTCCTTTGCGTCCTCCCTTCTTCTCTATTCCATAGGTGAATTTGTAGAATTTTCAAACCTCCCATTTAGATTGTAATACAAATCTTGCCTCTTGGCCATTGTAGTGTAATGTATCATCTCTAGAGCAATAATGCATGTATGTGGATGATTTGGAACCCTCTCTCTGTTCATTGCACCTCTCTGGTCTCTCATTACAATCTTGGTCACTTGTGTATGGTGGTTGTATACATTTTTATGGTTTTTTTTAATTTGCAAACCACGTGTTCAAAATTCCTTTGGTGCATCACCCTTTGTTAGTTTAGATTTTATTTATTGCATCTCCTTAATCCCTATCTCCTTGGTAAGCTAGAGTAGGTTTTAGAGTAGGTCCTTTGCAATATGAATGTGTGCACCTGTACAGAGGAATAGGAATCGACCTTCATCTAGAGAGCTCTCCCAATTTGCAAAGTCCCACACTTTGGGAGAAGCTCCATGTTATGCAATCACACTGAGAGTCTCAACCCATCGAGTTGTAAACATTTAGGGGTGCTACGATTACACATCAATAGACACTATTATATGTCATTGAGAAGGCCTATATGATGGAGGAGACCAGGGGGAAGATCCAATAGGATCGAGATAGAGTGCGGAGCCATATCTAATAGATGCAGGATAACAGGTCGAGGGGGTCAGCTCCTCATCCTTGTGGTGGGCATGGTTCTACATAGTCTTCATTCAAGCCACCTCAGCAACCACCTCAGTAGAAGTAGTAGCCTTGACCTCCATTTAGGCCTCCACAGAGATTCAATGCTCAGAGGGGACACAACATGGGGCCTCCTCCTAGGGGACCATTCAAGAGTAAGGTACTACTTATATCTCAATTAGTAGGAGACCGTCAGAAACAACAACATCAGTCCATAGTGGATCATCAAGATCCATGGCATAGACCACTAGAGTACCTGCAAGAGTCACTTCTCATTAGATGGGACCTGGTAGTTGTCATGGGTGAGAAGTACTTGGGCATCATTGAAGAGAGTGCCCTCATAACCCTAATAACAAGGGTAAGGCACATGTTTCAGATCCTATTATAAGTGACATGGATAAGAGCCACAAGATATATGCAACGATTGAGAACTGACAAGCAGAGCACCAGAGCATGGTGATTAAGATGACATGTAGCATTGATGGCATTTATATTCCTGTTTTATTTGATTTGGGATCCTTAGATTCTTTTATTTCCCCATTTCTAGTAGATCGATGTAGGATGGTGGCAGTTAGGAAGAGAAGTAGTTGGGATTTGGAGATGGCTTCTTGAGCCAAGATCATAGTGGAATTCTTAGTCAAGTAATGCAAAGTTTACCTAGGGCCCTTTTCCACGACCTTGGATCTTCGTATCCTTTTGTTGGGTTCCTATGGAATTATTCTAGGAATGGATTGGTAATCTACACATAGGGATAGGGTTGATTATTACAGTAAGATAATATCATGTGTAAATGATTTGGGAGTGGAGTCATTGATAGTGGGAGTCAGGAGACCCACCCTCTATTCGCACCATATCCACTCTGCAACTTAAGCGGTGTGCACGGTGAGGTTTCCAGTTGTATGATGTCATGGTTAGAGACGAATCAAAGGATGATTCCAGTAGGTAATCACATGATGACCATCTTGTCTTGAGGGAGTTCTCTAATGTATTTCTAGGGGAGCTATCGAGGTTACCTCCTCCATGTGAGATAGATTTTCACATTGATTTTATTCCAAGAGAAGAGTCTATCTCATGAGTTCCTTATAGGATGACTGCCCCCAAACTCTGTGAGCTCAAGTTGTAGTTAGAGGTCCTTCTAGAGACAGGACTAATATTTCCTAGTGTATCTCCTTGGGGTGCACCAGTGATTTTTGTAAATAGGAAATACAAATCTCTACAATTGTGTATTGATTATCGTCAGTTAAACAAAGTAACAATCGAGAATCGTTACCCCCTTCCACGTATTGAGGATTTTTTTGATCATATGAAAGGGGCCACAGTATTTCCTAAGATATATCTTATGTCTGGATACCATCAACTAAGGATTAGAAAGGTGAATATTCATAAGACAACCTTCCGTATGAGATATGGCCACTACAGGTTCACAGTATTGCCTTTTGGTCTGACGAATGCCCCCACAGTATTCATGAGTTTGATGAATGGGGTATTCTGGAAATTCTTAGATCACTTCATGCTCATATTTCTTGATGAAGATTAGCTCACATGCATGTGAGGAGCACGTTCGGTAGGTTTGGCAATGTCTTTGTGAGAAATAACTTTACAAGATCCTAGAGAAGTGTGCATTATTTTAGTCAAAGGTGTAGTACTTGGGTCACATCATTTTTGGGGAAGGTATCACCATCGATCCTTTCAATATTCTAGCTATTATGGATTGGCCCGTGCCAACTAGTGTGACCGAAGTGTGAAGTTTTATGGGGTTGACAGATCACTACTGAACATTTGTTCAGGATTTTTATCGGATTACACTCCCCATCACTTCCATTTAGTGGAGAGGGAAGAAGTTTGTGTGGTTCAACAGGTGTGAGTAGGCCTTTAGTACACTAAATACATGCCTTACGTCATCACCGGTTCTTGCAGTACCAGATCCGCATCGAGAGTTCTTCATTTGTATAGATTCTTCCTTGGTAAGACTAGGAGGTGTATTATTGCAGGAGAGTTGTGTGGTTTCCTTTGAGTCTTGCAAACTCAAAGATCATGAGCTCAATTATCTGACTCATGACCTTGAGCTTGTAGCATTTGTACATGCTTTGGTTCGATGGAGACATTTCCTTTTGGGCAGGAGATTTATTCTCAGGACAGACCATTTAAACTTACGTCACCTCTTCATGTAACCCAATCTCAATGCTCATCATTAGATGGAGTTGTTATGTGAGTGCGACATAGAGATAAAGCATGTGAAAGGGAAATACAATGTTGTTTTTGATGCTCTGAGTAGACAAAGACATTTGGTTTTGGCTACTTTAGTGGGTACAGATTTACAGAGTAAGATTTTATGAGATCTTCTTCATGACAGTTTCTACCATGCAACTAGATCAAAGATTGAGTCTCAGATACCCCTTAAAGGTAAGTTTGATGGATTTTCATTAGATTCAGATGGACTTCTTAGGAACAGAGGCTAGATATATGTACCTAGAGATAGAGGTTTGAGACAGGATATCTTTTTAGAGGCTCATCGTGCACCATGCTCAACCCATCCAGGGGTGAAGAAGATGTATGCCACTTTGAGACAAATTTACCATTAGAGAGGTCTTTAGAGAGATGTATCTCATTTTTTGTGACACTTTTTAGAGTCTCAGAGGGTGAAGGTTGAGCATCAACATCTAGCTAGCCTTATCTACCCACATGTTATCCTAGAGTGGAAATGGGACAGCATTTCCATGGATTTCATAGTAGGGATACCGATGTTGAGATACCACCAAGATGCCATCGTGGTCATGGTGGATAGATTAATGAAAGTGGCTCATTTTTCTCTAGTAAAGACAACCTATACAAGTAGTGCAGTAGTGAGAGTGTACCTAGATGAGATTATTAGACTACACGGGATTCCATGGAAGATCATCTGCGACCGTGATCCCTTATACACATCACACTTTTGGACTATGATGTATTAGGCCATTGGGACAAGTATCAACTTCAGCACATCCTATCATCAAGAGAAAAATGATCAGACGGTGTGGGTGAATTAAGTTTTAGAGGACATGCTTCGGATGTACGTCATGGATCATCAGTTAAAGTGGGAGGAGTACTTGTATTTAGTTGAGTTTGTATACAACAACTCCCAAATTTATATTGGGATAACACCTTGTTAGGAATTGTATGGTAGAGAGTGCAAGACACCGTTGAGTTGGGACAGATTGGAGGATAAAGTATCTATTGGACTGGCTTTATTACAGGGCATGGAGCAGCAAGTTGTTTTGGTCTGAAAGAGGTTGCAAGAGGCATAGGATAGGTAAAACAAGTATGCAGATCAGAGGAGAGTTGACCATAGTTATGAGGTGATTACAAAGGTGTTCCTTCATGTCAGACCTCATAAGAGTCCTATCCATTACAAAAAATGCTCTAAGTTATCTCCTATATTTGTGGGTCCATTTGAGATCTTGGAGTGGATTGGTTCCTTAGATTATCGTCTTTCCTTACCACCTAACTTGTCTTGTGTACATGATGTGTTTCATGTATTTGTTCTTAGGATATATATCTGAGATCCATCTCATGTATTGGATTGGACCGAATTGCAGGTGTAGGAGCAGAGGTAGATGATGGTGGAGCCCGTGCGTATTTTAGAGCATAGGACCCTAGGCCTTCAAGGCCAAGAAATTGACTAGTTGTGAATCCAGTGCAATAGGTATGATGAGACTGCTGCTACATGGGAGGATGCTACATTGCTACGAGTCTAGTTTCCACACTTATTTCAGTGACTTCTAGGAGGAATTCGATTCTAATGGGAGGGAGATGTAGTACCAACTTCATTCATTTAACTACAATCGTAAGGACTTGAGCTTGGTAAATAAATCTTCCATGGTGTCAAAATTTATAGAAATTAAGTTGACAAGTTCTATTTCTAGCTCATGACCCCTCATAGTGTCAACTTTTCCAAATAATTCTTGTAAGGTTTTCCACACCTCGTTGGTATATTTAGATAACTCTATGTGAAAAAGGAGTTCAATAGACACTAAAATACAGAAAATACCAAATGCTTCATCACATTTATTATACCACTTAACTTTTTCTTTATCTATAGTAGGTTCTGGTTCTAACCCCATTGTGATGTGGTACAACCCTTTACTCCTTAGTCTAATGGAGATTTTTGATTTCCATTCATGGTAGATAAAAGTTGTACATGGGTTAAATAAACTTAGATTCATTATTGTAGAAATAAATGTTGTGGTAGTTGTTCCAGAAACTAAATAAATGTGCTGAAAGAAATAAGAGGGGAAACACTCTGTACATCCCCCTGGAAACTATATCAAGAAGCTCCCCCACAATTTTGGCACTTTATGACTTAATGTTTTTTACAAGATAAATAGGTCCAATGCTTTTTATGAAATGAAAAATATTTAACTTTTGTAAAAAAATGGCACTCGATATTAAGCTACCAATCAAATATTTTACAATAATTGTTTCTCGTAAATAATCCCTATTTAAAATGAATTAGCACTCAACTTGAAATGTACTTTTTATTAAAAAATAGTTTTAGCAAAAGGAGGAGGATGATTTTTTTAGTATAGAGGTTGCAAACATGTCAGATCAAGAAGGTATTCACTGCTTCCTTGAAATTGCTACAGATCTGAGTGTAGCAAACAACACTGTTGTGGGACTAAAATAAAACACCTGAATCCATAACTGCAATGTGCGCATGGGTTGTTAGAAGCTCGATTACAGGTCTAAGATGCCTATTGATATGAAACATTCCCTTTGCAAGTCTGAATAGCATGCAAATCATTAACACAAGTGAAAATACCCTTCACAGGTTTGAAAAAAAAACCTAGATCTAGATAAATCTTCCAGGAATCTTACAATAATGATTTAGGGTTTGCAAAAAAATTAATCTCCATAATGGTATGTGCACTATGTGTGCCTGTAAATATAAGAACCCTAAAAATAGGCTATATACCCTAAACCAGGAAAAAACAACACCAAATAACACCCAAATACTTCCAAATAATGATCTCAAATGAAATAAACTTGCAGAATAATAACCAAACAATCTCAATAACAACTTGGCTCTGATACCATATCAGAGAAGTTCTCGGGATCTGATTGGTTTGAATATTACATAGGTGAATGTTGCAAGATGTTAATTGTTCCAACGTGAAACAATGCAAGCATACAAGAATGTAGAAATATGAAAATGCAAAAGATATAACTACAATAACACAGAGATAGCTCCAACTCAATACGGTCAAATATAATAATGTAAGATATATACATATAAGGGGTGAATGTGTAACCTCCTCCTAGAATGAAGGAAATATCTACCTATAATAGTGGTAACTAATAGCTAGAATGGTGTAGTCAAGTGGTGACTCACACCTAGAATAGCATAGTCAAGTGGTAACCAACACCTAGAATAGTGTAGTCAAGTGTACACCTAAAAAAGCATATCCCATAAGTGTAGGGAAACTCCAAGTGAGATGGAATATCATGAGTACGATAATACAAATAAAGTGAGGAAAATAAATTCTACACTAACATCTATAAGATATTTCTTCTCTCGAATTTTTTATTGGATTATATTTTTTTCATTTGGTATCAGAGTCGTATTCTAGCTTTATGTGAAGAGTTATGGTTTTTGAATCATATTTATAAGATTATATTGTAGTGGGAGTTTTGAATGTGTGAATATATTCAATTACATGAAAATTATTAGAAGTGAAAAGATTGAGATCGAAAAAATTTAATAGCTAGCATTTTAAGTTATCGAACCTCAAGATGAAGTATATTCTTATGGATAGAGATTAGTTGATGATTGTGTTTTAAATGATGCCCACATGTATGAAGGTAGAGGATTTGTAAATAATCGGTATGAGATGAAGATTTCTATAATATATTTCTATTAGATTTGATTTTCCTAAATGTATCAACATAGAAAATTGCTCATGCACTATGGGAGAAACTAACGACTTTGTATATGAAAAACTCTCTGGTGAACATATTATTTATCCTAAATTAGTAATGGTGGTGACTCTTTCAAATAACCATTAAATGTCTTTAATAATATGTTAATTCAATTAGTGTTTGTAGATATTAAAATGGAATAATATGATAGATACATATTATTTTTGTGTTCTTTACCTAAATATTTGGATTTAATCTAGTTATGACTATTAATAGTATGACAAAAATGTTATTAGTTGAGGATGTAATTTTGAATTTATTGTGAAAATAAATAAGGTATAAATTCATTAATAATTATCTATCAAAGGATGAATTATTAGTGAGAGGTAGTTCCCAAGATAAAAGTAAGAAAGAGAAAGGACAATTAATGTTCATATGTAAATTGAAGACTCCAGACAAAGATAACACAAAATGTTGAAATTGTGGTAAATCAAGGCATTTCAAGAAATATTGTAGATCTAAAAAGGTGCAAAATGGTAATTTATTTTAGGATGCTAGAGCTTTAAATATGAAACCATCTAGTGGAGACTTGGGAGATTTTGTTTTAGAAGTGTCTAGCTTGTATGCATGTGATGGTGGATGGTTGATTGACTCAGGTTCCTCTTTTCATATGAACCCTTGTTAGGATTGGTTGTGTGAATATGAAAACATCAATAGAGGTGAAGTATTATGGGAATTAAATTTTTCATACAATATAATAGGTCATGTAAGAGTCGTGTTGAGGTTCAAATATGGGTGGATTAAAACCCTTCTAGGTATTTTCTACATTCCAAGATTTACTAAAAACATAATATCCATGAGTGAGATGAATGATTTGGGTGTGTAGGTAGTATTTAATAAGAATATTTGCAAGATGGTTTGAGGAGAAATGGTACTAGAAAGGGGAATTCTGTAAAGAAGCACTTTTCAAACTTGAGACAAGTACTATGAGTGATGAGTACAATAAATCTACAGTTTCAAATGATAGAAAAGTTATAGATTTGACTCCTAAATATATATTATAATGAAAATTATGATGTGGAATAAAATGATGGGAAATGTTACATAGAAATTTATTCGTGCATTAAAAACCATAGGTATGGTTGAATTTATTATTTTCTTTTCGATTTTTATTTTGTGAGCATTGTGTGTTTCGAAAGAAAACTAGCGTAAAGTTTCCTAGCAAGGCTGAAATATTAGAAGGACTCATATGTTTAATAAATAGTAATGTGTTTAGACCTAAAACAGTTCCATCACTAGGAAAATATTTTTATTATTTCCTATTTATATCTAATTTATCAAGGACGATTTGTTATACTTTATGTGAAACAAGTATGATGTTTATTAATAAGTTCAAAAAGTTTAAGGCTTTTGTGAAAAATGGTATAGAAAAGAAGATAAATATTTTAAGAAGTGATAGTGGTGGGGATATTTCTCTAATTCCTTTGAAAAATTATGTATTCACAATGTGGAATCGAAATGTAGAAGACATATCCATATACGCCACAATAAAATGGAGTTTAGAAATAATTAATAAAACTCTATTGGATAAGTGGAAAAGTATGTTCATTAATGAAATTTCGAACAAGAAACTCATGAAAGAAGCAATAAAAATTGTGTGTTACCTAATCAAAAAATCACTCACATTTTCTCTTAAATATAAAAACCCATAAGAAACATGGACCAGTAAGAAACCCTCTATTAAATATGTGTATGTTTTATATATACAAGGATTAGTACGTGGAAGATACTCATGCAAGTAACGAATTAATTTTTCTTCAAAGGATTATTTCTATTGGTTGTTTCACTAAATATGTTGTAAGGATCACTTGTGATGATCCAAATTATAATTTATCTAGTGAATTACCCTAAGTATCACTCTAGAATGAAACAAATTTATGTTCAATACCATATTGTAATAGAAATGGTGGTGGAGGAGAAGATATTGTTAGGGAAAGTGGACACAATATTTTTTTATCCCTTTAAAGGAATTAGAGAGAAAAATTTTCCCGTTTCTACTAGGTATTCGAACCCTAAACCTAAATCTAGTCATGTCGTGGTTGATGGAAGTGTGTTGTTGTAGGGGATTGGGTTTGGGACTCTACAGTCTTTTGGGGTTTTTGTGGGCATGGTTTATGGCTCATCTGGTGGTGATGTTATTAGTGGTGGGGGCATGTTGTATCCTCATACCCTATTTTTTGGTGGCGACGCTTCTGTCAAATGTTTTTTTATTGAATTGAGTAGTACAGTGGATTATGGTTTTGGTGGGTCACCATCCTTTGCATGGCCACCATCTGAGCCTTTGAGTCATTATTTTATTGAAGATGTTGTGTCGGTTGTCAAGGGCATGGGTGTTGGTTTCTCTATTCTTGATAATGATGGCCAGATTGATATTGCAACTAGGCTCTCTCCCTCCTTTAAGGATTCTGAGATGGACAATGTGGGAAAGAAGATGGGTTTTGTTAGGGTATGTTCTATTTAACCTCAGCAAGTCCCTTTTAAGAAGCATTCTTTTTTTAATGTTGCTACCACGGCCCCTATTTCAATTTTTCAGGACACTAGACTGCGTAATGCCACCAAAAACTCTCCTTCGATTTCTTATGGGGAGATAGTCTTATATGTAGAAAAAATATTTCTCCAACCAAGGGTTGATCTATCGTTTAAATGGACTTTTTCCTGGCATGTCGTTTCTGCGCTCTTGGATTTCCTCAAATTGGTGACCACTCATGGAAGGTAAAGTGGAAATTTACTCCTTTTCTATAGGGTTTTTTATCGTGGTCTTTAATGTTGTTGAAGATAGAAATGTTATCTTCTCCAAGTTATGTAAACTACAAAATCATCACTTGCTGATGATATCATCGTTCCCATTCTTCAATCCAATCACCAAAACATTCAATGTCAATCATGTATGGGTTTGATTACCTCATCTTTTGCTGCATTTTTGGGGGGAGGAGAGTTTTTTTATTGGTAATGCATTAGGAAAGTGTTTTTCCATTGATTCTAAAAGTAAACTTTAAACGTATACTACCTATTCCCATATTCTAGTGGATCTAGATACCTCGCTTGATCTACTAGCTTCCATTCAACTCAAATTTTTGGATAAGATATGGACTCAACCTCTTGACTATGAAGGATTTCCCTTCAGACGTAAGAAATAGTTTACCTTGGGTCGCCTTGCTTCTGATTATTATAAATTGAAATAGAAGACGAATGAAAAAGTTTCTTGGTGGAAGGATTACCATCCCATCATGTTGGCTATTGGGGATGTTTCAGATACTTCTTCGGAAGATTTGTCAGAGGGTATTTGGGAGGATGTTTCATTTATGAATCGAAAGGAGTCAGAAAATGAATAAGGGGAGATTCACTTACCACCTAAGACTCCCATTTCCCCCCCCACAATGGGGTTTGAGGGGTTGTTTTTTTGTCATCATGCATAGGTGTTGTCGCTCTCTTTGAGATCAGACTCTGGGTATACTAGAAATCAAATATTGAAGGAGGAGTCAAATGTTGGGAAAAAGGATATCTTTGAAATTAGGATTCCTATCCATCTAGATGAAAACATGGATCTTAATAGGTGTGAAGGTTGGATAGTCATGAATAGAAAAAAGAAAAGCAAAACTTTTAGTGTTCCTCTTAAAATGAACTTAGGATCCCATGGTCGAGAGCCTAATGGGTAAACTACCCTTTGTGTCTAGCTAGGCTTGTTTGATAGAGGTTTAGAGTGTTTCTTGAGGAAGGTCAAGTGTGTTTTACCGACTTTTTTGAATATTTGTTTCCTTATTTTGTTCCTTCCTAGCCTTGGTTTTGGGTTGTATCTATGTTTGGTCTTTTTCTAGTCTGATGACCACGCTTCACTTTGTTTCTTTTGGTGCTTTGATGCCTATCTTTCCATTGTAAAAGGTTCTTAATCCCTTAAAAATCACTCTTTTTTACTTTATCAAAAAAAATCATTCTTTGAAAATGTTATTAGCTTTGAGAAATTTTCTTGGTGCAGAAAATTAATAGGCATGACTTCCCTAAGGAACTAACTATATAACATTAGCATCCCCTATGGAAATTATTCAACAAGTGAGATAATTTTAGAAACTTTTTGTATATTTTCCATGAGTTACACTTTTCTAAACTATATAGCCCTGCATGGCTTGTGGGGTCTGAGGCATCACCTGGGCTAGGAGCTTTGACGGTTAGACCCTAAATTTTTGTAGAGTCACATCTATAGGATTTTGAGGCTATAAATGTGATATAACCTATGTTATTATAGATGGTTAGATAATTTATGTTTATGGGGAACCATTATGGGTTGCATTCTTGATGCATGGTTTTGGTACCCATTGTTTTTTAATATCGATGTGATGGTTATATAATGATGATATTGCACATAACTAAATATGCAATAGCATAGAACATGATTGTTCAATGTATGTTATTATATGATAAAATAGTTAAGTTAATATAACAAGGAAGATGCTTTACTACAAAGTTTAATGGTGATGTTGAAGATCAATTCATTAGCATTGAACATAGATATTGAAGGAGCCATGCAAATAGTCAAGTACTGGCTTAAAGATATGCTACTAATGATAAGTAACAAACGTAACGGGAAGATGAACTCTTCCTACTAAAAGAAAAGGTGATTGATTGTTCACTAAAATAGAAAACAATGTATTAGAATCACTGTAATAAATAGTGGAAGCACTCATAAAAAAGTGTCTAGGTCAATTTCAAGGCCAAAGAAATGTCCAAATCAATTTATTATTAAAGCATTTATGTGACTCATGAGTCTGTTGTCTCCTTCTCTTACATATTTAATTTTCAATATTGTGTGAATGATTCTTGCATAATAAACTAGATATTAAGAGATTTATTCAAATTAATCATTCATTAGATCACAAAATAGGATTTCTTTATTGTTTAAAGGGTAGTTTACAAATCATAATTTTATGTATATAATGGTCTATAAGAAACCCGATATTGTTAATGTAGTGGGAGTAGTTACCAAATTCATGTCAAATCGTAGAAAGAAAACATTAGAATACGATAAAAAGGAACTTTTCTTATATGTGTAGGACATACGATTATGCAACATACTATCAAGGAAATCCTAATGAAAGTAAGACATTGCATCTATATGGCGTTTTCCTGTTCAAATTGGGTTGGAGATTTGGATATGCGTAGATCTACCAGTGGGTATGTTTTAAAATTGTTTGGTGGAGCTATAAATTGGATGATTAAATGTCAAGAAAGTTTTACAATAACCACCAAAAAGGATGAGTACATGGAATATAGTCATACAAGTAAGGAAGTAGTTTTTATTCAAAGGCTTATATCCATTGTTGGGTTCGCTAAAAATATTTTAAGGATCATTTGTAACAATCAAAAGTATAATTTATCTAGTGAATAACCCCAAGTATCACTCTAGAATGAAACACATTTACATGTTCAATACCATTTTGTAAGAGAAATTGTGGTTGAGGAGAAGATATTGTTGGAGAAATTAGACATGATATTTTTTTATTCTTTGACAACTTAGGTTATAAGCATTGAGAAATTTTCATGGTGTGTAAAATCAATTGGCATGAATTCCCTAAGAAACTAACTATATGGCATTGTCATATCCAATGGAAAGTATTCAACAAGTGGAAGCATGTTAGAAACATGTTATATATGTTCCATCCGTTACACTCTTTTAAACTATATGGCCTAACATGGCTTAGAGGGTTTGAGATTATCACCTAGGTTAGGGGCTTTGGGGGTTGGCCCCTAAAATTTTTTAGGGTCCATGTATAGGATTTTGGGCCTCTATAGGTGATATAACCTATGTTACTATAGGTGGTTAGATAACTCATATTTATGGGGAACCATTATGGGCCTTGTATTCTTGGATCATGATGTTGGTACCCATTTTTTTTTAATGTTGATGTGATGGTTACATATTAATGTTCTTGCATATAATTAGATATGTAATACAATAGAGCAAAATTGTAAAGTATGTTAGTATATGATTAAACAGTTGAGTTAATACAATAAGATAGACAAGTTACTACTTGACGTTTAATGGTGATGTCAGAGATCAATACATCAACATTGAACATGGATCTTAAAGGAGCCATGCAAAGATTCAATTCGTAGCTTGAAGATATGTTACTGATGATAGATAGAAAATGAAAGGGGGAGATGGACTCTTCCTAATAAATGAAAAGGTAATTGATTGTTCACTAATAAAGAAATCAATGTATGAGATGATTATTGACAGTAATAAAAAGTGGAAGCACTAACAAAAAGAGGTCAGGATGAAGAAATAGCTAGATCAATTTCTTATTAAAGCATGTATGTGACTCAGGATTCTATTGTCTCCTTGTCTTACATCTTTCATTTTTCAATATTTTGTGAATGATTCTTACATAATAAATTGGATATTAAGATATTTATTCAAATTGTTCATTCATTATCACAAAATAGGATCTATTTATTGTTTAAGCTTGAAATTTTAGAGATCATAATTTGATATATGTATTGGTCTATAAGAGACCTGATATTGTTAATGCAAGTGGCAATAGTTAGCACATTCATGTCAAATCTTGGAAAGAAAACATTTGCTCATACAATAAAGAGGAACTTATGTGTAGGACATATGATTATGCAACATATTATCAAGGAAATCCTAATAAAAGTAAGACATTGAATCTATGTATGGCTTTGTCCATATTCAAATTGAGTTGGAGATTTGGATATGCACAGATTTTCCAGTGGATGTGTTTTAAAATCATTCGGTGGAGATGTAAATTAGATGATTAAATGTCAAGAAAGTTTTACAATAAATACCAAAAAAGATGAGTACATGGAACATATTCATGCAAGGAATTATTTTTTCTTCAAAGGCTTATATCAATTGTTGGGTTCACTAAAAAATGTTTTAAGAATCATTTGTAGCGATCAAAAGTATAATTTATCTAGTGAATAATCCCATATCACTCTAGAATGAAAAACATTTATGTTCAATACCCTTTTATAAGAGAAATGGTGGTGGAGGAGAAGATATTGTTGGAGAAAGTGGACATGATATTTTTTTTATTCTTTGACAAATTAGGTTGTAAGCAATGAGAAATGTTCATGGTGTGAAAAATCTATGGGCATGACTTCCCTATACAACTAACTATATGGTGTTGGCATCCCCTATGGAAAGTATTCAACAGGCGGGAGCATGTTAGTAACATGTTGTATATTTTCGATGAATTACACTCTTCTAAACTATATAGCCCGACATGGCTTGTGGGATCTAAGGCATCACCTATGCTAGGGGTTTTCAGGGTTGGCCCCTAAATTTTTTTAAGGTCCATATATAAGATTTTGGACCACTATAGGTGATATAAGCTATATTATTATGGGTGGTTAAATAACTCGTATTTATGGGGAACCATTATGAGTTGTATTCTTGGCCCATGATTTTGGTACCTATTGTTTTGTAATATTGATGTGATGATTAGGTAATAATGTTCTTGCATATAATTAGATATGTAATAGGATGCAAAATTATGGAGTATGTTATTGTATGATAAAACAGTTGAGCTAATACAACAACGAATATGAGAGATCAAAGCATCAGCATTGAACACAGATTTTGAAGGAGCCATGCAAAGAGTCAAGTCGTGGCTCGAAGATATGTTACTAATGATGGATAGCACACGAAACGGTAATGAAAAGGTCATTTACTGTTCACTAAAACAGAAAACAATGTATTAGATGACTATTCATCGTCATAAACAGTGGAAGCACTCCGAAAAAAAGCGACCAGGCCGGGTCAATTTCCAGGCCGAAGAATCGGTCATATCAATATCTTATTAAAGCATCTATGTGACTCGTGAGTCTGATATCACTTTACATAAAAACTACCTAAAATTGAGTCTGTAGTCGAGAGAAAATGTCCAGTCCATTGAAGATGTCATAAAGCTGATATGAAGTGACTTCTAACTTTATCCGCTGTTTCCATCCCTCATTCCTCCACAACCACCACAGTGGAAACTTAAACACGTCCAGTCATATCCCACTGTCAACCATCCTTAATAAAAAAACCCACTACACTGTACTTCCACGACCGTTTCCATTCCCTTTCCGTCACTATTTCCCAGTTTAGTTACATCCAAATTCTAATATCGTAAAGCTTTTCCAAGACCTGGACCACCATGAAACGACCTCACATATTAAGTCCAAATGCTCATTGGTCCTCCCACAAACTGACCTACAGTACTTTTAAATCCCCCCATCATATCCACCAAGATTCTTGCCTATGGGGATTGCCAATTTGGTATCATATCGGTTGCATCAGGCCTGTAAATGATCTTGTCTTCGACATTTCACTGACACGTAGACACAAGCAAGTAGAATCGCCACAATCTTATTCCTAAATATATCTGATAAAACCCAAATTTTATCACCTATGCATACCCGAGAAAAGAATATGCCCTGCACAACTAGCCGTTGGGAGTGTAAGACTGTCATCTTTCTGCCTCTACAGTCTGTGACAACCTCTTTTTCCAATGAATCTGCACCATTTTGTTCGCCCAAACAAACTGCATCAGATATACTTCATTACTATTTACGAAAACTATTGTAAGGAAGTTTACCTGTACAATGTCGTTCTTAATTCGAATTTATCAGTAAAAAGTCATATTGTTTTTGTTTAAGTACTATGTAGTTTTTTGTACAGTAGGAGTGATAGATGTATATGATAATTTTCATGAGATATAAGGGTTGGTATATGATCCTGCCAACACTAAATTCTATGGTTAAAATTTTGGTCATGTAAATTGTTTTAAGATTTGTTCAATTCATCATTTAGATTGGTGTAATATTATTTATTTATTTAAAAAGATAGATTTAATCATTTTCAAAAAAGTAAAATGATATCATAAAGAAATTTTATTTTTTAACAAATTAAAATATTAGTCAATACATAATTTGACAAATAAATAAATATTCAAAATATTATAAATTTTCCTTTAGACGATTAAAGTGACTGTTAAATTCCATGCTTGACTCAACGTCATCTTTCACCTTTCATTTTTTGAAAATTTAAAGGCCAATGTGGTATCCATTAGCCTTTTATTGCTCATCTTATTTTAGTAAGACGCAAAATGGATATCTTAGTAGAACTAAGTCAAATTATTGCGCATCTAAAATCCAACCTTAAATTAAACCATTCTATTTTTCAAAGGAAACCAATATAAAAATAATATTGCTTTTGTTATGGGTTTTGCGATTGACGGATGTGAACACTTGATGTTTGCTAATTCCGTTCAGTATCATACGAAGTAATGAGAAGAACTCGAAATTCCCTATACACATTATTATAGGTATAAGGGGGGCGCGTCTCCATGCTCATAGAGCGACCGCCTCCCCCAGAATGGGTAGACACCATCCGACTAGGGTAGTGCACAAGGCGCTATCCAGGGAGCCAGAGGGACTCCCGGCTGAGGCAAACGGTTGGCCAGGCATGGGTTTGGGGTTGACGACCTCACATTCATTGGCCTACAGAAGATCTGGACAAGTTGGGTGAGTTTAAGCCGCGTAGGCTAAAAATGGGTGACCTCCCGGGAAGTTCCCGATGGTGCACCAATGCAACTCTTGAGGGCTATGTAGTGAGAAAGAGTTGTGCATTGGGGATTGAAAGGGACCATGTTGTGCGCCCAAGGATCTCTCAGAATCAAGGTTTAGCTGAGGCGGGTTGGTGAGCAAAGTTGGTTGCACTTAGGAACAGTGCAAGGTATCTTAGAGCGAAGAACTTACCCAATGTACACAGAGCGAGTTGGGCAACTCATGAGGGAAATGCAAAGGCAGAGCGATTTGGTTTGAAGCATGAAGACCTTGCACGATAGAGGCCTTGCGTTGAGAGTGCAGCGCAAGCCTAAAGAGCCAGGATGAGCATGGCAAACAATGAGGACCAACGTGGGTGATCTCACAACCCCACCAAGTGGAGCGTGGAACACTTGGTGCACTAGACATTCTGAGATGGGGGTGTTCAGGAGACCTTGGAGATATACTCTACCCTTGCGGAGTATGTCCATGCAGTGATGTGCATCGTGGATCAGTAGTGGGACTCCAGTGTTAAGTGACAGTGGACTTGGGTAGACCTTTGAGGTTGGGCAATGTCCTTAGAAGTAGAGTTCATGTGGGAAAACAGCCAAGAGGCGTGATGGAGTGAGATTGGGATCCGGAGGTCGAAACAGAGGAGAAGTAACTTGGACATGAGCGAGCCAAGTGTGGCGAGCCTCCTTAACCTTGCAGAGGTTAAAATAGCGCAGATGGGTTGAGTGCTCACATAGATGTATCAGAGGCACAGAGGAAGCGTGGATGCGGAGTGGGGTGCAGAAGCAGTGGCTGAGACTCATGGAAGTGGACAGAGGATAGTTCACACGGTGATGCATGACATGGTGGGCTGAGTCAAGGACATCATGGATACAGTTACATTGTGGTGAGCTGGCAACTAAGGCGGAAGAACTTGAGTAGGAGTCAATGCGATCTAGACGCAAATGGGTGTCTCGAAGAGTAGGCACAGCGATGTGAGTGGTCATGGCATCAGGGTGAGATCAGAGGTTGGATTGAGTCGAGGGAAGAAGAGTACCTCGCCCACATGTAATGCGGTCTACAAAGATGGCGAGCTTGCAGTGCTCCCTGCAGGGTTCTTTGGTGTTGTGGACTTGGGTGACAGAACAGTCAGCAGGTCGGGGTGAGTAGAGGCTCACACCCAGGAAGGACTCACGAGGAGGACTTCCCCCACTTGTGCACACATAGGTGACCAGCACCGCAACTTAGGAAAACTCATGGATGGATGACAGAAAGGTGCATGTGATGTTCCTTAGTGGCCTTGTGCGGAATAGTTGGATGTTCGACAGTGAGCCGGCCAACGGCGCAGAGAGCTAGGTCAGTGATGAGTCATGGAGGCATGAGTTGTGCATTCCCTCAGGTGAACTAAGAAGGCATATTAAGAGCTCCCGGCGGTTGTATGGGGCAGCCGTGGCATTTGGCGAGTGGTCTTCTAGAGCAGTTGTATGGGTAGCTGTGAAAGGTGTTGGAAGGGTTCACCTGTGCATGAGTTGGAGATGCGTGGGGAAATGGGTGGTGGATTAAGATGGAGAAAGGCGTAGTCTGGGACTACTGGAGTAGCTTGATCCTCCAAGATGAGTGAAAAAAGTAGTGTCTCAGTGCCACACGTTGGCTAGTGAAATCCACTGCGTAGCTAGCCCGTGTGACAATTGGTATAAGATATTTCGAAAAAAATTGAAATTTTCTTTTTAACTCATTCACTAATTTTAAATATTAGAATTTTTGTGAATAGTAAGTTAGAAACTTAAAAAAATGTCGCAAATATGAATCAATTTATTTGTGTGCATAAATTCTTTTTTTTTATCATGAAGAATCATTACATTTTATATTTTAACTTCAGTCTCCCAACCTCAGTAAACTTTAACCTGGCGTGAGGAAGGGACCACCAAGTGCACAAGTTTCATACTGCCTTCGTACAACTGGAGCCTAGGTTTCATACAGCCTTTGTACAACTGGCGCACACTCAGGGACATTGGTCAGACTATTTCCACAGCATGCAAGGACTCCAGTCAGATTACTCCTCACGCTCGGCCCCTGTCAATGGGGTTTGAACCTTGGACCTTCTCTTAGGTAAACATCTGGCCAGTGCACGTAAACTCATATTAAAACATTCGGTTGTTTGAGAATACACTATTTGTTTTAGACCTAAGAATTTATTATTTTTAGTTTCCATATTATAATTGGAAAACCATAGGAATGGAAAAACGTATACAAGAATGTAATTATTTATGTTATAATATTTCTTTGAAAGAAATGTTTACATACAGATTAATAAGTAAATTACATATATAGATATGTAAAATATTTTAAAGATAAATATGGAAAGAAACTTTTTGAAAATAGTTGTTGCACACAAAAACTTCTACAATTGGCCTTTTTTTCCTTTCATCACTTTAAACTCTTCTTCATTACATATCTAATGCAATTTATCTCACTAATAAACCAAACTTTTATATTTATAGCTTACTTAACTTGCTTTAGAAGAAACTTATTTTCAATAATAATAGAACCCTAAAATAAGATCCAATACATATCTCATATTTGGAGAGCATTTGTGCTTCACCTAACTACATTATTTAATTAAAAAACATTTTTATAGAGACTCTAAATGCCTCAAGGTTGCATAAGGATACCTAAATAATATTAAATGCTTACAGAGTTCTGAAGCTTATAATTTCATTGATCTCGCTATTTTGACTTTCCATATTGACGATGGTTAAACTTTCTCTTAAATACTCAAAAGTCTCCCTAACTATTGGCTTTGTAAAAGTATCTACTACTTGATCTTCATATTTAGAAACTCCAAGTATATTTGGAAACTCTAAGTATTTGGAAACAAAAAAAAAATTATGACAGTAATTTTAACTATTAATTTATTACTTCTATTATGTTTTGAGTGTAGAAAATTGTGGCCATTACACTTGGTATTAGAGTCGTGGGTTTAATGCTTGGACCCTGGACACACTTGGAAACACAAAACACAACAACAAGAGCTAGCACAACTCTCAGCCTAGAACAAACAACATTGCATGATGTTTTAAAATGTAGAACACTTAGAAAACTTAGAAAATGGAAAAAAAAGCCTAGATGATGATAAACTAACTCTCATCTTAGTCTTTGCAGGAAGTGCAAACTAGATGAGGGGTCCTTTCACATGAGCCTAGATTTACCACCCCCCAAATCAGGCGAGTAGAAGCTATATTATCTCAGATACTGCAGACACTATAGGATGTTAATGTCATTTTACGCAGATGACCTTTGGGAGGGCAAACTAGCATATAGAACAGAGAGCCATTAGTGGAGGTTCGTGCACCGTCACGTCACAGTGCCAAGGATAGGGTAGAGCACTCCCACATGGAGTTATTTGGACATGAGTCACCACCTACAGAGCACAGAGATAAAGCTTTGGGACACATAGATAGGTCTAAGAGCCCTAGGCAGAGGGATGTTCACGCAAAGAGACCTAGGGGCTGACATTCTATAGAGATAGATCACATTAGAGATACTCTGAAGTTACACCCACCACATTTTGCTAGAGACCCAGAAGGATTTCAGGCCGAGGCATGGTTGGTTATCTTGAGTTGATGCTTCAAGCTATGTCCTTGTATTAACAACACGAAAGCTCGTGTTACTATCCACCTTCTGAGAGACAGAGCCAGAGTTTGGGGGGAGGACTGAGGAGTAGAAGCTCTATGTAGATTTTGAGACAGTCACTTCAGAGATCTTCAAGGATCGCTTCAGGAGTAGATACATATCTAGGATATTCATCCAGTAGTGGATCAATGAGTTTCATGATCTACGATAGGCTTCCATGATGATGGAAAAGTATGAGGGTCAATTTTTCGATCTGCTTCAGTATGTGGACTACATGCATGACAAGCAGGTTAGGGTTCACAGGTTCATCAGGGGCCTAAACTTATACTTGGGTTGTGGTAGCGTGCATTCATTTCCCACATACACTATTAGAGGCTGTGGCAAAGGCCTATATTACAGAGGAAACCAGGGGGAAGACTCAGCAAGTTCATCATAGAGTGAGGAGCCGCATACAACAGTTATAGAATAGTAGGTCGAGGGGATCAACTCCTCCTCCTCGACGCAGACACACTTCAACACAGTCTTCCTTTAGGCCTCCTCCTCCTAAATAGCAACAGTATATTCAACCACTCTTTCGGCCTCCATAATGCCATGATGATCAAAGAGGGCGTAGTATGGGACCTCTAGCTGGGGGAGCCCAATAAGACTCAAGCTCCACCCCAAGCATAGTTAGCAAGAGTACGTCCACCACATTACTCATAGAGATCTATGGAAAGATAATCAAGTTCTACAGCATGGACTATCGAACCACCTAGAGGAGTATCTACTCAGTGGAGAGGACCAGGTAGTTGTTATGGGTGTGGTGTACATGTTCATCATTAGAGAGAGTGCCCTCAGAACCCTACAAATCATGGTAAGGCACCGGTTTCTGAGCCTACAGGTTGTGACATGGATAGGAGCCACAAGATCTATGCTGCAGTCAAGAACTGTTAGGTATAGCACCAAGGAACGGTGATTGAGACCAAAAGTAGCATTGGTGGTATTTCTAACCCTATCTTATTTGATGTAGACTCATCAGATTATTTCATTTATCCATGTTTAGTAGAGCGATGTAGGATGATGGAAGTTAGGCAGGGCCTTAAATGGGATGTTGAGATGGCTTCTGTAGTGAAGCTCTTAATGGAATCCCTAGTTAAGGAGTGTGTAGTAAACCTAGGAACCTTCACCGCGACTTTGGATCTTTATATCCTTATCTTGGGTTCATATGGGCCTATCTTGGGCATGGATTGGTTGTCTGTGCACAAGTTAGATTTGATTGTCACAACAAGGTTATATCTTATGTAGACGAGGTGGGAGTGTAGTCAGTGATTGTTTGATTCAGGAGATCCATCTCTATTTGCACCATATACGTTATACAGCTGAAGTAGTGTGTGTGACAGGGTTTTCAGTTAATTCCCATCACTATTAGTGACCGATCAGAAGATGAGACTCAAGGACCGTCACTTGATGACCACCCCATTTTGTAGGAGTTTTATGATGTTTTTCTAGTAAGTTGGCATAGTTACTGTACGATGGAAAAGTGACAAGCGAGCATGGGAATCTGCAAGTAACTCTTCCTCACACCCTACCTCCAGAGGTCGTGCCAAGACAGCCGGTGGGGATGGGATATATGTGAGGTGCAGACAAACTAGTTAGGTAATCTTATGTCTTCGACGCGCACTATTGGAAACTGCGAATCTAAGGCAAAGAAGGCCCTCCTAACCTGAACTAGTGTGATAGATTGATCAGCAAGGATGACTGTTCAAAGGCTCAAATCAATATCGAGCTCTAGCATGATTCGGTTTATGGGTTGTGGGATACTCAGAAAATGACCTGGGATAGTTTTGTGTATGTATCCAGACAGGGTCATAGGGTGGATGATGGGTACGGTGGACTCTACGGGTGATTGTCTACTCTATTCCAGAACTCCTTAGCTTTATCAGCTACTACGTCTAACAAGGATAATTGTTCGATGATGATAAGTGGAAGTGGAGTAGATCTGAATACTAATGTGCGTAAGCCAACATCTATATCTGATTCACCTGTGGATTCGTTGGGCTATGGGATTTGTGGGTCACAACCGTAGATTCATAGTTGTTGTGGACGTGCTATGGTCATGCGTGGAATCAGTCCCTAATCCCTAGTATCCAATAGTCATATGCTTTCTCTGCCTCTATATTCATAATTAATAGTTGTGCGATCTTCTTAGAGTATCTCACAAGCGTTTGTGCAACCTGAATTCTTAAGCTAGTATCTATGTCTGTGAGAGTATCTCCTGCGTCTGGCTGTGGGACCAAAGGATCACAACTGAACGTTTGCTCTCTTTCAAGCCATTGTACAGTCATGTAGATATTTATCTAGGATAATCTGTAGTTTGGCTGATTTGACCGAAACATATGCGCTTTGTCGTCTTCTATGTTTAACCCGCTCAACTATGAGCTGATCTGTTGCAAATCTGTTGTTGTTCGGAAGACTTGGATTCTAAGATTCTGATCTATGTCGGTTATTGTTGTGACTAGATTGGGTTGAGGCACGATTGGCTCGAATATGTATTCTCTGGGTTCCCTAGGTCCCATGATTGTCATACAAAAGGAAATTATACAAATCTAACTAATGACAGAATAACTTAACTGTGAAAGATATGTCTATGTATATTCCTAAATCTGATAGTTTATGGATAAACTACTGAACATAATTTAAAGAACAATTATCTAATGTATCTAAAATTGACAACTAAACTAATAATGTAATTAAAAAAACAAAGCAACCGAGTATAGCTACTTGTATGTGCAGTTTATAGATCTATTCTAAATAAACTGATAACTGATCTACTCTATTTGAAAGACTCTCGATCCTACCTCAGAAGAGAGGAATGAATCATAGTTTCTCAGAAACTATCAATCCTCAGAGCTTCCCTGGCAATATCGAAAGTGAAACTAGCTGAAATGAAATGATTGACTACTTTATTTGATATGTTTTAACTAGAATTTTAAAATCTTGAACCTGGATTTTGCTGAACAGTGGCGAATCTGATGGTGTGTGTGGTTTTGTCCCCTCAGTGTGATCTCCTCGTTCCTTCGTGCTCACGTGGATCTAGAAAAGCGTGTAATGCTAGCATTAACAAAAGTAGATATTGGAACAAAGGCATCTTAAGATACAGACTAAATACAATGCGAGTAGGAGAGGGATAGCACAAGAGTACAGAGCTTGGCCTATGTAATTCCTAGCGGGATTTATTGCGAGTCATGCAGCATAAAATGTCCAGAACCTGAAACTATCTTGTTTGACGAGCAAAACTTGCAACTTTAATGGCTTCCTACTAAAAATTAAACTGTTCTACCTTAATGGATTACATGAAGTAATGACAGCACTTGCACAAGATGGATATGTGGCTTTGTAATAGCAAAATAACACTAACTAAGCATGTAATGAACAAAAACTATGAATCCTAGAAAAAATGAAAGACTAAGCTATTGAAATGAGAAATTGAGAGGCAAATTTGAGGGGCCATTTGATTGAGCACAAGCCAACTATTTATAGCATTTCCATTTACCCAAAGGTAAAAACCAAATTGATCTCTTAAACCATAAATAATGCCAAAACACTATTCCAAGGAACCAGAATCATTAATGCAAGCCAAAGGCGGTGAAAAAAGCTAGTAAATGTTGAAAATTTTATGTGAGTCGCATTAAAAGAGCATTCTGGAAAATGCGTGAAGGACCGCTGCCCTGTCTGGGCGGTAGTCACGAGACCACCACCCAGTCAGGGCGGTGGTTTCATAACTGAAGAGAAAAATGCAAAGAAAAGAGGGGAAACGAGAAAAACAAAGCACACAGGGGTTAAGCGGGGCATGCGGGATGTTAACACATACTTGGGGAGCTTTTCCGGATCCCGAACACCTTGGGAGGAGACTTGTATCATCAATGGAGCACGTGTTACGTTGTTCCGATGGTGTGATACCCCACAATTTTGGGTACGTACATATTGCCCCCTCGGAGAAGCATTTTAGCCATGAAGATCCATAAAATGGTGGGTTTGAGTATGGCGGTCCTGAAATGGGAAGTTGGAAGTTATACCTGATACGTCCGTGTATCGAAATGACGCCATCTGAAATTCCCGCCACCTGCAAAACGAAAAGAGAACTCAAGTGCAGATAGACAAAATAGATCGAAAAATAAATACAAAAGTAATATGAAATGAGGACGTACCATTTGTGCGGGGATAAGAACTTACCTCCGTCGATACTCCAAACCTGTGAAAAGGGGATTCAAAACAAGTCAAGTTGCTATATATGTAAAAGTGGGCCCATTTTCCTATTCATTTGCGCATGTTGATTTGGTTGATTTTGAGCTCTGGGACCCACGATGACAGTTTCTGACAAGAGTAGAGTCAAAAAGTTCATGACGAGATAGTGATCATGCCTCCTCGAGCAGAACATCGACATGCAAGATCATAGGTTAGTTTTTCTCAATTTACCGTTTTTACCCCCAAAATTTTAAAATGCTAAAATCTTTGTTGTGGGGGGGTTATTTTTGAAAATGTTAGTTTTAATAGGTCTATCTAGGGGGGGGGCACCTACTAGGTAAGCTTTGTTTTAGTTAAAAATTGTCATTTTTTGTGTTTTTAGGCCTTTTTAGGGTACAAAACCCGCGTGGGTTTTCAGGACACGACCGCTGCCCTAGGCAGGGCGGTGGTTACACGACCACCGCCCTGTTTAGGGCAGCAGTTACAAGACCTCCACCTTTAAGGCAGCGGTTGTGAAACCGCCGCCCTGCTCAGGGCAGTGGTTCTTCATAGAATGCCAAAAGAACACTTGTTTGAGATTTTTTTTGCATTTTTAGTATTTTTATGTGGTTTCATGATTTTTCAAATGTCATTTGGATATTAACTTTCTCTGTTTTGTGTGTTTTTGGGTGTACGCAGGCGAGGGAGGAGTACATTCGATGGAGCCGAGAGAGAGTGTGTGACTAGCTCCCAGCAGTATTAGATACCGTTTCACAGGATGAGGTGGACACTCTTCAGAGGGCCAGTATACTGCGTATATCACGCATCCCACATGTTGCACCATCCAGTCACATACTTTGTGACTTACTTTCATATTGGGATGTTGATCGGAACACCTTCCGATTACAAGGGGTATGAGGTGAGTGGACCATCACTTTGGAGGATGTTTACCGTATCCTATGGGTCTCAATCATCGAGAGACGACTTACCCTTGAGACAGCAGGTTCACGGGCTCATATAGCACAGTGGGCCTCTTACATGGGAGATACAGTTATCTCCACTGGTTTGAAGAAGGGGGTGAGGGTCCGATCTATTCCTAGCCTGCCCATCCCTTTGATTTGTCAGGCCATTATGGGGATCCTTGCCTCGAGATTGATTGGGGATAAGGGAGGAGACACTCTATTATATTGTTGGTCCCCCATCATTGCATAGATTGAGGGACATGACCGGATTTATGCCTGGGGAGTCGACATACTTGGGACTACCTACCATGATTTGTACAGGGTGGTCCATTTACAGGGGCAGTCTTTGAACCACCCGACCCTAGTTATGAGCTGGGTTTATGAGCGCTTCATCCCCTATGGCAGAGGTGTAGAGGTGGCAGTGACAGGCGAGCTTGAGAATCAACAAGTAACTCTTCTGCGTACCCGACCTCCCGAGGTCGTGCCGAGACAGCCGGTGTGGGTAGAATGTGCAGGCAAACTAGTTAGGCAATCTAATGTCTTCGACACGCACTAATGGTATTTGCGAATCTAAGGCAAAGAAGGCCCTTCTAACTTGGACTGGTGTGATAGATCGATCAGCGAGGATGACTGCTCGAAGGCTCCAATCAATATCGAGCTCTGGCGTGATTCGATCTATGGGTTGTGGGATACGTGGAAAATGACCCGGGATGGTTTCGTGTATTTCTCCTGATAGGGTCATATGGTGAATATGGTCAACTCTATGGACGATTCTCTGGCCTAGTCCAAAATTCTCTAGCTTCGTTAGCTGTTGTGTCTAGTAGGGATAACTGTTGAATGATGAGAGGTGGAATCGGAGTAGACTGAAATACTAATTTACGTAGGCCAGTGTCTATGTCTAATTCTCTTATGGATTCGTTAGGCTGTGGGATCTGTGGATCACAACCATAGATTCTTGGTTGTTGCGGTCCCGTTATGGTCATACGGGAGATCAAGTTCTGATCCCTAGTATCCAGTAGTCGTAAGCTTTTTCAGCTTCTATGTTTAGAACCAACAGTTGTGCGATCTTCTCAGAATACCTTACAGGTGTTCTCGCAACTTGGATTCTTAAGCTGGTATCTATATCTACTAGGGTGTCTCCAGCATCTGGCTGTGGAACTAAAGGATCACACCCGAATGTTTGTTCTCTTTCGAGCCCTTCTACAGTCATGTGGGTATTTTCTAGGGTAATCTGTAGTTTGGCTGATTTGACCAAAACAGATGTGCTTGGTCGTCTTCGATGTTTAACCCTCTCAACTGTGCCCTGATCTGTTGGAAGTCTGTTGTTGTTTGGAAGACTTGTATCCTAAGGTTTTGGTCAATGTCAGTTATTGCTACTACGGTATTGGGCTGGGGCACAATTGGCTCGAAAATGTATTCCCTGGGCTCCCTAGGTCCCGTAATTGTCATGCAAAAGCAGTAATGAAACAAACTAAAATAAAGTAAAATCTAAGTACACTTCTAGCATATATAATTTCTTTTTGTATTTTCTGGCAATTTATAAGAAAGCAGCTATTTAAAAATATTTAGAATTGACAACTAAACTAACAACGTAAAACAAACAAAATAGCCGAGTGTAGCTATTTGTCTGTGCGATTTCGTATATCTATTCTAAACAACGAAATAACTAATCTATCTGCAAGATTCTCGATCCTACCTCAGAAGTGAGGAATGAATCATAGTTTCTCAGAAACTATCAATCCCCACAACCTCCCTGGCAATATCGAGAATAGAAATAACTGAAATAAAATGATTAACTACGTTATTTGATAAATTCTAACTAAAACTTTGAAAGATGGAACCTGGATTTCGCAGAACAGTGGCGAATCCGACGGTGTGTGTGTTCTTGTCCCCTCAGTATGATCTCTTCGTTCTTTGTGCTCACGTGAATCCAGAAAAGCGTGGAATGCTTGCATCAACAGGAATAGATATTTGGATCAATGGACCGTCTTCAGAATGCAGACAGAATAGAATGCGGATAGGAGAGGGATAGCGCAAGAGTACAGAGCTTGGCCTATGCAATTCCTAGCGGGGTCTACTGCGAATCATGCAACAAAAGCGTCCAGAACCTGAAACTAGTCTGTATGAAGAGCAAAACCTGCAACTTTAATGGCTGCCTAGACTATTCTACTCCAAAACAATAATACTGTTTGCACAAGTTGGATCTGTGGCTTACCAACAGTAACACAAAGCTAAAACAAACCTGCAACAAACTATGCTACCAATCCTAAGCAAGCTAAAAAGACCATAGCACTGAAAACATGAAAGTTGGAATGAAAATGGTGGCCCAAATAATGTTTGCACTTGCACAAGTTGGATATGTGGCTTACCAGCTGCAATACAATACTAACCAAAGCACTCAATGAGAAAACTAAGAATCCTAAGCAAAGGAAAACTAAAACTGCTGTAACAAGAAATTCAAAAGCAAACTTTGGAGCAAAATTCAGAGCCATTTGCATGTGCACAAACCATGCATTTATAGGAATCCAAACATCCAAAAATCAAATCCAAACTGAACTCCTAAACATTAAACAAAAGAAAAACACTATTCCAGGGGACCAAAAACATTAATGCATGCTTAAGTCGGCAAGAAAAGCTGGTGAGTCGTGATATTTCACGCGGGTCGCGTCAAAAGAGCGTTCTGGAAAACGCGCACAGGACCGCCGCCCTGCTCAGGGCGGCGGTTACAGGACCGCCGCCCTGTTCAGGGCGGCGGTTTCGTCACTGAAGACCAAAAAGCCAAGAAAAGAGGGAAAAAATAGGGAAAACAAAGCACGCGGGGGCTAAGCGGGGCATGCGGGATGTTAACGCATATCTGTAAAGCTTCTCTGGATCCCGAACACCTTGCGAAGAGACCTGTATCATCATTGGGGCACTTATTACACCGTTCCGCAGTACAGTACCTTACAATTTTGGGTACGTACATATTGCCCCCTCGGAGAAGCGTTTTAGCCATGAAGAGGCATAAAACGGTGGGTCCGAGTATGGCAGTCCCGAAATGGGAAGTTAGAAGTTATACCTTACACGTCCGTGTGTCGAAATGACGCCATCCAAAATTCCCGCCACCTGCAAAATGAAAAGAGAACTCAAGTGCAGATAGATACAATAATTTGGAAAATAAACGCTAAAATAATAGGGGAAGAGGACGTACCATTAGTGCGAGGATAGAAACTTACCTCCGTCAACGCTCCGAACCTGCGAAAAAGCCATTTTAAAACGAAACAGAAGGATATATATATGAAAGTGGGCCCATTTTCCTATTCATTTGCGCGAGTCGACTTGATAGATTTTGAGCTCTGGGACCCACGGTGACGGTTTCTCACGCGAGTAGAGTCAAAACGTCCGCAGTGAGATAGAGATCATGCCTCCACGTGCGGAACGCCACCCCGCGAGATCACAGGTTGGTTTTCTTCAATTTTGTGTTTTTCCCCCTTCTGATTTGAAATGTTAAATTCTTTGCAATGGGGGGGTTATTTTCGAAAATGTTTGGTTTAAAGGGTCCATCTAGGGGGGGCGCCTACTGGGTAGGCCCCATTTTTGATTAAAATAGTCATTTTTTGCATTTTTTTGGGCTTTTTAAGCCCAAAAACCCGCGCGGGTTTCCGGACCGCGACCGCCGCCCTGGACAGGGCGGCGGTTACACGACCGCCGCCCTGTACAGGGCGGCGGTCACGAGACCGCCGCCTTTAAGGCGGCGGTTACAAAACCGCCCCCCCTGCTCAGGGCGGCGGTTCTGAACAGAATGCAAAAGAACCTATTTTGAAAGCTTGTACTTGTATTTTTAGCATTTGTACGTGTTTTTATGCTTCTCTTGATATTGTTTAGATACTAACTTACTCTTCTTTGTGTGTTTTTGGGTGTATGCAGGCAAAAGAGGAGTACATTAGATGGAGCCGGGAGAGAGAGTGCGACTGGCTGCCCGGGGTATTGGATGCCCTCTCAGCAGATGAGGAGGACACATTGCAGAGGGCCGGCATATTGCGTATATCGCGTGTGCCCCACGTTGCTCCATCCAGTCACATTCTTTGTGACCTATTTTCATATTGGGATGCAGATCGGAACACCTTCCGACTGCCAGGGGTCCGTGGTGAGTGGACCATCACTTTGGAGGATGTTTACCGCATCCTGGGGGTCCCGATCATCGGGAGGAGACTTAAACTGGAGACAGCTGGTTCCAGGGCACAGATAGCTCAGTGGGCTGGTTATATGGGGGATGCAGCCATTTCTACGGGGCCGAAGAAGGGAGTGCGAGTCAGATCCATTCCTTCTTTGCCCATCCCTATCTTTCGACAGGCTATTATGGGGATCCTTGCCTCGAGACTCATCGGGGACAAGGGAGGGGACACCTTATTATACTGTTGGGGCCCCATCATTGCACAGATAGAGGGACATGGCCGGAAATACGCCTGGGGCGCGGACATTTTGGGGACCACCTACCATGACTTATACAGGGTGGTCCGATTGCAGGGACAGTCCTTGAGCCACCCCACTCTAGTCATGAGTTGGGTGTATGAGCGCTTCATTCCGTATGGCAGAGGCGTGGAGGTGGCAGATCCCGGGGCGGTGAGGGCAGCCCGATGGTCAGGTATGTCAGTGCTCAGAGCACCTCACCAGCCAGTAGCCACCCTTACCACGGCAGACATGGAGGCTACACCGTACCAGCTTATGGCCGGTATATGGGGAGAGGAGACCACGACATTGGTCTCCTGCTCCATCACAGGGCAGCTTATCGACCGTGTGGGACGGGTAGAGGTACATCCCTTCAGCAGGGTTCCTCAGCAGTTTGGCCTCCCATACGCGGCTATGCTTCCTCCAGTAGCACCTGTTTATAGATCAGTCCGAGAGGCTAGAGGGGGGCCTAGAGGCCGTGGTTGGACAGTGGTTACCCCTGGCATTCCTATTACAGCCAGGGGGATAGTTCGGGCCAGAGGGAGAGCTGGTGCGCCTCAGGCACCATTACTTCAGATTGCTGCAGGTCCTGCTCATAGCAGTGACGACCCCATAGATATTGACTCCGATTCTGAGGAGCACACAGAGGGAGGGTCAGAGGAGCAGACGGACGAGAGCGATCCTGAGTGGCATGATACTCAGGACATTCTGCGGGCAGAGAGGGAGGAGCAGAGTGCAGAGAGAGAGACCGTGGCTTCTGAGGAGCCACTCTCCCGAGGCCATGGTGGAGACGATGAGTCCGTTGCGGGGCGCCATGTTGCCCCTACCACAGGAGCAGCCCCTCAGTCAGCAGCGGCATCAGCAGCAGGTGCTGGCCCTGGCGACCCATCTTGGAGGCCTGGTGATCCGAGTAAGTTATCCTCTCCTCCTTTCAATGCTTGTTTGTTTTAGGATTTGTTTTTGAATGTTAACTCTCCTTATATTTGTATTGTGTACACTTTAACCTCTTGCCTAGTTCCTAATTCGTTTTTCTTTCTTTGCTTTGCAGAGACTGTTGATGAGTGGCGGGATCTAATCCGTAGGGTTTGCGTCGATTCTCTGATGATCCCTATGGATAAGACCCGTGCGGAGTTATCTGTGGATGCCGGGGAGCCCTCAGCAGCCGGCAGGCACACTGACGTCTTCGCTCCCATTTGGCATGTGGCCAAGATGGTGTCAACTCTCCGTACAGAGTTGGCAGGCTATAGGACAGCCGAGCGTCTTATGAGGAGCCGCTCTCATGGCGAGACTACGACTGCCCCTAGGGACCCCGAGCCCTCCGTCCATTCAGAGCGCCAGCGTAGCCGGAGTCCTAGGCGAGGGCGCGCACCTTCAGCGGGATCGCGCAGGGGTTGAGAGGCCACTTGGCTTTCTGTATTTGTATTTAGATTCTTTTGTGTATTACGGGCTCTTTGAGCGTTTTGACCATGCCTAGTGCATGATGGCATTGTATATAAACTTTGATTATTTATATATATGCGTCGGTTTTGGATCAAAACTTGTCATTTGTATTCTACTTTCTGTTTCCAGTTTTTTTTTTTTTTTGTGTATACTACGATGTATGTTTCATATGCTTTCTAGAATGTATGCAATGGAAAACAGATGATGCAAATGTTTGCTTTCTTTTTGTGTTTCATGATGCTGATACATGATATTGTAGATATATTGTGATCTTAAATCTTAGTTTCTGTGAGCAATTTGGATACCTCATGATTTGTTTTGGCAAAGTGATGAAAATAATCAGTATGATGAACAGATTAACTTGCCCCACTCCTAACTCCACGCAACTAGTAGGATGCGAGGGCTCATCACCAAGAGCCAAGAAGGGCGCAAGTTATGGAATATGGTGAAGTGATAGTGGTGAAAGACAGACGAAGCTTTGGTGGAACCAAATGAAAACTACAAGCTTTATTCTACCTGAATGACTTCATAGTTTTGGATGCAACTTGCTTTGCGGTTTATCCAGACTTAGACCCGTAGATGGCCACATAGTAGACAAAATCTGGGTTTTTAGGATTTTTAACTCTCTTGGAATTTTTGAACATCTGATTCATTCGTTATTGACTCAAAGTTTGAATTGATTGTTTATGACCTTTTAACATTTACTTTGTTTAGAGGACCCCCTACACTTTGCCCCATGCTACCTGTAAGAAACATGGGTTTATCACCGTGGGCAAGGCATAGGCGAGTAAGGGCATTTCCATCCTTTCCCAACCCTACGTCACTAGTAAGAGACGCAAGCTCATCACCGAAGGTTGGTGGGGCAAGGAAATGTGTAAAAATAAAATTTTCTGTTTAATCACTTCTTGACTTGTCTATTTGAGTAAAATGTCAGTATATGCTTTTTTTTTCCAAAGAGATGTGTATATGGGATAGATGCGACACCATGAAGCTTCTAGAACAGACCATAGGCAAGACACCTATCCTAAGAAGAAATCAAAGCGAGAACGAACTTGCAGATCTTGGTATGGTTACCGTTAGGACTTCGTCATGTCTGATTTTGTTTGATAAAAGATTCTGAGTTGATTGATGATATCGAAGACGGAGAAGTATGATTAAAGAACTTTATGCCAGAAACATCACGAGTTTGAAATAAATTGCTTTGAGAATAGATTCCCTGATCACAATTTGTGTAAGAACAAGTGGACAAAATGATCCTAATTTGTATGAAAATGCAATGTAGATAGTTATATAGGTAGCGTTAGCTGCTTACGCGTAGAAACGCTTGAGGTGGAGAGAATTGACTGTTTCGCCAAACTCCTCACCTTCTAGCGTGCATAAGAGGTATGCACCATTTCCGTAGTCCTTTGTGACTCGGTACGGGCCCAACCATTTGGGCCGGAATTTCCTTCCTTCGCCGGTCTTCTTGTCGATCCGGCTGTCTAACCTTAGAACTAGGTCACCTTCGTATATGTCACGTTCATAGACCTTCTTGTTGTACTGCCGGCACATCCGGTCGGCATAGACTCTATGTCGTTGTTCAGCATCTAACCTAGTTTCATCCAGGCTTTCTAGTTGAGAAAGACGTGCTTCTCTGTAAGCGTCCTCATCCAGAATCCCTTGTAGTGAAATGCGGAGACTGGGGATTTCAACTTCGAGTGGGAGAACTGCTTCTGACCCAAATACCAATGAGAAAGGAGTTGCTCCTGTTGGCGTTCTTATCGAGGTTCGGTGGGCCCACAAGGCCGGATATAACTTTAAATGCCAATCCCGTTTGTTTTCTTTTACCGTTTTAAGGAGAATGGCTTTCAACGTCTTGTTTGTTGCTTCAGCCTGCCCATTGGCTTGGGGATAATATAAGGAAGCCGTATGATGGCTTATTTTGAACTTACTGCATAGCTCACGAACTTCTTCGTTTTTGAAAGAAGTTCCATTATCTGAGATAATGATTTGCGGGATACCGTACCTGCAAATGATTTGGTTCAAAATGAACTTAGCGATTACGGAACCAGGTACAGTTGTAAGAGGCATAGCCTCTACCCATTTAGTGAAATATTCAGTGGCCGTGATTATAAAATTGTGGCCGTCTGTGGACGAGGGAGAGAATTTCCCTATCAAGTCCAGGCCCCATGTAGAAAAGGGCCACGGAGTAGCGATCGGTTGCAAAGCTTGTGCCGGCATGTGGATCTCATGAGAGAACTCCTGACATTTATGACACCTGCGTACAAACTCTATTGTGTCATGTTCTAGAGTGGGCCAGAAATAGCCCATTCGATGTATTTTTCGAGCAGTGGCATGGCCACCGAAGTGGCCTCCACATATACCGCTATGGGATTCATGGAGAATCCTCTTGGACTCTTCTGTGTCAACACACCTTAAGAGCATTCCATCGAATGCTTTCCGATAGAGCACCTGCTCTATAATGACGTATTTAGCTACGATAATGCGTAACCGTCTTCTTTGTTGAGGTGTAGCTCCTTCTGGATACCTATGGTCCATGATATAGCTGATGATATCAGCGTACCAAGGGCACTCAGATATAGCAGGTCGGGTTTCGACGTAGTATACGCACTCATCTGGAAAGTCTAAGTCTACTAAGTCGCCTCCGTCTAGCGGGTTATCAGCTAACCAATCTGCGATGATTTGCCCTTTAACTGACTTTTGGTTTACAAAAGTTAATTCGAACTCTCCCATTAAGGTTATAAAACGTCCAGCTTTTTTGGACAAGGACCCTTGTGTGAGAAAAGTCCGTAAATGGTCCGTCTTTACTATGACCCTTGTCTCTTGATTTAGCATGTAGTGTCTTAGGCGTTTAGTAGCAAAGACTATGGCAAGACATTCTCGCTCTGCTTGTGTATAGCGCGTTTCGTAGTCGAGCAATGTTCGGCTAATGAAATAAATCGCACGCTCTCTTTTGTCATCGTCTTCTTGGGCTAGCATGCAAGCTAACGAAACATCGGTAGCCCGTGAGTACAAAATTAAAGGGCGATCTAGCTTTGGTGGCATTAGCGTAGGCGGTGATAGCAGGAAACGCTTGACTGCATCAAAAGCTTCATTGCAATCTTCAGTCCAATCAATGCTATAGTCCTTCTTGAGTAAATTGTTGATTGGATGAACGGCGAAGCTTAGATCCGGGATAAATCTCCGGATTGCACCCAACTTTCCGAGAAATGATCTGATTCCAGATTCATTCGAGGGTGGGACCATTTCGAGGACAGCCCGAATTTTGGCTGGATCAACATCGATCCCTCGTGACGATATGATGTAACCTAGGAGCTTTCCTCCTGTTACACCGAAGACGCATTTCTCTGGGTTTAGGGTAACTCCATATTCTATTAGGCGTGAAAGGATGATGCGGAGTACTTCAGGATGGTCACAACGCTTCTTGGCCTTAGCCAACAAGTCATCTACATAGGATTCCACGATTTTATGGATTAAATCATGAAATATGTATGTCATGGCCCGCTGGTAGGTAGCACCGGCGTTCTTAAGACCAAATGGCATAACAGCGTAGCAATAGGTTCCCCAAGGAGTTATGAACGTGGTTTTAGCTTGATCTTGCTCGGATATTTTGATTTGATTGTATCCCGAGAATCCATCCATGAGAGACAAGAGTTCAAAACCTGCTGTTGCATCAACAATAACGTCTATGGATGGTAATGGGAAGTCGTCCTTAGGGCAAGCTTTGTTGATATCTCGAAAATCTATGCAGATGCGTATCTTTCCATTCTTCTTGAGAACGGGAACGATGTTAGATACCCATTGGGAGTAGTCAACTGGCTTGATGAATCCTACTTGGAGGAGTTTTATCACCTCCTCTTTTACCATGAGGGCTACTTTGGGCTTCATGGGTCTTGATTTTTGTTTAATTGGCTTTGCATCTGATCTAGTGACGAGGTTGTGTACCGCAATGTGGGGTGCGACTCCTGTCATCTCTTTGTAATTAAATGCAAATGCCTTTTGATGTTCTTTGAGAACCTGAGTATGTATTTCCACTTCCTCTGGGGTTAACGAAGAACCTAACTTTAAAATTCTTGGTTCATCTTCCGTTCCGATATTGACATCGATTGTTTCTTCAATTAAAGAGGCATTACCCTCTTCGAACTCAGGTGGTGCCGGAGGTAGATCTATATCATCCCCGTTTTCCACCACGTATATATTAGGTTCTTTTTGTGAGGGAAGATTCATTACAGGATTTCCGAAGTAGGAAGATGAATGCGGGATCAGGGATAAATCTAGCGTGTGATAGGAGAGATGTAGTGCTGCAAAGGCATTTAAGTAATCCAAAGTAGCCGCATCGTTTCCAACATGGTCTAGGATGGTAGATTCACTTCTGTTTGAAAGAGGATCTATCATTGTTTTTATCAATGGTTCGTTTCGAATGGATATTGTAAAATGAGTATCTTCTAGCTCATTGTTTGGAGTAAAACGTGATGCTGAGGTTGCTATTGAATCGGCGAGAAGATTTTTTTCTCGCGGGATTGCTTCAATGGATATGAAGTTGAATGCCTTGCTTAAATCTAATACAGCGTTTTTGTAAAGTTGCAAGTGTTCGGCTTTAGTTTCATATACCTCTGAAACTTGGTTTGCCACTAATTGCGAGTCTCCTAAAACTCTGATATTATCAATACCAATTCTTTTGGCTAAGGTAAGGCCAAGGAGGAGGGCTTCGTACTCAGCGCCGTTGTTTGTACATTCAAAGTTTAATTTAAAAGAGAATGGGAGGACCTTCTCTTCGGGCGAGGTAAGAATTATACCTGCCCCCGCTCCATAACGGCATTTAGCTCCATCGAAATGGAGAGTCCAATACTTAGCCGGGAGTATGGATGTAGGTGTATCTGCTGTGTTTGCACACTCTACTTCTACCATACAGAGATCTTCTGCTGGCAAGGAACCAACACCTAGGGAAAATCCGATACCTACTGAATCGAATGGTAAGAACATTGGTGAATCTTGTTCTATCAACTCAACGATCTTTGCAGTAGTCCCTAATGATACTATTTCTTTAGTTTTACCTTTAGGGGTTGGAATTGTTTTGGCTATGTTGGTAGTTTCAAGATCCGTCGTAGGTATCAACTTTTCCTCTGGCTTTGGGTCAGAGGGTTTGTTAAGTTGGTTTGTTGGAAGTTCGAATTCTGAGTGTATACCTGGTCTTTTCTTTAAATCAGCTAGGTGTACGTCAAACGGCTTTGGATCACCTTTGGCTACAAATACCTTTCCCAGATGCAGGAATCTTACTTCTTGAAATAGCGTGGAAGGGATTGCCTTCATTCGATGTATCCAGGGCCGGCCGAGGATCATATTATAGTTAGTTTCCCGATCTATAATATAAAACTCAGTCAGGATTGTTTTAGGTCCTAAGGTGACCGGTAGTATTATAGTTCCTATCGATGTGGCTTTAAGGCTATCGTAGCCCCTCAAGGTATTTCGTGTAGTAGAACAGTTTGTTTCTCCATATCCCAATTTTTGGAGAAAAGAGAAAGGGACTATGTTAACTGCAGCTCCATCATCAACCATTGCCCGTTTTACATAGTTATTATAAACTTGTACTTGCAAGTGTAGGGCTGGATCGCCTCGGCGTGCGATCTCAGCATCTGTAGGCATTTTACTTATTTCGAATATGAATTCAACATCCCTATCCGCCTGTCCCGGTGGATAAACATCAAAGTCTATATGATTTACTTGCGCTTCTGGTGGTGGAGTGATACTAACTAAATGACCCAAACCTAACGCCTCTAAAAGAGCAGCCCTGTGAGCAGGGGAATTCTTTAGTAAATCAAGGAATGAAATATGCGAGAAGGTTTTTGTTAGATCATTAATTAGATCGTAAGCACCCATAGGTTTTGCTACGGTTTGCTGGATGTTATCTGTTTCCGGCAGGTGGCTTGGACTTGGTTGAGAGAAATACTCTCGTGTTCTCGTAATTGCTTCAACGGGTAATTCGGAGTCTAACTCTACTAATCCAACTACCTTAGGTCGTGGTTGACTTCCTAGTTGTGGCGCGACTAACGGATTTAGCGAGGTTGAGGCCTCGTGATCGTTGTTTCCTGTTATTGCACCTTTGTTTGTTCCAGTTGGTTTCAACCTATCGCTATCATGATTTGGGAGTGGATCATTAAAGATCTTGAGAGGGGCATTCTGAGGGGAAACTGCCCCTGCGAAGGTACTTGCCGTTGGTGACGTAGGATCTGCTAAGAACATATCCATAAAAAATTGTTTTTGTTCACTTGGCAAGCGTTGCATGAATTTGTTGTAATCACGACACGTTCTAGTGTCATGACCCCGAATTTTATGGAAACCACAATAAGAATTGGGGTTGTAATTCCCGTTTTGTTGGTTTGGTGTGTATTGTGGCCTAAAATTCCGATCAAACTGTTGCCTATTAGGACTAAAGTTTTGTTGTTTCTGGTTTTGATTTTGGTTTTGATAACCAAAGGAGTTTTGGCTTGGTCCTTGTATGGGATTTCGCCGTTGTTGTTGTTGTGGATTATTAAAATCCACCGTATTGATCGTCGGGGTAAAATTGTTGTTTCTTTGGTTGTTTGTTTGTGACGGAGTATTAACGACATTTACCCTCTTGGGCTGGTCAGTTACTCCATCTGTTGTTACCCCACGATTTTTGTTAAGGATTTTGGGTCCTTGATTGACGCTTGTGGTGGTTGTAGTATTTTGAGTAGAGGTGATTAACCTCCCGTTTGCTCCATACGTCTTACGGCCACTATCTATCGCTGCTTGATCAATTCGCAGAGCGCTCTCAAGTACCTCGTCATAAGTCCTTAGTGGGAACTTCTGGACTTCTTCCTTCACTTCTCTGCTAAGAGAATGAAGGAATAAATCGCATAGCTCCATCTGATCCATGTTTGGAGCGCTTGCCGAGGAATAAAGGACTGTGCGCCACCTTTGGATGAAATGGGCGACAGACTCGTTATGTTCTTGCTTGATGTGCAAGAACTCCCTGATTCCTGTCCTTAGTAGTTTGTTCATGTCGAAGGCTTTGATGAACTCAGACACGAGTTGTTTGAATGAATGTATGGAAGCTTCGGGTATTCTGTAATACCAATCGAGGGCAATGCCTTCTAGCGTTTTGGGGAATATTTTAGCAACAACCCCATCCCATGGGAGTAATTCACGAATGGCTGTAGCGTAAGCTTTGATATGCGCATTCGGATCTCCTTCTCCTTTGTATTTAGGCAAATCGGGAAGAGGTCTTGGAAGCATGACGCTTCGTATGGCGAAATCTAAGGGCTCCTTTAAATATTCTGAATAAGTCCCTATCGCATACGTCTCAACCATTGATGGTGTCTGTTGAGGAGGCGGTGGTGGAACAGGTTGTTGATATGGCGTAACGTACGCATTGGCAGGGGCATAAGGCAATCCTTGCATTTGAGTAAACACGCCGGGGGATGAGTACATATCCCCTTGTGGTGATTTGGAGTACATGTTTAAGTACGAAGGGGTACTATCCAGGAATGGATTGCTCTGTACTGGACCCGGAGGAACAGTGCTAGCGATAGTGGGTCTAGTTGGCACTTGTTGTGAATACTGAGGAGTCACACCTAACGTGCCTACTCCTGTGAGGAGATCTACTTGGCCAGAGTAGTATGGAGGATTGGAACTCCCCGTTTGTATGAACGGAGGATTTTGATTTGCTTGAGCAAGTTCTAACCCTCGTACTCTTTCTACTAACGTTGAAATGACTTCATTTGGTGAAGTCACGGTACTTTGCCTGAGTGGCGTTTGTTGTGTACCTTGGTGTTGTATAGGCATGTGATAGCCTGTCATGAACTGATTGCTATCCTGCCAAGTTTCTCCAAGAATATTTCCTGTAGAGATATTTTCTTGATAATGGGTCTCGGGTTGTACTTGTAAACCTCCTATAGGCGGGTACATACCCCGGGAGCGTTGTTCACTCCTAGGATAAGGTATTGATTGTCCATCGTCTAAGACCAAGTATGGATCTGATTGTCTACTAATAGGCGGTCTGAGTAATACCTGAGGAGATGAAGCAGACTCTCCAGTTAGTGTCATATTGTTCGAGCCTGAAGGCTCTGTTTGTGTTTGAGCAAGTTGCTCCAACCCCTCTGTTTGGAAGGACGAGTTATATCTAGTCCTTGGTGTTTGTGTTGACAATTGATTAGTTGAATAGTTGTCGCCCCACATTGAGAGTGAGGGTGATGACTGCCTATTCTGTTGGGCGTAGTATGCCTCAAGACCCAAGAGGGGTCTGCCGTATGCATCGAATCCCGACATATTCGGGGGGTATATGAATACCCGCAGAATAATGGGAAGGAGCGAAGGTGATTTGGAGAAGATGAAACTTCTCAAAGAGAAGGTGAAAGAATTGCTTGTTTCACGTCGGGTTCACCAATTTTGTACGTCGGAAAAGTGACAGGCGAGCTTGAGAATCAACAAGTAACTCTTCTGCGTACCCGACCTCCCGAGGTCGTGCCGAGACAGCCGGTGTGGGTAGAATGTGCAGGCAAACTAGTTAGGCAATCTAATGTCTTCGACACGCACTAATGGTATTTGCGAATCTAAGGCAAAGAAGGCCCTTCTAACTTGGACTGGTGTGATAGATCGATCAGCGAGGATGACTGCTCGAAGGCTCCAATCAATATCGAGCTCTGGCGTGATTCGATCTATGGGTTGTGGGATACGTGGAAAATGACCCGGGATGGTTTCGTGTATTTCTCCTGATAGGGTCATATGGTGAATATGGTCAACTCTATGGACGATTCTCTGGCCTAGTCCAAAATTCTCTAGCTTCGTTAGCTGTTGTGTCTAGTAGGGATAACTGTTGAATGATGAGAGGTGGAATCGGAGTAGACTGAAATACTAATTTACGTAGGCCAGTGTCTATGTCTAATTCTCTTATGGATTCGTTAGGCTGTGGGATCTGTGGATCACAACCATAGATTCTTGGTTGTTGCGGTCCCGTTATGGTCATACGGGAGATCAAGTTCTGATCCCTAGTATCCAGTAGTCGTAAGCTTTTTCAGCTTCTATGTTTAGAACCAACAGTTGTGCGATCTTCTCAGAATACCTTACAGGTGTTCTCGCAACTTGGATTCTTAAGCTGGTATCTATATCTACTAGGGTGTCTCCAGCATCTGGCTGTGGAACTAAAGGATCACACCCGAATGTTTGTTCTCTTTCGAGCCCTTCTACAGTCATGTGGGTATTTTCTAGGGTAATCTGTAGTTTGGCTGATTTGACCAAAACAGATGTGCTTGGTCGTCTTCGATGTTTAACCCTCTCAACTGTGCCCTGATCTGTTGGAAGTCTGTTGTTGTTTGGAAGACTTGTATCCTAAGGTTTTGGTCAATGTCAGTTATTGCTACTACGGTATTGGGCTGGGGCACAATTGGCTCGAAAATGTATTCCCTGGGCTCCCTAGGTCCCGTAATTGTCATGCAAAAGCAGTAATGAAACAAACTAAAATAAAGTAAAATCTAAGTACACTTCTAGCATATATAATTTCTTTTTGTATTTTCTGGCAATTTATAAGAAAGCAGCTATTTAAAAATATTTAGAATTGACAACTAAACTAACAACGTAAAACAAACAAAATAGCCGAGTGTAGCTATTTGTCTGTGCGATTTCGTATATCTATTCTAAACAACGAAATAACTAATCTATCTGCAAGATTCTCGATCCTACCTCAGAAGTGAGGAATGAATCATAGTTTCTCAGAAACTATCAATCCCCACAACCTCCCTGGCAATATCGAGAATAGAAATAACTGAAATAAAATGATTAACTACGTTATTTGATAAATTCTAACTAAAACTTTGAAAGATGGAACCTGGATTTCGCAGAACAGTGGCGAATCCGACGGTGTGTGTGTTCTTGTCCCCTCAGTATGATCTCTTCGTTCTTTGTGCTCACGTGAATCCAGAAAAGCGTGGAATGCTTGCATCAACAGGAATAGATATTTGGATCAATGGACCGTCTTCAGAATGCAGACAGAATAGAATGCGGATAGGAGAGGGATAGCGCAAGAGTACAGAGCTTGGCCTATGCAATTCCTAGCGGGGTCTACTGCGAATCATGCAACAAAAGCGTCCAGAACCTGAAACTAGTCTGTATGAAGAGCAAAACCTGCAACTTTAATGGCTGCCTAGACTATTCTACTCCAAAACAATAATACTGTTTGCACAAGTTGGATCTGTGGCTTACCAACAGTAACACAAAGCTAAAACAAACCTGCAACAAACTATGCTACCAATCCTAAGCAAACTAAAAGGACCACAGCACTGAAAACATGAAAGTTGGAGTGAAAATGGTGGCCCAAATAATGTTTGCACTTGCACAAGTTGGATATGTGGCTTACCAGCTGCAATACAATACTAACCAAAGCACTCAATGAGAAAACTAAGAATCCTAAGCAAAGGAAAACTAAAACTGCTGTAACAAGAAATTCAAAAGCAAACTTTGGAGCAAAATTCAGAGGCCATTTGCATGTGCACAAACCATGCATTTATAGGAATCCAAACATCCAAAAATCAAATCCAAACTGAACTCCTAAACATTAAACAAAAGAAAAACACTATTCCAGGGGACCAAAAACATTAATGCATGCTTAAGTCGGCAAGAAAAGCTGGTGAGTCATGATATTTCACGCGGGTCGCGTCAAAAGAGCATTCTGGAAAACGCGCACAGGACCGCCGCCCTGCTCAGGGCGGCGGTTACAGGACCGCCGCCCTGTTCAGGGCGGCGGTTTCGTCACTGAAGACCAAAAAGCCAAGAAAAGAGGGAAAAATAGGGAAAACAAAGCACGCGGTGGCTAAGCGGGGCATGCGGGATGTTAACGCATGTCCGTAAAGCTTTTCTGGATCCCGAACACCTTGCGAAGAGACCTGTATCATCATTGGGGCACTTATTACACCATTTCTGCAGTACAGTACCTTACAATTTTGGGTACGTACAGTAAGAGGAGGACAGTGATCCTGAGTGGCATGACACTCAAGATATTTTACAGGCAGAGAGGGCAGAGGAATGCGCGGAGAGGGTGACTCTGGTTTCAGAGGAGCCACTCTCCCAGGGCCTTGGTGGGGAGGATGAGTTTGTAGCGGGACACTACGTTACTCCAGCGATGGGAGAGTACCTTCGTCAGCGGCGGCATCTATGGCAGGTGCTGACCCTAGAGATCCATCTTAGAGGCCCAGCGATCCGAGTGAGTTATCTTCCTTCTTTTTAATGTTTGCTTTGAGTTAGGATTGCCTTAATTTCTATCTCTCCCTTTGTTTACATCTATTTTTATCTCTTGATTATTTCTACTTTATTTTCTTCTTTGTTTGCAAAGACCATCGATGAGTGGCGAGACCTGATTCACCATGTATGCATCGATACCCTGATGATCCCTATAGAGAAGACCCGTGCAGAGTTGTCTATGGATGCAGGGTAGCCTTCAGCAGCTGGCAGACATACCTATGTCTTTTTCCCTATCTGGCATGTGGCCAGGATGGTATCTACCCTCTATACGGAGGTGGCAGGGTATAGGATAGTAGAGTGCCTAATGAGGAGTCATTCTCATGGCGAGACCGCAGCTGCCCCTTGGGATCGTGAGCCCTCCGTGCACTCAAAGCGCCGGCATAGCTGGCGTCCTAGGCGTGGGCATGCACCCTCAGAGGGATATCTTAGGGGTTGAGAAGCCACTTGGCTCTCTTGGACTATTTTTATGATGTATTTTGTATCTTCCAGGCTCTTTGAGCATTTTGACCATGCTTAGCGCATGATGGCATTGTACGGGAATTTTGACATTTATATATATATACTCTTTTCAGATCAAATTCTTGGTATTATGACTTTGTTTCCGTTTCCACATGTAAACTATGATGTTATGTTTATATGCTTTTTAGAATGTATGCAATGGAGAACAAATGATACAAATGTTTAATTTTTTCTTTGTATTTCGTGATGCTAATATGTGATAATGTAGACACAATGTGATTTTGAATTTTAGTTTCTATAAGAAAATCTTGGTACTTCATATTTTTTTTAACAAAGTATGATGATAAACCGGTATGATGAGTAGATAAACTTGCCCCACTTCTAACTCCACACAACTAGTAAGATGCGAGGGCTTATCACCGAGAGCTAGAAAGGGCACAAGTTATGAAATGTATTGAAATGATAGTGATGAAAGATAGAAAAATATTTGGTGGAACCAAATTAGGATGCTACAAGCCTACTCTACTCGAGTGACTCCATAGTTTGGGATGCAACTTGCTTTGCAGTTTATCTAGACTTAGATCCGTAGATGGCCATATGGTAGACAAAATCTAGGTTCTAGGGTTTTGAACTCTCTTGGAATTTTGGGCATCTAATTCATTTATTTTTGACTCAGGATTTCAAGATTTGAATTGTTTGTTTATGACCTTTAATGTTTATTCGTCAAGAGGACCCCCTACACCTTGCCCCATGCTACTAGTAAGAAGTATGGGCTTATCACCATGGACAAGGCATAGGCGAGTAAGGGAATTTCCATCCTTTCCCAACCTTACGTCACTAGTAAGAGACGCAAGCTCATCACTGAAGGTTGGTATGGCAAGGAAATGTGTAAAATTTAAAAAAAATTGTTTGATTTATATTTGACTTGCTTATTTGAGAAAAATTTTGGCATGCTCTTACTTCCAAAGAGATATACATACAGGATAGATGTGACACGTTGAAGCTTCTAGAACAAATCATAGGCAAGAAACCTATCCTAAGAAGAAACCAGAAGTGAGAACACGCATGCAGACCTTGGTATGGTTACCATTAAGACTTTGTCATATCTAGCTTTATGTGATGAAATGATTCCGAAACAGTTGATGATATCATGGACATGGAGAAGTATGATTAGAGTGTTTATGCCAACACCATCAGAAGTTTGTAATGAATTGCTTTTAAGAATAAATTCCTTGATCACAAAATTGTACGAAACAAGCGAACAAAATAAACCTAATTATATGAAGATGCAATATAGATATGATTATATAAATAATGTTGGACGCTTACGCATAGAATTGTTTAAGGTGTAGGGAATTGACTGTTTCGCCAAATTCCTCACCTTCTAGTGTACATAAGAGATATGCACCATTTCCATAGTCTCGCATGACTCGGTATGGGCCCAACCATTTGGGCCAGAACTTCCTTCCTTCGCCGGTCTTTTTATCGATTTGACTGTCTAGCCTTAGAACTAGATCACCTTCATATATGTCTCGTACATAGACCTTCTTATTATACTTCCGGCACATCTAGTCAACATAGACTCTATGCCACTGTTCAGCATCTAACCTAGCTTCATCTAGTCTTTCTAGTTGGGAGAGACGTGCTTCTCTATAAGCGTCTTCATCCAGAATCCCTTGTAATGAGATACAGAGACTGGGTATTTCAACCTCAAGTGGGAGAACTGCTTCTACCCCGAATACCAGTGAGAAAGGAGTCACTCCTGTTGGTGTTCTTATTGATGTTCAGTGGGCCCACAAGGCCGAATATAACTTCAAATGCCATTCTCGTTTGTTTTCTTTCATAGTTTTAAGGAGAATGGCTTTTAACGTTTTGTTTATCACTTTAGCTTGTCTGTTGGCTTGAGGGTAATACAAGGAGGCCGTATGATGGATTATTTTAAATTTATTACATAATTCATGAACTTTTTCATTCTTAAAAGAAGTCCCATTATCTAAGATAATGATTTCCAGGACACCGTACCTGCAAATGATTTGGTTCAAAATGAACTTGGCGATTACAAAACCTGGTACAGTAGTAAGAGGCATGGCCTCTACCCACTTGGTAAAATATTCGGTGGCTGTGATTATGAAATTATGGCCATCTGTAGATGAGAGAGAGAATTTCCCTATCAAATCTAGGGCCCATGTAGAAAAGGGCCATGGAGTAACGATTGGTTGTAGAGCTTATGTCGGCATGTGGATCTCTTGGGAGAATTCTTGGCACTTATGACACCTTCGTACAAACTCTACCACGTCGTGTTCTAGAGTAGGCCAGAAATAGCCCATCCTATGTATTTTACAAGCGGTGGCATGGCCACCGAAGTGGCCTCCACACATTCCACTGTGAGATTCGTGGAGAATCTTCTTGGATTCTTCTGTGTTGACACATCTTAGAAGCATTCCATTGAACGCTTTACGATAGAGCACCTGCTCTATAATGACGTATTTAGCTATGATAACGCATAACCACCTTCTTAGTTGCGATGTAGCACCTTCTGGATATGTATGGTCCATGATATAATTAATAATATCAGTATACCAAGGACACTCAGAGATAGGAGGTCTGGTTTCGATGTAATATATGCATTTATCACTAAAGTCCAGATCTACTAGATTGCCTCCATCTAGTGGGTTATCAGCTAACCAATCTACGATGATTTTTCCTTTAACGGATTTCTGATTTACAAATGTTAATTCAAAATCCCCCATTAAGGTTATAAAGCATCCAACCTTTTTGGAAAAGGACCCTTGTGTGAGGAAAGTTCGTATATAGTCTGTCTTTACAATGACACTTGTTTCTTGATTTAGCATATAATGTCTTAAGCGTTTGGTTGCGAAAATTATGGCAAGGCATTCTCGTTCTGCCTATGTATAACTTGTTTCATAGTCGAGCAACGTTCAACTAATGAAATAGATCACGTGTTCTCTCTTATCATCATCTTCTTGAGCCAACATACAGACTAGCGAGACATTGGTAGCTAATGAATATAAAATTAACGGGCGGTCTGGCTTAGGTGGCATTAGTGTAGGTGGTGATAACAAGAAACGCTTAACTACGTCAAAAGTTTCATTGCAGTCTTCGGTCCAATCAATACTATAATCTTTTTTGAGTAGATTGTTGATTGGATGAATGGCGAAGCTTAAGTCTGGGATGAATCTCCAGATTGCACCAAGATTTCTGAGAAATGACCTGATTCCAGATTCATCCGAAGGTGGGACCATTTAGAGAACAGCCCTACTTTTTGTTGGGTCAACATTGATCCCGCATGACGATACAATGTAACATAGGAGCTTCCCTCCTGTTACACCAAAGACACATTTTTCTGGATTTAGCGTGACTCCGTATTCTATTAGACGTGAAAGAATGATGCGAAGCACTTCCGGATGGTCACAATGCTTCTTGGCCTTGGCCAACAAGTCATCTACGTAGGATTCCACAATTTTATGAATAAGATCATGAAATATATATGTCATAGCCCGCTGGTATGTAGCACCAGCGTTCTTGAGACCAAATGGCATAACAACATAGCAATAGGTTCCCCATGGAGTTATAAACATGGTTTAAGCTTGATCTTGTTCAGATATTCTGATTTGATTATATCCTGAGAATCCATCCATGAGAGACAAAAGCTCAAATCTATCTGTTGCGTCAACAATGACGTCTATGGATGGTAATGGGAAGTCATCCTTAGGACATGCCTTGTTAATGTCTCGGAAGTCTATGCAGATGCGTATCTTCCCATTCTTTTTGAGAATGGGAATGATATTAGATACCCATTGAGGGTAATCGACTGGTTTGATGAATCCTACTTAGAGGAGTTTCATTACCTCCTCTTTCACCATGAGCTACCTTAGGTTTCATTGGTCTTGATTTTTGTTTAATCGGCTTTGCATTTGATTTAGTGACGAGGTTATGTACCACGATGTTTGGTGCAACCCCTGTCATTTCTTTATAGTTAAATGTGAAATCCTTCTGATGTTCTTTGAGGATTCGAGTGTGTATTTCTACTTCTGATGGATTTAACGAGGATCCTAACTTCAATATCCTTGGTTCATCCTCTGTTCAGATGTTAATATTGATTGTTTCTTTGATTAGAGAAGCGTTACCTTCTTCAAACTCAGGCAGGGCCGGAGGTAGTTCCAGATCATCTCCATTCTCGACTGCGTATATGTTGAGGTATTTTTGTGGGGGAAGCTCTGTCATGGGATTTCCGAAGTAGGAAGATGAGTGCGGGATTAAGGATAAATCTATTGCGTGATGGGTGAGATGTAATGCTGCATAGGTGTTTAAGTAATCCAGAGTGACTCTATCACTATCAATGTGATCTAGGATAGTATATTTGTTCTCATCTCTGTTCGTTAAAAGAGGGTTTGACATTTTTTTCACTAATGGTTCGATACGAAGGGATACCATGAAATGGGTATCTTCCAACTCACTGTTTGGAGTGAAGCATGATGATGAGGTTGCTATTGAATCGGTAAGAAGAATTTGTTCTCACAGGATTGCTTCAATTGATATGAAGTAAAACTCCTTACTTAAATTCAATACAACTATTTTGTAGAGCTGTAAGTGCTCGGCTTTGGTTTCGTACACCTCAGCGACTTGGTTTGCTACTAATTGTGAGTCTCCTAACACCCTGATGTTATTAACACTAATCCTCTTAGCTAAGACGAGGCCAAGGAGGAGGGATTCGTACTCAGCACCATTGTTTGTACATTCAAAATTTAGTTTAAAGGCAAATGGTAGGACTTTTCCCTCGGGAGAAGTAAATATTACACCTGCCCCAGCTCCGTAACGACATCTAGCTCCATTGAAATAGAGAGTCCAATATTTAGCTGGGAATATGGGCGTTGGGATATTTGTTGTGTTAACATATTCTACTTCTACCATGCAGAGATCCTCTACTGGAAGAGAACCAACATCTAGGGTATATCCCATGCCTACATAATCAAATGGTAGGAACATTGGTAGATCCTGTTCTAGCAATTCAACAATTTTTGTAATAGTTCCTAATGATATTGTTTCTACAATCTTAGCCTCATCCTTGAGGGCTAGGGTATCTTGACTAGGCTCATAGTTTCAAGACTTGTCGTAGGTACCAACCTTTCCTCCGGTTTTGTGTCAGTGGGTTTATTAAGTTGGTTTGTTGGGAGTTCAAATTTTGAGTGAACACCTGGTCTTTTCTTTAAGTTACCTAGGTGTATATTGAATGGTTTTGGATCACCTTTGGCTACGAACACCTTTCCTAAATGCAATAATCTTACTTCTTGGAATAATGTAGAAGGGATTGCCTTCATGCGATGTATCCATGGTCAGCCAAGGATCATATTATACTTAGTTTCCTGATCTATAATATAAAACTCAGTCAAGATTGTTTTGGGTCCTAAGGTGACCGGTAGTATTATAGTTCCAATCGACATGGCTTTAAGGTAATCTAGCCTCTTAGTGTATTTTGAGTCGTGGAACAATTCGTTTCTCCATACCCTAGATTTTGAAGGAAGGAGAAGGGGACTATGTTAACTACTGCCCCATCATCAACCATCACGCATTTCACATAATTGTTATAAACCCATACTTGCAAATGTAAGGCTGGATCACTTTGGCGTGCAATCTTAGCGTCTGTTGGCATTTTGTTTATTTCCAATATGAATTCGGTATCCCTGTCCAGCTTCCTCAGAGGGTGGATATCAAAGTCTACATGGTTTACCTATGTTTCGAGAGATGGAGTGATGTTAATTAAATGACCTAAACCTAATGCCTCTAAAAGAGCAGCCCTGTGGGCAGGAGAGTTCTTTAGTAAGTCCAAAAAAGAAATGTGGGAGAAGGTTTTTGTTAGATCACTGATTAAATCATAGGCACCCACGGGTTTTACCAATATTTTTTGGATGTTATCTATCTTTGGTAAGTACCTTGGACTTGGCTGAGAGGAATACTCTCGTGTCCTTGTTACAGCTTCGATGGGTAATTCGGCGTCTAACTCTACTAAACCGACTATCTTGGGTTGCGGCTGACTTCCTAATTGTGGCACGACTAATGGATTTAATGAAGTTGAGGCTTCATGATCGTTGTTTCCTATCATTACACCCTTGTTTGTCCCATTCGGATTTAACATGTTGTTGTTGTGATTTGGGAGCGGATCATTGAAGATCTTAAGGGGTGCACTTTGAGGGGAAACTGCCCCTGTAAAAGTATTTGGTGCTGGTGACGTAGGATCTGCCAAGAACATATCTATGAAAAGTTGTCTTTGTTCCTCTAGCAAATGTCGCATGAATTTATTGTAGTTGCGGCATGTTCTAGTGTTATGGCCCCAAATTTTGTGGAAGCCACAATATGAGTTAGGATTGTAATTCCTAGTTTGTTGGCTTGGTGTATATTGTGGCCCAAAACTCTAATCAAACCGTTGCCTATTAGGATTAAAGTTTTACACTTGTTGTTTTTTGTTTTGATTATGGTTTTGACAACCAGCTGAGTTTTTGCTTGGACCATGTGTAGGGTTTCGCCATTGTTGTTGTTGTTGTTGTGGATGATTGAAATCCACTGCATTAACTGTTGGGGTAAATTTTTTGTTCCGTTGGTTGTTCATTAGTGGTGGAGCATTCACAATATTTACCTTTTTAGCCTTATCAGTTACTCCATCTATTGTCACTTTGTGATTTTTATTGAGGATTTTAGGTCCTGGATTGACATTCGTGGTAGTAGGATAAGCCGTAGTATTCTGGTTGGAGGTGATTAACCTCCCATTTGTTCCATACATCTTACGACCGCTATCTATTGCCACTTGATCTATTCGGAGAGCGCTCTCAAGTACTTCATCATAAGTCCTTAGTGGGAACTTTTGGACTTCTTCCTTTACTTCTCTGCTGAGAGAATGAAGGAATAAATTGCATAGTTCCATTTGGTCCATATTTAGAGCACTGGCTGAAGAATAAAGAACTGTACACCACCTCTGGATGAAATGAGTGACAGATTCATTGTGTTCCTGCTTAATGTGCAAGAATTACCTGATTCCTATTCCTAATAGTTTTTTCATGTCAAATGCCTTTATGAACTCTGAAACGAGTTGTTTAAACAAATGGATGGAAGCGTCATGTATTTTATAATACCAATCGATAGCGATGCCTTCCAAAGTTTTGGGGAATATTTTAGCAACAACCCCATCCCAAGGGAGTAGTTCTCGAATGGTTGTGGCGTAAGCCGTGATATGTGCATTCAGATCTCCCTCACCTTTGTATTTGGTAAAATCGGGAAGAGGTATTGGAAGCATGCCACTTCGTATGGCGAAATCTAAGGGCTCTTTCAAATATTCTGAATAAGTTCCTATCGCATAGGTTTCGACCATTGATGGTGCTTGCTGAGGGAGCGGTGGTGGAATGGGTTGTTGATATAACGTAGCGTATGCATTGGCAGGGGCATAAGAAAACCCCTGTGTTTGAGCAACCATGCCGAGAGAGGAGAACATATCCCCTTGTGGTGATTTGGAGTACATGTTTAAGTATGAAGGGGTATTGTCCATGAATGGATTATTTTGTACTAGACCGGGAGGTATCGGAATGGTGTTAGAAATGGCGGTTCTAGTTGGCATTTGTTGTGAATACTGAGGAGGCATGCCCAACATGCCTATTCTTGTGAGGAGGTCTACTTGGCTAGGAAGGTGTGGAGGATTAGAATTTCCTACCTGCATGAATTGAGAATGGTGATTTTCCTGAGCAAGTTCTAACTCCCTAACTTTTTCTACTAAAGTTGAAATAACCTCATTTGGTGAAGTCATGACATTTTGCCTTAGTGGTGTTTGTTGTATATCCTAATGTTGTATAGGCCTGTGATACCCTGCTATGAACTGATCGTTTCCCTGCTAAGTTTCCCCAAGGGCATTTCCTATATGTAGTGGTATGGAGGTATTTTCTTGAAAAGAGACCTCGGGTTGCATTTGTAAACTCCCTATGGGTGGGTACATATTCTGAGAGTGTTGTTCATTCCTAGCATAACGTACTGAATGTTCATCATCTAAAACTAGGTATGGGTCTAATTGTATACTAATTTGTGTCTAAGTAGTATCTGAGGAGATGAACCATTTTCTCCTGTGAACGTCATATTGTTTGAGCCTAAAGGCTCTATTTGTTGTGTTTGAGCGAGCTTATCCAACTCCTCTGTTTGGAAGGATGAGCTATATCTAGTCCTTGGAGGTGGAGTTTGTGTTGACAACCAGTTTTCTGAATAATTTTCACCCCATACTGAGAGCGAGGGTGATGACTTGAGCGTAGTATGCTTCAAGACCTAGGAGAGGTCTACCATATGCATCGAATCTTGACATATTCGGGGGGTATATGAATACCCGTAGAATAATGGGAAGGAGAAAAGGTGGAAGAAAGAGATAAGGAAAAGCACTGTGTGCTTCACATCACGTTCACCAATTTTGCTAGTGAAGCTGATGGTGAAACCTGATGAGGTAGAAAACACGAAAAGTATTTTAATTAGAAGAGCAACTAGAAATATGACTCTGAACCAGAAAGTAGGAAGTTCACGTCGGGTTCACAATTTTCTATGATGGAAAAGTGACAAGCAAGAGTGGGAATCTACAATTAACTCTTCCTCACACCTGACCTCCCGAGGTCGTGCCAAGATAGCTGGTGGGGATGGGATATGTGTGGGGTGCAGAAAAACTAGTTAGGTAATCTTATGTCTTCGACGCGCACTAGTAGAAAATGTGAATCTAAGGCAAAGAAGACCCTCCTAACCTGAACTAGTGTGATAGATCGATCAGCAAGGATGGCTTCTCGAAGGCTCCAATCAATATTGATCTCTAGCGTGATTTGGTCTATGGGTTGTGGGATATGCGAAAAATGACCTGGGATAGTTTTGTGTATGTCTCCAGACAGGGTCATACGGTGGATGATGGGTACAGTGGACTCTACGGGTGATTTTTTGGTCTAGTCCAAAACTCCTTAGCTTTATCAGCTGCTACGTCTAACAAGGATAATTGTTTAATGATGATAGGTGGAAGTGGAGTAGATCTAAAAACTAATGTGCGTAAGCCAGCATCTATATCTGATTCACCTGTGGATTCGTTGGGCTGTGGGATTTATGGGTCACAACTGTAGATTCATGGTTGTTGTGGACCTGTTATGGTCATGTGTGGAATCAATCCCTAATCCCTAGTATCCAATAGTCATATGATTTCTCGTCCTCTATATTCATAATTAATAGTTGTGCGATCTTCTCAGAGTATCTCACAGGCGTTCATGCAACCTGAATTCTTAAGCTAGTATCTATGTCTGTGAGAGTATCTCTTGCATCTGGCTGTGGGACCAAAGGATCATAACTGAACGTTTTCTCTCTTTCAAGTCCTTCTACAGTCATGTAGATATTTATCTAGGATAATCTGTAGTTTTGCTAATTTAATCAAAACGTATGCGCTTGGTCATCTTCTATGTTTAACCCACTCAAATGTGAGCTAATCTGTTGCAAATCTATTGTCGTTTGGAAGACTTGGATTCTAAGATTCTGATCTATGTTAGTTATTGCTGTGACTAGATTGGGTTGAGGCACGATTGGCTCGAATATGTATTCTTTAGGTTCCCTTGGTCCCGTGATTGTCATATAAAAGGAAATTATACAAATCTAACTAATGACAGAATAACTTAACTGTGAAAGATATGTCTATGTATATTCCTAAATCTGATAGTTTATGGATAAAATACTAAACATAATTTAAAGAACAATTATCTAATGTATCTAAAATTGACAACTAAACTAATAATGCAATTAAAACAAACAAAGCATCCGAGTATAGATACTTATCTGTGCAGTTTATAGATCTATTGTAAATAACCTGATAACTGATCTAATCTATTTGAAAGACTCTTGATCCTACCTCACAAGTGAGGAATGAATCATAGTTTCTCAGAAACTATCAATCCTCAGAGCTTCCCTGACAATATCGAAAGTGAAACTAGCTGAAATGAAATGATTGACTACTTTATTTGATATGTTTTAACTAGAATTTTGAAAGCTTGAACCTAGATTTTGTAGAATAGTGGTGAATCCGATGTTGTGTGTGGTTTTTTCCCTTCAGTGTGATCTCCTCGTTCCTTCATGCTCACGTGGATCCAAAAAAGCATGTAATGCTAGAATTAACAAAATTAGATATTGGAACAAAGGTAGCTTAGGATACAGACTGAATACAATGTGAGTAGGAGAGGGATAGCACAAGAGTACAGATCTTGGCCTATGTAATTCCTAGTGGGATTTATTGTGAGTCACGTTGCATAAAACATCCAAAACCTAAAACTATCTTGTTTGACGAGAAAAACTTGCAACTTTAATGGCTTCCTACTGAAAATTAAACTGTTATACCTTAATGGATTGCATGAAGTAATGACAACACTTGTAAAAGATGGATATGTGGCTTTCTAATAGAAAAATAACACTAACTAAGCATGCAATGAACAAAAACTATGAATCCTAGACAAAATGGAAGACTAAGCTATTGAAATGAGAAATTGAGAGGCAAATTTGAGGGGCCATTTGCTTGAGCACAAGCCAACTATTTATATCATTTCCATTTACCCAAAGGTAAAAACCAAATTGATCTCTTAAACCATAAATAATGCCAAAACACTATTCTAGGGAACCAGAATCATTAATGCAAGCCAAAGGTGGTGAAAAAAGATTGTAAACATTGAAAATTTTACGTGAGTCGCGTTAAAAGAGCATTCTGGAAAACCCATGAAGGACCTCCCCCACGTGAGACCAAATTTCATATTGATTTGGTTACAGGACTGGAGCCTATCTCATGTGCACCATATAGGATGACCACACCTAAGCTATGTGATTTCAAGTTATAGTTAGAGAGACTTCTTAAGAAATGTCTAATCCATCCTAGTGTATCTCCTTGGGGTGCACGAGTGATCTTTGTAAATAAAAAGGATGGATCTCTATGTTTTTTTGTGGACTACAGGAAGCTGAAAAAAGTAACGATAAAAAAGTAGCTGAATCAAACTGGATCTGGAAACAAGTTGGAATTGCAAGCTGTTGGAATTGGAAGCAAGCTATAATTTTGCCTTCGCATTGTCTTCTCTTTTATCCTTGAAGCTTTTGCAGTTCTTATGATGTACATGCATCAGTGCAAGGTTGGCCGTAGATAACTCATCATCCTTATTTTTAATTACATATGAGCAATTAAAAATTTTGGAAAGCACTCAGGGTGAATGAAAATTCAATGAAGGCTTCAACTAGAAGATGAGAGCACATGTACAGGATCTTGGAAGGAATTTTCCATGCACTGACTTCTTCACGGGCTGCATTCAAAACAAGAGGATGAAGCCTTTGTGCCGGAAGCTTTTGCAACTATGAGATCTAGATCTGGATCTGCATATGGATTTGCATCTGCATCTACATCTAGATATGGATCTGCACCTGCATAACAAACTTTGGCAACTGGACTATGGATGGAAAAGATGCAACTCAAATAATTCCACTGCTTTTAATATTCATGCATGAGTGAATTTTCTCTTGCTCTGGATTTGTCTATCAATTAAGTAAGAGGTTTCGAGCCTAGATCCATGTCTCTAGTATCTACAAATTTAGAAGTGATGCATGACTCTGTTGTGCTTTCTTTTCATCTTTCTTCACCATAGCTTTGCCTATCTTTTTCTAAACAATTCTTTTTCTTCTTATTTGACTGGAATTCTTCAAAACTGGTGCAGATTTGGATAATCCTTCAAATTCGAAGGAAATATTCAATGTATTGGAGATTGATATAAGTTCCTTTTCTTTTGAAAAACACCTGCAATGAATTCCTTAGCACCTGTAACACTTATGCAAACAATTATGCAGACAAATATCGCCCTCCTTCAAAGCATGCACCAAATTTGGAAGCTTTTAGCCTTGTTGCCACCTTTCCTGAGCAAAAACCTTTTTCAAATGTGTTGTTTCCACCTTGCCTCAGAAAAATCCTTCTTCAAATGTCTTGCTTCCACCTTTCCTGAGAAAAATCCTTCTTCAAATGGGGCAGACTTTTCCTCTGGGCTGCAATTCTTTACCTGTGAATTAAATAATTCACCCATATGGCAGTCGATGCTTATATAACCCTCAGCAATTCTATAATTAATAATTTCCCTTCCTATTCTTGGAAATTAATTAATTAAAAAATCATTCTTCTCTCTTTAAAAATAGCATGTTTAAGGACAGCCATCCAATAAATTAAATTAATCCAATTTAATCCTTCACACTTCACTTCACTTAAGCTTCACAGTGTGCTTTAACCTTAGCCACTGAAAATAGGAATTAATATAATCATTTAATACTTTAAAAAGTATTAATTGCCACTAAAAATAGGAATTAATATAATCATTTAATACTTTAAAAAGTATTAATTCCTTCTCAGAAGGGGTTGCATTAAATAAATTAAATTTATTTAATTTTGGAATTCTATTTTTAAATTCCTTTTGTCCACTTCCCTTTGCTTTTGTTGACATTTCCACAAGCCCTGGTACCAAAATTGGGTGAATAAATATTAACAAATATTTATTTAATGCATTATTATTCACCCAAGATGGGTTGCACTTTTTGGAATAATAGAATTATATTTTTAAGAATTTATGACAATGGGATTTTTTACCCTGCAAGGCAGCGCCGGAAATCCCAAGATCCACATAAGTGATTTGACTTTGACAATAAGATTATTTACCCTGTAAGGTAGGCAATAAAATCCCCGTGATTTCACTTAAGTCACTTTTCTTTTATTTCACCATGGGAATTTTTATCCTGTAAGGCAGGCAATAAATTCCCGCCTGCCTGCTACCTCTAATTTTCCCACTGCAACTTAAGTGAATTTTATATCAAGGGAAAAAGTACCCTGCAAGGCAGGCAATAAAAATCCCACCTGTCTACTACTTTTATTTTTTCCCACTGCAGCTTAAATCCTTTGTTTTCCAAAAAATGCGTCCAAACCCCGTAGGGGCTTTTCTGTGCACAACTTTACTTTTTCCCAGTGATCCAGACCTTCTATGGTGACTTCCTCCAGGCATAATGTGCATATATGTTCTCCAGCTTCTCCAGGCTAAGAATCGGGCCTTACCCGGGAAAAGGAATTTTTCTAGAGAAATTTCACAGAAAATGAAACGGAACAACACAAAAAACACAAAAAATTTACCAAAAGTCACAAATAAAGCCCAAAACTTATTCCTAATTAAAAATCCTTCTGGTACAAGGGAATAATGATATGTTCGATCGTAACAGAGTTAAAAACAAAGTGCAAATAGCCTCATACGGGGCTCAAAAATAATTAAAATACAAATTTCCCACAAACAAATCTCGACGACAAAATATAAACAATTTTGGGGCATCCTGGGTATTTGGTGAAAAAGTCTAATATGGCTCTTTGGGAATATCGTAACACAATACAAGAACTTTCAAGCAATAAATACAAAAAACAACCCATTATTTTAAAATTACAAAAAAAAAATCGGATAGGGTAGCCACAGATTTCAAGATGAAATCTGAGGGGACACCAGTTGGCTCCGTTTGTGGGCATCTTTTTCTCTGTCAGATATGCCCTAAGGTAAAAGCCTCCCTCATCAACCACGCAGTGCATCAAGTTTCATGGGTTCACATTTTTGGGCATTTGTTAAAGGCCAAGTCAAAAACTTCACAACTTGCCTTCTTAAGTTGCGTAAACACATCCTCAAGTTCTGTAATTATGGCTAATCATACATACAGGTTTTAACCTGCTTATCATGTCAGAAAACCTTTAGTTATTTGCTTCTATTGTTGGCCCAACGCCACTCTTAACTCAATTCCATCCAGGTAGGCATACCAACCAGAGTCTTCCAAATCACATCTCATTTCATCATTATAGGTCACTTTCCTGGCTTGACTTACAAATTTGGCTGGGCATTGCCCTTAAGATCATGTCTCTTATCATCGCGCCGACCTTATCATACGCCTCCGGTCTTGTCCTCTTATGTTCTCCTTGGAGCCTTCCTGTCAAATACTCTTGACAAGTCACTTATCCTCTTCATCTTATCAGGTTCATCCAGGACCTTCTCTCTATGGCAAAGTAAGTCGACATCCAAATTCTTCTGTTCACAGATATCAAGGGTCATTTTATGAGGAAGAACCATATGCACACCTACTTCATGAGTCAGGTACATAGGGTCTAGTGCCTTATTAAAACTTTTCCCCTAAGCTTGCTCCTTTAACTCTAAACCCTTGGGTAGTTTTTTTACCTTTTGGTTGGAATACTCCACTATTTTCATCATAACCTGGATCAGCTTTTCCTTTGATTGCTTTGTCATGGTGGTGATTTACTCCCTTCAACATGCAGACATGTTGATGTTTGTTCAGGGCTCTAGGGTGTAGACCATCAGGACCACTTTATAGGTTCCTTGTCTGAATATGGATGGTGGTCTATCTGGATTCCATAGTACAGCTATGACTACCAAAGAATTTTCCTTGGAGTCTTGATTTATTGGAATGAAGTCAATAGAGAAGGCTATGAAATCGAATGTGGCAGAAAGTTTTATCTCTGTAACACTCCAGCTTATCTCTTTTGACTTGATTTTTCCCTCGAACCTACTTTACCAGAATTTCAGCATCTCCTTGATGCTTTGAGGATTTTTACTCCTTTCTTTTTAGCTTGCTCAAGCTTCCTAGCAGCAAGGTTTCATACTCCGCTGTATTATTGGTGTTCTCAAATATTTCTTGTGGGAGTATGGAAATACCTCATGATCTGGAGATCATTAGTAGAGTGCCAGCTCTGATCCAAAAGAACAACAAGTGCCTTTAATGTTCCAGAGTCCAAACTTTTTCTTCTTCTTTTTTTGGCTTTGGCTCTGGTCAAATTTTTGGCTCTGGAATATTTTTATTCATTTCCAAGAAATAGACCCCATGGTTAGATTCTTGAAAAAGAATCTGAGATCTAGGATCCTCAGATTTTGTAATCCATGTACCTAGATTTATTTTTCAGGCTCCAGCATAGACTCTGGTTAAGCCCTTTGATAAGAATGTGTGCCATAGGACCAGTCCATCTTTACTTCTCCTCCCAGCTCTTTTCAAAAGTTTCTACTCATACAACATCCCATAGGAGACCCTGAGGAATATCTGCAACTATGATTGTCATCTTTAATCTCTTCTCAGGAAAAGCTGCCAAAACAACTTGCACATCTTTGAAGCTTCTGATTAAAGGGACTCCCCATCTCTCCATGGAGTAGCAAAGGTTTTTATGGTCTTCGTTAGGGTAAGCCCAAGACTACGCCATCCCCAACTTTAGCTAGGCATGATATTGTCAGAAGCACCTGAATCTAGAATGCAATCCTCTTAACTTGAAACCATTAAGCAATAAGGAGACATAGAAATTTTCCACCCTGCCAGAAGATGGTGAGGGTTTAACAAAGTGTTGTTTTGTAGGATCATCTTTAGGCTTAGGCAAAAGGCCTTTTGTGTATTAGATTGTCCTGGTGATTGTACATATTTGGGCTCAGGAAAGGCTCTCAGTATTCAGCTTCTGACGTTTGAACTCATTTAACATGATCAATAATGTCAAAAGAAGAAATAGATTCAGAACTGAGCCGCTTTCTATGGTTGAGATGAAGAACTCGCATGCTTACTTCCAAGAGCTAAGGAAGAGGCAAAGGGATCCCCTTCTTTGTTCGTCAGCTAATGCCTCAACTTGGCGAGTTTGTGATCTTGTAAGTATTGCATATGTATGACCATGATCATCTTAGTGAAGTTTCTCATCGTCATGTTCAAATTTGTAGTTCAGGTAATTAATGTTGGAGTCACCAGCAGGTTCTATAAAATCATCATCCTCGAGCTGATCAGCGTCAGCTTCCTAGTCTTCTTCATTCATCTCCACGTTGTTTCTGGGAGCAGCTTCAATTGTTAATCTTTGGGAACATAGGTCAAATGCGATTCTGGTTGTTGTTGAAATTGTGAGCAGGGGCAATATTGTTACCTTGAGCCATTTGAGCCATTGTTTCTTCATCTGCATCATCCTCATTACCCTAACTTTTGCAATAGTGAATCAAATGTAGAGGTAGAAGATGAACTTTCGAACTCTAGAAGTGTTGCTATTTATCTTTCTAGCCATGATGAGATCGTCTTCAGATTCAACCGCCATGTTCTGGGCTGCTAACAAGTCAGTAGGACATGCTCTTTGTAGTTGATAGCTTCTTTAGGAAGCCCTAAAGAATTGACTGAAGAATTTTTTAATTGCGCAGTTTTCATTCAGAGAAGCAGAAGCCAGAATTTTATACAGTAATCTTTGGAATTTTGCAATAAAATCCCGCATGTGCTCATGTGGTTCCTTCTTTAGCTAAGTCAGTTGATGCTTATCAATGTGCCAATCTTCAGTTGGTTTGAATTTTTTCTGGGAATGCATCCCACATAGTACTCTGTTTCCCAGTTAGATATATGGTGCCAGGAACTAGCCGGTAGAACCATTCTCCAGCCAAGTCATGTAGAGTCTCTATGAAGAGTCTGACAGATACATCTTCATGTTCGACTGCAAGCACTCCACAGGATATGAAAAACGTAGCCAATGTGATCATCTGGATTCTTCACTTTCCATCTCCAAAGAATTTTAGAAAATTCTTTCTCATCCCTTTAGGTAGATCATGCATAGGAGGATTCAGATTCAAAGGTCCAAAGGCTACACCCCATGGAACAGGTGCTGCAGGGGCAAGTGGCCGATTATGCACATGAAAGGAGCACGTCTTCTTTGAGAATAGACTTGATGAATAATTCCAGCTGCTCAGATTATGCTGAAGATGATCCTGTGATCTGGATGCGTTTGCACTCTTCTTCTTGGTGAAAGACTATATCTGCGTACTTCTAACTTGAAGGAGGATGATTAAAATTGAATTGCTCATGTAGTCGAAATAAATGATCAGTCCTTCCTTACGCCTTCACAGATTGGGTGAACAGATGTTCATCCAGGTTGAGATTTGTATGGAAACACTCAACATGATCTTCAATAGATAAGCTCTGATCTGTAAAAATAGCTTGTTCACCAAGTGGAGTTGCCAAAATCTGTTGGCTAGATTTTCTGCATAGCACAAAACCTAGGCAGTCATGAGATAAATCTCCCTCATTTAACCGGTGAGGATCCCGTGTCAGATTTGTCAATTTAAGTATACTAATATCTAAATGGGGTTTTACTTTAACTACTTAGTTCATGAACCATAACTGAACAATTCTGCAGCAAGTAAGCAGCTGTTTAAAGAAAGGAAAAAGTTATAGAAGAAGGTAAGTTACATAAACACATAGAAGAAATGGGGAAGATGTGCGTCCCAATTAGTAGATGGTAGAGCTTATTACATGCACATAAAAGAATCTAATAGGTATAAACACATAATTCTAAAACAAAGGCAACTCTAATCCAGATCTAAAATAACACAAAATTTATTAAGAGATCTAAGATTAAAAGCAAGAAACACAGTACACCGTGATACTCTAGATCTAGATCTAAAATAACACAAAGTTTATTAAGAGATATAAGATTAAAAGCAAGAAACACAGTACACTGTGACACAAAGTTCTCTTGAAACCTGCTCCTTTGTATTCCTTTGCTCCAAGTGGCTCTCAGGGGTTCAACACAAAGTCTAGAACACAAGATTGCTTCTTACAAATTCTGATCATTAACCCGAAGGTTCTTCCTCTACTTATAGAATGTAGAGGGGCAATTACAAGCTGGAAGCTTTAGTTGAACTGGCACATGTGGAAGTCGGAAAAGAAACAACTGGCAATCTTCCTCCTGGAATTCCTCTTTGCGTGACATGTATGATTTGCAACTGAAAATAGAACCTTTTATTTTGCACATGCCACCTATCTCCAAGTAATTGACTTCTTCAAGTAATGGCTTTTAAACCAATCACTTAAGTTGTATAATTTAATTGATCGCTCAATTACTTTTTCATAGGAAAGAAGAAGGAAGAGGAAAGCTGACTTTGTCGGAGGAAAGAAGAAGGAAGAGGAAAGCTAACTTTGTCGGAGGAAAGAAGAAGGAAGAGGAAAGCTGACTTTGTCCTTTTTCATGTCTGCATACAGCTAATTCAAACTGGATCTGGAAGCAGCTGGATCTGGAAACAAGCTGGAATTGCAAGCAGTTGGAATTGGAAGCAAGCTGGAATTTTGCCTTCGCATTGTCTTCTCTTTTATCCTTGAAGATTTTGCAGTTCTTCTGTTGTACATGCATCAGTGCAAGGTTGGCCGTAGATAACTCATCATCCTTATTTTTAATTGCATATGAGCAATTAAAAATTCTGGAAAGCACTTAGGGTGAATGAAAATTCAATGAAGGCTTCAACTGGAAGATGAGAGCACATGCACAGGATCTTGGAAGGAATTTTCCACGCACTGACTTCTTCACGGGTTGCATTCAAAACAAGAGGATGAAGCCTTTGTGCCAGAAGCTTTTGCAACTATGAGATCTGGATCTGGATCTGCATATGGATTTGCATCTGCATCTGCATCTGCATCTAGATATGGATCTGCACCTGCATAACAAACTTTGGCAACTGGGCTATGGATGGAAAAGATGCAACTCAAATAATTCCACTGCTTTTAATCTGCACGCATGAGTGAAGTTTCTCTCCTGCTTCTGGATCTGTCTATCAATTCAGCAAGAGGTTTCGAGCCTAGATCCGTGTCTCTAGTATCTACAAATTTAGAAGTGATGCATGACTCCGTTGTGCTTTCTTTTTCATCTTTCTTCGCCATAGCTTTGTCTATCTTTGTCTGAACAATGTCTTTTTCTTCTTATTTGACTGGAATTCTTCAATACTGGTGCAGATCTGGATAATTCTTCAGATTTGGAGGAAATATATGCAATGTATTGGACATTGATATAAATTCTTTTTCTTTTGTAAAGCACCTGTAATGAATTCCTTAGCAATTTATCCAGACAAAAATGGCCAAATGAATAGTGAATTTTAAGTAAAAGATCTGCACTCCTTCAAAGCCTGCTGCCCCAAATTTGGAAGCTTAATTTGCACATAAAGAGAGCATGAATCCTTTCAACAACACCTGAGTAACATCCTGTCTAAACAAATGCAGACAAAGTTTCCACCTTTCCTGAGCAAAATCCTTGGAAGCTTTTATGCCTTGTTTCCACCTTGCCTGAGCAAAATCCTTCTTCAAATGGGGGCGCACTTTTCCTCTTGGCTGCAATTCTTTACCTGTGAATTAAATAATTCACCCATATGGCTGCCCATGCTTATATAACCTTCACAATTCTATAATTAATAATTGCCCTTCCTAATTAAAGGCAATTAATTAATTAAAAATCATGCTTCTCTCTTTAAAAATAGCATGTTTAAGGACAGCCATCCAATAAATTAAATTAATCCAATTTAATCCTTCACACTTCACTTCACTTAAGCTTCACAGTGTGCTTTGACCATAGCCACTGAAAATAGGAATTAATATAATCATTTAATACTTTAAAAAGTATTAATTCCTTCTCAAAAGGGGCTGCATTAAATAAATTAAATTTATTTAATTTTGGAATTCTATTTTCCAATTGATTTATGTCCACTTCCCTTTGCTTTTGTTGACTTTTCCACAAGCCTGGGTGCCAAAATTGGGTGAATAAATATTAACAAATATTTATTTAATGCATTATTATTCACCCAAGGTGGGTCGCACTTTTTTGCATAATAGAATTCTATTTTTAAGAATTTCTGACAATGGGATTTTTTACCCTGCAAGGTAGCGCCGGAAATCCCATGATCCACTTAAGTGATTTGACTTTGACAATGGGATTATTTACCCTGCAAGGCAGGCAATAAAATCCCGTGATTTCACTTAAGTCACTTTTCTTTTATTTCACCATGGGAATTTTTACCCTGCAAGGTAGGCAATAAATTCCCGCCTGCCTGCTGCCTCTAATTTTCCCACTGTAGCTTAAATGAATTTTATATCACGGAATTTTATATTAAAAAAGTACCCTGCAAGGCAAACCTGCCTGCTGCTTCTATTTTTCCCAATACAATCCCACCTTGCCTGTTGCTTTTATTTTTCCCACTGCAGCTTAAATCCTTTGTTTTCCAAAAATGCGCCCATCCCCGCAGGGGCTTTTCTATGCACGACTTTACTTTTTCCCAGTGATCCAGACCTCCGATGGTGACTTCCTCCGGGCATAATGTGCGTATATGTTCTCCAGCTGCTCCAGGCCAAGAATCGGGCTTACCCGGTAAAGAAATTGTTCCAGAGAAATTTCACAGAAAACGAAACGGGACACCACAAAAACATGAAAAATTGCCAAAAGTTACAAATAAAGCCCAAAACTTATTCCTAAGTTAAAATCCTTCTGGTACATAGGGAATAATAACATATTCGCTCATAACAGAGTTAAAACGGAGCGCAAATAGCCTCATACGGGGCTCAAAATAATTAAATACAAATTTCCCGCAGACAAATCCCGATGACAGAATAAAACAATTTTGGGCATCTGGGTATTTGGCGAAAAGGGCTAATATGGCTCTTTGGGATTATCTTGACGCAATACAAGAACTTTCAGGCAATAAAAACAACAAAACGACCCATTATTTTAAAAGTACGAAAAAATTTCGGATAGGGTAGTCACATATTTCAGGATGAAATATGGGGGACACAAGGAACAATCCCTCACAGAATCGCAACAGTAGAAAACTAATATACAAAAAATATTACAGATCTCAAATAGGAAAGTGCAGAATAAAAATAACACACTAAAAAGAGACATTATTTAACATGGTTCACCCAATTTGGGCTATGTCAACCAAGAATCACTTGCTCAGATTTTATTACAATCCACTGCTCTGTCAATACAATACCCAGATCTATTTGGAGCTATGCTTAACAAACTCTTTAGAATTCACACCCAAATTTAGACACGTCTGCAATGTTACATCAACCCTACCATATGCACAAAACCACATAAGTAGACAATTGCTTAAGCAATTTTATAAAATTTTAGGTCAATTAAAACCATGGGCCAAAACCATCTCATAAACTTATGGGTCAAAAATCCCACCCATATGAGAAGAGCACATTTTTTTTAGGTCCAAACCCCCTGATGAGACAACTATGGAAAGTGTATAGTACTCTTAATGTATAGTCTTCAACATTTTCACACGTGCAAACAGGCTCCACAACCTAAAAATATCCCACTTCAAGACTAGTTTTCCTCTGAGCAAGCTTCTTAACCCTTCATTTTCGTCTGTTTAGAACAAAAAAAGCTAAACACAGCATCAGTTTCTCCCTTATGACCACCTTGGTCATCATGTCTACAGGATTCTAACTGGTATGAATCTTCTCTAACTTCAACTTCTCTTCCTCCAAATTTATCCTGATAAAATGGTACCTAAGTTGTATATGCTTTGTCTTAGAGTGGAAATAAGAGTTCTTAGCTAGGTGTATAGCACTCTTGACTATCACTATGTAGCTTTCCTTCCTCCTGATTATGCCCCAACTCCTCAAGTAATTGTTGTAGCCAAATCATATCTTTTCTTGCCTCTGTGGTAGCAACATACTTAGCCTCCATGGTTAACAAAGCCACCAACTTCTGTAGTCATGAAATCGAGCTCACTACTGTCCCACCTACAGTGTAAATATAACTTGTCATGTTCTTCTTGCTATCTACATCTCTAGCCATATCTGAATCTACATAACCACGCAAAGTTGTGTCTGATTCACTGTAGCACAAAACTGTCCCCATGGTACCTCTCAAATACCGAAGGATCCACTTTACTATTTGCCAATGATCTTTCCCTGGATCACACATAAATCTACTCACAGCTCCCACTACATGGTCAATATCAGGACTAGTGCACACCATGGCATACATCAAGCTGCCAACCGCTGATGAGTAAGGTACCTTAGACATTTGGTTTCTCTCCTACTTTTTCTTAGGACACAACTCCTTTGATAACTTGAAATGGTCCTATCAAAGAATTCCCAAACCGGTTTAGGATCTTGCATATTAAAACTTTCCAAGACCCTTAATGTACTCTTCCTAAGATAAATTGAGTTTATGTTCCTTCCTATCCCGAGATATCCTCATATCAAGGATTGGTTTGGATGCCCCCAAATCCTTCATAGCAAAGGATTCACTTAGTTGGCTTCTTGAGTACTTTTATTTCCTGCATGTTTTTACCTGCAACCAACATGTCATCCACATACAAACACATGATAATATAACTACCATCCTCAAATTTATTTGAATACTGCGCAATGGTCATAAAGGCATCTCATATAACCTTGCTCTATCATGAAGCTATCAAATTTCTTATACCATTGACATGGAGTCTGTTTCAAACCATACAAGCTCTTCTTCAGCCTTTTCACACCATCTCCTCTTTATCTTTTACCTCATAGCCCTCTGGCTAATGCATATATAGATCCTCCTCTAAATCACCATGGAGAAATGCAGTCTTTACATCAAGATTCTCTAAGAGAAGGTCTTCTGCTAAAAACTATTCCAAGAACAATTCTAATAGAATTCATTTTTTTCTCCAGGAGAAAAAATCTCATCAAAATCTATACATTTTTTCTATGCAAACCCCTTATACCACCAATCATTCCTTGTATCTTTTCTTTCCTCCTTCCACTTTGACTCTGTACACCCACTTGTTCTGTAATGCTCTCTTTTTCTTCGGGTAGCTTCACCAAAACCCATGTTTGGTTCTCCCTGATATCTTGATGTTCCTCATCCATGGCTTGCTCCCACTTCTTCCTAACATCTACCTACATTTCTTCATCAAAGCTCTCTGGCTCTCCACTTTCAGTGAGTAATAAATAATAAAGAGAAGGAGAAAAATGTTCAGGTCCTCTTCTTACTATAGAAGACCTCCTCAATATAGGAGTTTGGGGTTTCCTGTTGAGGAGGTTTTCTGAACTGATTTATGTGTCACTTTCCCATCCAGAAGATCCTCTACCACTGTATATTTTTTTCTTGGATTCTTCCCTATTTTCTTACAACTGCTGCTTATACATGACTTTCTCATTAAAGACCACATCCTTCCTATAGAATGATTTTCTTTTCCTTAATACTCCAACATTTATATCCAAATTCATCACCACCATAACCAATGAAAGTACACTTTTTCTGATTTAGCATTTAGCTTATTCCTATCATCCTTGTCTATAAGAGAAAAAGACCTCACATCCAAAGACTCTAAAGAAATGTATAATCAACTTTCTTACCATACCAAGCCTCCTGTCAGGTATGTCTCCATCAAAGGCACTTAACTAGTCCTCTATTTATAAAGTACACAATTGTGCTCATTGCTTCTACCCAAAAAGAAAGAGGCATTTCCTACATGTAACCTCATGCTCCTAGAATGTTTCCATTATTGTTTTTGTTCATCCTTTCTAACACATCATTCTGATGCAGAGTTCCTAGTAACCATATTTTACCTACAGATTCCATTCTTAGAACAATAATTATCAAATTGCTTGAGATGTTTTTCAATAGGACAAAGTGGGAGGTGCGATGGATGGAAGGCGATAAGGTATCAGTTTAGAATGGGTAATTTTTTTTCAAATTTCAAATGTTGCAAACAACCATTTTGTCCTATTTTCTATCTATGACTTGGTGGGGTGTGAAGAAATAATTTGTGGGCCATGGGACTATCGCAAGCTCTTCAGAAATGACTGGGACCTAGAGCCGTTGTCTCAACTAGAGATTTCAAAGGAAGAAATGGAAGCTCCTCAATCAAAACCAACCCTGTTCAGTCAGAGTTCATCTCTGTTTCTCTGGAGGACTCGATCCACCATACATCTCAAATTTCCCTTCTTGGTTAAATGAGCTATAATAGCTTGGCAAATTTGTGGGTCATCGTCTGATGATAGATGGGCATTCGTAACTGGTGTGACATCTAATGGGGGAAGTGGTCTATGTATCTAGTGTTCTTGATGATAAAGGCTTCTTCTTAGTGATTTTCCAGAGTCAAGCACAAAGGGATGATTCTTTCAATGAAAGGAAAGACTTCGTCTTCACATAGTCTAGGATTCACCTGCGTGAGTGGTCTACCCACTTCAATCCAGAACAAGCTGATATGGAAGGCATCCACATTTGTATTCAGTTGTAATCTCTCCCTAGTGAGTTTTAGTCTCTGAATACCCTAACTAAAATTTTCTCTATCCTGGGTCACGTTATTCGCATAGATCTGGTTACTTTGGAAGGCACTCTATCTTCTTTTTTCCAGGATCTGCATCTCTCTAGATTCTTCCAAGAAACTACAAGAGTTTATAGTTATCTCTTCCCCTGTGGGGAATGGGTCCAAAAAGTTGACTACGAGGCGGTCTCTGACTATTGTTTCTGTTGCAAATAGCTGAGACATTACCAGAAAGCGTGTAAAAAACCCCTCCACTTCTAGTGTTATTGTTTGGAAAAAAATGCTTTTCCAGTCTGTAGTTTCACAGGTCTCTAACCCACAGCCCCCCAAAAAGGTCTCTTCTACTGCACAGGCCTCCTCTGGTAAAGCACTTGACCTAGAACCTTTGGATCTCGCCCCAAGCACCATCTCTCTAGTCAAAGAAACAGTGTTAGTGGTTCAATACTTTACTTGTGATCTTTCTTTATTCCATGAGGGGCATCGCTTTGGGGCTTGGAGCGGATGCGGTTTCTCTATAAAAGTGGGGTCAATGAGAAGGAGGAATCTAATTTCCTCCAAAGAAGGTGTTTCTGGGGAGTTTTTCAATGTTCTGGAAGAGGAAACTTAGTTAATCCCCTTTAAAACTGATCTGCAAAGCCCTATTCTTCTGACTCCAACCATTCTCAATATGGACTTGGGCCCAAAAGCTCCTCCAGAACATCCCTCTAAAGACTCTCAATCCCTTAAGGAGGTCGCAGCCAATTGACAACTGCAACTTCACTCTTTTTTCCCATCTTCAAGTAGGAGAGGCACATCCTCTCTAAAGAAAAGATTATTTTATTCTCATGGAACGTTAGGGGACTCTAATCCACTAACAAACAACATCTTCTCAGATGCTATGCTACAGATTTTAATGCTTCTATTTGTTTTATTCAAGAAACAAAAATGTCAAAAGTGGATTGTTTGAATGGTTGGTTTCACAAATGGAAAGGTTGGGAAGGAATCTTTGTTGATGTTGTTGGTGCCTTAGGCGGTTTGGGTGTTCTATGGAAGACCAGTAACTGTAGTGTTGAGCTTCTCTCTGAAAATCCTAACTTTATTTGGTGCAAGGTTTTCCTGAAGCATTTAGACGAATCATTTTTTCTCTGCAATGTGTATGGCCCAAATAATCCCATCAAAAAATGGGAAACCTAGTCTGAAATTCAGGATGTGCTTGGCTCTGCCTCGGACTCTAAGATCATTATTGTAAGGGATTTCAATGCCACACTTTTAGATAAAGATAAATGGGGAGGTATTCAATGGTAGCCTCACTTTTAGGCTGACTTCATCACCTTCATGGAATCTGATAAGTTAGTTGATGTGGAACCCTTCTCGGGTTGGTTCTCTTAGAACAACCAGTGCCCGAGGTTTAGCTTTATGGCTATTTAGCTTGATAGATTTTTGATTTCTAAAGAATGGCTTCAGCATAATTTCCTTCTCAAATGTTCTGTCAATGCTCTTTCCAATTCTGATCACTTTCCTTTATCCCTCAACATCCTTTTCAACCTTCTACCTCACCACTCCCCTTTCAAATTCAAATCCATGTGGATGTAGGATCCCTCCCTCTGGTATCTTATTAAAACTTGGTGGGCTTCCTCAATGGTGTCAAATACTTAGATATTTATCATGTCTAAAAAACTTTCTTTTCTCAAAGCTCATCTGATCGAATGGAACACCTCCAACTTCAAAAACATTTTTCAGGAAAAATTATGAGTTGAGAATGAAATCTGAACCCTAAATGAATCAGTATTTAGATTCGGTATGCGTCAGGAAGACTTTCTCAAAGAAAAATATCTACTTAGTGAACTGGGTGACCTCATTTTAAAAGAAGAAACCTTTTGGAGACAGAAGTCACATGAAGTCTGGTTGGATGAAGGGGAAAAAAACACTAAATTATTCCATGCATTGGTTAAATCTAGAAGAAGTGTAAACTACATCTCCTCCCTGAAGATGGAGGATGATTCGTTTATTTCCTCCCAACCCCATATTACAGTCGATTTTGTGTCTCACTTCAAAAAAAAATTGAATGGTGACAGTGTCTCCTCTTTGGACGCTTTTCTTCCATTCTTAGCACAAATTCCAAAGTTGATTGATGTCATTGATAATGATAATCTCCTTTCCCCCTTTTCCAAGGAGGAAGTTTACATGGTCATTTTCTCTATGCAAAGGGACAAAGCACTCAGTCTGGATGGTGTTCCTGCTTCCTTTTTCCAAGATTTTTGGGATGTCATTGGAGATAACATCTGGCTTACTTTGGAGGAATCTTGTCGCTCTGGTAAGATGCTTGGAGCCTTGAATCACATCTTAATTTGCATGTTTCCTAAAAATTCTGCAGGTGAGAAATTGGATGAATTTCATCCTATATCCTTGTGTAACACTTCGTGTAAAATTATTTCAAAAGACATTGCTTCCAAAATGAGCCCCCCTTCTTCATAAACTTGTTACACATGAACAGAGTGGGTTCATTCCTGGGAGATCCATCATGGATGGTATCATCATCTCGCATGAGTTAATTCATACTCTTCACTCTTCCTCGCGTTTAGACATAATGATTAAATTGGACTTTAGTAAAGCCTATGATTGCATCAATTGGAGGTTCCTTCTTAAATCTCTTCAAGCTATGGGTTTTAGTATCCGTTTCTGCGATTGGGTCTTCAAATGTATTTCTTCTCCGAGCTTCTCCATTTTGGTTAATGGTTCAGCAGAAGGTTTCTTTAGTAGCAGTAGAGATTTAAGGCAAGGGGGACCCTCTCTCTTCATTTCTCTTTATCCTTGTCACTGAAGATTTGAGTCATGGTATCAAATCGGTGATTAGTGTTGGCTCCCTTACAAGTATATCCATCACCATCAATCTGCCTCCCCTCTCATACCAACAGTTCACGGATGACACCTTTATTTTCAGCCAAGCTTCTATCCCAGAAGCTCATAGCCTGTCCTATATTCTGAATTCTTATTCACAAGCATCTAGTCAGGTAATCAACTTTCATAAATCTGTTATCTTCTTTTTCAATGTCTCTCCTCATTTCAGCACAGAATCAAGAAAACTCTGAGTTTTGCAGTGGGTGCACTTCCTCATAAATATTCAGGAATTCCACTCTTTTATGGTAAAGGTAAGGCTAATCTCGAGGAAGATCTCCTCAAATCTCTCTCGTCGAGATTTCATTCTTGGAAAGGGAAATGGTTGTCTCTGGCTGATAAAGCTCTTCTGATTAATATTGTCCTCCTAGTTGTCCCTATCTACATGTTCTCGGTTTTTTTGATCCCCAAATCAGTCCTAAAAAAAATTTAAAAGATCGTCAGATCCTTTTTTGTGGAAGGGGAACAACAAAGACATAAATTTTGACTTGGTTAATTGGGAAACTGTCAAACTTCCCAAATCCTTAGGTAGTTTGGGAATAGTGGACCTTGCTCTTCAAAACTCTGCTCTAGGTGTGAAACTTGTTTGGAACTTTTTATCGGATGCCAAGAGGTTGGTTTTTCAAGTTCTCTCCCATAAATATCTAGAGGCTAGCCATCCTGGTCATTTTCTCTCTAGCACTGAACTCCCCAAAGGGTCCCCCATTTGGAACTTCATTTGTAACTCTAGATTTCTAATCGCGGACTCGGTTTCCTAGCAGGTCAACAATGGTAGGTTGACTAATTTTTAGGAGGATACCTGGAATGGACATCCACCATTGAATCTTATTCCCAATCTCAATATAATTATGAATGTCTATAGGGCCTCTTTGGGCAACACTATCACTAATTTTGTTCACAGACATCCTGATGACTCGCCTTCTTGGCTTTGGAGGGATATCACCACCCCTGGAGCTTCCCCTCTCAAGACATCCTCTTTCATGGAGGGTATTTCATCCAAAATGGCTTCCTTTAAAGATAGCGAGGACCATTTAATTTGGCTTGGAGATTCTACTGGTTCCTATTCTGTGAAATAAGGATATGCAAAGCTTATTTCCATGTCTGGTAAAGGAACTCCATGTTCTTACGGCTGGTGAAATCCCTCTATCTTACCCAAAGTATCTTTGTTTAGCTGGATTTTTCTTACAACGAAAATCCTCACTCAGCTACACAAAAGATCTTGGGGATTTACCAATCCTTCTAAATGTGTTCTTTGTGGGGAAGCTGAGGAGGATATTGATCATCTTCTCCTCTTCTGCTCTTTTTCTACTAAGAGTTGGAACTGGATTTTAGCTAAGATTCATCTAGCTTGGGCTCCGTGTAACAATATCATTGATACTCTCCTTTCTTTTCCCAAGATGGGACAAGTGAGATCCCTCAGTTCTATTTGGGCCATAGCTCCTTTCTTCCTATTTTGGCACATTTGGTGGGAGCATAACTTGTGTCTTTTCCATGAGCAGTCTTCTAAATTGCCCAGTTTTTCTTGCCAAATTAAAAGTGGCCATCTCTGAAAAAGTTGGTAAAAATAGCCACAATAATCCTCTTTTCTCCTCACATGATGTTTTGATTAGGAAATCTTAGCCCCTCATTAAAATTCCCTAGCTCTGGTTCTATCATCAAACGTAGCCTCTCCCAAGTGGAGAAATTAATGAAAAGGAGTGTTAAATGGAGGCCTCCCCCTTTGGGATCTTGGAAATTGAATTTCAATGGGGCCTCTAAGGGTAAATCTTGGTAAATCTAGTGTCACCTCCATCCTCAGAAGAGATAAAGGTTTTCTTATTTCAGTTGTCTCTTTCCCCCCTTTGAGACTGTACGTGCAATATGGCCAAAGCTCAAGCACTCCTAGAAGGTGTTAAACTAGCCATCCACTCTAGTTGTGACTCCCTTTTCATTGAAGGGAACTCCTAAATCATCATATAGGCCATTTCTAAATGGATCAGACCCCTCTTGGAAACTTAACCCATTAATTTCCAACATCCTTTATTGGCTCGAGAAACTTAGCAATTGGCACATCACACATTTTTTTTCAAGAAGATAATAATACCGCGGATCTTCTTGTGAACCAAGAAATTGATTATCCTGCCACCATTAAAATTTCTAAAGACGTGAAGGTGTGGCGAGGTCTCCCTTATATCATATCACACGAGTGGTTTGCTTCCCTGTAGAAATGATGCATAGTTCCCCCATGTGAGCATTTCCTGGAAGATTCCACGATGGAATAAATTGATTGCCACCCGGCTTTCTAAAGTCTTTCACTACTCACCCCCACCTCGAAGCTAAATTCATTGAAACTATCCTCGAGGACTCTTTCTGATATCACTTACGCCGAGCCCGCACTAACTCTGATATTATAACAACCTTCATGTCATTTTGTCTCCTACTTCATCTAGACTTGACTATGGTGGAATTTTTTCTAGAAGATGAGATTTATTCGGTGTATAGAGTCGACCTTCATGATGAATTGTTTGAATTTTCTCTCCCCAATCCTCTCATATGGGTGGAGGAAGTCGACAAACAAGATTTGGGGTCTGGCAGGGGTATTCAATGGCTCAGTGGCTAATACCCTAACCTGCTCCACTTCGCTAAAAATGTGAACTCCATGTTCTTATTAGGGAGTCTTGATCACAGGTTTCTCCTAGCGATTGAAATTGATGCTGCTCTGTTTTAAGTGCACTCCGCGATTGATAACTGGAATGATCTCAAAGATCGTATTAGCGAAGCATTTAGTATTATTCTTTGGGAATAAAATCACCATGCGGTAACTCAGTACCATTAATCTCTTTGGTCTCTCCCCTTCTCTCTTGTTCTTCCCTGATGTTGGTTCTTTCTAACATTTTTTATTCTTTCTCCTGCCTCCTTCATTCTTTTGGATGGATGTTTTCATCCCACCCTTCTCTCTTCTTCTTCCACTCTTTTCTTCTCTTTGTATGGTTAGGGCCTCACCCTCCAGTTCATATCTCCGGTAAAAAGTGTTTAATCATTAAAAAACAATAATTATCAAAATCATTGTTGTAATACTCCCCTCCATTATTTTGACCTAAGACATTTTAGCTTAAGAACTATTTCATTCTCTATCAAGGCTTTCCATTTTAAAAAAGTGTCAAATACATCAGATTTGGTTCTAATACAATAAACACAAACTTTTCTTATTACATCATCAATAAAAGTAACATAATAACTTGAACCCGCAAGAGATGATACCTGAGATGGGCCCCCACACATCATAATGCACCAACTCTAACTTACTCTCTTTATTTGTAGGTCCAACCTTCAGAAACCTTACTCACTTTTGTTTCACATATATGTAGTCTTAATAGAACTCCAAACTTGTTTCTGTATATTTGGGAAAATCCTTCTTTGTGATCTCCATACACTTATGGCTCATATGACCGAGCCTATAGTGCCACAATGTTGTATCTACTTCTAGAGCCACAAGATTACAAAACATTAGTGCTATAAGTGGTTAAATACAAGGTTCCAACCTTCTTATCTCTTGCCATCACAAGAACACCCTTGGTAACCTTCCAATAATTTGTTGTAAATATCATAGTATAACCATCACTTCCCAAATACCCTGCCGATATCAAATTTCATCTTAATGTAGGCACATATCTGACATCCTTCAATAGCCAAGTATTCTCATTCTGCATCTTAACTCAAATAGATCATTTTCTAACTATGTTTCAAGGCTCATCATCACCAAGAAAAACATGCCAAAAAATCTCCTTGAACATAATCAATAAAATAATTCCTATATGGAGTAACATGGAAAGAAGCCCCCAAATCTAAAACCCAAGATTTAGTAATATTGTGAAAAGAAAGAATCAAAGCATCTTGACATATATTACCCATTGCCACATTTTTTCCTCCTTGTTTTATTCTTGTTTTTTCTTCATGTCCCAAATCTCCCAACAGTCCTTCTTTGTATGCCTAAACTTTCCACAATTCCAGCATACTATCTTGCTTTTGGATTTTGATGTTTCCTGATCCTTCAATTTTCCATGGCTTTCTCAATTCTTCTATCTCCCTCTAGTTTCCACTATCAAACAATTCCTTGAAGTATAATATTACCTATATCTTTTTCTTCGCATTTCCTCACTTAGAATCACCCCTACAACATCCTCAAACTTCAACTTGAGTTAGCTAGAACCAAGTTGCTTACCGCCCATTCCCAGGCTATTCCAACTCTTGGGTAAAGAGCACAGAATTAACAAATCCCTAACTTCATAAAATTCTATTGTAACCAAAGCTAGCATATTTACAACCGTATTAAAATCATTTAAATGATCTGCTACTAAAACATTCTCATAAATTTTCATATTAAACAACTTTTTCATTAAAAATATCTTGTTAGAGGTAGAGGGGTTTTTAATAAAACTTCCCTAATGCATCCATTGGTTCTTTTGTAGTCTTTTCCTTTGAAACATTAAATAATATTGAAGATGCAAGACACAACAGGATTGTCCCAAGTGCCTTCCTATCGAGTAAAATCTCATTCTGCATCCTTCATGCTCGAGGGTTTGTTCACCTTCTGAGACAATAAAATATAAAGATCCTTCTGATAAAGGTAAGCTTCCATCTACATCTTCCAAAGACTAAAATTATGCCCATTGAATTTATTAACCCTTGATATTCCATCATCTTCCAAAGCTCCAAATCAAGCTAAAACTTTCCCTACGATTCAACACTCAAGCGAAACAAATAAGGATCTAATACCAATTGTTAGGAAATAAGGGATAAAACCTGTGGAACAATCCCTCACAGAATCACAACAGTATAAACTAATAGGAAAAAAAATATTATTGATCTCAAATAAAAGTACAGAATAAAAATAACACAACACAAAGAGATAGTATTTAACATGGTTCATCCTATTTGGGCTATGTCCACCAAGAATCACTTTCTTAAATTTTATTACAAGCCATTGTTTTCTTAATACAATACCTATATCTTTTTGGAGCTATGTTAAAAAAACTCTATAGAGTTCACCACCTGAATTCAGACACATCTATAATGTTACATCAACCCTACCATATGCACAAAACCACATAAGTAGACAACTGCTTTAGTAATTTTACAAAACTGTGGGTATTAAAACCATGAGCCAAAACCATCCCCATAAACCTATGGGTCAAAAATATTACCCATATGAAAAGAGAACATTTTTTGAGGCCCAATAAATTGTACATAACCCCCGGTGAAACAACTATGGAAAGTGTACAATACTCTTAGTGTACAATATTCAACATTTTCACACATGACAAACATGCTCCACAACCTAATAATTTCTGGGGAAGGTATCATTGTCGATCCTTCTAAAATTAGAGCTATTATGGATTGGACCATACCAACCAATGTGACCGAGGTGCACAGTTTCATGGGGCTGGCAAGATACTATAGGATATTTGTTCATGACTTCTCTCTGGATTGCGTACCCCATCACTTCCCTTCAGTAGAAAGGGAAGAAGTTTGTTTGGTCTGATGGATATGAGCAGGCCTTCAGTACACTGAATGAATGCCTTACAAGAATACTAATTCTTGCAATACCTGATCCTCAGAGGGATTTCTTTGTGTGTACAGATGCTTCATTGGCAGGATTAGGAGGTGTTTTGACACATGAGTGCCATGGTGTTGCATTTGTGTCTTGTAAACTCAAGGATTATAAGCTAAATTATCTAGCTTATGACCTTGAGCCTTGCAGCAGTAGCACATGCTTTGGTGCATTGGAATCATTTCCTTCTTGGCAGGAGGTTCATTCTCAGGAAAAACCATTTGAGTTTACATCACCTCTTCACGCATCTCAATCTGAACACTTGTCAACAGCGTTGGATGGAGTTTCTATGTGATTACAGCATAGAGATAGAGCATGTGAAGGGGAAGGAGAATGTGGTTTGCAGATTCCTTGAGTAAACAGAGACATTTGGTTATGGCTACTTCAGTGGGTACAAATTTACGGAGTAGGATTTTGCAACATTTTTCACATGACAGCTTCTACCTTGCAGCTAGATCAGAGATTGAGTCTTAGAGACCCCTTGAGGGGAAAATTGATGGTTTTTCATTAGATTCATATGGATTTCTCGAGACATAGATGAAGGATCTATGTAACTAGGGATGGAGGTTTGAGACAGGATTTCTTGACAGAGGCTCATTGTGCACCTTATTTAGCCCAACCAAGGGTGAAGAAGATGCACGCCAGCTTGAGACAATTGTACCATTGGATAAGTCTTCAGAGAGATGTAGCTCAGTTTGTGTCATGCTTTTAAGAGTGTTAGAGGGTGAAGGTCAAGTATTAACATCCACTCGGCCATCTCTACCCGCATGATATACTGGAGTGGAAATGGGACACCATTTCCATAGATTTCATAGTAGGGCTACTATACGAATGAAAATTGACATGCAACCTTCAACCTTACTTGACCCACCGAGGTTGTGCCGAAGCATCCGATGTTGAATGTGTGGATATCTAACTATGGTAGGATAAATGACTAAGATCTAGTAGTGTGATCTCCTGTTAGCTGAATTGGAAAAGGGAAGATTTGGAGGCTATGAATGGGTATCATAAATTACCTATGGTTTTTTACCTAACTTGGATCTAAGTGCTGATCTAGTTTGAAGTGTCTAAATTAACTAAGTTGAAACTAATAATCTCTGCTACTGCTAAAAGGGGAAATAATCTAAACAAATCATAAAAAGGAAATATTACAATCACAAACAACAATTTTTCTTCTAATCTAAATGATCAAATCTACTTCTACACTGAAATAAACAAGTGAAATAACCCGATGTTGTTATTCAACCATTTTGAGTGTATTGAAACTAAACTAACTTAAAACAAGAATTTTTTCCAAATGATCTATGATATGTATACAACCTCCTACAGATATTCTCTCCTTCGAATCCACAGGGATGAGAAGAAGAGGATCCATCACCGGGAGTTGCTATGAAAGATTCAAACCCTCTTAGAAATTAACTAATTAGATACAAATGAAATGAAATTGATTTCTACTCTATTTGATATGATGTAACAATGATGAATTACAAGAATGAAGGAAATAAAACAATAACCCAACCTGGAATTCACAAAATAGAGGTAAAATTTGGTTGGGTAGTATTTTTTTCCCCTCAGTTTACCCTTTCTTTTTGTGTGTGTCCATATGAGTCCAAGGAATTGGGAATGCAAAGGTAGCAGTAGGAGAAGGCACTTGAGCAATGGTAGCTTGAGGGAAGTTTGGTTGCAATGTAGGTGGAAGAAAGACAAAAAAAGTGAACAGAGCCTAGCTATGTAATTCCCTGCAGGATTATGGCAGAAATACTATGCAAGATACACAAAATTCTCAAGCCCTTTTCTTGAATACAAGCATGGAATATATAGGAATTTACTGGGATGTGCATTCATGCACAAGGCAGATTTTGAGTGCCAAATCATTAGGTGAAGAGGCAGTTCAAACTAATTAAATCTATTTAAAATAGAAGAGGACAGGAATACCAAGCAATCAAGACTATGTTTAGGCAATTTGGTTCAAAAATGTGCCCTAGAAGTCAAGTTCAGTGAAATCACACATGGAGAATTCTAGAAAAATGGCATAGGACCACCACCCTACATAGGGTAGTGGTCACAGGACCACCACCTTGCCTGGGCGGCAGTTTCAGAACTGCTGCCCAGGCAAGGTGATGGTCCTGGCACTAAAGGCCAAAACATGCATAGAATAAAGCGAGAAGCTGGAAGAAAGCACGAAAAGATAAGGATGTCTAGGCTATAAATATACACTGCAAATGGTTTTAGGAACTCAAACACCTTCTGAAAGGACATGAATCATCATTGGGGACTTTTGTAACTGTTTTCTGACAATGTAGCAAATGCAATTTTGGGTGTGTACATATTGCCCCCTCGGAGAAGGGTCTTTAGCCATGAAAAGGCATAAAACGTAGAGTCTAAATATGGAATTCCTGAAATGGGGATTTATAAGCTATACCTGACACGCCTATGTGTCAAAACATTTCCGTCCAAACTCTCACTACCTGTAAAACAAAGTGAAGACTCAAGTGCAGATAGATCAAATATCAAAAAATAAATACCAAATTAAAATGACAAGAGGACTTACCATTTGTGTGGGGATATAGAAGTGAACCTGCATCAACGCTCCATTCTCGTGAGCATATGCACTCAAAATCAAGTTATATCAACATATATATCAAAACAAATTATTTTCGATTCATTTGCACATATTCATGTTGTGATTTTTTTAGCTCTGGGCCCTCAGTGATTGTTTCCTTTGTGAGTATGGTTGAATTGGAATGGATTTAGGAATGGTATTTTGCATTAGGCTTAGACCTTTTTTTGAATGCTTTTGAGAAGAACTCCTAAGAAATCCGTAGCTAGAATGGTCATAAGGGGGCTCAAAGAGGCAGATAGTTAGAGTGCCTTTATTTCTTAGTCTCCATTTTGTGAGGCATTACGTGATTTTTTTTATATCTCGGGCTCATTACGATTGTTTTGACCACACCTAGTGCATGATGGCATTGTATAAAAACTTGATTTATTATGATATATATAGACTCTTCTTTTTGGTTGGGTAATTTATTACATCTGAGTTTACTTTCTCTTAGCTCACTTCACATGTGTACTCTAGATGTTTACAACTTTCATTTTTTTATTCTTTTCATAATGTATGCAGTGAATATGAATGCTAACATAATGATCTCGTTTCCCCCTTTTTTTGGTTTTGTAATGCTGATATATGATAATGCAATCAGATTGTAATGTTGAACTTTAGTTTCTCTAAGAAAATTTTGGTACTTAGTAATTTTTTGGAAAAACGTGGCGAAAGAGTGATATGATAATCAAATGTAATTGCCCCACTCCAAACTCCATGCAACCAGTAATATGCGAAGGCTCAACACCAAGAGTCAAAAGAAACACAAGTTCTAAATTTTTTTTGAATGGTAATGACGAAAGAAAGACAAGGATTCGAAACAACCAAATTGAGACACTACAACCTCATTCTACTTAAGTTTTCTTCATATTTTAAAATTTGGATTACTTTCCAGTTTATCTAGACTTACATCCATAGATGGCCACTTGGTTGACAAAATCTAGTTTTGAGGTTTTAAAATCTTTTGGAATTTTTGACATCTAACTCAATTTGTTTTGATTTATGATTTCACATAATTTGAATCAACTATTTCTAATTTTCAAGTTTGTCAAAGAGACCCCCTACCACCTTGCCCCATGCTACTAGTAGGAAGTATGGGCTCATCACCATGGACAAGGTATAAGCAAGTAAGGGCACTTCTCTCCTTTCCAAACCCTACATCACTAGTAAGAGACGTAGGGCCCCAACACCGAAGGTTGGTAGGGAAAAGAAATTTGTAAAATAAAATTTTTCTGTGGATTTGCATTTGACTTATTTATCTAGGAAAAATGTCTAGAATGTTCTTATTTCCAAAGAGATGTTTATGGGATATATGCGACACCATGAAGCTTATAGAACAGACTATAGGAAAATAAACCTAACCTAAGAGAAACTATAAGTAAAAGCAAGTATGTAGGCCTTGGTATGGTTACCATCAAAGCTTTATCTTATCTCTCTTGGATTCATGAAATGATTTAGAAACAATTGATGATACCATGAAGATTTGAAGAGACGTGATTTGAATTTTTTCCCAATGTTTTCAGAAGTTTTTAGGAATTGCTATACGAATAAGTCCCCTTGATAAAAAAATTTACAAAATGAACTAGAAGATGAAAATGCAATGCGGATGCAATAATGTACATATGGAAATGTAGGTGAAACTACATGTCATGATGTCTAAGGTGAAGAAAGTTTACGAATATTGAATTCTTCACCCCTAAAAGTACACAACAGAGAACCATGATCCTCAAAAATTTCCATTCTTTTGTCAAGGGCCTAGCATTCTGGGTTTAAACTTACAACCCTTTCCTAGAAGTGTATATGTCCAATCATTAAAAACATTTGTCTGAAAGAGGCATTCGTGCACCTCTTTGTCATGTTCTTAAAACATGATGTGTGAGTGAGCATGACTATGTTACTTGTCCTTGTTTCCTATGTAGAACGTTGTGTTTACTTGTGACACTTGTTGAATGATGAGGACTTGCCCCCATGGATAGGGAAATCTTATTTTTAAGCACACAGGGGTTGGAAATGGGGTTTAGAATAGAGCAAGCCTCAAAGATGGATTTTATGGGTATCATTTCAATCTCAAATTGCCCTTCTTCATTTGTTAATTCTATCATGTTTACACCTAGACCTGGGTCATTGGAGGGAAGAGATGTTAAACCGAGAAGACTACCCATCCCCTGTGGTTAAAACGAGAGGAAGATTGGATCGTCACTCTCTAAGAGTTTCATAATTTCTATTGTAGTTTTATTAGACACCTGTTTCCACATATATTAACTTACCCCTTATTTGGTTTTGCCACCTCAAATGTTTTTGGGTCAACTGCTTCAGCCTTTGGCACACCTGGGGTGATCGGGACTAACTCTTTTGATGGAGGTGCTTTGTTCAATTGATTCGCAAGAATTTCATACTATGTATGGACTCCTTTCTTTTTCGTGAGGTCTTCTAAGGGTATATCAAAGGGCTTAAGATCCCATTGAGTGATGAAGACCTTATCCAAATGGAGGAATCTAATCTCCTGGAACAGGGTAGAATGGATAGACTTCATTTGATGAATGCATGGTATCCCAAGGATCATGTTATAACTTATTTCCTTGTCAATAATGTAAAACTCTATCAAGATGGTTTTTTGACCAAGCCTGACAGGAAGAACTATGGTTCCAATCAAGGTCGCGTTAAAAATGTCATACCCATGTAACATGTTTCTTGTAGAGGAACAATTTGTCTCCCCCATATGCCAACTTATGCAAGAAAGAGAAGGGAACCAAATTTATAGCATCCCCTTCATCAATCACGGCTCTCTTAATGTAATTGTTATAAACCCAGACTTGTAAAAATATGACATGATCACCTCTTTGGGAAATTTCAGCATTAGATGGCATCTTGTCTATATCGAAAACAAACCCAATATCCCTATCATTCTGTCTTGGAGGATGTATGTAAAATTCAATATGATTTATTTGAGCACTAGGAGGTGGTGTAACATGGATGATATGACCAATACCTAGTGCATTGAGTAATGCAAAACAATGCGTAGGTGAATTCTTCAGCAAATCTAGAAACAAAATGTGAGAAAAGTTCTTATTCAAATATGATATTAAATCATAGGCTCCTACTGGTTTTTGTAATTGTAGGAACGTCATCCTATGAGAAGGAAAGAGACAGTAAGGGTATTAAAATGTAATCCTTTGTCCGAGTTGTTGCATTAATTTATGGCTCGACCTCTGGCTCAACTAACCCCCAAGATTTTTATAATATAATTTGAACAAAGGTTAGGAGAAACCCGAGATTTGTCAGAAGTTGAGGCTTAATGGTCGTTGTTTCCTATAGGAATTCTCTTGTTTATATTTTGAAGATTCGCTTGGGAATCCTGAGCACATTTAGGGTTCATTTTTTGAGGTGTGACAGGTCCGGTTTGACTAGGTTATGGGTTTGTTTCAAGATTTTCTAGGAACATGTCTACAAATAATTGTCTTTGGTTTTCAGGAAGTATTTGCAGAAACTTGTTACAATCATGGAAATTCCTATCGTCATGACCTTGAACCTTATGGAAAACATAGTATAGGTTAAATTCATAATCTCTTGGCTTTGATTAGTGTCTTGCTGTTGTTGATTATAACCTTGATTATAATTTTGAAATTGGTTATTATAACCATGATTCTCACACCCCTTGACTAGAGTTTTGATATTGGTTTGGGCCTTGGGTTTGAATTTACTTTTATGGCAGATAATTTACATCAACTGTGTTGACAAAAGACACGTTATTATGGCCTCTTTGATTTCCTGAGTTGTTTTTATTGTTAGTGGTTACCGTTGTTTGGAAAAATAATGTTCTTGGCTTGATCATTATCAATATTCGTGGTAGCACCATGATTGCGATTCACACCCTTATGTCCTTGGTTGTTGGCACCATTGTTTTTATAATTTACATTATTTTGATTTGGGAGTACCAATTTCCCATTGGGACCATAGATCTTACGTCCACTGTCTATAGAGGCTTAGTCAATCTAAAGCGCACCTTCCAATACTTCCTCGTAACTATGGAAAAGAAACTTTTAGACTTCCTCCCTAGTCTCTCGATTAAGCGAGTGAAGGAAAAGATTGCAAAGTTCCATCTGCTCCACGTTGGGCATACTTTCAGAAGAATAGAGAACTTGGCGCCATCTCTGGATGAAATGGGTGGTAGATTCAATTTTCTCTTGTCTAATATATAGGAACTCACTAATCCCTATACACAACAACTTGTTCATGTCAAATGCTTTGATGAAGTTGGAAATAAGTTGTTTAAAGGAATGTATAGAAGCTTCCAGACTATGGTAATATCAATCCAATGTGATTCCTTCGAGAGTCTTTGGAAAGATCTTAGCAAATACAACATCCCAAGGAAGTAATTCCTTGATAACAACAGTGTAGGCCTTGATATGAACGTTCGGGTCTCCTTCTTCCTTAAATTTTGGAAGATCTGGCAATGGGCATGAAAGCATGACACTATGTATGGTGAATTCAAGAGGCTCCTTTAAGTACTCAGTGTATGTACCCCTTGCGTAAGATTCCATCATCGAAGATACTTGATGAGGAGGTGGAGGAGGAGGAGTTGGATAAGTTACATTATAAGCATTGATGGGAACGTATGGGATCCCTTGATATGGAATGTAGGGAGTGGGAATGGCATATGGGTCCATCTGGGCATTTTTTGAATACATGTGCATGTAAGGTGGGACAGTACCAGGATATGGACTAGTGGGAGTAAAACCAGGGAATTTCAAATTGCCTATTGTGGCGACATTCAAGAACACACTTCCGGCTAGCCCTTATATAGGATAAGCTTGAGAAGGGTGAGGACCCATCCCTAGTGTGTCTAACCTTGTGAGAAGATCACTTGGATTTGAATGAACCACATAACCTTGTTGTATATGATATTGCATTGGTTTCTCATTATAAGGGATGTATCCTTTGTTGTCATATAGATGCCCCATGTTTTACCCTACTGCATGTGTTGGTTGTGAAGTTTGGGCACTTTCTAGTTCTCTAATTCTCCATACTAAAGTATAAATGAGATTGTTGGGAGAGGATTGAGTCCCTTATTGGGGTTCCTGTGGCATGGGGTTTGATTGAGTAGGGTCATGATACCTTGTCATGAATTGTTTAGTGTTATAATTATTGTCTTCCTCAGAAGTAAGAATCTTAGGATAGGCATTTGAAATCTCAGAGGTTGTAGCCTTCATTCTATCCAAAGACTCATCTATTTGGTGAAGAGAATTAACTATTCATGTGAATGTATCATCTTCAATTGATTACATGGAAATGTGAGGTCTTGAAAATAATCTATGGTAAGAACCTATTCCATTTGTGATAAAAACATGGTTTATATTGGGTTGACCATATTGCATGTTTAATGGCTGATCAACCTCCTCCATCCTTACGTTTCTAATGGTGTTTTAAGTGTAACTAGGGGAATTTTGGACATTGCTTGTGTGATTGTATAAAATACCTACCAAAATAGGGGAAGAAAATGGAGAGGTGAGGTAATATCTATGAAATAAAAGGAAACAACAAGGAATTAATCCTTCACATTGGGCTCACCAATTTGTACAAATGAAAATTGACATGTAACCTTTAACCACACTCGAGCCCCCAAGGTCATGCCAGATCAACCGATGTTAAATGTGTGGATAGCTAACTATAGGAGGATCAATGACTAAGATCTGGTAGTGTGATATCCTAGTAGCTGAATTGGCAAAGGGTAGATTTAGAGGCTATGAATGGGTAGCATAAAATTCCCTATGGTTTGTGTACCTAACTTGGATCTAAGTGTTGATCTAGTTTGAATTTTTGAAATTAACTAATCTGACACTAACAATCTATGCTACTGCTGAAATGGGAACTAATCTAAACAAATCACAAAACTGAAATATTACAATAACAAACAAAAAATTTCTTCTATTCTATATCATCAGATCTACTTCTACATTAAAAATAAACAAGTGAAATAACCTGGTGTGGTTATTCACTTGTGTTGAGTATATTTAAACTAAACTAACTTAAAACAAGAAATTTTCCAAATGATATATGATATGTAGACAACCTCCTACAGATATTCTCTCCTCCAGATACATAGGGATGAGAAGAAGAGGATCCATCACCGGGAGTTACTATGAAAGATTCAAACCGTCTTGGAAATTAACTAATTACTTGCAAATGAAATGAATTGATTTCTACTCTATTTGATATGATGTAACAATGATAAATGGAAGGAATGAAGGAAATCAAATAACAGACCCAACCTAGAATTCATAGAATAGAGGCAAATCTAGTTGTGTAGTGATTTTTTCCCTCATTTTATCCATTCTTTCTTTGTGTGTCTGTACGATGGAAAAGTGACAAGCGAGCATGGGAATCTACAAGTAACTCTTCCTTGCACCCGACCTCCCAAGGTTGTGTTGAGACAGCCAGTGGGGATGGACTATGTGTGGGATGCAGACGAGCTAGTTAGGCAATCTTATGTCTTCGACGCGCACTAGTGGAATCTATGAATCTAAGGCAAAGAAGGCCCTCCTAACCTGAACTGGCATGATAGATCAGCCAGCGAGAATGAATTCTCGAAGGATCCAATCAATATTGATCTCTAGCATAATCCGGTCTATAGGTTGTGGGATACGGGGAAAATGACCTGGGATTGTTTCGTGTATATCTCCAGATAGGGTCATAGGATGGATGATGGATATAGTGGACTCTACGAGCAATTATCTGGTCTAGTCCAGAAATCCTTAGCTTTGTTAGCTGATATATCCAACAAGGATAGCTATGTGATGATCATAGGTGGAAGTGGAGTGGATCTGAATACTAACGTGTGTAAGCCAGCGTCAACGTCGGATTGACCTATGGACTCGTTGGGTTGTGGATTTTTGGATCACAACCGTAGATTCGTGGTTGTTGTGGACCTGCTATGGTCATGTGCAGAATCAGTCCCTAATCCCTAGTATCCAATAGTCGTATGCCTTTTCGGCCTCTATGTTTAGAACTATAAGTTGTGTAATCTTCTCAGAGTACCTTACAGGAATTCTAGCAACCTGAATTCTTAAGCTAGTGTCTATAGTAGTGAGAATGTCTCCTGCGTCTGGTTGTGGGACCAAAGGGTCAAAACTAAACATTTGCTCTCTTTCAAGCCCTTCTACAGTCATGTGGATTTTTATCTAGGGTTATCTGTAATTTGGCTGGTTTGACCAAAATATGTGTGCTTGGTCATCTTCTATGTTTAACCCTCTTAACTATGAGTTGATCTGTTGTAAGTCTGTTGTTGTTCGGAAGACTTAGATTCTAATATTCTAATCTATATTAGCTATTACTGTAAAAATATTGAGTTGAGGTACGATTGGCTCGAATACGTATTCTCTAGGCTCTCTAGGTCCCGTGATTGTCATGCAAAAATGAAAAGATATAAGTCTAACTAATGACAAAATAAATTAACTACGCAAGATATATCTATGTATATTCCTAAATATGATATTTTTGATAAACTATTGAACAGAATTTAAAAGAGAAATTTATCTAATACATCTACAAATTAACAACTAAACTAATAACGAAATTAAAACAAACAAAGTAGTCGAGTATAGCTACTTGCCTGTGTAATTGTAAATCTATTCTAAATAATTAGATAACTGATCTAATCTATTTGAAAGACTCTCGATCCTACCTCAAAAGTGAGGAGTGAATCATAGTTTCTCAGAAACTATCAATCCCCACATCTTCCCTGGTAATATAGAAAGTGAGATTAACTAAAATGAAATGATTAACTACTCTATTTGATATGTTTTACCTAGAACTTTGAAAGCTTGAACCTGGATTTTACAGAACAGTGGCGAATCCTGGTTGTGTGTGGATTTGTCCCCTCAGTATGATCTCCTCATTCTTTCGTGCTCATGTGAATCTAGAAAAGCATGTGATGTTAGCATCAATAGAAATTGGTATCAAAATAATGGCAGCTTAGGATGCAGACTGAATACAATGTGAGTAGGAGAGGGATAGCGCAAGAGAACAAAGATTGGCTTATGTAATTCCTAGTGGGATTTATTACGAGTCATACAACATAAAACGTCGAGAACCTGAAACTATACGAACAAGACCTGTAACTTTAATGGCTTCCTACTGAAAAAAAACTATCCTATTCCAATGAACTGCGTGAAATAGTAACTACACTATCACAAGAAGATTATGTGGCTTCCTAACAGCTAAACAACACTAACCATGCATACAACAAATGAAACTATGAATCCTAAGTGAAATTGAAAGGCTAAGCCTATTGAAATGAGAAATTTAGAGGCAAATTTGAGGGGCCATTTACTTGAGCACAAGCCAACTATTTATAGAATATCATTTACCCAAAGGTGAAAACCAATTTGATCTCTTAAACCATAAACAATGCAAAAACACTATTTCTAGGGAACTGAAATCATCCTATTCCAATGAACTGCGTGAAATAGTAACTACACTATCACAAGAAGATTATGTGGCTTCCTAACAGCTAAACAACACTAACCATGCATACAACAAATGAAACTATGAATCCTAAGCGAAATTGAAAGGCTAAGCTATTGAAATGAGAAATTTAGAGGCAAATTTGAGGGGCCATTTACTTGAGCACAAGCCAACTATTTATAGAATATCATTTACCCAAAGGTGAAAACCAATTTGATCTCTTAAACCATAAACAATGCAAAAACACTATTCTAGGGAACTGAAATCATAAATACAAGTAAAGGCAGTGAAAAAAGCTAGTAAATGTTGAAATTTTACACAAGTCGCATTAAAAGGAGCATTCTGGAAAACGCGTAAAGGACCGCTTCCCTGAGCAGGGTGGCAGTTATAGGACCACCACCCTGGCGGGGTGGTGGTTTTGTCACTGAAGACCGAAAAGCAAAGGAAAAGAGGGGGAAGGAAAAAAGAAAAGAACACAGGAGCTAAGCGGGGCATGCGGGATGTTAATGCACACTTGGAGAGATTTTATGGATCTAGGACACCTTGCGAGGAGACCTGTATCATCATTAGGGCACATGTAACGTTGTTCCCATGGTGTAGCACCCTACAATTTTGGCTACATACATATTGCCCCCTCGGAGAAGCATTTTAGCCATGAAGAGGCATAAAACAGTGGGTCCAAGTATGGCGGTCCTGAAATGGGAAGTAAGAAATTATACCTGCTACGACCGTGTATCGAAATGATGCCCTTCGAGATTCCCGCTACCTGCAAAATGAAAAGAGGAATCAAGTGTAGATAGACAAAATAGATTGGAAAATAAATACTAAAATAATATGAAATGAGGACGTACCATTTGTGTGGGGATAAGAACTTACCTCCATCGACGCTCCAAACCTGTGAAAAAGGGGCATTCAAAACAAGTCAGGATGCTATATATGTAAAAGTGGGCCCATTTTCCTATTCATTTGTGAATGTTGATTTGATTGATTTTGAGCTCTGGGACCCATGGTGATGGTTTCTAACAAGAGTATAGTCAAAACGTTCGGGACAAGATCGTGATCATGCCTCCATGAGTAGAACACCGACCCATGAGATCGAAGGTTATTTTTCTCAATTTACCATTTTTGTCCCTATCTGGCATGTGGCCAGGATGGTGTCTACCCTCTGTACCGAGTTGGCAGGATATAGGACAGTAGAGCACCTAATGAGGAGTCACTCTCATGGCAAGACTGCAGTTGCTCCTCGAGATCGTGAGCCCTCCGTGCACTTAGAGTGTCGGCGTAGCCGGAGTCCTAGACATGGGCGTGCACCTTCAGAGGGATCTCATAGGGGTTGAGAGGCCACTTGACTCTCGTAGATTATTTGTATGATGTATTTTTTATTTCCCGGCTCTTTGAGTGTTGTGACCATGCTTAGCGCATGATGGCATTGTACAAGAAACGTTGATTATATATATATATATATATTCTTTTTGGATCAGACTCTTGGTATCTATGTTTTTATGATTCATTTCCACATGTAAACTACAATGTCATTTTTATATGCTTTTCAGAATGTATGTAGTGGAGAACAAATGATACAAGTGCTTTTTTTCTTTTTGTATCTCGTGATGTTGATATATGATAATGTAGACATAATGTGATTTTGAACTTTAGTTTCTATAAGCAATTGTTTGGTACTTCACATTTGTTTTGACAAAATGAGATGATAAACTGGTACGATGAGCAGATGAACTTGCCCCATTCCTAACTCCATGCAACTAGTAAGATGTGAGGGCTCATCACTGAGATCTAGAAAGGGCACAAGCTATGAAATTTGTTGAATGATAGTGATGAAAGATAGACAAATATTTGGTGGAACCAAATTAGGAAGCTACAAACCTACTCTACCCAAGTGACTCCATAGTTTAGAATGTTACTTGCTTTGTGGTTTATCTAGACTTAGATCCGTAGATGGCCACATTGTAGACAAAATCTGGTTTTTGGGGTTTTGAGGTCTCTTGGAATTTTGGACATCTAATTCATTTGTTTTTGACTCAAGATTTCAAATGTTTATTTGAATTGTTTGCTTATGACCTTCAACGTTTATTTGTCAAGAGGACCCCCTACACCTTGCCCCATGCTACTAGTAAGAAGTGTGGGTTTATCACCATGGACAAGCTACAGGTGAGTAAGGGCATTCCCATCCTTTCCCAACCCTACGTCACTAGTAAGAGACGCAAGCTCATCACCGAAGGTTGGTAGGGAAAGAAAATGTGTAAAATAAAATTTTCTATTTGATCTGTGTTTGACTTATATATTTGTGCAAAATTTCAGTATGTTCTTATGTCCAAAGAGATATGTGTACGGGATATATGTGACACTATGAAGCTTCTAGAACAAACCATAGGCAAGACACCTATCCTAAGGAGAAACAAAAAGTGAGAATAAGCATGCAGACCTTGGTATGGTTACCATTAAGACCTTGTCATATCTAGCTTTGTAGGGATGAAATGATTCTAAAATGGTGATGATATTATGAAAATGAAGAATTATAATTGGAATGCTAATGCCAATACCATCAGAAGTTTGTAATGAATTGCTTTGAGAATAAGTTCCTTGATCACAAAATTGTACAAAATAAGTGGAAAAAATGAACTGAACTACATGAAGATGCAATGTAGATATAATTATACAAATAGTGTCAGTTGCTTATGCATAGAATTGTTTAAGGTGTAGGGAATTGACAGTTTCACCAAATTCCTCACCTTCTAGTGTACATAAGAGATATGCACCATTTCCATAGTCTTTTGTGACTTGGTATAGGCCCAACCATTTGGGCCAGAATTTCCTTCCTTCGCTGGTCTTTTTATCGATCCAGTTGTCTAGTCTTAGAACTAGATCTCCTTCATATATATCTCGTTCATAGACCATTTTATTATACTTCCGGCACATCTGGTCAGCATAGATTCTATGTTGTTGTTTAGCGTCTAGCCTAGCCTCATCTAGTCTTTCTAGTTGAGAGAGACGTGCTTCTCTATAAGCTTCTTCATCCAGAATCCCTTGTAGTGAGATACAGAGACTAGGTATTTCAACCTCAAGTGGGAGAACTGCTTCTGATCTGAATACCAATGAGAAAGGAGTTTCTCCCGTGGGTGTTCTTATTGAGGTTCGGTGGGCCCACAAGGCCGGGTATAACTTTAAATGCCAATCTCATTTATTTTCTTTTACCGTTTTAAGGAGAATAGCTTTTAATGTCTTGTTTGTTGCTTCATCCTATCCGTTGGCTTGAGGGTAATACAGGGAGGCCGTATGATGGCTTATTTTAAATTTATTGCATAATTCATGAACCTCGTCATTCTTAAAAAAAGTTCCATTATCTAAGATAATGATTTGTGGGACACCGTACCTATAAATGATCTAGTTCAAAATGAACTTGGCGATCATGGCACCTGGTATAGTGGTAAGAGGCATAGCCTCTACCCATTTGGTAAAATACTTGGTGGCCGTGATTATGAAGTTATGGCCATCTGTAGATGAGGGAGAGAATTTCCCTATCAAATCTAGGCCCCATGTAGAAAAGGGCCATGGAGTTTTGATTGGTTGTAGAGCTTGTGTTGGCATGTGAATCTCGTGGGAAAATTCTTGGCATTTATGACATTTACGTACAAACTCTACTGTGTCATGCTCTAGAGTGGGCCAGAAATAGCCCATCCGATGTATTTTGTGAGCGGTGGCATGACCACCGAAGTGGCCTCCACATATTCCACTGTGAGATTCGTGGAGAATCTTCTTCGATTCTTCTGTGTCAACACACCTTAGAAGCATTCCATCGAAAGCCTTACGATAGAGAACTTATTCTATAATAACATATTTAGCCATGATAATGCGTAACTGTCTTCTTTGTTGCGGTGTAACACTTTCTGGATATGCATGGCCCATGATATAATTAATAATATCAGTATACCATGGACATTCAGAGATGGGAGGTCTAGTTTTGACATAGTATATGCATTCATTGGGAAATTCTAGATCTACTAGATCGCCTCCGTCTAATAGGTTATCAGCTAACCAATCCACAATGATTTCTCCCTTAACAGACTTCTAATTTACAAATGTTAACTTGAATTCACCCATTAAGGTTATAAAGCGTCCAGCCTTTTTAGACAAGGACCCTTGCGTGAGGAAGGTTCGTAAATGGTCTATTTTTACAATGACCCTTGTTTCTTGATTTAGCATGTAATGTCTTAAGCGTTTAGTTGTGAAGACTATGGCAAGGCATTCTCACTCTACTTGCGTATAACGTGTCTCATAATCGAGTAATGTTCGGATAATAAAATAGATCACACGTTCTCGTTTGTCATCATCTTCTTGGGCTAGCATGTAGGCTAGTGAGACATTGGTAGCTCGTGAATATAAGATTAAAGGGCAGTCTGGTTTGGGAGGCATTAGCATAGGTGGTGACAACAAGAAACGCTTAACTTCTTCGAAAGCCTCATTGCAGTCTTCGGTCCAATTGATACTGTACTCTTTCTTGAGTAGGTTGTTGATTGGATGAATGGAAAAGCTTAAATCTGGGATGAATCTTCAGATTGCACTGAGTTTCACAAGAAACGACCTAATTCCAAATTCATCCAATGGTGGGATCATTTCAAGAACAACCTGGATTTTGGTTGGGTCTACATCGATCCCTTGTTACGATATAATGTAACCTAGGAGCTTCCCTCCTGTCACACCAAATACACATTTTTCTAGGTTTAGTATGACTCCATATTCTATTAAACGTGAAAGAATGATGTGGAGCACTTCCGGGTGATCACAACACTTCCTGGATTTGGCCAACAAGTCATCTACGTAGGATTCCATGATTTTGTGAATAAGATCATGAAATATATATGTCATTGCCCACTGATATGTAGTACCAACGTTCTTGAGACCGAATGGCATAACAACGTAGCAATAGGTTCCCCAAGGAGTTATAAATGTGGTTTTGGCTTGGTCTTATTTGGATATTCTGATTTGATTGTATCCCAAGAATCCATCCATGAGAGACAAAATCTCAAACCCAACTGTTGCGTCAACGATGACGTCAATGGATGGTAATGGGAAGTCGTCCTTAGGGCACACTTTGTTAATGTCTTGAAAATCTATGCAAATACGTATCTTCCCATTCTTTTTTAGAACGGGAATGATATTAGATATCCACTGAGAATAATCAACTGGCTTGATGAATCCTACTTGGAGGAGTTTCATTACTTCTTCTTTCACCATGAGAGCCACCTTGGGTTTCATTGGTCTCGATTTTTGTTTAACTGGATTTGCATCTGATTTGGTGATGAGGTTGTGTACCGTGATGTGTGGTGCAACCCCTGTCATTTCTTTATAATTAAATGTGAAAGCCTTTTGATGTTCTTTGAGGATTTGAGTGTGTATTTCTATTTCTTCTGGAGTTAACGAAGATCCTAGTTTTAAGATCTTTGGTTCATCCTTTGTTCCCATGTTAATATCAATCATTTCTTCGATTAAAGAAGCGTTACCTTCTTCAAACTCAAGCGGGGCTGGAGGTAGTTCCAGATCTTCTCCATTCTCTACCGTGTATATGCCGAGTTATTTTTGTGGGGGAAGCTCTATCATGGGATTCCCGAAGTAGGAAGATGAATGTGGGATTAAGGATAAATCTACCATGTGATGGGTGAGATGTAACACTGCATAGGCATTTAAGTAATCAAGAGTAGCTCTATCACTATCAATGTGATCCATGCTAGTAGATTTGTTCTCAGCTATGTTTGTTAAAAGTGGGTTTGACGCTTTCTTCACTAATGGTTCAGTGTAAAGGGATACTATGAAACGGGTGTCCTTCAACTCACTGCTTGGAGTGAAACGTGAAGCTGAGGTTGCTATCGAATCTGCGAGAAGATTTTGTTTTCGCGGGATTTCTTCAATTGATATGAAGTCAAACTCTTTGCTCAAATATAATACTGCTATTTTTTAGAGCTGTAAGTGTTCAACTCTGGTCTCATACACTTCAGAGACTTGGTTTGCTACTAATTGAGAATCTCCTAACACCCTGATGTCATTAACACCGAGCCTTTTAGCTAGGATGAGGCCAAGGAGGAGGGCTTCATATTCAATGCCATTATTTGGACATTCAAAGTTTAATTTAAAGGTGAATGGTAAGATCTTTCCTTCTGGTGAAGTAAAGATCACACCTGCCCCAGCCCCATAATGACATCTAGCTCCATCAAAATGGAGAGTCCAATATTTAGTTGGGAAGATGGACATTGGGACATTTTCTACGTCAACTTCTTCGGTTTCGGTTACTTCTACCATGCAGAGATCCTCTGCTGGGAGAGAACCAACACCTAGGGTATATCCCATGCCTATAGAATCAAATGGTAGGAAAATTGGTAGATCTTGTTCTAGCAATTCAAAAATCTTCACAGTAGTTCCTAATGATATTTTTTTGACAATGTTAGCCTCATCCTTGAGGGCTGGGATATTCTTGACTAGGCTCATAGTTTCTAGTTCTGTTGTAGGTACAAGTTTTTCTTCTGGTTTCACGTCGGTTGGTTTATTAAGTTGGTTTGTTGGGAGTTCAAACTCAGAGTGAACGCCCAACCTTCTCTTTAAGTCAGCTAGGTGTATATTGAATGGTTTTGGATCACCTTTGGCTACGAATACCTTTCCTAAGTGTAAGAATCTTACTTCTTGGAATAATGTAGAAGGGATTTCCTTCATACGGTGTATCCACGGTCGGCCAAGGATCATATTATAGTTGGTTTCTCAATCTATAATATAAAACTCAGTTAGGATTGTTTTGGGTCCTAAGGTGACTGGTAGTATTATAGTCCCAATTGACATGGCTTTAAGGCTATCATAGCCTCTTAGCGTATTTCGAGTCGTGGAACAATTTGTTTCTCCATACCCTAGCTTTTGAAGGAAAGAGAAGGGGACTATGTTAACTGCTGCCCCATCGTCAACCATTGCGCGTTTAACGTAATTGTTATAAACCCACACTTGCAAATGTAAGGTTGGATCACCTCTGCATGCAATCTCAACGTCTGTTGGCATTTTGTTTACTTTGAATATAAACTCAGTATCCCTATCCAGCTGCTCCGGAGGGTGGATATCAAAGTCTATATGGTTTACCTGTGTTTCGAGAGGTGGAGTGATGTTAATTAAATGACCTAAACCTAATACTTCTAAGAGAGCAGCCCTGTGGGCAGGAGAGTTCTTCAATAAATCCAAAAAGGAGATATGAGAGAAGGTCTTTGTTAGGTCATTAATTAAATCATAGGCGCCTACAGGTTTTACTAATATTTGTTGGATGTTGTCTGCCTCTAGTGGGTAACTTGGATTTGGCTAAGAGGAATACTCTTGTGTCCTTGTTACAGCTTCTACGTGTAGTTCAGTGTCTAACTCCACTAAACTGACTATCTTGGGTCGTGGCTGACTCCCTAATTGTGGTGCAACTGGTGGGTTTAGTGAATTTGAGGCTTCATGATCATTGTTTCCTATCATTACACTCTTATTCATCCCATTTGGATTTAATTTGTTGTTATTGTGATTTGGGAGTGGATTGTTGAAGATCTTGAGGGGTGCGTTTTGAGGGGAAACTACCCCTGTAAAAGTATTTGGCGCGTTGGTGATGCGGGGTCTGCCAAGAACATATCTATGAAAAGTTGTCTTTGTTCCTCTGGCAAGCGTTGCATGAACTTATTGTAATCACAGCAAGTCCTAGTGTCATGGCCTTGAATTTTGTGGAAACCACAATATGAGTTAGGATTGTAATTCCTAGGTTGTTGGTTTGATGCATATTGTGGTCCAAAACTCTGATTAAACCATTGACCATTAGGATTTTGCGTTTGTTGTCTTTGGTTTTGGTTTTGGTTCTGATATCCAGTTGAATTTTGACTTGGACTGTGTGTCTGGATCTGCCTTTGTTGTTGTTGTTGTGGATGACTGAAATCCACCGAATTGATTGTCAGGGTAAAGTTGTTGTTTCGTTGATTATTAATCGGTAGTGGAGTATTTACAACATTGGCCTTTTTAGCTTGGTCAGTTACTCCATCTGTGGTTATGCCGTGATTTTTGTTAAGGATCTTAGGTCCTTGATTGACATTTGTGGTAGTAGGATAAGTCATAGTATTCTGGCTAGGGGTGATTAGCCTCCCATTTGTTCCATACATCTTGCGACCGCTATCTATTGCCACTTGATCTATTCGGAGAGTGCTCTCAAGTACTTCATCGTAAGTCCTTAGTGGGAACTTCTAGACTTCTTCATTTACCTCTCTGCTGAGAGAATGAAGGAATAAATCACATAGTTCCATTTGGTCCATATTTGGAGCACTTGCCGAAGAATAAAGGATTGTACGTCATCTTTGGATAAAGTGAGCAACAGATTCATTGTGTTCTTGTTTAATGTGTAAGAACTCCCTGATTCCTGTTCTCAATAGTTTTTTCATGTCAAACACCTTGATGAACTCTGAAATGAGTTGTTTAAACGAATCTATGGAAGCTTCAGGTATTCTGTAGTACCAATCGAGGGCAATGCCCTCTAACATTTTGGGAAATATTTTAGCAACAACTTCGTCCCAAGGGAGAAGTTCTCGAATAGTTGTGGCGTAGGCCTTGATATGTGTATTTGGGTCTCCTTCCCCTTTGTATTTGGGCAAATCGGGAAGAGGTCTTGGAAGCATGACACTTCGTATAGTGAAGTCTAAGGGTTCTTTCAAATATTCTGAATAAGTCCCTATCGCATAGGTTTCGACCATCGATGGTGCCTGGTGAGGGGGTGGAGGTGGAATGGGTTGTTGATATGGCATAGCGTATGCATTTGCAGGGGTATAAGGAAATCCCTGTGGTTGAGAAAACATGCCAGGAGAGGAGAACACATATCCCTATGGTGATTTGGAATACATATTTATGTATGGAGGAGTATTGCCCAGGAATGGATTATTTTGTACTAGACCGGGAGGTATCATATTTGCCACCAGAACGGTGTTAGAAATGGCGGTTCTAGTTGGCATTTGTTGTAGATACTGAGGAGGCATGCCCAACGTGCCTATTCCTGTGAGGAGGTGTACTTGGCTAGGATGATGTGGAGGATTGGAATTTCCTGCCTGCATGAATTGAGAATTTTGACTTGCTTGAGCAAGCTCTGACCCTCTAACCTTTTCTACTAAAGTTGAGATGACTTCATCTGGCGAAGTTACAGTATTTTTCCTTAGTGGCGTTTGTCGTATATCCTGAGGTTGTATAGGCATGTGGTACCCCGCTATGAATTGATCGTTTCCTTGCCATGTTTCCCTACGGGTATTTCCTATAGGTAGTGGCATGGAGGTGTTTTCTTGAAACGAGACCCCGTGTTGTGTTTGTAAACTTCCTATAGGTGGGTACATACTCCGAGAGCGTTGTTCATTCCTGGCATAATGCACTGAATGTTCATTATCTAAAAATGGATACATATTGATTGTCTACTAATTTATGGTCTAAGGAATACCTGAGGAGACGAACCAGATTCTCCTGTAAACATCATGGCGTCTGAGCCTGAAGGCTCTGGGTGTTGCATTTGAGTGAGTTGATCCAACTCCTCTATTTGGAAAGAAGAACTATATCTAGTCCTTGGGAGTGGAATTTGTGTTGACAATTGGTTAGTTGAATAATTTTCACCCCATGCTGAGAGCGAGGGTGATGGTTGTCTATTAAGTTGATTGTAATATGCTTCAAGACCTAGGAGAGGTCTGTCATATCCGTCGAATCCTGACATATTTGGGGGGTATATGAATACCCGAAGAATAATGGGAAAGAGCGAAGGTGGATGGAAGAAGAAGAAACACTACAAGGGGAAATGTGAGAGTGAAACAATTTTTTTGTTTACGTCGAGTTCACCAATTTTATGGGTGAAGCTGATGTGAAGGCTAACAAGGCGGAAAAGATGAAAAGTATACTAATGAGATGAACAAGTAGAAATCTGTCTCCAAACTAGAAAGTAGAAAGATTCACGTTGGGTTCACCAATTTTGTATGATGGAAAAGTGACAAGTGAGCATGGGAATCTACAAGTAACTCTTCCTCGCACCTGACCTCCCGAGGTCGTGCTGAGACAGCTGGTGGAGATGGACTATGCATGGGATGTAGACAAGCTAGTTAGGAAATCTTATGTCTTCGACACGCACTAGTGGAATTTGTGAATCTAAGGCAGAGAAGGCCCTCCTAACCTGAACTGGCATGATAGATCGATCAGCGAGGATGACTGCTCGAAGGCTCCAATCAATATCAAGCTCTGGCGTAATCCGGTCTATAGGTTGTGGGATACAGGGAAAATGACCTGGGATTGTTTCGTGTATATCTCTAGATAGGGTCATAGGATGGATGATGGATATAGTGGACTCTACGGGTGATTCTCTGATCTAGTCAAGAAATCCTTAGCTTCGTTAGCTGTTATATCCAACAAGGATAACTATGTGATGATGATAGGTGGAAGTGGAGTGGATCTGAATACTAATGTGCGTAAGCTAGCGTCAACGTCAGATTGACCTGTGGACTAGTTTGGTTGTGGATTTGTGGATCACAACCGTAGATTCGTGGTTGTTGTGGACCTGCTATGGTCATGTGCGGAATCAGTCCCTAATCCCTAGTATCCAATAGTCGTATGCCTTTTATGCCTCTATGTTTAGAACTGTAAGTTGTGCAATCTTCTCAAAGTACCTTACAGGCGTTCTGACAACCTGAATTCTTAAGCTAGTGTCTATATTAGTGAGAATGTCTCCTACGTCTGGTTGTGGGACCAAAGGGTCACAACTGAATATTTGCTCTCTTTCAAGCCCTTCTACAGTCATGTGGATTTTTATCTAGGGTAATCTGTAGTTTGGCTAGTTTGACTAGAATATATGTGCTTGGTCATCTTCTATGTTTAACCCTCTTAACTGTGAGCTGATCTGTTGTAAGTCTGTTGTTGTTCAGAAGACTTGGATTCTAAGATTCTGATCTATATAAGCTATTATTGTAACAAGATTGGGTTGAGGTACGATTGGCTTGAATATGTATTTTCTGGGCTCTCTAGGTCCCGTGATTGTCATGCAAAAAGGAAAAGATATAAGTCTAATTAATGACAAAATAAATTAACTACGCAAGATATATCTATGTATATTCCTAAATATGATATTTTTGATAAACTATTGAACAAAATTTAAAAGAGAAATTTATCTAATATATCTAGAAATTAACAACTAAACTAATAACGAAATTAAAACAAACAAAGCACCTGAGTATAGCTACTTGCCTGTGTAGTTGTAAATCTATTCTAAATAATTAGATAACTGATCTAATCTATTTGAAAGACTCTCGATCCTACCTCAGAAGTGAGGAGTGAATCATAGTTTCTCAGAAACTATCAATCCCCACAGCTTCCCCGGCAATATCGAAAGTGAGATTAACTGAAATGAAATGATTAACTACTCTATTTGATATGTTTTAACTAGAAATTTGAAAGCTTGAACCTGGATTTTACAGAACAGTGGCGAATCCTGGTTGTGTGTGGCTTTGTCCCCTCAGTATGATCTCCTCATTCTTTCGTGCTCACATGAATCCAGAAAATCATGTGATGTTAGCATTAACAGAAGTTGGTATCGAAATAATGGCAGCTTAGGATGCAGACTGAATACAATGCGAGTAGGAGAGGGATAGCACAAGAGAACAGAGCTTGGATTATGTAATTCCTAGTGGGATTTATTGCGAGTCATACAACATAAAATGTCCAGAACCTGAAACTATCCTTCTTGACAAACAAGACCTGCAACTTTAATGGCTTCCTACTAAAAAATCAAACTATCCTATTCCAATGAACTGCGTGAAATAGTAACTACACTAGCACAAGAATATTATGTGGCTTCCTAACAGCTAAACAACACTAACCATGCATACAACAAATGAAACTATGAATCCTAAGCAAAATTGAAAGGCTAAGCTATTGAAATGAGAAATTGAGAGGCAAATTTGAGGGGTCATTTGCTTGAGCACAAGCCAGCTATTTATAGAATCCCATTTACCCAAAGGTGAAAACCAATTTGATCTCTTAAACCATAAACAATGCAAAAACACTATTCCAGGGAACCAGAATCATAAATACAAGCAAAGGCGGTGAAAAAAGCTGGTAAACATTGAAATTTTACATGAGTCGCGTTAAAAAGAGCATTCTGGAAAATTCATGAAGGACCGCCACCCTGAGCAGGGCGGCGGTTACAGGACCGCCGCCCTTATTGGGCAGCGGTCACGAGACCGCCACCTAGGCAGGGCGGTGGTTTTGTCACTGAAGACTGAAAAGTAAAGGAAAAGAGGGGGAAGGAAAAAATAAAACCAATGCAGGGGCTAAGCAGGGCATGCAAGATGTTAACGCACACTTGGAGAGATTTTTCGGATCCCGAACACCTTGCGAGGAGACTTGTATCATCATTAGGGCACGTGTAACGTTGTTCCAGTGGTGCAGTACCCTACTATTTTGGGTACGTATAGTGTCCATATGATTCCAACGAATTTGGAATGCAAAGGAAGCAATAGGAGAAGGTGCTTGAGTAATGGCAGCTTGAAGGCAGTCTTGTTGTAATGTAGGTGGAAGAGAGATAGCACAAGTGAACAGAGCTTGGATATGTAGTTGCCAGCAGGATTGTGGTAACAATACTATGCAAGATACACAAAATTCTCAAGCCCTTTACTTGAATACAAGCATGGAATATATAGGAATTGGCTGGGATGTGCCTTCATGCACAAGGAAGCTTTGGAGTTTGAAATAATTGGGTGAAGAGGCAGTTAAAACTAATTAAATCTAGTTAAAAATAGAATAGGGAAGGAATACCAAGCAATCAAGACATTTTTTAGGAAATTTTGTTCACAAACATGCCCTAGAAGTCAAGTTAAGTGAAATCACACATGTTAAAATCATGCATGGAGAAATCTATAAAAATCACGCAAGGCCTTCACTCTGCATAGGGCAGTGGTCACCAGACCAGTGCCCTGCCTGGGCAATAATTTCATAACAGCCACCCAGACAGGGCAACGGTCTTGGGACTAAAGGCCAAAACATGCACAAAATGAAGCGGGAAGCTAGAAGAAAGCTTGAAAAAGCTAAGTAAGGATGTCTAGGATACAAATATATACTATAAATGGTTTTAAAAACTTGAACACTTTTTGGAAGGACATGAATCATCATTGGGGACTTTGTAACCATTTTTTGATAATGTAGCACATGTAATTTTGGGTGCGTACAGTTACCATCGTCGAGATACCACCACGATGCCATCATGGTCATGGTGGATAGATTGATGAAAGTGGTTGAATTTTATCCAGTGAAGACCACCTATACAGCTAGTGCGTTGGTGCGAGTATACTTAGATGAGATTGTCAGACTATACAAGATTCTGTGGAATATTATCTATGATTGTGATCCCTTATACACCTCTCATTTCTAGATTACCATGCAACATGCCCTTGGGACGAGTATCAGCTTCAGTACAACATATCATCCATAGATAGATGGATAGACAAAGTGGGTGAATCAGATTTTAGAGGATATGCTTAGGATGTACTTTATGGACCATCAATCGAGGTGGGAGGAGTATTTATACCTAATGTATTTTGCTTATAATAACAAATTTCAGAGTTCTATTAGTATGGATCCATTTAAGACACTTTATGGAAGAGAATGCAGGGCACCACTGAGTTGTGACATATCAGAGGACATAGTATCTCTTGGGCCAGCCTTTTTAGAGGACATGGAGTAGCAGGTTGTTTTGATCAGATAGAGACTTTAGGAGGAACATGATAGATAGAATAAATATGTAGATAAGAGGAGAGTTAACCATAGCTATGATATGGGAACAAATGTGTTTTTTTTTTAACAGACCTCATAAGATCCCTGTCCATTATGTATAAGCCTCTAACTTAGCTCCTAGATTCATGGGTCCATTCGAGATCTTGGAGTGGATCGGTCCCTTAGCTTAGTGTCTAGCCTTGCTACCCATCTTGTCTCGAGTTCACAATGTATTTCATGTTTCTATTCTTAAGAGATACATTCCAGATCCCTCTCATGTATTGGATTGGACCACATTATAGGTGCAGGAGCAAGGGCAGGTGACTGTGGAGCCCATGTGCATCATAAAGCATAGGAACCTAGGCTTTTAAGGTTGCGAGATTGACCAGGTGCATTTCCAGTGGGATAGGTATGATGAGACTACATCCACATGGGATGATGCTACTTTGTTACGGACCTATTTTCCACACCTTTTTCAGTAACTTCCAGGACGAAGTTGAGTCTAAGGGGAGGGGGATGTAGTGCCCACTCCTCTTCAACACTATTTTCATTATATTGATATTACTTTTAGACTGATACTTAGACATTTTGATTATGATACATTGATCAGTAGATGTTATACTATGCAGATATTTAGAATATTGACATGTTGTGATTCACATTTTGATTATGATACACTAGATGACATTTGGAGATAGCTCGATATATGTGTATTTACATTATTTGGATTTTATATTGACATGTTATACTCTGGATTTTCTACGTAGAATTATAATCCCATGGATGTTAGAATCAAATTATTTGATATGTTGATAGATGATAGAATTACTTAATTTTGGATGACGATTATTGATTTCTATGTATATATATTATTTCTTGATTTTGTTGATGCGTCTATGAGGCCAGAGAGGTATTGTAGTTATGTTGCAGGGATATTGTATCACATACATTAAAAGTGGATAGGGGACCAACCACGGAAGGATGTCAGGTTTTTTGTAATAGGGCCAAATTTGACAACTGTGTCTTATGTTTATGTGGTGCTATTGCATGCCTAGTTAAGATGTTTCCCATGGGGGTGACCTCACATGTGTGGCCATGGGGTGAAATGTTTTCCCTTTCTTTTAATTTTGTGTGTTCTTTATTTTGTATTATATGTATTTAATTATTGGAAATTGTAGTCACTTTATTAGTAATTATTAATGTGTCTTAATTATCTAATCCAACTTATTTACTAACTAAAATAAAGATGTGAAAATTGGATAGTTATGAGGGTAAACGGTCCTTGAAATCTTGTGGATGTAAGTTGGATTTATGTTGGATTTGATTTGTGTTGTGTACTCTTCCCCAACTTTAAAATTTAGATTTTGACTTGGGAGGCTTTTTTGGAGGCTTGTGGGTCAAGCTAAGCTTGTCCCATGCCTCTTAAATTCACCTAACAATCATACAAATGATATGGGGAGTTAATTTTATGCTTATTTATGCATTTTGGAGTGTAAAAAGTAAAAATAAATGCACTTTCTTACTTATCACAATTAATTTTTCCTTAGTAGGCTTGGTGTGCAAGTTTGAGTGTCATGTGGGCTTGTCATAAGTATTACATGTTCATTTATTGTCTTGGGCATGGTATTTGACTTGTGTGTTGGAATGGAGGAATGATGAAGTGGCATCCTACATGGAACCACATCATCATCCCCACATCTCATTTCTATTTATTGATTGAATTTGATGGATTTGGGGTTACTTGTTCATTTTCCTTCTTTTCAACTTTTGGAATTGGGAGCTTGTTGGAGTTGCTTTTGAAGTGTGCTTGGCTTGAAGGTGTCAAAAAGCTTGTGGAGTTAAGAATCTTGTAATCTTGATGGATAGGTAGGATCTCCACCTTTGTTATCTTCTTATTTATGTTTTTATATGTGAAAATTGTTCTTGTTGAATATTGTATGAGTGTTGCGAATGTTTTTATTTTATGTGGTTGGGTAGTTTTCCTTAAGAAGGGAGTGGGATATGGAAGTATGGGACCATTGGGTACGGAAAAGGGAGTTGTGAGGCATGCATTTTTGAAGGAGTGTGATTGGGAGTTTCACCTATGGGGAGTGAAAAGGAAAACATGGACATATTTTTGCATACTTGCAAGGGGACAGATAAAGATGTTTTATTGTTTGTATTGTGCACATGGAGGATTTGGGTGAAACTCCTACTTCAATTAGGAGGAAAAAAGAGGTGGTTCCCATATTCCTTACTCCTTTTGGTTTGATATCAATCATGTGTTTTGTTAGATAAAGTTGTAAATTTTGCTGAGTATATCCATTTATATATGTTGAATGTTTTGGATTATATGTTTTTATGGAAGCCATTCTTGTAAAAAGTTGTAAAATTTTTCTCAAGATCCCGCATTTTTCTTTAGTTGGGAATTAGGTTCCAATAAGGGGATGGATTTTCCTCTTATTGGATTAAATTTTGGGTGGATAACGTCGCCTATTCCCCCTTTTCTTTTTATTGTGATCTAATTTTTTTGAAAGATTTAAGATTGCAAGATTGAAGCTACAAGTTGGGAGAAGACATGCAGTGAAGACTTGTGTTTTTACTTTCTTGAAAGTGTCTATGTTGTATTTGATAATATTATTATTCCCACTTTGAGTGGAAGTTTGTACCATTTTTATGTTTGAAAGAAAGTTTTGTAATATGTTACTTATTCAAAGTTGAAGTGATTTAGTGAATGTAGAAAGAACTCTTGGTTATTTATGTTGTTGGAAAGGACTAGTCTTAGTGAAAAAAAAGAATTTGAAGTCCTTGTAGTGAAAAATAATGATATGGAAACTTGTAGTTTTCAAATTTTTATTGTAATGTTATAGTGAAAGGAAAGCTTAAGTTGTATAGTTGCTTGAAATGAAACTCTCCTAAATTTGTATGTACTCAAAGTTACAATATACATGTACATGTATATTTGGAAAAAGAAAAGACTAGTTCATTAAAGGAAATGGATTAGAAGTTCTTGTATTGCAAAAATAATGTTATCGTAAATTGTAGTTACCATATTTGTAATTATGGTTGAAAGGAGAAATTTCGAAGTATGTTCAGTAAAAAAAAAATTACATTTCATACTGTTGAAGGTTGTATGATTGGATAAAAAAAAGAGAACTATGCATTTGTAATTTTGAGTTATCAAACTAGAAATGCTATCATTCTACCAACCAATGAATGGAAGATACCCTCATTAAAATTAATGTTGCATTAAAAATCAACTTAAGAAGAAAAATTGTAAAAAACTGCATTGTTGAAGTTTTTATTTTTGGAGAACAGAACCGTCACCCTCTGCAGAGCAACGGTTTCAGAACTATCACCCAGCACAAAGCAGCGGTCTATGAACCACCCCCCCCCCCCCCCCCCAGAAGGGCGGTGGTCATAAGACCACTGGCCTGCGTAGGGCGGTGGTATCAGCACTTTTGACAGAAAAATAAAATTTCTTCCGTGAAAAAAATAGTTAAATTCTAAGCTTAAATCCATTAAAAGGGAAAATTTCAGCAACTAGGAATCAATTAAATTTAATTGTTCAAGCCTTACAATCTCTTTTATAGCACCCAAATGTGTAAAACTCATAGATTTAAATGAAATGGGGTTTTCCCCAATTGTTGAACTCAAAAAAAAAAACAAGAAAATGATTTCATTAAATAACAAAATGGATCCATGGTAGGATCTCTACATTTAACAGCAAGGCCACATTGCAATTGTAAAATATTTACAATTAAACCCATGAAATATTTTCCATGGTTACTCTTCTTTCTCTCATGGCTCCACCTCCTTCTTCTCTTCTAAAAACCTACAAACAAGAAAAGATCAAATGAGGTTGTTTGGGGAAATAAAAATTAAAAAAAGAACCATAAGGAAATTTAGGGAAACCTAAATCTAACGGCTATGATAGATTCAATCCTATTTCCCAAATTAAACCCCACCTCACTTAAGTGGAAAGACATTTTGTGGGAATGTAAATAAAAAAACATGGGTAATGAGGTGAATGGGGCCACTTAGTGGCTAGGCAAAACATTTAAACCCTTGAGTTCGAAAATAATGTAACCTTGGTGCTTGATAACTAATTAATCTAATGGAGCTTAGTAGATGCTTGAAACTGTAAATATTTCTTAGGAAGTAATTTAATAATAATTTAATTATTAATTAAATTCTAACGTCCACAAGCTTGTGTAGAAAGACTTTAACCAAACAATTTATTGATCGTGGAAATACATAACCTTGCAAACCACTTTGAAAAAAAATAAATTATGAACGTAATTTTAACTATTAATTTATTAGTTCTATTATCTTTTGAGTGTGGAAAATTGTGGGCATTACAATATATATCACCATTCCTGATGAGCTATATTATGAAATGATGTATTATATCAATTTGCTTTCTCCTTATGTGAAAAACATGAGTCTTTGATATTTTTTTTGCCAAATTATTATTACAAAATATCTTTGGTGTTCCTTCTTTCTCTTACTTCAAGAATAACAATATTCTTCTCATATAAGCCATTTGACATGTTCTCACTATAGTTGTTACATACTAGATTGTTCTATCCCGTGATAATTATTTTGAACCAAAGTGAAAAAAATATCTAGAAGTATGTGTTCTCTCATCAATGTGCAATCCTTATCCATATACCCAATATATGTTTGAATTCATTTGTTTTTGTATATAGAGTTACATACTCTTGTTCCACTTATGCATCTCAAAATTATTTTCCCTTATTATAGATGAAAATCTTTTAGAGTTTCTATAACCCTTGAAATTAGATTCGTTGCATACATCATGTCAAGAATTTTTGCATTCAAATGCATCAAAATTCCATATATTCATTTCTACAATGTTATATCAACATAGTCTCTCACGTCCTATTTGCTCAATTTAAAACCTTATATCATAGTAGTAGGTGTTGGTTTGCAACTCAACGTCCAATAACATAAGTAGAATACTTCAATTGATGAATGAAATATCCATCAATTGTTTAATCTACCTCAATGCCAAGTAAATATTTCATGTTGAACCTAAATATGGCATCTCAACGTATTTCTTAATTTTTGCATTATGTAGCTAAATTGAAATTTTTCATATCATCAATATACAAACATACAATCAAATTTCACCTTGATCATGTAAACTTTTTTCTCATGACAAATAATCTCATCTAACCTATTATTGTTTGACATAAAATTCTGCTTCTAATACTCCATTTTAAAATGTTGATTTTTCATCCTTGCGTAAAATTGTTTAAAAATAATAAAAAATGAAAAATTTGAAAATTTTGAAAATTGTTATTTTGTATGGTTCATTGCCCTCGTTGCGACTGTCTCATTTTGTGATCATTTCGGTCTTCGTTTCGTCCTTTTTGGTTTAAAACGCTTTAAAATACATTAAAATTAATTAATTAATTAATTGCTTCTTGTTTGATTAAATTAATTTTTAAAATCACTTGAGGAGTATTTAATTAAATAAATATAAATTAAAATTATTCGACAAATTTTAATGCCGGGGAAGTAAGCTTACGCTTTCAACTGCCGGGAAGCCAATTTGGCTTCCCGAACCCAGATTTCCCCTTTTCTGGCAATTTCCTTCAATTTTCCCACACGTGGGATTTTCTCTGCCAATTGTCAAATCACGGATTGGCTAACGGATAAGAAATTCCCCAATTTCCCACATGGGGAAATCGAATGGGGATTGCCAACCCATTTTGCCATTCCCATTGGCAATTATCCATTGCTTTCCCTATTTCCCCTTGGCACTTAAACCACTACCCAAGAAGAGAGGAAATTAGATTAATTCCCGTAACTTCCTCCATCAAACCAGTTGGAAAAAGTCGTGCGAAGCTTTCAATTACTTCTTATTTCTTCAGGGAGACATAAAATTTTGTCGACATCCCATAATGCAAGAGAAACAGGGTTTATCAAAATCTAAACAGACACCAGCCAGAGGAAGACAGCTAAAGGAAAGAGGACAGCAATCTCCACGCATTTCTCTGGAGAGAAAAGCAACAAAGCCAAGGAGGACAGCACGTGAAGATGGAAAGAGCAAGTTTTTAAACAGAGAAAAGACATATAGTCCAAAAGTTGCGCATTGGGTGAAGGAGGGAGTTTTCAAACAAAAGTACAGTTTTTAGAAATGCGTAGGTGTCAGTGAAGGAGGCACCCGGCTGAGAGGAAATATAAAATAGTTTTTAAAAATCCCTTTCCACGCATACAAAAGAATAGTTTCTAAAAAACGCGCAGGTATTTGTTTTAAAAAACAACAAAGAACTCATCCAAAGAGAACAGAGGAGGCGCCTTTCCCACGCACCAGTCCAAACGCAGGATAGAAAATTCCACACGCCCATCCAAAGGAGCTCCTACGCGTGGGGAAAAAGAACAGTTTTTAAATAACAGAGCCACAACGAAAATTTACCTGATGAATATAATGTACCCGTCAAGAAAGCCCGCAGGCAGAAAGCATCATCCATTTCTAAGCCATCGACTTCATTCACTCCCAAGGTTCAATCATCTAGTAAGGCTCCTCTGTTTCCTAAACCGCCATTATCCACAAGCTTAAATATAACTTCATCTCTGACTCCCAAGTCTACTGCTTCTGCCAAGCCATCTTTATCTCCCAAGGTTCCATCCTCTACTAAGGCTTCACTGTCTCCCAAGGTTTCAGTCCCTACTAAGACTTCTTTGTTCCCCAAGGTTTCAGCGAAAAAAGCATAAATTTGATGACTGTAATCAAGGAAGTAAAGATGAAATTCATGCTACAAAATTTCATTATAGTAGGATGGATATAGATTTGAACAAATTGAATGTTGAGGTTGTTCATGATGAAGCCAGTCAAAAGCAGCTCGAGAAATTATTCTCAAAGTTTGCCTTTACTGCAAGTAAAACTCATAGACCATCTGAAAAGCAAGCCACACATACATTGCTCAAGAATTGTTCGGCTAAGTCTGTCAGAGATTTGTTAGTAGAGAAGGCAAAAATGGAGATACTTAAGAATCTCTCAGAGGTGAGACGGAATGCTAAAAAAGCTGCAGCTGCAAAGGAACAAGCATTGGCTGCTGTTGCAAAGGAAGAAACATTGGCTGTTGTTGCAAAGGAAGAAGTATTGGCTGTTGCAGTTACAAGAAGAAATATAAGAAGCAAGAACAAGTAGTGAATTGTGAAAAAGTACAAAAACCAGCCCCTGATTCTCAGTCAATTACTGTTCCAGATTCTGATTTCTATGACTTAGATAAGGATCGCAGTGAGAATTGCTTTGAGGCAAATCAGATTTGGGCGACATACGATGATGAAAATGGAATGCCACGCTTTTATGCTCGGATTGTGAGAGTCGTGTCACTGAACCCATTCAAAGTGCAGATGAATTGGATAGATCCAAAGTTGAATAGATATTAGACCTGTGGTGCGGGACGACTAATGAGCACTGTTTACCCGAGCGAGGGTGCCAGAGCAATTATAGAGGTGGAGGTTGATGGAAGATGAAGGAATTACAAAGACACTTGGATGTAGTTGGATTGAAGACCATAAAATGATTCATACTTTTTGTGGAGGAGATAGATCGCACTAACAATTACCCACGAGAAGAAAACAACGGGGTATTTTTCGATTCAGATTCCTGAATGATGTTCATGAGTAAAATAACCATTCCTCTGTCACATAAATGAGAAGTTTGCATTACCATATTGATTGATAAAAATGTCTCTTGGGATAACTATTTGACTCGACAAGAACCTTCAATAGTGTGCATGCTGACACAGTGCAACCGAGTTTGTTTCTGAGATTGTTGTGAAATATGAGAACTGCTTCCATCATTTCAAACACGGAAAATATTATTTTTGGTGATTATTGGTGATGTTAAGTGAACCAATAAAAGATAGGTTGTGCAGTGAGATGGAAGAGTCGAGCTATTCAATTTGTAGAAAGTGTTTGCAAAGCTAGACAATGCTTTCGACTTCATCAAATCAGATGTATAGTGCAAATAACTGGTTATATTTATTCATGAGGTGTTTGTTAAAGCCATGTTTTGTAATACCATTGGAGGTGAATTACAATTTTGGCCCTTGGAGATATTCTCAATGGCGAAAGACCAGAAGCTGGATTTTGACAAGGTGGTGTAATGACTACAGTCTCACAACAAATGAATAATTCACCATGGAAAGGTACTCGAAGCATGTGGAGAATTGTGCATAATTGTGAATGTGAATACGAATGAAGACAAACTTTCTTACACCAGAATATTGCTCAGACGGAGGGATGGATGAATTGCTCAAGTTTCAAGCTCAACACTCTTGTCATTTGGAAGATTGTAGAGCACGGTCAATGAGTTCATTCCCGTATGATCGGGATAGGCGGACTCTTGGCCCAATGGATAAGGCACTAATCCTAGGTGTCTTGATCTAGGTGGCGCATTGCTGACTAGGATGTCTATGTGTGTGTCCAAGTCATTTAAGTGGGGTCCACAAATACCCATTTCTTTTATTTATGTATTTTTCCTTAAATGAATTTTTAACTTAAGTGGTTTCTATTTTAGTCACTTTTTTTAATAAAGTTGGTGTTATCCAAAATTCACCCCCTCAAGGTAATTTTGATAACATGCATCAGAATATTCAATCCCGAGAAAGTATATCGATTCAAGGCGAAAAATCATGTTTCCTGGGGTCCCCTCGGCTTCTTTCTAACTCTCTTGTCCAAGAAGAAAACCCAGCAAGTTTCAAAAATGTGAAAAAATTGCAAAAACCAAGGCTGGGGCCGAAAAATGAAGAAAATTGGCTAAGTCCTAGTCCGTAGCAGCAATTGGGACACTTGGGACGTCGGGGGCCACGAACCGGCCGAAAAATCCACCAGGCCAGTCCACGCAGCCAGTTGGGGACGTCGAGACGCGAAAAGGTGAACCGACAGAAAATGGAAAAAATCACCAAGTTTTGTTATCGCCGCGGTTTGGGACATCTGCGGCCAAAAGTACGCAGAGGACGCGAACCAGCCGAACCGGCCGAAACAGGATACTTTCATCCGAAACAGTTTGGGACATCCGCGGCCAAAAGTACATGTGGGACGCGAAAAGCTGAAAGAGCCGAGAGCGAATGGAATCTCGCCAAGTGTCTTCATCGCAAACAGGAACAAAGGAGGCACGAATTGGCCGAAACAGGAGATTTTCGTCTGGCGACAGTTGGGACAAAGGTACGTGCGGCATGCGAAAAGCCGAAGTGGCCGAAGGCAAAGAAAAAAGTCAACGTTTGACCCGTGAAACTTCAAATGGCCATAACTTTTGACTTCGAGCTCCGATTTTCATAAAATTGGACTTTTTGTAACGAGCACGACGTCCTCTATGCCACAAAAACTAGATTTATTATTTCTAATGAGGGTAGATATATTTAATTAAGAGAAACATATTCGGCTCCAGTCAGTTAATGCTCATTCCCGTCAAATGACAGAAAACGCCTGCCAGACCCAAAATAGCTGCCCGCACTCAGAAGGCCATAACTTTTGCATTTCTCAACGAAATTGCACAAAATTGGTACCGTTGAAATCATGGCTCCGATTCCAATGCACATAAATCAAGAAATTCTAGATTTGGTGAGAGATCAATGGAGATTTTTTATGAAACATGGCCCGAGTTCATAAGAGTGTTTTATTTGGTAGTTGGGAGTGCAATTAAGAGGCATGGTCATCATTCTTTCTCTGCTGCAGCACATGGAACAGTATGGGGAGACTTTTGCAAGTAATATATAATCATTTTACTCCATTTAATGCCTCTTATAGGTGGTTGAAGGACATATTTCAGGATTTTCATTTTCCCTTCTCATTTTTTCTATAAATTGGAGTGTTGGGCTTATTGTAAAGGGGGGGAGTTTTTAGATAGCAAATCTCTGTCAAAATTGCTTTGTGAAGCCTATGTGCTGTAGGCCCTTGTAGTGGACTCCTTGCATGGTGATCCAGGCCCTTATCTTGTAATAGATTGAACTGTGCATATCATTAAGTAATAAAATATCAGTTTGTGGATGTATCTTCCCCTGCTGTGTTTTCTTGCATTCTTCTTGCCCCCTTTAATCTTTCTACAAGAATATTGTGTCTATTATTATGTTCTTGTAGGGATCTATTATCATTGTGTATGCTTGGAATATCGTTGTGAATGCATTTTGCTAGATTATGGAGAACTGTCATCACCTCTTCTAGTGTGCACTTTGCTTCTATATTTCACACATTTGGAGACTAATCTCACACCCTCCTCTGCTGGTGTATCATCGCTTTAGTGTAGGCTTTCATTTTATGCATTCTCTTTCCCTGGTCCCTTGGAAATTTAGATTAGAATAGTTAGTTTCCCCTGCATTGGAGTAGATTGTGGCAGGTAGTTTAGGAGCAAGAACTAAGCTTTCTCTGGAGGTCTATCTCAAGTAGCAAGTCCCACAACTTGGAGATAGTACCCATGTTATCCAATCGCACAGTGAGTTCAAGTACATGCACTTGTATAAACACAAGGGTGCAGTGATTCGTTGATAACAGTTGGTTAGAAAAAATCAAAGTCACTTAAGTGCCCTATTTAATGTGCATTTAAAACCCTAAATACTTTGTAACCAACTTTTGGGTTATAAAAGGAAGTGAGGAGGGCTCATCTATGAGGGTGACTTTGAGAGAGGAGAAGAAAATAATTTTGTGCAAAGCTTTGTTTCAAGAAGAAACTTTGTGTTCTTCTGTGAAAAACATTTTGGAGTTAATGAAATACGAACTTTGTGTCTCATTCATTGTCTCTTGTAACATTTGATGTTCTTATGTTCATTAGATGTTAGGTGTTTGATTCTTGCATGCAAATATTATCTTTGATCTTATTGTCAACATTATTAATCAGTTGTTCTAGTTCACAGTGATTGAGCTTTGATTATCTACTTGCTCATGTGTGTTCCCTTTTAACACGTTCTAGTTTGGCTAACTCAAACTCCGTTTTATTTGTGTTAGTTATTCTTCTTTCCTCTTCATGCAATATTAGACTCTGTTTTTACCTAACTCTTGCATGTTATTTTAGTTCATTCCATTCGACTCCTTTCCTTCATTCCATTCCATCTCCTTCATTCACTTTCCTTTCCATTGATGTTCCAAAACACCCCCCCACATACAATTTTGAATGTACAGATGTAAATACAGTTTTGGTTTTCAATAAAGGCAGGCCTCACCTTCATTGAGGAGGGACTTCATTCCCACACTATTGTATGTCATTTGCATGCGTGCAAATCCATATGCTAACACATCCATTACTAAACCTCCCAATTGTCAAGATCTTCAATTACTAAATATGATCCAAATATAACCAATCTTACTATAAACATAAATTTTTTATTGAAATCAATTACAAGTTGATATGAATACCCTTTTACAAACAATATTTTCTTATGCTTCTCAATATTTCCATCAACCTTAAGAAAATTTGTCTTGTAAACTCACTTTACTCTAATAACATCCTTCACTGTAATAATATTCACTAGATCCAATGTTTGATTTCTCTCTACTAAATCAATCTATTCATCCATGGCTTTCTACAAAGTTTCATTCTAAATTACATCTTCAAAATAAATTGGATCAGCTACAATGAATAATGTACAATTTACTATTTCATCATTTTCAAATTTTCAATAGTTTCTTTCAATTTTCTTTCCTTTAGTGAGTTCTCATTGGAGTGGGATCCTACAAAACATGGACTTGAATTTTATCCTAAGATGCCTCTTGATTTATATCTTGTTAGAGAAATTGCATTTTCTTCTAGAGATGTCATTGTGGTAATATCATATGAAGTAGATGCCTCTAATATCTCTACTGGATGATATCTTAGTGATGTTGAAATGTGAAAATAATATTAAAGTCTCTCCATAGTGACATCTTTTGGGATGTTTAATAGAATGTGCCTTGGGAGATGTCACTTTAGTGATTTAAAACTATTTTTTGAGATGTGACAGTTGTAATATCTTAGGAAATAGTTATGCTACTTGATGAAGATATCTTTTGTATGAGATCTTGTGAGGTGTTTGATGCCTCATTCTCATTTTTCTACGCATTCTCAATAGAACCAGTTTCAATGTAATGAGAACTAATTTATTTCATTTCTTCCATCTCATGCTTCTTCTTCAATGACCCAAACATGTCTTCTAATTACCATCTTATTTGTGATTTCATTATACATTTCTTCTAATTATGAGAATGTCTAGTTTTTCCTTAGGCGAGGAAAATAGATCAGTTCCCATGTATTATAACTCTATCGATGTTGATAGGAAGATTCATCTTAGCATGAGATAAAATCATTCTAGCATAGGATAAAGGTCCCAAAGGTAATGCAAAACCTTTTAAGGTTTTTATGACATAGGAAACTACATCATGCCATCATATTTCTCTTCTTTTTCAATAACCCTAACCCCACCATGATTGGCGAAGGCAGTGACATTTTTCATGTCGTGTGTGGAGGTGGTTTTGGCGACAGTGATGTAAGGAGTCTAGTGGAGCAGTCGGACTTAGCTCTCTACCTCAGTGTTCATCTGGTATAAAGTAAGACTCTTCTAGTGATTCTAGTGGCCCTAGACTTGGGTTCGGTGTTACTTCAAAGGGAGTGTTTTGAGTGGAATAGCTTGGACACTTTCTCACTACATCACGACGTTGTGGCCATGGATGAGTTTAAGTTTATTTAGTCCCGTTAAGATTTTCTGGCTATAATGGTGGCATTTATCGCCTCCCTAGGTAACTAGGTAGAGCTATAAATTTGTAGTGACATGCTCAAGGGAGGCATGCAATTTTGCAACAATTCCATGGGTGTGAACAACAAGCTGAACATACCCCTTCCTCCTCCCTCTGATGCCTCTCTTGTAGGTTCTCATGTCCCTGATTCATAACTTGGGGGCAGTGTTAGATGTCATCTAGGACCTTGTGGTTCCTTGGTGGTTACGCATCGTATAGATTTTCTACCTACCTATGGCCGTTGTTAGGGCATCAACTCTAGGCTTCAGGGGTAGTGCAATTGTCAAAGATGCCCAACAAAATGCTCTGATGGAAGCTGTCATGTAGGGGACCCTATATAAAAGGTTCATGCTTAGAGTGTAGCTAAAATGTTGGGGACAACATATCTCTCTATAGAAGTGTTCAAATCCTCCAACAGACTGTCCTGCCCAAACCTATGGTCTACACCCAAAAATTACAATAGTACAAATACCAGAATATTTTTTTTTTAATTAAATTGCTTACCACACAACACCACAATGGACTCATAAGTAGAGAAAATCAACAACGCATAATACACTTCCATAAACATGAACACCACTCATATGAATTAGGGTAACATAAGGTACCCATCAATTTCATACTCAAATGACATAAACCAGGACAATGACCCAATTACAGTTTTTGACAGAATTTTTGAGTAGCGCATACTCCACGATATTTGACCATAAAGTTTATGGATTTCACATCTTCATTTCCTTCTTAGGTTTCCATTGGATGAATTTATAGTTTCCAAGATAATTAAACACATAAGGTTTAAAATTTCCTACTTTACAATCTTCAATTACTTTACTTTGCAGGGCAATAGTATTTAAAGGAGAATGAGTGATTGATTGGCCTTTATCGAATCCCATTAATTATCCATAGATCATTTGTTAGTTAAAGTCATTTTTAAGCAACTATGATTTCTCTCAATAACTTGTTCTTATGTTAAAGGTTTGTTTGGACCTAGTGCTATGGTTGTTTTAGTTCCAAATTTAGTTTGAGTCAATTTAGCATTTACATGCCATTATTTTTTATTTTTAGTGGAATCTATATTGGCTTAAATGTCTAGTCCCATAAAGGAACAATTTTTTACCCTTTCTTAACAAAAATTCAATGCTTAAATCAGCCATAAGGACTTCAAGTGAAATTTTGTACCTAGACCATTATCACATATACTCTTGTTCTTAATTTTTTCATCTCATGATTTACATTGTTTCGTAGGTCTCTCATTGGTGTCGCTTCATAACAAAAAGAGTTATGAAAGTACGTGTTTAACATCTTGTAGAAGTACATGATTGGAAGCATTATAAACTACACATGAACCCCAAGTGATTTTGTGTTCAAGGTAAGATCCCATGTTTTTGCATTTCATGATTCTGCATGTGAAATTTATTTTACTCTTAATGTCATAAAAGGGCATAACAAGGGATTTTGGGGCCAAGTTTTTAGCTTCCTAGTTTCTCTTAATTCAACATATTTTAAATCAATTTCATTTGCAAATAGTTACTTACAATGTTCTACCCACAAGTTAACCTCCTAAGCAACTCATGGATTTAGTTTAATTCCAATTTTCACTTAGGGCTCTACGTCCTAATATAGATCAAACTAGAATGTGTGAAGACATATTTACCTTATAAAGCCTTCGTAAAAGACCAAGGCACTATATTGTCACTAGTCAAGGTAACACATTTACCTATGAGAGGGACTAAAGAGATCATTAATAAGAGTTTAAGTCATAGTACAACTATTTCATTAGCTCCATATGTGTCATCTGGATCTTGCAAGGAATTCATTCGATGATTAAGTTAATTTCTAGATCTAACTTCGTAACACTTGTTAGTCCACTAGGATACTAAGCAAGTGTTAGTTTTTCTTACTCCAGATAAAGTTTGACCATGTCATTCCTATCCGTCGAGTTTACAACGATGTCGCTATACATACAGGCTATAGTGCGAATAACTCAAACTAGGGATCTTATTTATTTAAGATGGAAGGTGCCATCGGGTATATAGGTTTAAGTTCATTTTAAGGTCTCATATTTCTATGTTATAAAGGATAACACAAGAAGGCTTAGTTTTGCATGTAATTTGGTAGTAGGGTTAACTATTTTGTTTATAATTCTTTATTGCATTTTCTAGATAAAGAACACAACACACTAATTAATTAATTTTATATTTCACATTGGAAATGCACTACAAGATATTACATTCAAATTCATTTAACACATATATATCCAACATTTTTACCATATGAAAATCTAAATCGAAATTTTACCTATGATTAAATGCACATTTTCCAAGGCATCCCTAAAACTAGCATCTCATACATATTACCAAATTTCAAATATAAAATTTTTGTAACATGGAAATACATTATACATATATACATTTTACAATGACATATATAGATTACAATAATAAACAATGAATTACACCACGCCTTTTCACCATCTTTACTTCCATCCTGCAAAACTATGTGAGCATGAAATCAATGATAAATCGCTGGCATGGAATCCACCTAGATCTATCATAATTAACGTTTTTTAGTTTCCCATTTACATAATAACAATAATAATAATTTGCATTCAAAAGGAGTTGGGTTAGAGACACATATTTATTTCATTTCATTTCACTTAATTTCTTAACCAAGGAGAGAGAAAGAAATAGGGAAGAGAGAGAAACACTATTTTTCCAAAAGATCAATTTCACACAACAAAGTCAGATGATAGAGTTTCAAACAATTATTTACAAGTGTCAACAAGTTTCCATGATGGCTAGGCAACCGAACATGGGTCTTACAACTTTACCTTTTACATTTTCCTGCTAGTTGCAAAAACATTCAATTTAGGCTCAGAGGTGAAGAAACCCGCTTTCAAACGTTGTCTTACAATGAGAAAACACACCACTATAGTAAATTTATATGTGTCCTCCTATATACAAGGAATTCACAGGAACTTGACGGAATTTTGAACTGGCAAACGGTTTACGATTGGCGACTAGTTTTTTGAGGTGATTGGTTGTAATTGGCCTAGATGCAAACAATCAAAAGGTAGACTCTAGGCCTTAGAAAACCACATCCAAAACTAGCATTCAATGGACAAACGCACAATGAGAAATTTCATACAAGTTGCCCCTATATATGGAGATTTTTTCAGAGTCGACGAAACTAAGAACTGGTAAACGGGGCTTCAAATAGGTGGCGGTTTTCTGGAGCTACCAATCGTAATTAGTCCAGTTTGACCTATGAGTCAAACTATGACTAGAGGCCTACAAAAGCTCTTTTCCAAACTAACCAAGAATGTGATTTTCTCGAGCCAAAGGTTCCAGGAAATTTTCTAGTAAAAATACTAGAGGTTTGCGAAGGTGGATAAGCATTTTGTTGCTCAGGGTTCATACAACGGTGGTTTAAAACGAAAGCCAAATTTTTAGTTTTAGCAGCTTCCTACAATTGCAAAACGGTGTAATAGGGCTTCTATAAGGGTGTCAAAAACATCACAAATGATCATTTGAGGTCAATCCAAATATTCAAGTGACTCTTCACATAACAATGTAATCAAAGGAAGCTTAACATCTCCTTTCCTGAGTTATGAAGGTTATTTTGCGAGTCTCTAAAAATCACAATTTATCTATTTAAACAAGGAAATGGTCAACATATTTACTAGGAAGTCAACTTTAACTTGTACATAAAAAGGGGGTACTGTAGCAATCTAGCTTGGTTAGGAAATTTTCTATATAATCAAAAATTGAGGGTTTAAGTTCATTATCTACCAAGGAATATTGAATTCTGTAAGTTACGATATAGACGTTCTATTGTTTTAAAACAAGTTTATTTAATACAATCAAATATATGAAAATCCTACGGTTTAAAACTTTATTCCATTGCAAAAGAAAAACTAAAGAGAATAAATTATGAGAGATGAGGAGAGATGGACCATGCCTAAAGGAATGAGGCTAGTCAAAATTGTGGGACTTGGTTTCGCATTTCAAATGGGCATTTCATCAAGCATTTTGTGTGCATCCACATTTCAACTATTTCACATTTACTTGAAATATTTCATTTTTTTCAATCAAGTTGTTTAGTGACTTCATCCCTCTTTTTCTCTATTACAACAACATATTCGTTGAGGGTGGGAACAATGTGGGGAAATAGGTACAAGGTTCCTCTGTACAACTCTTAAAGTAGATACATTTATTTGTAGATTGAGCATCTAGCACATGTCATCCATGTCCATCCCAAGAATTAGAAGGTCTTGGATATCTTTTGAAATTTTGAACACCCCATATATCCTTCCAAGCTTTCCCTTTTTCTTTTGGGAGCAACATAAGATCACCCCCTTCACTATTAAATGTATAGAATCCTTCATTTTGGCTTGAATCTCATCATTTAAATGAGGAAGAGGGCCGAAGTTGCATGATTGATTTCGCAAGATCATTCATAGAGTTGAGAATCCTAAGTCGTTCCATCTTGTTATTTTTGAGTGTGACCATTGTCTCTAAACTGCAGCTACTAGAAGGAAACCCACTCCAACCCAATGAACATTTCCAACAACTTAACTAGATTTATGTGACAGATCTCTCATGTTTTTTTGATCTCCTTCTTCATTATCATATATCATATCTTTGTTCAGGAGTTAATTCTAATGTATTTAAAAGCACACAGTTAGCCAAAGGGTAGATCCACTAGATACAAACAACCCCTTTTTGCCCCTTTTCATATTACAAATAATGTCATTATGGATTAGATAGCACAACTGCACATATACCAAGCACTCAGCCAAAAAACCACATACCACACTTCTCTGGTGCCAAATGGAAGTAAGAAACAAAAATACAAAAAAAATCTTTATACCTTATCAACAACCCATTTTGTGCATATCTTGTAGTCATTGCAATCCACAAGGCCACATTGTTTTTAGGAGTTTAGTTGAACAGTTCACATGCCAAGTGCATGCTTCTATATTTGCATACATATCTACCAAAGCACTTGCAACTACAACATCTGAGAAAAGTCCCATCCCATCTTTATAATGTTTTGGTATAGGTCAAAGCTTCCATTTTTAATACTAGCTGAGAAAATGTTTCCTTCCAACTGCCCATTTTGTGGATATCCCGAGGCTTCCTGTTGAGAAGGATAAGAATGAAAATAGGGGAGCTTTCACATAGAGGGAGAGTGAAAGAAAAGAAAAATATATTGCAGGCATACGTGGAATAGAAGAGAAGGGACTTCTAATTTCTTAATCAATAATTTATCAATAACTCAAAATAAAAGATAAAAAGAAGCAAAATTGTTGTGGTAGATGTTGGATACAAGTGTTGCAAAGGTTATAGTGCATGTAGAAACATTTTAGAAGTAGCAAAAGTAATTCAATACAACCAAACTTCATGCCCAAAATGAGTGCCTCCAAATCTAAATCTCTTTTTTTAGTTTTTCCCCTTATTTTGCATACAAAAATAACAAAGAGGCAACCATACATTTTCTCTCAGATGAAATTGAAACCATTGCAGGTGCAGATCCAGATCAGATGATTTGTATATAAAAAAATATGAGATGATAATATGTATTACAAGTTTATCTCTATGTAGACACTATCCCATGTAACATTCTATTTATTGAATAATAAGTGAGCCGCCCACCCACTGCATCTTCTACCACGATCCAGTTATTGGAAAATTTTAAAAATTAACTTGGGATACAATGTGGATAATAACTGGAAATCTCAATTCATCCGCTCGTATTCTTATGCAAGGAAACTGACAAGTCATGATGGTCCATCGAGGCACCCACATGCTTGTCAGACAGCCCACATGACTTGGCAGTTAAAATTATTATTCTGTAGTGGGAAATAAAAGGTTTGAATGGATTTTACTAAAAGCTAGTGCCCTTTACACATATGATAAGGTCCTCTCTCCTCCAATCACACCTTTATCATCTCACCCACCAGTTGATGCAATTATGCGCCAAGTTTGTTTTTAATATTTTACATTATACTTCTTTTCAGGCATTACATTTCCCTCCCCTTATAAGAGCATCATCTTCAATGTGACACAACACTGAAGCTCAAAGGGTGTGTAGGAAATAAATTCAATAATGACACTACGTTGTTTGAAAAAACAACTTATCAGTACAATGTGACCACAAGGAAGCAAACTAAATTTGGCACTATCTTAAATTTTAATGTTCTATGAAGATTGGACAGTTATTTTTTTCTTTATTACTTAGTCTTTTCCTTTAAAGTATTTATTAATCTTAACTCTTAGTATGTCAATTACTTAAGATTTTAAGTTTTCTTATCTTCATAGGTGCCCAACAGAACTGACATCACATTACCACATCAGGGACAAACACATATCACTAATGGTTCACAAGACATATTCTTACATATTTCCACGACTATTTCACATCACAAGAACTCAACTAACCCATAAGTAAGAACATACATATCCATCACAGCATAGTAATTGTCACACATGATTCTGACATAAAGGTACTCATATCATAAGCAGACTATAAACAACATGGAATTCCCCAACCATGTACACATAAAGGGGTTTCACATAACACAACCATAACTGTAGCTATATGGGGTCAAGATGTAAATAACATCATACCAACAATGAAGAACATCAATACCATCATAATAAAAATATAAATAACCAGAATCAAAGGAGTACACATAAATCATAATACCAATACCATACACCTACTAGAGCATCACAAAACAAATCCATATACCTCCCAAAGTATCACAAAACAAGTACATATACCTCCCAAGAATCACAAAAAAACTACATATACCTCTCAAAGCATCAATCACACCTAGGACAACTCCATTATACCTCCCTCAAGTCTCGGATGTCTCCATCAAGTCTCTTATGCCTCCCTCAAGTCTCGGATGTCTCCCTCAAATATCTTATGCCTCCCTCAAGTCTCTTATGTCTTCCTCAAGTCTCTTATGCCTCCCTCAAGAAAATTAAATAAAGATAAATTTTCCTTTTCGCTCCCCAAAAGAGGCCGGTCACCCTATGGCCTTAGGCGCATAGAGTCTAGATACCTCTAACCCAATATGACATAATAACTAGCGGTTTGACAACCCGCTAGTTATCTGTAACTCCTAGGGGCATACCCACTAGTTTATTTTTACGTTATTTCTACCTACATATGCTTGCATCAACTCTAGGCTCATGGGGGAGTGAAAATGCCAACTCTCCAATAATGGTTTAAAAGGTGTGCCACCCACCATGCTCTCTTGATTCTCCCATTATCCCTATATAACAAATTCATCCTCATGTATTACTACAATCTTCCCATCAACATATCTCTCTATAGATGCTCATTCAATTGCATAGTGTGGCTTAATTTGATGACTTAAATTGACTTACATAACTATTTTCAATTTGAAAAAAAACATGGTTCTTCTACGGCTTATAAGACCATGTTATTTTCCTTCAACATGCCTAAATATTGTTGCATAGTATCCTACGAGAATTTTAAGATGTATAAACCTACTATTTTTCCTTCCTCTATAATATTGGTTGTTGTAGAACTTATAATTACTCCTGTTATGATCCTACCTAACTCATTGCATTCTTTATAGACGACCATCTCAACAATTTTGAACCTTGTGACGATAATGGATAGATATTTTATCGTACACCTTCACAAATTAAATACCTTTAGGTTTTACACTCTTATAAAATTTAAGATTATATTATAATTGATGAAAATGTTGTTGTAAATAGTATGTACAGTAGTTTTTGTGTCAAGATACACATTACTCTTAGGAAATTACCAGATACTACAAGAAAACATTTTTATAAGTATTTTAATTCTATTTCATCATAACAATTGTTAGTCTAAATGGAGGTATTTTTATGATATGTTTTGATAGAATTTTTTAATTGTGTTTCCTTGTATGGGTACTAAAATTGTGTACACTTTCATGTTAGATGTGTGAGTTTACATGGTAAAATAATATTTTTGTAACGGTTTATTTATTTATTTATGTAGTATATTGTTGTAATTGAAGAAGATATATTTATGTTATTTATTGGTTTGAAAATAATAGTTCTTAGCATTTAAAACAAAGGAGTTATGTAACATTCCCAATTTAAGACTTCAAAAACAAGGGAAATATTTTATTTATTTATAATAATGTTCACTGTTCAAAATAAGCATTATTTAGAACAAACATTCCATGCCAATTGAATTCAATGGATAAACATATGTAGCTGTAATGACTTGGTGATTTACCGATCTATTCATTTCATAACTCGGTAAGATACCAATCTATTTATGTTATCTTATGCATTGAATACCTATTTTATACTTTTTCATCCTACCTGATGCCAGGTAATGAGTGATCTATTTAAAGAACATGTCTGAATATCTATTACCAATATTCATCTGATATCGCATTGTTTTAAACTTGGTAACATAAGACAATGCAACCAGTAGTTTGTGATACTTTGGACAAAGATTTATAACATATAGTGTATGCCATTATTCCTAGATGGCATACTCATCATATTGGAATACGTCCTTCACCTCACACCCTAATTATCATGATTGGTCTTTACTGACTACCGCCAATCCACTTGTTCCGGGTTTAACCCTAGCCCTGGATAGAAACATAACCTATTATAGGAAGATTCTTACAAAGGCTTAGGGTAGATGGGCATACTCATTTGACCTAAGTCATCTGAATGTGTCAACATACCCTAAGCCTTTGGAAGATAATTCATATCCTAAATATGTTCCTATCTAGACCTAGAGAGAAACTAGGTTCAAGTCTGAGTTCCAGATGTGTGTAGATCTAGATGATCAATGTGGAAGGGTGACGCCACATGTAAAATACAACGTTGTATTCTCGAGAAGACCCAAGCCTCCTTGAAAGTATAGCCCTGCAGCTGGCGTGTGCAAACATACTACAGAAATTGCCTCATTGAGATGTACATACCCTCAAGGAGATGTTTAATACTTTGTTAGTTTGGATTATTTCTTAATTACTGCAACCCTTCCAACCCTAGTCCAACACATGATAAGTTCTTCCTAAATTTTCATCATTTAGTCCATTAAGAACTTCATTATATTCATGGTCACTTTTAATATTTGAACACATAGTTAAACTGCCAATTAACCGTAACTGTACAATATTATAATATGTCTTATTTAAAAAGTACAATAACTTTTTGGAAAGGTTCAACACCATAGTATATCCAGTATAAAGTAGACTTCATACAAAATGAAGTCTGATAAATTGTAGTCATATTTCCAAACCTTTTTGGTTTATGAGCAATTAAGAAAGAGAAAGAGTCTTTCTCTACATGTTAAGTGTTAGGGTTTATCCTACCCAATTTCCACATTTCTTAATGTATGTTCATCACACATTACATTACTATGTTGTATAGTTTAGATAACAAATATCATATTCTGTAACTTAACAAGTTGCATCACAAGTAGGGAGATTGAACTAAATTCCTCTATCCAACTTATTAAAAGATAACCAATTAACATATAAATAATATGAAGAATATCAACAAGATAGAATCCATCCCTTCCATACAAGTAAAAAATAATTTACACAACCAATGCAGGTAAACTCTCAACTTTCAATTTATCTTTATAACTTATACATTTACAAGACTTATGCATTTATGTATACTGCATAACAACCATCTTCATTATAAAAGAATACTACTTTTCCTTTTTCAATACAATATCAAGAACGAATCAGAGTTCTTCAAAAGAATCAGACTTAAATTAGCCAATGCATCATATAAATTTTGCCTTCTTTTATCACTTACGAAGTCCATCTGCAAAAATTGCTAGCACGGGTCAGTTCACTGCACTGAACATGATAAGTAACAAGCTTTAAAACGAAGTGCATTCCAATAATTTTTACATTAAAATAACTCTGCTTTAATGAGAAAATTATTACATCATAAATATCAATATAAGCAATAGCAAACGGAAAATAAGTACATTTAACCAATTGAATTCACTTCCAAGAGAAGAATAGAATAAAATCCACTATATCTGCCTTACAAAATTTAAGTTTAATTGATCCTATCAATTATCCTTAAGCAACCAATAGATCATATCATCTCATTGTTCCCAATTCTATCATAATAGAATGCAACATTTATCTTTGCTTTAACCAAAAGAAGGGTTTAAAGCATGGTTCCCATTAGGATGAATCATCTAACTCCTAAGAAAAAGAAAAAGAAGAACCATTACAAATTATGCCTAAACACAAGGCATCCGAAAAATAGAAACAGATTCATAACATGAATTAACTATTTCATTTAAAGGAAAACTACCTCAAAATTCAAAATTTAAGATATTCATCATAACAGAATCCTATTTCAATCCAGGAAGGAATAGAGAATCAAACAGTCTACCTACAATTCTAAATCTACTTCCACATATTAGAAGTTAACATTTAAAGATCTAAAACCATTGTTCACAAATCAAAGTAGACTCATACAGGAGTTAATCTCTACTTGAGTCCATCCAATGAGGATCCATAAAAAGATAGAGTGCAAGAGACAAAACTTACTCATCTCAACCAAACAAAGCAAAGCCTTGTTAAACAAATAGTCTTCCAAACAAGCTTACATTTTCTGTTCAACAAAACTGAATCATCTAATCTCTTCCTACATCATTTCTACAAATTATTTGAACAAGGAAGACCAAACAACTCATAAAGAAATCTCCATATCATAAGAGAATCAAAACAGAAAAGTTCAACCAATGAACTTATCCCAACAATAGAAAGAAAGGGAGGGATATTAATTTTAAAATGATCCAAAAAATAATTCATTTTATTTTACTAACAAATGAATTTCCACTTTTAATTCAAACATAGAAATTCATAAGCTAGTTCCCAGAAGAGAGAACAAAATTGACTCATAGTAAGAAGAAAGCACACTGCCATTTTCCTTACAATTCTTTACCTTCAAAAAACACAAGTTTCAATTCTAATCTTAGAATGAAATACACATAACAATCCTAAAAACAACATTCTGTTCTAAAGGAATCACATTCCTTTCTTTTACAAAGACACAAGGTTTATTTACTATATCCAACAAGAGATAGAAAAAAAAACTGATCAGTAAGCTAAACATGTTCAGAAGTATCAACAAACTCAAAGACTGAAATCCCCTTGTTAGGTTTCAATATTGTATTATAAAAGAGTAATTAGTTCTCGATTGAATAAGTACTATAATACAAAAACAATCTGAACAGAGACAAAGTAATCCCACCATAACAATTCAGAGCACTAAAGTAAATAACTCTTCTTTTAAACGAAACCAAGAGCTTATTTTAAAATATTTGAAGACGTGAGTTTCCCCAAAACAGAGGGGAAAAGAATACCCCCGATAAATTCCATTGCCACCTCAAAAAATATGAAGTAGTTCTCAAAAAAGAATTACCAAATCCATTCATCAAACAAAGACATTTTCAGTTAAGATCTCAAAGAGTTCACCCAACAACTCAGTCAACTATTCTCCCAGTTTTCTTTGAGAAATATTTCAACAAAAGAGATAAGTTTTTAAAATTTTAATACAAGTAAAACCCAACTCAGAATACTGGAATAGAGTCGAACACGAAGTCTCAACAAAAGTTCAGAACTACACAAGTATTTAAATACGAGGGAGTATAAAATACAATCTTCCAATAACAGTTCAGAGCTACACGAGTCTTTAATCATAGGTTCAGGGAAACATGAAGTTCCCATTCTAGTTTATATTTTAAACAACAAGCCCTAATACCAACTCAAAACAAAACACGAGCTTTAAACAAGTGTTCAGAACTATACAAGTAAAAAAATATGAGTGTGGTGTAAAACACAAACCTTCAATAACAGTTCTGAGAAACACAAGTAATAAAATGCGTGTACATATCCATATACGAACTTCAAACAATAGTCTAGAGCTACCCAGGATTCCAAACACTGGTTCAGAACAACAAGAAGCTCCAACACAAGTTCATATCAAAACGCGAACCCCAAATACAAGCTCAAACGGAACTCAAGGTTCCCATAAAGTTTGGAATTCACATATTGCAATGAAGGTCAGTTCCAACACAACAACCTTGAATACAAATTCTAGAAATGGAAAGCAGAGCTACTAAAACAAGCTTAGCATGCATGTTTCATTATTAAACTAACACAAAGAAAGTTTCCAAACCAACATTATTTTTTTTTCCATGGATTCATATCCAAGATAACAGAGATTATAAAACCCAGTAAGAAAGTAACGAGATAAAACATGCAAGCCAAGAATCTCAAAAGAGCATACTTGTTTTAATGAAACATTTAGAAGAAAGCAAGAGATCTTAAAGATTAGAGCCTATCATGCCTGATAGTGCTTCTGCTAAATCGAAGGAGACCTCCAACTGAGCTCACAACTTCTCCTCTTCTCCACAAAATATCAAACAACCATATTCTTTTTCCACAATGCCTCTTATACATCCCACAAACCGAAAATAGGTCTAAGACTTCAAAAATAGCCATTAAGTGTAGTTCAATATGCTGGTTCGAAAAACCAGAGAGCATGCAGAGAAAAAATCATGAAATATGCAAAGTGAAACACCCCAGACAAACCTGCTTGCATGCCTTACAATACGGTTTGTGCACGAAAACCGAAAATAATAAGTTTCATTAATTCCAATTTTCCAGCCTATCCTTCCTTACCACTGCTTTCCAAGTCTGGCGAACGCCAAATCAAAATTAACATGAAATTCCATTTTAGTGACACTGTCACATAAGCCTCCGCCAAGTCAACTAGCCCCTGCCAAAACTGGTAGTACCCTATGCATTTAAAACCTCTTCAATAACATAAATGCCATAGGAACCATCGCCCTTAATGCATGCGACCACCTAATTCTCCTTTCATACCCATTAGTTTAGGATAGATCAAATTGCTTAGGTTAGACCTTAGGTAGTTTATAATATATACCTTAGGATATAACCCTAACAACCAATTTCCACCATAGGTCTTAACACATAGCCTTAGGTAGTTTCCACATAGGTTAGATTAATTCACAACATAATAGTTTTAGGTATTAATTTAGATCATCATAAAACTTTATAGTATTAGGTTCTAGGTTAATTTTAATAGCCTTGTAACCTTTCCATATCCTTTAGCATAGAGCTTAGGTTAGGATGCCAATCAACCAACAAAGTAGAATAGAAAGCTTTAGGTTAGAATAAGAATTCTATTAAGTGACATAGCTTAGGTAGAAAATATTCTTACCTAGCTTAGGATTCCGTAGGATAGTCCTTTTTAGGATCCTGAATCCTTCCTATGTCATGAATAGGTTGTATTTTCGTGTTCGTCAGCAATGTCCTACCATGATCGATCTCCAAGGACCCAAGCACAACATACAACTGAATGGAAATACATTCACACAAAAATAAAAGAACTTGTAACAACAAAGTTCATTCAATATGTCTCTTAATTCGTGGAATGTCAATTTATCATTTGTTCTACAGAGAAGATTTAAAACATTCCTTGGATCACTGAAATTGATCCAAGGATGAGTCAGATTAATAGATAAGTTTACAACTCTTAAACTAGATTGAAATTCATCTAAAAGAAGTGAAAAATGGATTCAAGGAAGCCATTCCATTTCAATCTAATGATCTTAAGAGAAAAAAAGATTTATCCATATCAAGCATGATCTCCATCAATCAAAAGAACACATCTTTAAAAAAAAATCACCTATCAACACTTGAAATGTAAATGAGGAATATAACAATTGTCAAGGGTGTTATAAGTTACTAGACACTAAAAAAGTTCAATTACATCTTAAAGTTTTCAATGTTTATTCTATTTAATTGTAATATATAATATTTAATTATTTTAGTCAAAGTAAATAAGTCTAACAATAATCCAAACTTATTTTAAAGACGATTTCCTACTCATTGTGCCCCATAAATAATATAAAACACATTTATTTATTTCATGCCAAAAATCACTTTTAAAAATAAATTATTATTTTCAAGTATAAAGATTCAAACTTATCCGATTAAAAATTTAGTTCCCTAAATTTTAGAAACAAGGGTGAGAGAGAATAACTTGTACACCCTATATTTGTATTTCTATAGAATAACTTTGGTGTCATGTTAGAGATTTAAATTTTATAGTCATTAAATCCATTGTCTTGGCCACAAAGAATTCATTTTGATTCTCATAAATCATAAAAAAAACTAATTTTAAAGAGTAACTTACCTTAGACATTCCCACTATGTCTACTGAAATTTTTGATGTGTCTCACATTTGCTAAATATCAATAGATATTGGGTATAGTATACAATCATGCAATAAATTAAACCTTATTATTCCACCTATCTAATTTATAAAGGTTGTTGTACTTATTTTATGAAAAGGATCTTATATTATTCAATTAAATATGATACAAGATATTTTAAACAAAATAGGATGGTATGAGAGAAAGCCCCAAAGCCACAAACAAACTAGGCCTAGCCTGGGAAAACATCAATAAAATGGAGATCGGAGCTTAAGATGCGGCAACAAAAAGAGTGGAAGGAGGAGGATTATGATCATCTAGCCAGCCAGGACCAAGTAAGTCTTTTCCAGCATATGACGGCTCCTAACCAGAGCTTGGGGGGATTCTTCTTCATTCTTAGCAACATCCGTAAATTTGAGTATTGAAAAGGCTTTGTCATCTACTTTTTGATACAAATGTGATCATGCAGTTTATAGGAACTCTCTTAATGCCTTATTTCTAGGAATAATATTTCTTCAACCTTCATTTATCAGGGTTTTTCACTTTTATTTGGCCAACATGTTTTGTGATCCTTATCATATCAAAGAGGCTTGTTATGCCTATACACTACAATGGTGCATATTACAGCACATTTCTTTCATATTCAACAATGGGTTGTGAAACCTCGAAAAAATAAACAAAATGTTTTTCTTTTATATAATGTTGACATGTATGATCTTGTTATGGAAATGACCTTTTTTTATTATCATCATTCTTGAAAAAGGTATATTGTTATTCTATTATATTGAGTAAGTTTTAATTAGATTGTGGCATGTAAGTTGTTACATTATAATATATTTACTTTTACCAATAACTTATTTAGCAAATTCTTAGAAGATACTAAGGATATATACACATAAAAACAATTCAAAAAAAACTTATTTTATTAACACAGTTTATAATTACACTATGAGTACACGGCATGAACTATATCAAAATTCAGATAATATAGTTTCTTACATATTGAATGGATGAATGTCACAAGATATAATTTCAGTTTTCAATTCCAAAACAATTGTACAAAAATTATTTTTTTCTTTCTTAATAGTTAATATTTTACATGAATATAGTTACAGAGTACACTAGCATACCTATCTTATAAAAATCTATGTAAAAGATGCCGAGAGGTATAGTGTATTTTTTCTTAAGTAATTAATGAAGTGCAACAATAAAAAAAATTGTTATGTAATTATTAAAGTGTAGGAAGTATTTTTTTATTTACCAAAATAAAATTCACCCCAATTTTCATGTACTTATTTATGGTTACAAAATAAAATTCACTGCAGTTTGTATTTATGGGTACAAAATAAAATTCATTGCATTTTTATTTGTTTTTATTTTCAAAAGGTGAGTAGGCCCCATTTTTTATTTCACGGGAAAAATTTTAATTTTCAGACACGGGCATGACATTAGACTCTTTCACTCTATATATACAATTCTAGATGCCTCTTGACATAGTTATGCTTCTCAAAATAAAAAAATGTGTTAACATTATAATATGTTTATACCAAAAAAATTCTTTTCACTAGGTACATAATATTCTTTTTTACCATAGAATGCAATTTCTTACATTTATGAATGATTATCATACCAAAAAGTTAGCATACATAAAATCATATTACCAAAAGTAATTTGTTGCTTTGTTATACAAAATTTAAATTTGTATTCATGACCACATGTTGTCCCATTATGTAACGCCCACATTTACACACACAAATACAATAGTAAAAATACTGGAATAATTTTTTTTTGACTCATGTTCTAGTACACATGACACTACAGGAGATCACTTAAGACAATGCACAACACATGATAAGTTTACATAACATTAACCCACATAGGAAACATGAAAACACGTGACACACATCAAGGCCACTTTTTTTTCCAAATGAAAAGCCACAATATAATGATTCAACTACATTATGAATCCCATATAGGAACCATCTATGATAACACTTTCCCAATTTACATATTTATTACATTCATATTTCATCATTGACCTTAATTTCTTAGAAATCACTTATTAATTACTTTATAACTAGACTACATTATCTTTACTTTATTTAACATTTCACTTGTAGTAATCCCATCTAATTTTTTCTTGTTTTCCCTCATCACACCAGAATGTTGTAACCTGGTTGTTGGTATGAACCTATGTACATACATGATCCTTTTAGTGTTTGTTCCAAGGATTCATTTACTAAGTTCCATGTTTGATTGTATTTTCCATTTATCTTAGCTACAACAAGGGAGGTTCTCATGAAGCAAAGGAAGTTTATTGATTCAAGAGTAGATAGATTACATGTTCTTTCATTTTTTACGTTATTACAACTAACCATGAATCCCATCTACTTCACTTATTTGTTTAGTCATCTAGGTACTAACGAGTATGATTTCACACTCTACTAGATTTGGATTCCTAGACAATTAAGTATTAGATGTGTGTTACAAGGAGACATTCAATTATAAATTTTACACACCTTACTAAGGTCACAACTAGATTTATTATACACCCTTATCTCAAAAATCATCTGGTAACTTTAGGAACATTTGATACTGCTATTCAAGCTGGCACCCTTGTTTGAGAGAGGTTAAAGGGGATTCACACTTAGTATTCTCATGGGTAGGTAACTAGAACATAGGACCTGCTCAAAACATTGACATTATTCCTAAAATGATTTCCCCTTAGTTGATTTCAAAGGCATTTTGAAATTTTCTGAGTAACCCACTTGTTAATAAGGGTATTTCCATACTCATATGACAATTAGCTCTCGTCCTAGGAAAATGCCTCATGAACATGATCACATTGTTTTTACATCATACAACCACTACATACTATGTAATGTCCCCAATGGACATTATTTTACCCCTAAACGGATTTTAGGCAATCCCAACTTTAAATATGCAAAATACAGACAAATTGTAGCCGAACAGAAAACTGATTTTTGCAGAAAATTAAATCTAGGGCAGCGAACAGAAAATAATGAATAACTCCAAAAATACTTGCTCAAATATCTTGAAATTTTAAATGGAGCTTGCTAATACAATAACTGATATTATAGAACTGTTTTTGGAATTTTTCGATTAACAGAATGCTGCCAGAAATTTACAGCGTGCCCTAAACAGCTGAAAACTTCTAAAATTAATATCTTCTGCTAGAGAAGTCCAAATGAGCTGAAACTTTGGATCTTGGGCCACAAAAATATGAAGAATAATATTCCAAAAATATTTTTTGTACAAAAAACAAGAAACCCTAATTTTTTTCCTAAAAAGTAGCTCGCCCAGCACATTTAGAGAATCAATTCAGCTCCAAAATTGACAAGCTAGGGTAGATCTCTCACTACCGAAGAATGCCCTACTAGCTAGGGATGGATCTCTCACTACCGAAGCTAGGGTTCCCATGGGATCTTACTCCACAAGATGGATATTAGCAAACAGTTGCACATGAAATAATATGCATAAGCTACAAGCTTAAAACACAAATTAGAAAATATCAAATGGTATGGAATATCTTTCCCTTCAAGTCAACTTCTCCTTATAAAGGAAGAAGAGACCCAAAACAACCTCTACAATATCCAATTAGTTCCCAAGGATTTTCCCTATGCAAGCATTTAATATTTTCCCATATTAAATGCTTTTCCCAACAACTTTTTCCCTCCTAATGCAAGTCACATTTTTCTAGGGGAAATACATAGTAAAATGGGCATTTATCCTTTCTATGTTCCCATTCCCCTTTTTAAGGCAAGTCGCCTTTTCACCTAGGATGGATAACAATTTATATTTGGGCATTTTCCATCCTTGATTTAATAATTATTAAGTCATATAAATTATTATAAGTGCTCTATATTTTTTTTTTCTTTTATTAATGGCACTTTATAATAATTAAATATAACTTAAGCCACCCTTATATTTTTCCTTTGGTCGTCGGGTTGACAAAATAGGCCAAAGGTCTTCGAATGGGAAGGGGATATTACAATCCTCCCTTCCCAAAATTGCTTTCCCTCAAGCAATTGCATCTTTGTTTTGTCCAAGAGCCATGCACAAGAGACAAAACATGTTGAAGTGTTCTACCATTCGAGCCCCTGTACCTATTAAGTGAGCTAAAACATGACACCACATATCATCCACAAGATGCTCATATACCCCTAGTTGGAGCAATGGTTCAACAACCTCCATAATGAAGACTTCATCATCTACCATATCATGAATCTCATGATGGAAATAAATTGGAATTGGCAGCAATAAATAAGACATGTCCACTTCATACCTTGGAGTATCCTCATCAAGCTTGGTCTCCAAAATGACTTGACTTTTTAGCCACAAATACTGAGTATTCTGGTCTACAATGGGCTGAAATTCTTCATAAATCAGCTTATCATGAGATGCTAGTTTGGGAATTGTAGCAACATGCAATTCTACACAAGTGTCCATGTGAAGTTCCTCTTCATGTGCCAGCTGCTCCGTAGAGTCTTCTTTCGTAGGTGAAGACTTCCTTACATCATTCGCCGACATCTTTTCCTTGAACTCTTGTAGGTGTTGTCTTGCTTAAACAGCTATCAATTTAGCAGCTCTAGCTCTGCTATTCCACTCCTCACACCTTTTTAGAGTTTCCATTACATCCTCCTTACTTGCATATACAAATTTCTTCTCTTGAGATGGAATAATTTCTCTAACAAGCAAAGTTTCATTAATGCAATTATTTTTCTCAATGGAAATCATACCTTTTTCTCTAGAAGCTTCTTCTTCTTCAAATGAGTTCTTTTATAATTCAGGTACCGGCATATGATGACCTCGCTTGGGTTTGCTACCAATATTCATCATGCAATAATCTGGAAATGGCATATTATCTCTGAAACCCTTACTCAAAGATTGGTATTTCCTCCAACAAGAATCCTCATCAATCACCTCTATTGGATGCCCTTTATTATTGTTCTCGCATTTTTCCTTATTGTCCCAAGACCTACTTTGATTTAAATTCTGAGTGAGCTAGCTCAAATAAAGGTTAGTGGTTTCCTGTTGTTTCACCATGTTGGTGAACATTTCCTTCATAAAACCCATATTGAAATCTTTCCAATTTGTCATATTTAACCCACACAGGCTGGAGGAACAACAGCTCTGATACCATTTGTAATGTCCCCAATGGACATTATTTTACCCCTAAACGGATTTTAGACAATCCCAACTTTAAATATGCAAAATACAGACAAATTACAGTCGAACAAAAAACAGATTTTTGCAAAAAATTAAATCTAGGGCAGCGAACAGAAAATAATGAATAAATCCAAAAATACTTGCTCAAATATCTTGAAATTTTAAATGGAGCTTGCTAATACAATAACTGATATTATAGAACTGTTTTTGGAATTTTTCAAATAACAGAATGCTGCCATAAATTTACAGCGTGCCCTAAATAGCTAAAAACTTCTAAAATTAATATTTTTTGCTAAAGAAGTCCAAATGAGCTGAAACTTTGGATCTTGGGCCACAAAAATATGAAGAATAATATTCCAAAAATAGTTTTCATACAAAAAACATGAAACCCTAATTTTTCCCTAAAAAGTAGGTCACCCAGCACATTTAGAGCATTAATTCAGCTCCAAAATTGACAAGTTAGGGTAGATCTCTCACTACCGAAGAATGCCCTACTAGCTAGGGATGGATCTCTCACCACCGAAGCTAGGGTTCCCGTGGGATCTTACTCCACAAGATGGATATTTGCAAACAGTTGCACATGAAATAATATGCATAAGCTACAAGCTTAAAACACAAATTAGAAAATATCAAATGGTATGGAATATCTTTCCCTTCAAGTCGACTTCTCCTTATAAAGAAAGAAGAGACCCAAAACAACCTCTACAATATCCAATTAGTTCTCAAGGATTTTCCCTATGCAAGCATTTAATATTTTCCCATATTAAATGCTTTTCGCAACAACTTTTTCCCTCCTAATGCAAGTCACATTTTTCTAGGGGAAATACATAGTAAAATGGGCATTTATCCTTTCTATGTTCCCATTCCCCTTTTTAAGGCAAGTCATCTTTTCACCTAGGATGGATAATAATTTATATTTGGGTCTTTTCCATCCTTGATTTAATAATTATTAAGTCATATAATTATTATAAGTGCTCTATATTTTATTTTTCTTTTATTAATGGCACTTTATAATAATTAAATATAACTTAAGCCACCCTTATATTTTTCCTTTGGCCGTCAGGTTGGAAAAATAGGCCAAAGGTCTTCGAATGGAAAGGGGATATTACATACTAGGACAAGTGGGAGAGAAAGATGGAGTAGTCTATCGTTTAAGGAGTCAAGGTTTGCATTAGAATTTGCATGACGTGGACCATTTTTTCACCACAAGATGGTTTAACATGATATAAGAACGACCTAAAAATTCACCTTTCTCCAAGTACATTATCTTTTGGTTACTTTTCCACTAACTCATCATAAATTAAAATGTTATTAAGTTTCACAATTAACTCTTAATATTGCACCATAGGACCCAAACGATAATTGAGATTGGATATCGAGTTCGTTTATGATCCCAACTCTTAAGGATGACTTACAAGGCTAGTTGGTGATCTTCTCCACTCAACATATATTTCAAACCTGAAGAGAACACAATCTCCTTACTACTAACATGATAACCAATCCTGGAAGGGAACCACATACTCTAGATAATTTTTGACCATATCATTTTTAACTGATGGGTTCACGATGATGTCGTTAAACATACATGCTATGGCAATAAATTCAACTAGGGATCTAATTTACTTAAGCTAGATGGTGTCATTGAGTATGAAGGTATACACTCATTCTAAGGTTTTAGTTTTCTATGCTAAAAAAATCACACAACAAGAGTAGTTATACATGAATTTTATACTAGGGTTGATTGTTTCTATTAGATATCTTTATTACATTTTCAAGGTAAGAATTACAACACACCAATTATTTGATCATCCATTGCACACTGTAATTGAACAATAATCTATTAAATTCAATTTCACTTAACACAATATCCAACTTTTACAATACAAAACTTTGAATCAAAATAACACCTATATATAGATGAATATTTCCCTTAAACACTAGCATCTTTAAAATATCACAAAACTTCACTAATAAACCTTTCAATACTTCGCAACATGTAGGACTATACTCTACAATTTTACTTAACATATATATCCAACCCCCTTTCTACCATATGTAAAATTTGAATCATAATAACACCTATAGTTAAATGCACAATTCCCAAAGCACCCCTAAAACTAGCATCTCATACATATTACCAAATTTTGAGTAATAATTATTTATTGTAACATAGAAATGAATGTGTATATATATTTTTCAATAGCATACATAAATTACAATAATACACAATGAGTTATAATCATGTTGTCTTTCCATCCTACTTGCATCTTGCAAAATCATGTGAGCATGAAATTAGTGATAAATCGCTAGCATGGCAACCGCCTAGATCTAGTGTAATTAACATTTTTAGTTTCTCATTTACATAATAATAATAATTTTCATTCGAAGGGAGAGGGTTAGAGACACATATTTATTTCATTTCATTTCACTTCATTTCTTAACCAAGGAGAGAGAAAGAGATAGGGAGAGAGAGAGAACCATTATTTTCTCAAAAGTTCAATTTCACACAACAATTCACATGATAGAGTTTCAAACAGTTAGTTGCAAGTGTTAGCAAGTTTCCACGGGGATTTGGGAACCTAATGGGGGTCCTACAACTTTCTTTTAACATTTTCCAACAAGTTGCAAAAATGTTCAATTTAGGCTCAGAAGCTAAGAAACCACTTTCAAATGTTGTCTTTCGATGAGAAAACACACCACAGGTAAGATTTTACGTGTCCTCCTATACACCAAGAATTCATAAGAACTGACAAAATTCAAAACTGGTGGACGTTTTTCAAATGGCGACAGGTTTTGTGGAGCCACTAGTCATAATTGGTCTAGTTTGACCTAGTCAAACTACGACTGAAGGCCTACAAAATGCCTTTTCCAAACTATCAATAAGAGTGTTTTTCCCTAAACTGAAGGTTACAAGAAATTGTCTATTAAAAATACTAGAGGTTTGCGAAGGTGGATAAGCATTTCATTGTTCAGGGATCAAACGGTGAGCTGATACGAAACCCAACTTTTTAATATTAACAACTTCCTAAAAGTGCAACACAAGATAACAAGGCTCCTAGAGGAGCGTCAAAAAGATCACAAATGATCAATCAAGGTCTATCTATGTTGTGAAGTGACTCCTCACATAACAAAGAACATAAAAGAAACTTAACATCTCTTTTCCGGATTTACGAAGTTATTTTTGCAAGTCTCCGGAAATCGTGATTTATCTGTTTTAACAAGGAAGTGATCAACATATTTACAGGGAACTCAACTTCATCCTGTCAAAAAAAGGGTACCGTAGCAATGTAGTTTAGTAAGGACGATTGTTAGATCATCTCAAAGTGAGTGTTTAAGTTCATGGTTGTCTACCAAGGAATATTGAATTGCATAAGTTCCGATATAACGTTTTATTGTTTTTTTTTTAAGTTTATTTAAAACAATCAAATGTATGATAATCCTATGGTTTAAAATTTTATTGCATTGCAAAAGTGAAGCTAAAGAACAAGAATTGTGAAAGATAAGGAGAGATGAATCATGCCTGAAATTGATCGACAATAGAAGATAAGCGGTTTTTGTGTTTCATGAGCTGGTTGTAGTTACTAGAGAGGTTTCAAATTCATTTTCACCAAGCCCATTTTGTATATCTTCTTTAATCCTCCATAATGTAATAAGTAAAGAATTAAAAAACTTAAATGCATGAATTTTGGCTAGATAATTGGAGATATATAATTTTATTCAAAAATACAAGGATCATGGGATAATTTATTACACCAAGACATAGTTGTAAGGTAAGGGGACCTATTGGTTTTCGGCCGACTCAAGGAAACCAGAACTACTGTAAGCCCGAATACCCAGATAAAGAAAAGGTTTTCCCATCATGTATTCCAAGAAGAGTAGATTTATGAAATTGTAAATGGGATGCAATTGCAAAACGGAAATTAACTCCTCATATACAAAAATAAAACATCAGGGAACAAATACGGCCTTACCTTAATGTGCAATAAGCCCTGAATCATAGCGTAATGAGGCGGATTTGACCAATTTGCACAAAGCCGAGAAATATATTGAACAGAGCACCATTTTGTATGAATACCCACATCTCACCAAGGAAAATAATGTGAGAGCTATCGTCTCCCCAGTCAAGGGGAAGCCCATGTGTTCAGGGAAAAGTTTAAGAGCGGATCTATATCATTTACCAATGAATATCAAAAGAACAATACTGCCAATAATAATAGCGAGGATGAGGAAAAGAAGAACAGAGGAAGACTCGAGTTGAATGAAGGTATCCATTTTGATTTGACAGTTGTCTATGGCCTGTGTTAAAGAAATTTCCTAGTATCTGAATGAACCAAATGACCCCTAGTAATTATTACAAGAGGTATTCAGATGAATATGAAGATGGTATGCACAAACATGTTACAAGGAACAAAAGTAGCACTTCTGATGGGGATTTTTTTGCGAGATTTGATGAGGTGATTTCACAAAACACTCTTTGACTGGAATGAAGCTGGGGTTGTGTTGTGTCAGGAAGAAAATTCATCCCCACGATTCTTCTCTATCCCACGTCTTCTTTCCACAACGGATGAGCCAATTTTTCAAGCCCCAACACACAGATAACGGGCGCCTTGTTGGACGTCCATTCTAGTTTCCAAATCTCCCATTTTGAGGCAGGTTGGGAAACGGAAGAAAAGGCCGTGGAGGATAGATTTACACATGTTAATAGCATTTTCTTGCAATTCTCTAAGCCTCTTCAACAAACCCCTTTCGTGCATATCTTACAGCCATTGTTGTCCACGAGGCCACATGGATTTTAGGAATTTTGGCGAACAATTCACATGCCTTACGCATGCATCCACAATTTGAAGGCATATCTACTAGGGCACTTACAGCTAAGACATCTGTCAAAAAAATTCCTTCCCTTCTCCATTTTTTTGTAGACCAACCAATTATTGCTAAAAAAAAAATGAAATTTTACTTGGGGTTTCAGCGTGATTATTGCCTCTGGATCTCAAATTAAGTGCTTGTATTGTTTTGCAAGTAAAATGACCCGTCTGAAAAGTCTTCTAAGTGACCATACCTTGCCAGGCCACCAGCCACAAGCCATAAGCCATCTCCTGACATAGACTTCCATCCCCACCAAATTCATCACATCTTCCTCCACCTCATCACCTACTTCCCCATGCATTTCTATATTTACTTTATTATTATTATTATTATTATTATTAATTCTCTCTCTTTTTTTAAACGTTGGGCACTACACACTACTTTAATTTTTAGTGAGTATTGTTCCCTTCTTTTCAGGGGTTGTACATGGCATGAATTTTGTGCTTGCTAAAGGAAACTGCATTTGACATGTGAAAAAATTGCATTTAGCTTGAAATACTAGCATGTATAGGACATGAATTATGCTATAAAATGTGTGGCTAATGATATGGGAAAATAATTTTTTGTTGAAGGATAGTGTATTTAGGTTGTAGAATAACAGGTATTTTATATTGTTAAATGGTGATATTTGGAAATGTTAAATTGTAAATTTTGTAGAAATTCATTATAATTGAGTATTATGAAAGAATAGGATTTCCTAGACTTTTTAAACATTATTTTCTTTATATATTTTTATTCAACCATATTTTTCCTCCATTAAAATATTTCATGCTTCTTCATTTTCTCCTTTTCCCATTGTTATTTCATTTTCTCCAATTCCTTCCTTTTTTTCAGCTTTCTTTGTTTCCTTTTTTTCTCAATCAAGGATTTAGTTTACATTCCTCTCCTCTATTTTCTCTTTTTCCTCTATTTTATCTCCTCTAATTCCTTCTTTCAATGTACTTATTATTCATCAATCAATTTCAAGTACTCGTTTGATGTATGAATTTGTGTTGATCTACTCAATCTGATTGTTTCATTTTTTATGTGGACTTATCTCTTAGACCCTATAAATTGGTATCTTTAGGAAATTATGTAGTGATCCACTCACTTAAATTCATTCTTTTTTATTTTGTGTATGTTTTCATGCGTCTTGTAACAAGTTTCTAAACTCTCTAAATCTACATAACTTCTAAATGATTACCCTCCCAGTGAGGTTCAATTGATTTTCCTATAAATTACAATTGGTATAGTAGTGAACTATTTCACTTGGAGTTATAGGAGTAGGGGATGGCATGGAAAGTTATGTGTCATCATTATAAATGTATAGGGAAATATCCATGCTTGCATCCACATCTTTCAATAATTTTGGCGGGGCTTATGTGTGTTGGTAAACTCAACCCATAATCAACTCTCATGTGTTCTTGTGTCTAACTGATATGACTTAGTGTGTTGTTGTCATCTTCAACTTGTATATGTATTTCTAAATGCCTTGTTGAATCTTCAAATCTAGTTCTTTTATTATAGGAGAATGAGGTTTAAGGGGACCCTACCCCATACAATAAGTGGAGAAAAATATATGGCAATGAGGAAAAAAATGAGGCGTCCTCTACCAGTGACATAGAGAAACAAAACAAACAAATACAAAAATAACAACATAAAACATAAACAAGTAGTTATCTCATCTTTGTGACCCCTTCCCATTGGATCTTAAGGGGAGAGATAGTCCCTTTATTTTTCTTGTTCACAATTGTCCAATCCTTTTCCATATTTGGATTTTCATTTTCATTATTAGGGATTGGAATCATAACTTCAATCTGTTCCGTGAAATTTTGGATCGCTGATGAAGCAAGAGGAAGGGAACATGTTCCCTTTTCCAAAACCATCAAATTTGTATCATTCTTACAATCTTATTACAATGGATCCATCTAAGGAGGAGGCACTTCCTCCTTTTCAACATCAAGATCAATCGATTTCTTAGATTCATAATCACAATCACAATCTAATGGCTCATTCACAACCAAGTGGCTAGGATTAGAATTCATCCACCATAAGCTTCTTCTTTTTATGTATTTTCTTTCCATATGACAATCTGAAGCTAAATGGCCAAGATAAAATCATTTTCTACACCTAAAAGGAAACCCTTCATAGTCCAGATTTTGTATCTAAGTTCTATCCTCAACTTTGAGTTTAATAGTGGCAGGAAAATCTACAAAAGTATCCATATCAACTAAGATTATTGCATACGTAGTGTGCTCAAAATCTTTATTTATTAGGTCAATATCCAAAAATTTCCCTAAAGTGTTACCTATAGAGGTTAAGAAACTCTTTATCCAAAATTGGAGGGGAAAATAAGGTAGACAGATCCAAACCAGCATAACTTGGAAAGTATCAGATACCGAGTTAAACAAAGAGAACCACGGTTTCATCAATAGAAAATGGGATTCAAAATCCCAAGCTCTTCCAAAAATCAAATCCCTATCCGATGTTTCAACAAATGCAACCATGAAAAATCCACAAGCACTGGGATAAATATCCATCCTACCTTCCATGATGGGACCTCAGTAACTAGACATCCAAGCATAAAGAGAAGGAAGGCCCAGATAGAAGTTGTTGAATCTGAAAATCAATCAATTTTTCCAGAAGAAAGCTTCATATTTCACCACCTCTTCACCAAAACAAACTAATGGTGTAGATTTTGCATAAGTTATAGGCTTATATCACTTATAATCCTCCATTATCATGTTCTTATTACCTTTCCCCTACAGAGATTCCTTGAAATATGCCTGAATAAGGGGGAAATCCTTGGCAACTGCGTCATTCAATTGTCTCGACAGTTCCTGGGAAGGGGTGTGGTTTTCCCCCCATTTCGAACCAACATCTCCAAAGATGGAATCACCTCTCGAACCACCTTGCAGCAGACCAAACCCATCGTGAGACCAATTGTGATCGGACTAAACAAGGGCATTGTTTGGAGTGCATAATTGTGAATATCCCTCTTTCATTTCCAAAACCTAGCCTTTCCCATGATCTAGTTCATTAGAGCAGAAAGATAAGTGGTTATTCCCAGGGTCACTAGAGAAGAGACGATCGATACCAGTTTCACCTAGTCGCTTGAGATCCTGACAACCTGTCATCGCACCCTCTACCAAAGCTTGGAGCAGAGTCACCTCCATTGCTAGGGTTAGGGAACCCATTCATCATCATTGAATATACAAGGTATTCTTCAAATCTACTTCATCTATTACTTTACTTGATCATTTTTATCAATATAATTGATTTTTATTTTCTTATGGAATTGCTCCATTACTGGAAGGTAAAAAATAGTCTTATTTTCTCTTTTCTTATCCATCCAGTGTGAGTATGTTTTCCATAATTATTTATTCCTATACCTTATACACATTGAATGTACCACTTGGTTACATGTCATTTGTCTATACATATCAATTAAGAGATCAAATTATAGTCCATTTAAATCTAGATTTAATACTTTAAGGAGTTAAAGCTCTTTTGGGATCCTTGATGCTATGTGACACTAATTTAGATATCCTAACATTGAATTTTTTATTCTTGGCCATCAATTTTAATTTCTCATCTTTGAATTAGTTATTGAAGGGTAAAAATATGCTAACATTTTATGTTTTCACTTTGTAGTTGGTTTGGGAAAGCAAAGTGATAAGCTCTATGTCCAATTATTTTCCTCCTATATTATGACATAAGCTATAAGGTTATAATGACAATTAAATATAATGATATTCCTACTCAATGGTGAGACGCCTCCTAGAATTGATCTCACAAGTTGGCGTACCCAATTAATAAAATATTCCTTAGTCAACCATGCATAGGTTTGGGTTGTCATACATTCGCTAAGCTCATAGTATATAATATAATTTATAATCTCATTTTTCATTTAAATAGATAAAATAATGGTATAATCCTTGAGAGTATGTGGGGTACACTCATGTTGTCATCTTTATGATGACCTTCATCCCATTACAATTACCTTCATCATGAATTCCCTATCTCAATCTAGGCCTTATATTATCCTTAGAGACATGTTTTGATGCCTCTTTCTAAAACCTACCCACCAAGATTTACCAGGAAAACCATCCTTGAATGGAGTAGACTTAGTTTGGTATGTGTGTGTCACATGACCCTTTATTATATTGATATGAAGTGAACAACCCATATATCAGTCATGTATTTACAATATTTCACGTTTTCTATCTTTCCTTTATATGTTAATATGATTCGGAGTTCTTTGCATTTGGTTATTCTAAAACCATCCAACCAATTTAACAATTGAGTTGTAGATAACCCCCAACTATTTTACAAAATCCCTTGTGGGGAGTCTAATTTCCTCAACATCTCTTATTGCTCATAATATGTCTTCATTTTTATATTCTTGTCTAAAGTAAACTTTCTTTGATGCACCAGTATGCTTTCTATTGACATCAAAAAAAATCTTAATGTATTATTACATATTTGGCTCAAGCTCTTTAAGTGTATTGGAATATTTTTTTTCCATGTGATTTGCATCATCATCTTCTTCATCATAGTCATGTAGATATTAGGGTCCATCAATGGCTTATGCAATTGCTTCTTCCCTTTATTTCTTAAGTACCATGATGACCTTTACAAAAAAAATTGATTATACAAATAGTTTATGTTAGCAATATAAGTAAATGTACTCTTTGTTAAAATCATAGTAACTATTTCAAAATTTAATCCAGTAAGCTAATTTATTGTTTAGGTATATTTTATAAATAGAAATTAAAATGAATTTTACACTAGATACTTTGTTGGATTTGAATATTTACTTTTTATAGTTTCATTCAAAGTTTTTTAAAAGTTGAGTTTTTCTTACCATTTTGTTGCGATGTATATATTAGAATGCAATATAACTGATCTTACTAAAAAATGCTTTATAGATATTTGATATTCTTGACAATGAATACTTGAAAATAATATTTGACACAGAATATTTGCACAGAAACAAGACGGTGTTTGTGTATTTTATTAATATCAAAATCAAGCATTACAGAAAAATGAGAGAGCTGCAATATTCATAGATATTGGAAAACTTCTATCTCATCCACAATATATGGAAACAAATCATCTAATCTGAGAAAATATGCAAAAATATCATATTGCCCCTAATTTCCCCTATTAACCCTCATGGAAATCATTCGGGAACAAAATATGCAAGATAGAACATGATCCCACAAACATTGGGATGAGAACACTATCACTTAGTTAACTAACAACTAAGGACAACTAATACCTATTGACATAATTTTAAAGTATTTAAATTAAATACTTTAACTTATTACATTTATTCAAATATCAACTAATGATGAATTAATCTAAGTTTTTTTCCTAACATTCCCCACCTTAATTCAACACGGTCTCAAGTGAACAGGAGAGAAATTCTCTAAAACCCTCAAATTTACCTTGAGAAAGGATGTTGTTGTTCTGAACATGTTAGCGAATTAAATGTACCTATACCTCAATTTGTTTGGTGCACTCATGAAAACATGGATTCATAACAAGTTTTACTACTCCTTCATTATAAACATGTAGGATAGTAGGATCTTTATGTGGTATTCCCAATCCTTCAAGTATACGTCGGAGCCATATCACTTCACAGAAAGCTCCACTTGTTGCACGATATTCTGATTTTGTGGAGGATCTTGAAACACAAGTATGCTTCTTACTCCCTCGTGATATCAGTCCAAATCCCAAAAAGAATACAAATCTTGAAGTGGATTTTTTATCATCTATGTTTCTTGCATGATCTGGATCTGAATATCCTGTCAAGAAGAAATTATTATTCTTCTTGTATTCTAGGCCATAGTCCATAGTTCCTCTGATGTACCTCAGTATCCACTTTGTTTCTTTCCAATGAGAAACCCTTGGTTCTTGCATGAACCATGAAAGATAGCTGACTGCATAGCTGATATCCGGCCTAGTGTAAGTCAAGTAGATGAGACTCTCGATCAACTGCCGATAGAGAGTTGTATTTACTTGTGGTGATGGATCTATTTGAGATAGTTGAATTATTGTCTCCATAGGTGTGGAAAATGCCTTACAAGCCATCATAATGAATTTCTCAAGCATTTTCTTGGCGTATTTCAATTGTGACACAAAGATATGATTTTCTCTTTGCAAAACTTCAAGTCCAAGATAATAATGTAGAAACCTGAGATCGGTCATGTCGAATGATCGTGTTAGATATTTCTTTGTTGACTCAATCATCCTCACTGATGCTCCAGTAATGACTAGATCATCGACATATAATACAATGATCACTATCTCGCCCCCTTGATTTTTAGATAGAGATTAGGATCATATGGACTCCTTTTGAATCCATGTTAAATGAGATGCTCATCAATTTTTATGTACCATGCCATGGGATACTGCTTTAGACCATATAGTGATTTTATGAGTTTACATACCTTTTCCTCTTTACCTAGTATGACAAAAACATTTGGTTGAGTCATGTAAACTTCTTCATGTAGATCACCATTAAGAAAAGCACTTTTCACATCCATTTGGTGTATTTTCCAACCAAATTGTGTAGCTAGAGAAAATAATAACCTTAAAGTTTTTATCTTAGTTGTGGGAGAAAAAGTCTCCTCATAATCAATGCCTTCTTTTTGAGCATATCCCTTAGTAACTAGTATATCCTTATGTTTATCAATTTTTCCGTCTGCTTTGTACTTCATTTTGAAGATCCATCTGCATCCAATTGGCTTTTTCCCAGGTGGAATATCTATAAGTTGCCATGTATTATTTTTCATAAGTGACTTATATTTTGCATCCATAGCATCTTTCCATGGTTTAGAATGTAGGGCTTCTGAAACTAAGGAAGGCTCAATAGTTTCAACAAATTTACCCATTAAGGCCAAATTGACCTCATTTTGAGCCATACTACGAGTCCTCATTCCATTGGTAGATGTGTCAGGGACACTATCCAATTTTTCATCTCTAATCATACTTGTATACCATTAAGGCATACTTTTTGTGGTTCCTATGGGACGTTAAATTTCATTATCTTCCCCATCATCAATGTCATCATCAAAGAGATTACCATCCTGTATTTCACTATAGGGATGATTTTTTATCATGTGAGTATATGGAAGGAGCATCTTCTTCTTTCTTATAAAAGAAATCAACATCCTGACTAGTGTATGTACCCTCCTTGTTTTTGGATCCATAAGTTTGTAGCCAAGTGCTTCATCACTGTATCCCAAGAAGATAATTTTTTTCTGATTTCATATCAAGCTCAATTCATTATTTCTTGGGAATGTGCATACTTACTTTACATCCAAAAAATCTAAGGTGTGAAATAGATGGCTTATGCCATGACCATGCTTCCTGTGGTGTTACTCCATCAAGAGCTATAGTGGGAACTCTGTTTAGTAAATAGACTGTTGTTTTAGCTACTTCAGCCCAAATGTTTTTTGATAAACCTATATCATCAATCATACATTGCACCATATCCATGATAGTACGATTTCGTCTTTCAACAACACCATTTTTTGTGGTGTGTGAGGAGGATCCATTTGATAACAAATGCCATGTGTTTTCAATAAATCATTGACTCATTGTTGGTGTATTCTCCCCCTCGATCTGAGTGGAGTGTTTTTATTTTCCTACCAGACTCTATTTCAACAAGGGATTTGAACTTCTTGAAAGTTTAAAAAGCTTGGTCTTTTGTAGAAAGACAATACATCCACATTTTTCTTGAAAAATCATCAACGAATAGCATGAAATATTGAAACCCAAAGTGGCTAAGTCTCATTGGTCTGCACAAATTGGTATACACCAAGTCAATTTTTTCCTTAGCCCGAAATGTACTATGTTTGAATGGTGCTCTGTTTTGTTTCCCTGTTAAACAATGATGACATTTATCTATAACTTTTTTAGAAGTGGTAAACCCCTAACCATGTCGTATTGACAAAGTGTGTCAAGATAGCCAAAACTTACATGTCCAAGTCTTCGATGCCATAGTTGAGCTGATGATGTATCCTTGGCTTCAAGTGCTTGATCATTTCATTGAGAAAAATACAAATGAAACATTCTTCCCACAGTTGAATCTTTTGCAACAATTTTGGAGCTTCGTGAGTTATCTCGAATTAGGAATATCTTTTTACCGCCTTTACAATCAAAGTCAATTTTGAGATTGTGATCTAATAATTGACTCACTGATAACATATTTTTTGTTAAACCAGGGACATAAAGAACATCTATAATTTTACAATTATGATGCCCAAGTGGTAGTGAAATGGAACCAATGCCTTTAACATTGTATGATGTATCATCACCCAAAGAGCCGTAATTTTTGTGGGTGTTTTACTCATTGTGAAGAACCAATCTTTCTTTCCTGTCATGTGTCAAGTTGCACCCGAGTCAACATACAAAATTTTATTTATAGAATTGGATACTTCATTTGACTGTGTAGAATATAGGAAGTCATCATCATCAAATTGATCTTCCTATTTGGCTACATTTCCTTGTTGAGTTGGTTTCTTCTTCCACTAGTTATTGTTTTTTCCCTGTTTACTCTGTTGTTGACCAAATTTTGTTTGTTGGTAATTAATCTTGTTACCACTTGATGATCCTTGTTGGAATGTGTTGTACAAACAATTTTTTAAGTCATGTCCTTTTCAACCAAAAATAGGACATTTTTGTTGGTCCTTGTGGCGTTGTTGAGTATTACCTTGATTCTAAGGCTTTTTATTAGACTTAGCCTATTTTTTGGCTTTTGATTAGAAGCAAGTGCCTGCTCTTCAGTTTCAGTAGTTGAGTGAATAAATTCCTCTTGTTGTAGCATATTCACTAACTCTTCAAAAATTGTTGTATGACCAGTTATGTTTAACATGGTCACAAAAATCCTATAAGAAGGAGGAAGAGATCTCAATACTATATGCACGAGTGATGTGTCAGTTACTTCTTATTCCAAAGCTTGAAGTGATGCATGCAAAGTTGCTACTCTTCTCAAAAACATTTCAACTTTTTCAATTGGTTGCGTTTTCAAGTTCAATAGTTGACTATGGAGATGAAGTATTGTGTTCTTATTTTTTAACTCATATATTGTTTTCAACTTATCCCAAGATTCTTTTGTTGTTGTGGTCTCACGAATATGAGGTTGTACCTCATCTAAAACACTAAACAAGATTATTAACTTTTCTTTTTTATTTGCACAATCTAATGTAGCTTGTTGTGTAACATCTATTGTAGATCTTGTTAATGTACCAGAAACAACGGACCATAGATTTTCAAAATCAAGTTGTGCACGAATTTTTGTTTTCCATGTTGGATAATTATCAGAACACAAAATTTGAGAATCTAGAAAAGAGAACTTTGGTGTCGTAATTGTGGCCATTGTGAAAAGTGATAAATAGTAGAAGAAAAAATTGAACACTTTTCCCCCTTAAAGCATGCACACCCCCCCAAAAAAATATTATTTTATTTATCCTGGGCTCCTTTTCGGCCCTGTATAATGAATTTTTGGCACTATTGGCCATGTTACAATTTTTTGCTCTGTGGCCGATTTACAAAAATAAAATGGCTCTCTTGACCGATTTGAAAAAAATAAATTTTTGGACTCTTTGGCCACTTTTAAAATACAAGCAATCTCTTTCATTTTTTTACAAAACAAAGCTTATTAAAAGCTGGACCAAGATGTAGAGAACACAAAAATACACACTTTAAAAAGAATGGCACCTCAATCCAAGGTACCAGTTAAAAGTTATGACTCTTTTAAGTTATGATTTCAATATCTTTCTAGGCCCCTTTCCAAAATTGGAAAAAACAATATTACTTTTTCTTCCACGACGTCCAAAAATGGAAAAAAAATTAAAATCATTTTTTAAAAAAACTGAACGCACATAACGACTTATGTGCATGCGTAGTGCATTTTAGGGCTCAACCACTTTGCCTAAGAGTTATTATAACCCTTGGCCACAATTGTTTTATTGTTTCTCTTTGTATGCAAGTATTTTTTTTCCTTCGAGGCATCTTTTTCTTCCTTCTTTGAACGAATTTTTTGATGTTGAATATTTTGTAGCCACATATTCTTCTTCTCCTTAATGCTCTTGATATTTTAATGCAATCTTTAGGTTGATTGGAGGCTTTGGGATGATGCTTTGGACATAGATCATCTCACAAGCACATAGAATTCACTTGCCAGATATATGAAAAGACAGAGCATAAAGAAGAGGAAGTAGAAGTTATGTGGGGAGCTTGAAAACCTTGGGTCCCCACAATACAAAAATATTGTGTGTGTGTGTGTGTGTGTGTGTTTCCAATTTTTAAAAAATGCAGGTACAGGTAAATTTTTTTTTAAAAATACCAGAGAATGAAACAATGTCGCCTTTCGCAACAAATTTGCATCCAGGTCTACAAGGGCCTGTGATTTCACTCCAGGTCTTCTTCAACTGCAAATCAACCATGAACTGGGGTTTGGATATGTGTAACGAAATTACTTTTATAATTCATATTATGAGCAACAATAGAACACCAAATAACACAATATTTCATAATAATGATCTCAATATGCAATTAGAATAGCTTCGCCACTTCGAGGGGGCAACCTCCAAACCATATAATAAGACTCAAATGCTCAAATGATGATGAACTACCACCTACAATCCCCTATGTATTCTATTTATATGCTATGGCCATCACCAAGGCTGACCTATTATGTATGAGAAAGTATAAATGATATGGTAAGCCATAAGTCGGCTACTCATATCCTAATACAAGCAATAGGTTAAGGGTGTAGAATTCCCTTCCCCTTTAAACCAACACTGTCCTCAATTTGGAATAATCTTGGATGTTTCTGCAGAAAACCTTCATCCTCCCAGGTTGCATCTTATATGCTCAGATTCTTCCACTTGATCAGATATTCCTTAATGTCTCTGGTTCTCAACCTCTTAGTACGTGTTTACAGAATCTTCCCTTGCTCCAAAATGATTATTCCTTCCTCATCAAGTTCTGGTAACTCTGTCTGGGATTCAAATTTTTGTCCAATAACCTTCTTCAGGCATGAAACATAGAATACTGGGTGTATGTGTGAAGATGGAGGCAACTCTAGTTTATAAGCAACACTGCCAATTTTTTTGTTGAACCTGATAAGGGCCATAATATTTAGGAGCAATTTTTTTTTCCTTTTTCTATTGCTTTAGGGACATCTATTTGTAAGGTTGGAGATGTACAAAACCCAGTCACCAATTTCAAAATGTCTTTTAGTACGGTTTTGACCTGCTTATTGTTTCATCATGTTTTGTGCTAATGCTAAATTATCCTTCAAACTAGCCAAAACCTGTTGTTGATGTTGAATGTGCTCCTCAACATCTCTGACCTTAGTTTGCACCCTCAAGGAGGAAGTGATAGAAGGTGGATGGTAACCATATAATGCTAAAAACAGAGTCATTTGAGAAGAGGTATGAAAATATGTGTTATACCACCATTCTGCAAGTGGTAGCCATTTAATCCACCTTCCTTGCTTATCTGATACAAAACAACGTAGATACCCCTCTAATCATTTGTTGACCAATTCTGTTTGCCCATTATTTTGAGGATGATAAGATGAACTATGAGCTAGCTGAGTACCCAAACATGAAAATAATTCCATCCAAAAATTACTTTTGAAAATAGAATCACGATCACTTAAAATTATCTTTGGGGTTCCATGTAGCCTTTAAATTGTCTCCAAAAAAATAGATTTGATTGTACTGGCTGCAAATGGATGTGATAGGGCATAATTACCCTCTGAAGAAGGTAATTCGGTGATGAAATCCATTGAGACATCCTCCCATCTCTGGCTAGGAATTGGTTAGGGTTGAAACAGACCTGGTGTCTTAATTGTTTCCCCTTTGTTCTGTTGGCACACTAAACAATCTGATACAAAGTTTTGTACATCCCCCTTGATTCCTTCTCAAAAGAATTCTCTTTTTAGTCTATAATATGTCTTCAAAAACCTAGAGTTTCCTCCAACAAGTGAGGCATGTAGCTTAGCAAGAATCTTATGCTTCAACTCAGAATCTTTACTCAAGTATAACCTATCTTTGTACCATAGGGCATTACCTTTCCACTCAAATTTTTTAGATTTCATAGATCCTTGCTTGATATTCTGTATTAGAGATTGTGTATCCTTGTCTTGTTCCCATTCCAATCTTCCTTCATCCACCTAATCGGCCGACAACATGGACATTCCACATGGTAAGGCATCTACAGATGTATCCCTTCTGGACAATGCATCAGCTACTACATTTTCTTTACCCTTTTTGTATATGATTCCAAAATCATAACCAAACATTTTTGTTACCCACTTTTATTGTTCCTTAGATGATAACCTTTGCTCCAAAAATTATTTGAGACTATCATGATTAGTTTTTACCTTGAAGTGTCTACCCATGAGATAAGGCCTCCATGGCTTGACCGCATGAAGAATAGCCATCATTTCTTTATAATAGACATGAAAAATGCATGAAGGAAGCAAATCTATTTATAGCACATGTAACATGATTAAAGTAGAAGCTATTTATAACACACAAGAAAGAACTAGATCTTCCATAAATAAAGCAAACCACTTATGGGGATAGCCAATTTTGGGTATGAAGGTACCTATTTTATAGGAAAAGATTGCATGCGAAACACACCAACGATGCATAGATGATGCACGCGCCACACATTGTCTATCTTTGGAGGATCATATCAAAGATATTTTGCATGGAGACGAGTTAAGAATAGGATTGTCACTTTAGTTAACTGTAAGAGGTCTATAGATAACACATTTGCATGTTTGACATATGCCTGTAAATGATGTGTGGATATTAATAGCATGCAACCTATTTTGGAATAGATAAGCTAGTGAATTTAAAGAAAGTCCCCACCCTATGTATATGTGTGTGTGATGTGAATCACATAGTAGTATGTATACAAATGGTGTATTTAGAAAGACTGTAGATGTATTGAGGTATAGGAAGATATCCACCCATATGATATGGAATTACTGTATCAGATACATGCACACATTAGTATAGATTATCATTATTGCAAGGAGCTTTTGTGTTTATTAATAGATGGAAGATATTGGCTGAATCTAAGTGTTCATTCCTATGTGTAATTGAGTAGTGCATGTTATTGATTCAAATCATGATTATAATGAATTAAGCTTGTTCTTTCATATCAATCTGTCTATGTAGCATGCATTATAGTAATGGTGGATTAGTTATGGATATATATTATATATATATGGTATATATATATTGTTTCTTAGCTTCATCACACTAACATATCTACTACTGTCAACCCTAAAGAGGGACCTGGTACCTTTGCGCGCTTCGAGGTGAGCATGCTTAGTCTAGGCTGAGTGATGTGCCAATGCACGTCTAGGGTGTTATTTGGTAAATTCTATGATGCATCATTGGTTCCATTGTTGGGACCTCTTTTTCAGTTGTTTTCAGGATGGTTCACAATGAAGATGTACCAGTTATCCTCTAGCAAGTATTGAGGAGTAGGATACATGATCTGGAGGAAGAATATGCATGGCAGTAAAAATACAGCATTGGATCTGAGTTTAACGCATGCACTTGGGTAGAACACAAATCTGTATGACAACTTATATGAGAGATTTTTTACCATCTTTCCAGTAGAATTATACACGTGGCTGACTTGCTTATGCATCTCAAGAACAAGAATTGGAGGTATCGCACACTTGTGTGGACACAGGAACAAATTTTAGGGCCTTTATGATGCTGATCTGATCTGGACTCACACTGTGTAGATACATTGGTTTCATGGTGTTCTAAACAGTTATATTCTAGAATATTCAATTTTGACATATTCTAGCCCAGAGGTAGTTGAATTTCAAGTTTTTTTATGGTATCCTAAGAGGAGCATATTTACAAGTGTATTCCACTGGCGATCAAGATCTTGATGGTAAATTTGAACCTAGGAGAGTAAACTGATGGCTAACTAAACTTCACCACACAATGAGGGCAATGAACAGGGTTTGGTAAAAGATGGTAGACCTAGTGGCAAATAGGAATATAGAGAGGAAAGACTGTGCTTAATTATAATGAGGCATGCGAGAGGGAGATAGAGAAGCAGTGTTCCATTGCAGAAAGTATGGTGTTGAGGAGAGAGATGAATCGTGAAGGATTTAAAACTCACGTAGAAGACGTGGGGCCATAGCATCTAGGAACTCCCCCATCTTGGGAAAGCATGAGAATAGATCCCCCCTTGGCCTCACATGAGAAGTGTGCCAGTAAAGACTACTTGGGCCACATTAGTGCGCGCATCTTAATCCACCTGGTGACCTAGCCCTTGTGCTTGGTTTTCAGAAGTATCATATAGTACGAATCAAGTATAGAGAATAAGATAACTTGGGAAGTAGGAGAGCAAGAGTAAGTCAGGGAGCAAGTACATCAATGGAAGGTACATATGACTTCAATGCATATTTGGAGGAACATTCTTAGGTGCATCATCCAGCAAAAATTTGTAGCTAGTGCAGCAGAATGTTGGATTCACCTATAGAAGTGGAACTACCTCACAGACTATTAGGGGTTCAGTATAGTACTACTATCGGAGCAACACCAACACAATTTTTTGGAGTACATAAAAAAGGTCCTATTCTAGCTATAGGTGGAGGATCAGGAGGTATAGGTGGTTCTAGTTCTGGTGGATCTGGTGGTTCTGGAGGCAGAGGGAACATAAGAGGTTCTGGATCAGGTGGTCAAGGCCCGCAACAACCACATAATATTTATATGGAGATGTCTCTTCGTCTCCCGAAGTATAGAGGTATAGAGGATGTTGCCGAACATGTGCATATGTGTGAAATCTTATGGCATGCTAAAGGGATCATAGCTTCTGAGTGAAAGGAAAGTCAGTTTACTACTACATTACAGGGACGTGCACACAGCTGGTATAGGAAGTTTGACCCTGATCAAACTTGTGAGGATTATGCAACATTGAAGGATGCTTTCTTGAAAGAGTTCCATATCCCTGAGTTTGAGCAGAAGAGTATAGTGTACACTCAAGGATATCAAGCAAGGCACTACTGAGAGTGTACGTGAGTATGATGCCCATTTTAAGACACTTCTATCAAAGCTATGTCTTATGATATTCATGCAAGCCAACATGCACAATGGTTTGTTGGAGGATTGATTACACCATTTAGAAGGGCACTGTCACATAAGACATACACTGATCCATGTGAAGCACTAGAAGTAGCTTTGCATGCTGAGGCAAGTTGGGAGCATTAACATTGGCATTAGTCCATTCTTAGAGGCACATATTACAGCTATGGAAAAGCAGTTAGAGAAGCTATCAGCAAATTCATCCCATGAAACACACTCAGGAATTTGGTGTACAGATTATGAAGTGGAAGGTCACACCAAGGATAGTTTCCCTCACAGATATGTACGCTCATTACTATTGGATTGTGAGATCTGTCATTTGAATCATGATGCTAGTCACTATCCTTTGTTACAACGCACGTGATAAGGAATAATGTATCTTACTTTTGTAAAATTTATAGGTCCACGACCCATGATATTGAGGATTTTCGGTTGATTGGTCAGATCTAGGATGTTATAGACATTGGGGTATGATAGACAAGTGTAACAGATAATTCTAAGGATAAGAATGAGTACCAGGATCGAGATCATAATCAAACACACTATGACAGGAATGAGGGACATTTTGAAGGAGGTCATGGAAGGGGACATGGATATCATGGTGGATATGGAGGATGAGGTCTGTGGTGGAGGAAGAGGTGAGTTCCCTCATGGAACATGTTATATGTGTGGATCTCCTAACCACTATAGGCACGAATGTCCTCAAAATATTGCATGTTCTTTCTATGAAAAGAACCATAGCTATGAAGAGTGCCCAGACTTATATGAGCATCTGAGTAAGCAACATAAGCAAGAAAACAAAGGTGTCGGGGATGGTTAGAATCCACCATGCATGGTAGAAGATCAGTGGATGCCCAAGATAGCACCAGGACCTGAGGCATTAACTGTGAAGATTACTACACGAGCTGAAGTGCACGTGCACAAGAGAGGCATTGCACCAGAAGCCTACGATCACTAAGGAGGAGGTTTTGCATGCAAGGTACCCAGATCCTGCTCATCAGAAGAAATTTTACCAAGATACCATGGAAGTGCTAAGGAATCTTCAGGGTGAGATACAGTACCTCAAGGAGTAGAAGAAATCATCAGAGACAGTCCAAACTTATATCGATGATCTGAGAGAAGTGTGCAAAATGTTGCGCTAGGAGAACATTATTCCACTATTAGGAAGTTGGTTAAAAGGGAACACTCTGTGCATAAGTATTAAGATTGAATGATAGATCCTGCAAAATATTCCCCCTTATAGCATTGACTATGACAAGGAAATTACTTTGAATGTTGTTGTGGATGGATGGCTATTGAGCAACATATTGATTGATACAGGTGCAGAAGTAAATGTGCTTATATTAGATGCATGGGTAAAAATGGGGAGGCCTCCATTGCAACCATCATCTAATGTGTTATTTATGGCAAACCGAGACTATAGGCCACCCCCATAAGAGTTTTGAAGGATGCATCTATAACCATACAAGGGGCCAAGTTCATTGGGGATTTTGAGGCATTAGCACCTACAGAAGCAGACAATTTTCCATCCCTGCTTGGAGGCCCTTGGTGTTATGTGAATAATGCTGACTCGAGATTCAATAAGGGGTATATCAGCTTTGAGAACAAGGAGGAAAGGGTTGTGATACCGTTGATAGATGGGAAGTCTACACCATATGTTGAGTCTCTAAGTGAGGAGGACTTAAACAAAATTTATGTATGTGGTATTCAGGACCCAGAGGTCAATGAGCCATCAAAAGAAGGCATTATATAGTGGGAGAATTCTTATTCTATTAGTGATACTACGAGTATTACTTGTGACAATTGGGCTCATGGCACATATGAACTAGTAGGGTGTGAGGTAAAAAGTGTGGTTGCATGCAAGGATGGACTTCATTTGGTTTGACGGATAGGTAACACAATACCTTGGTATACATTGGCAGAAGATCTTCCTGTATTTTTGAAAGCCATGGAAACACAGTGGAATAGATCAAATTAAGAGGAGATATATGTTAGTATATACCTTACGTGGGACATCAGCATGCTAGTGAGTAGTTGATAGAGATAATCTTATAGAATGGGAAGAGATTGGAGTCGCCTTATCTATTAGGTTTGTAAGGAACAGTGCACCTATGCAGATCTGCACTTATCATGGTGATCAACATGTTCATCATCACATTCAACAATGTGAGAGACTCTAGACAGTAGGACAGGAAGCATTACCACCTTCACTCTGGGTGTATAGATTGTACTCTACGCTACAAGGATGCACACACGCCTGATATGTATACGTAGAACTACATTGAGAGACTAGGAATTGGCAAAATTTGATTGTAGGAATGATCCAGACCTTTGACTACTTTTCTTCCTAACCTCCAATAGAAGAGGCATTAAAATTTGTTAAGCACTTAACTATGGGAGATAGTTCAAAAGCAGAAGAGCATATTCAAGAATTATTTGGTGAACAGAGTCCAGATCACATTTTGAAAGGGAAGAAGAAATGGATTCTATACTAGTTGAATGTGCTTGCTTTCAACAAAGAGAAAGGAAAGATGGTTTATATCGTGGATGATGAGGAAGTTGACAACATGGATATTAAACATTTATAAGGGGTGTGCATGAGGTCTTGGACAATGCAGACAAGGATACACGTGCCTATCACGAACCCATGAAGATAAAGAAGGTGAATATAGGTTCGGAGGCTAAGCCTAAGGAGGCCATAATTGGAGACTATTGGTCAGACTTGGAGGTGGCAAAGATCATTGGGTTACTCAAGGATTATCAGGACTTATGCCCTCGAGGGTATTATGAACTTAAAGGCGTGCATGAATCACTTGGGGAAATGAAGATAAAACTTAAAAACGGTGTGCGTCTAGTGCGAAAGATACCTTACATAATGAATCCTAATTTGCGTGAAAAGGTAAAAGAAGAAATTGATAAAATGTTGAATTATGGAATTATCAAACCCCTTAATGAGTCAAAATGGGTTAGTCCAATGGTGATCAGTATCAAGAAGGATGGACGAATTAGAATATGTGTGGACTACAGGGAACTGAATGCTGCATGCATCACAGATCCATTCCCTATGAAATTCACTTAGGAAATACTGGAAGGCATGGCAGGACGTGAAATATATTCTTTCACTGATGGGTTTTTCGGGTATCATCAGGTTAAGATTACTCAGGAGGATCAAGAAAAGACAACTTTTTACTACTGAATGGGGCAGTTTTGCCTATACTGTGATACCTTTTGGATTGAAAAATGCACATGATGTATTCTCATGCATAGTTGTTCAGGCATTCAAATATTGTATTCACAACTTCTTACAGGTCTACCTAGATGATTTGAAATTATATGGGCTTGTGAAAGATCATTGTGACAATTTACACTTAATGTTTAATCGATGTAGACAATTGAGTATCTCTTTGAACATCAAGAAGTGCATATTTGCTACACCGTTTGGAATACTATTAGGACATATAATCTGCAAGGAAGGTTTGTTGGTTTATCCAGCTAAGGTTGCAACATTCTAGGCCTGGAAGTGCCTACCAGTCAAAGTGAGGTGCACATCTTTTTAGGTCATACAAGATATTATAGAAAATTTATCAAAGGGTATGGCAAAGTTGCTGCACCCTTGGAAGAGTTACTGAAGGGAAAGGTACATTTTATTGGGGAGCAGCAGCGCATTTGAGATATTAAAGGAGAAACTTACTACCACGCCCATTCTGCGCTTTCCCTCATGGGATAAACCATTTCATGTGCATGTGGACGCCTCTGGCATGTCCATTGGCATGGTGTTAGCTCAACCTAGAGAAGGTATTGTAGATCATCCAATTTGTTTTGCTAGTAGGAAGATGACTCCTACTGAACAAAATTATACAAATACAGAGCGCAAAGATTTTTCAATGATCTATGCATTGCACAAGTTTTGACAGTACTTGTTAGCAACACCATTTGTGTTTTATACAGATCACATGGCATTAAGTACTTGGTAAACAAGCCCATCTTACAGGGGTGCATATGCAGATGGATACTCCTATTTTAAGAGTTTTATTTCATTGTTGTGGTGAAGCTAGGGAAAAGTAATTCTGGACTAGACCACTTGACTAGAATTCACTCAAGAGAAGAAGCACAAACAATTGAAGAAACCATACCAGATGCACAGTTATATAGGTTACAACACGCGCCATTAGAATTAGAAGACATTATTGTATTTCTATGGACTGGTGTGGCACTAGAAGGAATGAAGGCATTAGAAAAGAAATAGCTTGCTATACGCGCGACACTGTTTATGATAATCAGCGATGAACTCTACAAGTTAGGCAGCAATGAAGTATTATGACATTGTGTATTAGAGCATGAGCGCAAGGATATTATGGAAGAATCCCATGGTGGTATTGCAGGAGGACATTATGTAGGTGATGTGATTGCCCGAAAGATCATACTTACTGGATTATGGTGGGAGACATTGTATGAAGATTGTAAAGAATATTGTAAGGTGTGTGATCATTGTAAATGTCTAGGAAAAATAGGGCAAAGAGAAGAGATGCCTTTTAGACCAATTACTAGTGCTGAACCATTTGAGAAATGGGCCATTGACTTTGTAGGACCTATTTCACCAGCCGCTCGTAGGACTGGATTGTGCTATATTATTACTTGCACAGATTATCTCACACGGTGGGCAGAAGTAGCACCTATAAAGGACTGTAGAACAACTACAACAACCAGGTTTCTATGGGAGAATTTTCTTACAAGATATGAATGTCCTTTAAGCTTGACAAGTGATACTGGTACACAGTTTTTGAATGAGACAATCAAGATCCTATTAGATGAGTTTATAGTTGCACACCATAAAACTACACCCTATCATCCTCACACAAATGGAACTACTGAGGCTTTCAACAAGATTTTGAGCCAGACTTTGAAAAAATAAATATGATGTTGGAAGAAAGAATTGGGATGAAAAAGTGTCCACTGTTCTATGGGTATATAGAACAAATTATAAGAGATTGAACAAAGCCACACCATTTCAGTTGGTGTTTGGCGCAGAAGCTGTTCTCCTTATAGAATTTATGTTACCTTCTTTTTTGATGAGCAGGATTTAGAAGAGTGTATCGAGAAGATGAGCAGGATTTAGAAGAGCGTATCGAGAAGATGATTCAATTGGATGATTGACGAGCCATAGCACGATGGAGTCAGAAGCAGGAAAAGGCCAGGCACAAAGCATGGCATGACATAAACATAAGGGATAAGAAGTTTGAGATTGGACAAATGGTAATTCTTTATGACTCTAAGTTCTTGCGCCATCTAGGCAATCTCAAAGTACATTGGTTGGGGCCGTATGTCATCACTTACATACTTGAATCAGGTGCTTGCTAGTTAAAATCACTTAATGGAACATGGCTACCCGATTAATTTAATAGGAGTAGGTTGAATCTCTACTATAAATAAGTCTTCTTGGTGTTTGTAATAAGGTAATATTGCCATTTAGATTAGGTTTTCCATTCTGTATTTCCTTCATTTTTTGCCATGCTTTGTCAATTCAGTTGTTGTTCTTGTGTAATAAGCGCGCTTGTGCGCATGAACCTACTTACTATATAAAGCATTTTTATGTGCAGAGGACTGCACATACTTTTAGTGTGGGGTGGTTGTTGATATCCAGGTACGGGGTGGTTGTTGATATCCAGGTACAATACTATGGGAATTGAAAGGTGAAAGGAATAATATGCTACAGGTGTGCTTTAAGTCAAAACAAGATTGCTTCTCAAAAGTGACCAAGGATGGAGATGAATGAAAGGATAGTATAACGCGAGGTAAGCAGAGGCTATGATAACTACCAGGAGAAGGTACAATGATGAGGTACTCAGGTGTAAGGGCGCACGCTGAAGAGAAGTCTGTGACTAGAGGATAGGAAGGCACTCTACAAGCTTATAGCTAGGGTGCGAATATGTACCATGCAGAATGAACGAATTTTAGTCAATGAATGAGAGGATATTTGGTAGGTGAAGGAGTAATAAATGCATCAAAATTTTAAAAATTATATAAGGATGGGATGTGAATTAATTTTTACCATTGTGACTAAGATAATTTGAGGAAAGAGCTAAGTGTGAAGAGTCAAGTGATTAGGTTAAGGTACGAAGGGTGTGAAACCAAGCGTGATAAACAAATCTGTGTGAAAAGAAGCTTGTGTCCCCGGTGGTGAATGGTTTGACCGAAACAAGGAGACAAAGAGGAGTTAGGATATGAAGTTTCCACCTAGGGCACATGATTGAATCGAGCTAGGGTTTGATTCGCAAGTTGCAGAGTTAAAGAGGAGATGATTGTAAGGTAAAAATGGCACCCAATAAGGCATGTGCAGCAGGAGCAAAAGGAAAGAAGAAGGTGGTCATCGAGGAGTAAGAGATGGCACCCAAAATTGATTTTTCAAAAATGCAATATCCAGAAGAAGTCATCATCGGCCAGGAATGGGATTCACCCATAAGAAAGAGCAAAGTAAGTGAATACAATCACAAGACCTTAGAGAACAAGAAAGAGCTCAATTCCTTGCTCACTACTAGGACAAACAAGCATACGATGGATGACATGCTAGTTTATGATGATGCAGGCAAGAATATTCTAAAGAGAATTGTGGTCTACCAATTATATGAGCTTCCATATTTTAGGAAGTATGAGCCTTTGTATCAGTGGCTCATGAGCAGAGTGCACAAGGACTTCTTCTACTTTGTAGGATGAAAAGTTAGAATCCCATCTGCGCTTATCTCATCAGTTACAGGTTTGAAGGCCACATGAGAGGATATAAAGAATGATCTCACAGATAAAGTCACGATCTTAAATACCAGATAGGAGTTGGGGTACCTGAAGGGTATGCACGGTATGGATATAGACAAATTGAAGAACTGTCCAGTTGTGCAAGCAACAACACACCTTGTTACAAAGTTGAATGATCAGGAGTAGTGGTCACAGGTAAATACTATGTGGTTACACTTTGTGCGTAAGATGTCAGAAGGATAAATCTATAATATTTCAGGCTACATTACAGAACAAATAGTCGAGGAAGTGCGTACAAGAGGGAAGATTAGCTTTGTGGCTGTTCTACTATCACTAGTATTCATGGAAATTGGAGTATCAGACGGGCCGAAGGAAAAGGTGTGGGAATACCCCATGGAGAATAAGTCACCAGTTGAAAAGTTTAGCAAGTACCTATGTAAAGGGGCCATGACAGATGACATCAAGCAAAGGGTGGAGAAATGGTACAATAGGCTCCACGCAACATTTGGAGAAGAATGGTGCATCCTAAAGGACCTACCATCAGTAGTAGGGAAACAAGTTCAGTTTGTTGTATATCAGCATTTCTACATCATGCGCTTCCCAATGAGAGATGGATTCTGGAGCCCTTGGTGTAAATTTCCTTATGCATTCACTGCAAGGTATTTCCAAGCATTTGTTCACAGATTTACAGACACGCACTGACGGGTATTCAATGCAGATAAGATAGATTGTGACTACCATACTTTGATGAAGAAGTATGCGTATCCTGGAAGAAGTGCCTACACCAAGAGGATCATTTTGGAGGTGTTGAATATTAAGCTAATAATTCTGGTTGTAGCAGATGTAGGGGAAAAATTGGTGTATCTTTAGCTGAAGCCCAAGATGGAGAATAATAAGTATGTAGAGAATGAATTCATGCTCCCAGGTCTGCCGAAGGGTAATCACACAATAGAAAACATACCAGCACAAAGGCCCACATAAACTGTTGAAGTAGAGGATGAAGAGGAGGAGCATGAAGATAGTGGGGGCTTGGAGCGCAGAAGAAAGCAACCATATGACAGAGAAGAGTCACGGCATGTGGCCACTTCACCTCAAGGACATGACGAAGAGGAAGATATAGAGGTTGAGCAGGGGGAGCATAGGTTTAAGAAAGTGTTCAGATGCACAACGACTCAAAGTGGAACTCCTCAATTGGTATGGAAATCACCTCGTTTCTCTTCACACAAGGATACTGCTGAATGAAAGAAGAGAGGAAAGTTGAAGCTGGATAAAGAAGTGGAGGAATCAAAAGAGATCAAGCTTGCATCTCCTACCCCACTTGAGCAAGAAGATGAGCCACAGAAAGGGGAAGAGCAAAAAGACGAAGAGATGAAGGACAAAGAAGAAAAATAAAAGGAAACCTTTAGATCCGTGCATGTGACTGCTCAAGATGTAACGGGACATGCTCCTAACCTTGAAGCTACAATTCCTATAATGAAATTACTAGTATAATTTAGATTATGAGCAGCAATAGAACACCAAATAACACAATATTTCAGAAGAATGATCTCAATATGCAATTATAATAGCTTCACCACTTCGAGGGGGCAACCTCCAAACCATATAATAAGAATTAAATGCTCAAATGATAATGAACTACTACCTACAATCCCCTATATATATACTATTCATATGTTATTTCCATCACCAAGGCCGACCTATTAAGCATGAGAAAGTATAAATGATATAATAAAATGATATGGTAAGCCACAAGTCAGCTACTCATATCCTAATACAAGTAATAATAGGTTAAAGGTGTAGCATGCCCTTCCCCTTTAAACCAACATTGTCCTCAAAACCGAATAATCCTGGATGTTGCTACAGAAAACCTTCATCCTTCCAGGTTGCATCTTCTATGCTCAAATTCTTCCACTTGATCAAATATTCCTTAATGTCTCTGGTTCTCAACCTCTTAGTACATGTTTGTAGAATCTTCTCTGGCTCCAAAATGATTCTTCCTTCCTCGTCAAGTTCTGGTAACTCTATCTGGGCTTAAAATTTTTGTCCAATAACCTTCTTCAGGCATGAAACATGGAATACTAGGTGTATGTGTGAAGATGGAGGCAACTCTAGTTTATAAGCAACACTGCCAATTTTTTGTAGAACCTGATAAGGGCCATAAGAATTTAGGAGCAAGTTTGTTGTCATTTTTTTGTTGCTTTAGGGACATCTGTTGTTAAGGCTAGAGGCGTACAAAAACCAATCATGTCCAATTTCAAAATGTCTTTCACTATGGTGTTGATCGGCTTGTTGTTTCATCATATTTTGTGCTAATGCTAAATTCTCCTTCAAACTAGCCAAAACTTGTTGTTGATGTTGAATGTGTTCCTCAAAATCGCTGATCTTAGTTTGCACCCTCAAGGAGGAAGTGATAGAAGGTGTGATGGTAACCATATAATGCTAAAAATGGGGTCATTTGAGAAGAGGTATGAAAAGATGTGTTATACCACCATTCTGCAAGTGGTAGCCATGTAATCCACCTTTCCTGCTTATCTGATACGAAAACAACGTAGATACCCCTCTAAGCATTTGTTGACCACTTTTGTTTACCCATCAGTTTGAGGATGATAAGATGAACTGTGAGCTAGCTAAGTACCCAAACATGAAAATAATTCCGTCTAAAAATTACTTGTTAAAATAGGATCACGATCACTGTCACAATTACTTTGGGGTTCTATGTGGGCCTAATGAATTGTCTCCAAAAAAATAGTTGTTAGACTGATCACACTAGCTGTAGCCTTTGAATTGTCTCCAAAAAAATGGGATGAGAATGTGATAGGGCACAAAAATGGACATATTTTGTGAGCCTATCCAGCAATCATGAAAATAACATTCTTACCCTCTGAACAAGGAAATCTGGTGATGAAATCCATGGAGACCTCCTCCCATCTCTAGCTAGGAATTCGTAAGGGTTGCAACATACCTGGTGTCTTAATTGTTTCCCCTTTGTTTTGTTGGCACACTAAACACTCTGATACAAAATTTTGTACATCCCCATTGAGTCCTTCCCAAAAGAATTCTCTTTTTATTCTATGATATGTCTTCAAAAACCTGGAGTGTTCTCCAACAGGTGATGCATGTAGCTCTGCAAGAATCTTGTGCTTCAACTTAGAATCTTTACTCAAGTATAACATGTCCTTGTACCATAGGGTATTACCTTTCCACTCAAATTTGTAGTGCAGAGGTCATAGAGATCCTTGCATATGATGGATTATTGTATTAGAGATCCATGTATCCTTGTCTTGATTCCATTATTTCCAGGATCTTTCTTCATCCACCCAATCGGCCGTCAACATGGACATTCCACATAGTAAGGCATTTGCGGATGTATCCCTTCTGGATAATGCATCAACTACTACATTTTCTTTACCCTTTTTGTATATGATTTTAAAATCATAACCCAACATTTTTGTTACCCACTTCATGTTGTTCTTTAGATGATAACCTTTGCTCCAAAAAGTATTTGAGACTATCATGATCAATTTTTACCTTGAAGTGTCTACCCATGAGATAGGGACTCCATTGCTTGACCGCATGAAGAGTAGCCATCATTTCTTTCTCATAGATAGGTTTGAGCAGATTTTTCCCTTTGAATTGGAGACTCTCAAATGCAATTGGTCTTCCTTCTTGCATTAGAGCTTCTCCCAATCCTGATCCTGAAGCACTACACTCAACAATGAAGGTTTTTGAGAAGTTAGGAGTAACCAAAACTAGGGTGCTGCACAAGGCTTCCTTCAGCTGCTCAAAGGATTTAGTGGCTACGTCTGTCCAATGGAAAGCATCATTCTTTAGCAATGCAGTGAGTGCAGTTGCTATTCAACCATATCCCCGCACAAATCTTCTGTAGTGCCCTGTTAGTCCTAGGAACCCATGAAGATTTTTGAGAGTTTTGGGCCTTGGCCATTCCACCATAGCTTTGATCTTTGAGGATCAACTTTGATGCCTTCGTGGGATACAATGTGACCCAAGTACTCTACCTCTTGTACACTAAAATATTATTTGGATGGATTTGCATAGAGAGTATGTTTCTCCAAAACTTCCAACACTTTATTTACATGTTATAAGTGTTCTTCCCATGTCTTACTGTAAATGAATATGTCATCAAAGAAAAGTAATACAAATTTCCTTAAAAATGGCCTAAAAACAATGTTCATCAAGCTTTGAAAGGTTAAAGATGCATTTGTAAGACCAAAAGGCATTACCAAAAAATCATAATGGCCCTCATGAGTCCTGAAAGCCATTTTAAGAACATCTTTCTCTTTTATTCTAATTTGATGGTACCCCTAACGAAGATCTAATTTTGTGAAATAAATAGCACCATACAATTCATCAAGTAAATCATCAATTACTGGAATGGGAAACTTATCTTTGATGGTGTACTTGTTGAGTTCTCGATAATCTAGGGAAACATCCTCCATGTTTCATCCTTATTACGTACCATGACCACTAGTGAATAATATGCACTCTGGCTAGGCCCGATGATACCTGCCTTCAAAATTTCCTAAACCATTTTCTTGATCTCACTTTTTGAGAATATGGGTATCTATATGGTCTGATGTTAGGTTTTTGAATCCCTCTAATCAACTAAATGGCATGATCATGATCATTAACTGGTGGTAGTCCCTTTGGAATTGCATCAAAAACATATGAGTGAGCATTAATAATCTTCTGAAGATTGGGTGGCATGGAAGACTCTGTATTTTGTACTTTTATGGAAAATAACTTTGCTATAAATCCATCTACTCCTTTTCTGAGAACCTTCTACATCTGATGAGAGCTAATAATCTATGGAGACTTAGCTACCATCCCATTCAATTGTATTATCCTTGCATATGAATGAAATCGCATGAACAATTCTTGGAAATTCATCTCTATAGTAGCTAAGGTTGTGAGCCATTGGACACCCAAAACAATATATGCCCCTCCCATAGAAATAACAAACATAGGTGATTCTAACATGTAGTCTCCCATGGAAATCTTGATACTATGGCACTTTCCTGTGCACTTGACTGTCCCACCATCCGCAATCATAACTTGTATTTTTGGAGCTAGGTAAATAAAACAATTGAGGCGGGAAGCTAACTTACTATTTATGAGGTTATGAGTACTCCCCGAGTCAATCAACACCGTCACCTTCTGTTTTTTGAGATAGCCAATAACCTTGAGTGTTTTAGGAGTAATGCATCAATAAATTGTAGGTTGGCAATCCTCTACTTCATCTTCTACTGGTTCCTCAGCCTCTCCTATAATTTAAGCATCCTCATCATCCTGATTACCTCCATTAACATAAAACAACTTCTTCTCAGCACATTTGTGTCCTGGTCCATATTTTCTATCATACTCAAAACATAATCCTTTTACTCTCTTTTATTCCATTTGTTGAGGAGTTGGTCTAATTGGCCTAGAAAATGAAGGGGAAGAGATACTACGGTCTTCAGTGTTAATGAAAGGTGGCCTCCTACTACAAATAAATTTTTCCTCTGATCGATGTGCCATGATAATAGAATCAGAAAGTTTGAGTGGATTAAACATACGTACCTCATGCCCGATGTGGTCCTTAAGACCCCCAAGAAACAGATCATTCAGATTCTCTTCTGGAATATTCTCCACCCTTAATGATAGGTTCTAGAATTGATGCACATAATATTTGATTGATCCTATTTTTCATAACTTTGATAATTGACTAAATTAGTTCTCTAAAACACTGGAACTATAGTGCAATTGCAACTCCTCAGTAAACACTGTCTAAGTGACACCGAGACCATTCTTCTGCTTCTGAGCTCATAACCATCGATACCAAACAAATTGGTCTAGTTTAAGATATAGGGATGCCAATGTCACCTTTTGTCCTGATGGTGTTTGATGTAGCTCAAATAAGTTCTCCATTTGATTTATCCAATTCAGGGGATCCTTACCATCAAATTTGCACATATCCACTTTCGGCATCATGTTCCATGGTTGTGAATAAGTTGGATTTTGATTGGGCTAGAAAAGTGATCCAACATGGTTATTTTGTCCATGATTTTGAACTGAAGATCCTCCTTGGTTGATATGGGATAGATTTGGGCCATAATGTTTACCCTTTACATGTTGCATGATATCATCCAACCAATGATTGATTCGGTCTATGTCTCCTTTAGAGGCCATCTCAGATTGTACATTTTCGCAACTCATACTCAAGTTAGCTCACCTTATGATCAACTGAGGTAAACCCTAGTGCTGAGGAGTTTGTATTTACCCCTTCTGACTCCATCTATTCAATCACTACCCCATATTTATCTGGGGTTTTACCCAGAGTAACCATATTCTTTTTTGCTCTTGTGGAAGGCCCTGTCATGATATCAAACCTTAGGGTTTTGGGTTTTGATACAAATTTGGCTGAATAAGAAAAAATACAGAGAAGATACTAATACTATTTTTTTGAGAGATTTTCTGAAAATGTAAATTAACTTGAAACAATTCTACAATTTGCACCCTAGGGAGTGATTTTATGAAAAACCCTAAATTTGTAATAAATTTTGAAAAATAAATCAAAAAAGTCTGAAATTTTCAGGGAACCTTACTTGAAATGCTTTCTCAACTCTGGTAAAAATATCTCCCACTAATTCGCTCTAGTTCAAAATATATGGTGGAAACAAAAAAATTAGGGTTTTTGCCCTAATTTGGCCCATATCGTAGCTCTGATACCACTTGTAATGAAATTACTTGTATAATTCAGATTATGAGCAGCAATAGAACACCCAAATAACACAATATTTCAGAATAATGATCTCAATATGCAATTTTAATAGATTCGCCACTTCGAGGGGGCAACCTCCAAACCATATAATAAGACTCAAATGCTCAAAATGATAATGAACTACTACCTATAATCCCCTATATATACTATTCATATGCTATGGCCATCACCAAGACCAACCTACTAAGCATGATAAAGTATAAATTATATAATAAAATGATATGGTAAACCACAAGTCGGCTACTCATATCCTAATACAGGCAATAGGTTAAGGGTGTATTAGCATAGATCCCAAATGAAAATTTGACCCCGCATACTCTTTGTTGATATATGGGGTATAACATAATGTTTTCCATTCTAACCAATTACCCTTGAATAGTACATCAGATCAAACCCGGAGGGAGGAAAAATCCACTTAGCCTAGTCTAGTAGAAGGGTAAATGAGCTAGATTTTAGCAAACTGGTTCATGAAAGGTTGTTACAGATTGAGCCTCAGTGATTGGTTTTGGATAATGTCTCTTTCTATTGATTTTATTTATTTTAATAAATAGGGAATGGAGTAATTAATTATTCCATTTGTGGGTCTAACGTTAGTTTTTCAGTACACATTCCATCACTACTTGGACTAAAGGGATGCAACAACACAACAAAGGGTCGCATAACCATGTTCATTCTCTAATGACTCATTTGACACTTAAAACTAATATCGATGCTTGAGAAGTATTAAATGTATGGAACGAGCTCTAAATATGTGGTTCAAAGACCCTTAATATTGCATTGTTGATGAAAAATAAGAATTATGTGATTTGACGTATAGTACATAGGCTCGTGTAGTGACAACAAGATATTTCAAAGAGCGTCTGTTAGAAGTCGTAGAAGTTGATGCTCAACTATGAAAATCCTTTGAAACTTTCATGTATTGAATCAAATCAATGTTTTATGCTATCTCTCAACTTTCCTTAGTTATAGTTCAATTTGGGTGAACAGAAAATGGGTTTTAGATTACTATCTAATCTCTTTCTAATGGTTTACATTACAAACCATTTGTTTTGGTCAACCACAGTTTTACTGGAAAATGAATAATGGTTGATCAATCTATCTAAACACATGTCATGCCGATATGAAAACCCTAACTAGCATCTTTGATGGTGGGAGGCATTTTTCCATGCCAACGTTTTTCACCGACATATGATTACATAGGTTCGATAGGTTACATGGCGTGAGGGGACCAAAATGATTAATAAGATGTATATATATGGTTCCTAATATGTATTCTTTTCTAAAAAATAAAATAAATGGTTCTATAATCAACCTTGGTTGTATTTTTGTACTTGTGAAATCAAAATATAACTATTTTCAATGGGATTTGCATATTGTTTCAAAAGGATTAATAATGATGCTAGTGTTAGTATGTTATTCTTGTAGTAGCATGTACATTTTGAAATGTCAAAGTAGTTACTATGGCCTAAATTCATAAGGGGATACCTTAAATCTAATAAATAAGTAAAGGAACATATAGTTACTACATTAGTTCTAAGGTGAGAAATGTCTTTCATGTTATGAGTAAATGAAGACGATATGGTAATGGTAAAAACATTATTGATATTTTGTAAGACTAGAAACAAGGTGGTCTCCCTAGTGAACTATAGTTATCCATGGAAAAGGGAAGAAAGGGGATACCATGGTCAACATTTTAGTCCATTTTGATACATAGAAGAATAATGCATAGATGTCAACTTTAGCATTAACACTTATGATGTGGTAACTAACCCTATGATGGAATGTGTGTGTGTGTGTGTGTGTGTAAAGTTGAAAATGTTACATATAAAAAAGGAATTATCTTTCTACACAGCTTAAAGTTAACCCTTGTTATAACCCCTGTTAGGTCGTGAAGTAATGTGTCACATTAACAATGGTATGTAATGTTTAGTGTGTAGATGAACCTCCGTTCAATGGAATAAATCACCCCCTAGGTAAATATTGATAATATGCTATCAAATGACTTACAGTCCTTTCGAGACTAAGTTCACATTGACCTTCAAGAAGTAACCCATACCTCGTATAGCTGGGGAAATGTCAGATTTTTTCTAAGTCCCCTAGTCAAAAAGGAATTTTCTTGTGAAAAAAAAAAATGGAAGAAAGCTCGAGTAACCTGAAGAGACTCTATCACAACACACCTTGTTAAAATTTTTAAATAACTATTATTCACCCTTAAAAACATTATCTCCTCGCAAATATTTATACTAGAAATTAGTTTGTTCACTTTGTGTTTATTTAGTGGAATAACAAGTAATTTTATGCTCATTTAAAGTAGACTATAAATTAATGAATTATGGAAATCTTATGTTTGTCATAGTTTATTTTCACCAATGCTTTGGGACAAAAGTCCCTCCCGATTGGACAAATGGGAGGCTCCATTTATTGTACGTGCAAATAAAAAACAACTCTTTAGTTGGGCGAATAGGCTGGGGATCCAACAAGAACACTCAAATGCACCTGCGGAAAATGCTTCACCTCATGCAAGGGAATAATTTGACAAGGAAGGTGAGATTGTGGGAGTGAGAGGTTAAAAGAGGGGGTTAATATTGCAAGTAGGCTAAATCATATTCTTACAAGTATTACCAGAGTTTATCAGCACATAATTATAAGGAAAAGCAACTCTTTTAGATTATGACAAGACAACGTTTGAACCATGAAACATCAAACGGCCATCACTTCATTCACTTCGAGCTCAAAAGATTTTCACACTCTTGGACTTTCATGGAAAGATTGCACGATGTCCTCTACGCCACAGATGCAAACTGAGATTTCTTAGAGAGAGATGAGGGAACATATATTGAAAGGTAAATAGAAGAAATGTTATCTACTCTATGAACTCACAAAATTGTTCATTCCACGTTGATTTGACAGAAGTCATTACAATATATAGTTTTTCAAAATAGACTCTTCGCCTACACCCCCGCATGAATTTTCACTAACCATTACAGCATGTGACCTCAACGAAATTCCTAGGAAATAAATTGAGTCCCCTTTTTATCGTAATTCCGAGCCCGACTCACAAATAAATTACAACTATAGATTCACATTTTAATGAATAAGACAAAAGTGAAAAGTGCAACACCCCAACGAATAACGTTGCCACATTAAAGAATAGAGTTTTATTTGGTAGGTGGGAAAGTGCAATTAAGAGGCATGGTCATCATTAGATAACTACTGCAGCACATGAGGATAGTATGGGCAGCTTTTTGAAGGTAATATACAATCATATCACTCAATTTAATGCTTCTTGGAGAGTTCTTGAAGGACAGGATCTCGGGATTTCCCTTTAAACTCCTTATTATAATGAGTCGCTACATGCACAACCTTCTCATACATTGGAGTGAATGTGCTACAAAACTCAAATATTTGAGCCAGAGTTCTCAGAGGTATCAAAGCTCTACCATATTATTGCAATTTGTGAAACCAGTGTCTTGCATTCTCCTTCATGATGTTGGACTCCTAATAGTTCTTATCTCGGAAATAAACTCCAATGTGTCTTCATCTTGTAATAGAAAATGGATCTTCGTGCCTCCTTCTTGACAAGCAATAAAATTCAAATGGTTTCAGTGGATGTAACATCCACTGAAGTGTTTTCATCCACTGATTCTTGCTCCAATTTTTGTACTTTCCGCATTGACATCCTCATGTATCTTTTAAGTACGTTCCTTATATAAATAAAATTCATAAAAATAAGCACATGCTTGGATGTATTGTTCATGTATGCATTGTAAGACGACATTATGGATGAACTGTCATCACCTGGTTCTAGGTTTTGGACTGGTGGCACTGTATTCTGGCTCCCATTAAGCACATGTTCCTCATCCAAACTCTAAGCCTTTTCATAATGTATCACCAAGCTTTAGTGTAGGCTTTCATCGGGTCTGGAAAGTCAAACAAGGGTCAAAAGGGTTACGTGGAAGCAATTCAAAAAAAAAAAAAAAGTTTCTAAGTCCCTCGGACTTAGAGATTGTGATGCAAAGAGTTAAGTGGAGATTTTTCATTTGTTCTAATTTCGCAATTTGAAAAATGAAAAGGCTCGTCAAATTAGATCCAAGCATGAAGAAGACTGACTTAAAGGTCCTAAAACAGGAGCTACGTGGATCTTTATCATTGGATGACGCTTCAGGATGTCAGAGGAGATAGAGAAATACTGACAAATGTGGGAGGCATGGGACCATCTCATTGGTCCATGTGTCATAAGATCTGACAGAGATAAAATGCAATATAATTCCCTAAAGGAACATGGCAAGATCTCATTGGCTCACATTTCAAAAAGGAAAAAGGAGGTATAATAACATTCTGAGTCCAAATTCGGTCCTCCACTATGAGTTCAATAGTAACTAGAAAATTTACAATAGTATTCATATCTACCAATATGCGAGCATTGCGAGCATAAATGGCAAAATCATACAAAGACGTTTTTGTGTCGATAGACAGGCATTTACCCAAGGTGCCCCTATTGAAATTAAGTAGTTCTCAATCTAGAATTGGAAATGCAAGTATGGTAGCCAAATCCAAACCGGTTTGACATAAAAAGTATCAATCACCGGATTAAACAAGGGGAACCATGATTTCATAAATAGAAAGTAACATTGAAAATACCAAACTTTACCAAATATCAAATCGCTATCAAAAATAATAATGAAAAAACCTCTAGATGGGTAAATATTAATTCCTTAACACTTTATGAATACATGTTTATATTTGATTTTTACATGTTATCACCTTAAATGAGTGTTCCAAAACAAATTATTAATGTTTACTAATAATTCACTTCTAAATTTGATTTATGTTTAACTATTTATATTATTTTCATATTTCAAAGTTTGGTAAACAACAATTAAATTAATTCACTAAATAAACCCCACCTAAATCACTAATCCACAAATATCTCCGTTCACAAAGAAAAATATTCCTTAATTGTGTTGCCTCTCGGTAATACTTTCTTTGATTGTTCCTTTCAAAAATATTGGAACGTGTCTTATTATTAAATTTTATGAAATGTGTAAGTGTAATATTTTATGTAGCATCGTTTTTTAATTAATTTATTCTCCTCTTGTCCGTGTCATTTGTTTTTTGTTTCCCTCCGTGACACCATTCCTGCCATAGATAGAACAGTTCACTGCATAGAATGCCTTTACACCCATTTCAAGCGATTGCAAACAAAAAAACAAATAGAATGACATCTGCATTAAGTAGTGTGTCATGGCACGTTTATGTTGCAGAAATCGAATTAAATGGTTTTCAACAGTTGACTTTCTGTTTTGCAAGCTTCAGCAAGGCATTGCATATGGTGTTTTTTTGCACTTAAATTCAAGCTAATGGAGTGTTCAAGTAGAGTTCCCTCCAAACGAGCTTTTATTGGTTTAGTTTTAATCAAATTATGTTGAATTTCTTATTCTAACCATATGGGCTTTGAAGGTTCTTTATCCCATATTTAACAATCTCTAAATGAGCTAAAAATTCCCTTTAAAATAGTGTTTTAGTGTCCATATTATTTTGATGTGTTCAAATAAGAAACCACTCATTTTCACGGGTTTAATGATTCAAATATCGTGGTATGGTAAGTTGTGGTATCACTTGAGAATTAATGTCAAGGTGTATTTGTCTTACAATTGCACATTTATGATTCATGCTAGGTCGTTAAGTCCTAATTCCCAAACTAAAATTGAAGAAGGTGAGATAAAATAGATACCTTGGTCATAAAAAAATGCATTCCCAAAAGGAAAAAAAGTATAGGTAGGTTATGATTTATGTATATATAATTAGACTAAAAATCCTAATTTCACTTGTTATGTATGTTTAGATATGGAAAGTGGTTTTTCGCTAATAACTAACCACAACACATTGCAATCTAGGTTTAATTTAAATACACACAAACTCAAATTTGATTGAAGAATATTGGAATATTTAGAACATATAAAATTAGAAATATTTTTAAAAACGGTACAACCTAACTAGATTTGCACAAGTGAAAATTACCTAACTAGATTTGTACAACTGAAAAAATGGTACAACCTATTCTATACATGTATGGAAAAATTACAACTACTTTTGATAGTGAAATAAAGTTTTTGAATGTGTTGTTCATCTTATGAGCTTTAAAACCTTATGCACTTTTCATGGTTTCTATATGAGCTACTAAGAAGCTATCATCCTTCAAAACATCAATCTAAAATATATGTATATAAAATGTATAAGGAAAAAAAATATGTTATGGAGTTTTTGTTATTTACCAAAATAAAAAGTTGAGTTTCCTTTATATTTATCAATCCTCTTAACTAGTGAAAATTATGGCAAGCAACATACAAAGTATAATACATTCAATAAGCAATCCTATATGGTGTAAGTGTCCCACCCCTTACCTTTTCAATAGATACAAACATATAGTAAACACCATATGTTATTTTACATGCATATAAATTTACTTTTAGCATAAGAATGCTTTAGATAAGAAAAGATTGTTTTCTTACAAATTCAATATGATTCTCTTTGGGTGCTCATGAGTTTTAAATGTACTAAGATAAATTTATATTATAGATTTGTTGAACTTAAATTTGGTACCATATTGGGATACAAGCCAATACACACTAGGATAAAAAGGCCAACAAAGAGGGTCAAAACCTTAAGGCACCATAATTATGAATGAAAAGAGTCCGCTATGGAAATAGCTAGAAACTTACAAGCACATATTTGGTAGACCATTTTCATACAAAAATGAAAGTACCATGACCATGACCATGACCATGTCCATATAGGTACAAAATTATTAAAAAAAATTATGACACTTAAGATAAGATGGAGAAAGAGAAAACAAAGGATGTGAGAGAAATCAGAGGACAAATAATTAGGAAGGGAAAATATGCATAACAAAATAAGGAATCCATAAGACAAATACAAGGTCACCAGTTTGAGGTAAAAAAATAATGAGTGGAAGATAAAAAAAGACAAGAAAAACACATCAATAAGATGTTATCTTTAAAAATTTATCAATAAATACATAAATACAATAGCTCCATAGTAGATACCAGAGTCAAAATTGTTTATAAAAATACTAAAAATATGGAGTGAGAGCGGGAGGATCAAGGTTATCAAAAACCAAATGGGCGGGAATTGATGAAGGACATAGGGGACCCTCATATCGAGGTGTTGCAGGACACAGGGACCCACGTTTGGTTCAAGTAGAAGGTAAGCCCTTACATTCTCCCTCATGGGCTGACAAAGATCTGGGTCATAAAACGGAAGTTTTGAATCAGCCTTTTGATTCAAACATTATGACTGTGGAAAAATATGGGCTTTTAAGTATTGCTTTTCCTGATGGTTTAGAAGAAAAAGATAAATCTAGGATGGAATATGCTCTGGTTAGAAATTTTTATGGATCGAGACCAAATGTGGAATGGTTTTGGGAATGGGAAAAAATGAAGTGGAACCCTAAGGGATCATTGGAAATAGCTTCCTATGTGAATGGGTTTTTTATCATTAATCTTTCAAACTTAGTGGATTGTAAAAACATTTTGTTGGGAGGTCCTTGGTTTATGGGCAGATCTAGTCTTCTGGTCCAAAAATGGTACCCATGGTTTGATCCATTTAAGGAGAGACCAGATGAGTTGCTTGTTTGGGTAAAAATTTTGGGACTTCCAATGGAATTTTGGGAAGAAGAAATCTTAACAACCATTGTAAATTCTCTAGGTTCCTTGGTGGTGTTTGATCCAGTAACTAGGTTAATGTATGCTCATTTTTTTTGTAAATGTTCTTGTGGGAAATTTTCTTAGGAAATAAATAGAACTCAAAACAAATTTTGGGGAATGGATCCAGAAGATTGAGTATGAATCTTCTCCTTTGTTCTTCCATAAATGTAGGCGGATGGGACATGAGCAAAGACAGTGTAAGGAGGCTAAGAAAGGTAAGAATACTTGGGAAAGAAAAGAAAAGGAATCATCGAGAGAAGAAGGAAATAACGAGTTATCTCCAAATAATGTGTCTTTAAATAAGTTTAATTTGTTAGAGGTAGAGGAATTAGAGGAAGTTGAATTTCTAGAAAATATGGAACTAAAACTAGATTTTCAGAAAGAAGAATGGAAGGTTAAGGATGTTTTAGATCAGGATCATGAAGGAAAATACCTTGGGTCTCAAAACCAAAATGAGTAGATTGTTGTAGAAGAGGTACCTGTGGAGCTTCAACAAACTAGTCATGAAGCTTTAGATTCGAATTTTTTGGACATATCAAAAAAGAATGAATCTTTGTTAAAGGAAGAGCAAGTGCTATCTCAAGTGGAGGAATTTCCATGTTCTCTCAATCTGGATAAGATCAAGGAGATGTTGGAAGAAAATAAGATCAACACAAGAAGTGCTCAGAAATAAAATAAAAAAAGTTAAAGCAGATTGTGAGAAAGTCCTTGCAAGAAAAGATAATACATCAAATAAGGATAAGAGGGAGAAAAAATCAGCTAAAGAAATACATTCAAGTAGACAACACTTCATTGAGGAGAGAATTTCACCAAATAAAAAGAGATGAAGCTCATTTCCTAGAATATTAGGGGTTTAAATAACCCTAATAAACAAAGTATTTTATCGTCTCTTAGGAAAAGGAATAAGCCTGATATTATTTTGATTCAAGAAACTAAGATGTCTAAAGAGAAATGAGTGAGATAAAGAATAAAGTTTGGTTTAGATTTGAGTTACAAACTGTCTCCTCGGTAGGTGCTTCTGGGGATTTGGTTACCTTTTGGAATCAGAATGATAGAGAAGGGACTTCTCTTTTTCAGTCTCTTTATCATTTAGCTATTTTGTTCAAAGAGAAGAATGATGGGTCTGTGTGGATTTGTTCAAATATTTATGCTCCCAATTCTGTGGTGGAGAGAAGAAAACTTTGGACTGATATTAGTCAGTTTCATAATTAATTTAAAGAGTTAAATTGGATGATTGGAGGTGATTTTAATAATTTGTTGTGCATGGAAGATAAAAATGATGGTTTAAATGTATACAATGATAGTATGGGGGATTTTACTGACTTTATTGTTGACTGTAATTTGGTGGATGTTGAGTTGAAAGGATCTTCCTTCACATGGTCGAATAGGAGATTGGGGGAAAATATGATACAAATAAAATTGGATAGATTTCTTATTAATTTATCTTGGTTTCCACATCTTGATGGATCTTTGGTTTCTTTATAAAGAATTGGATCTGATCATAGTCCTATTTTCCTTCAAACTAGTACTAGTAATGGTGTTAGAGGAAGGCCTTTTAGATTTTTTAAGATGTGGTTACAACATCCTAGTATCAAGGAGGAGACTAAGTCTAGCTGGAAATTTGATGTTAAAGGTAAACCTATGTTCAAACTAGTGGCAAAATTAAAAAAATTTGAAGTCAGGTTGAAAGTCTGGAATAAAGAAACGTTTGGTAATAGTTTTAGTCAAAAATATTTGATTAGTGAAGCGTTAAAGAAGGTTAAGGATGAAATTGATAACAAAGGGTTGCAAAAATATTTAAGAGATAAGGAGAAATTCCTTTTGGCGGAATTTCATAATTTAGAAGAAAAAGAGGAGGCTTATTAGAAACAGAATTCTCGTGTATTGTGGTTAAAGTAGGGTGATAGGAATATGAAAATTTTTCATCTTACTGCTTCTATGCATAAGAATAGAAACACTATTCTAGAAATAGAAGACAAAAAAGGAGTTACGATACAGAATCAGGGTGAAATATCACAGGAATTTATTAGTTTTTTTCTCAGTTATTGGAAGTGGGAAGGGAACCTGGTTTTGGTAAGGAAAGTGATATTGCAAATCTTTTTCAATCAGTTATTTCCCATCCGGATAATGTTGAATTGATTAAATTTCCATCTGTTGAGGAGATATCTACTACTATTTTTTATTTGAAAGGGGATAAATCCCCTGGTCCTGATGGGTTTCCTACTCTTTTTTTCAAACTTTTTGGGAAATCATTCATAAAGATGTGGAAGAGGCTATTCAAGACTTCTTTATGCATGGTAAGCTCCTGAAGGAGGTGAATAGTACTTTCATATCTCTTGTTCCTAAGATGCCTGGTGCTGAAAAAGTGGCATATTTTAGACCAATAAGCTTATGTAATATGGTCTATAAGATAATAACTAAAATTATCTAATTAATAATTAAATTTTTTTTGGAATATTTCATCTCTCCAAATCAAGGAGCTTTTATGGAGGGTAGACATATTTTGGATAGTGTGATAACTATTCATGAAGCTATTTGTTCGATGGATATTTCAAAAAGGGAGGCCATGATGCTTAAAATAGATATGAATAAATCCTATGATAGGGTATCATGGAGATTTCTTAAAATAATTATTGGAAAATTGGGTTTTCATAATCATTTTATCGATATGATAATGGATTGTATTTCTACTTCGAAATACTCAATTTTGGTCAATGGGAAATCAGAAGGGTTTTTCTCGTCAAGAAGGGGATTAAGGCAAAGGGATCCTCTTTCTCCCTTTCTTTACATCATTGTGGCAGAGACTTTAGGTAGACTTTGTGCTAACTGTAAGTTGAAAAACAAGTTGTATGGGTTATTTGTTTCTAATGGTTTATATCCAATAACTTTGTAACAATTTTTGGATGATACTTTTCTTTTGGGTAAGGTGACTCAAGCTGAAGCAGTGGTGTTTAAAGAGATTTTACAGTATTTTGAGGAGGTTATAAGACAAATCATTAATTTGAGGAAAAGCTTTGTTTTTTTAACATGGATGTTGAAATTCAAAATAGAATTGCTGAGGTTTTAAAGTGTCCTATATAGGTTTTTCCATTTTCTTATCTTGGAATGCCTTTGTTTAAGGGAAGGATGTAGTTGGAAAGCTGGAATCCTTTGATTATGAGATTAAAAAAATGGCTACCTGGAAAGTAACTTTGTTATCTCAAGCAGGTAAAATTCAATTACTCCAAAGTTGCTTCCAAAGTTTGGTGGTGTATTTGATGTCAATTTTCAAAATGCCAGCTAAAATTAGAAATATTATTACTCAGATTCAGCGTATATTTTTATGGTCAGGAACTGAATCAAAAGATAGAATTCCTTTGGTGGCATGGGATAAAGTTACCCTTCCAAAAAATGTTGGTGGGCTTGGTTTGAAAGATATCAAAAGTATGAATCTAGTCCTTATGGCTGAAGTAAGTCAGCATTTGGAGCATGAAGATGGCTTATGGGTTAGAATTCTAAAAGCTAAGTATTTATATTTTGATCAATCCTCTTTTATATCTAATGTTTCTCTTCAGAGTGGGTCCTTCCTTTGCAATATTTTGAGTAAATGAATGGATATTTTGTTGAGGGATAGTAAATGGTTAATAAGGAATGGTAAAAAAATTAGATTCTGGGAAGATTGGTGGTTAGTTGATGCTCCTTTAATTAATCAAGCTCAATGGAGAGAAGTGATTGCTCATTTTCTAATGTCTATGGGAAGTTTTATTAGAGATTATTGGGATAGATCTGATTGGGGATGGGAGTGGAAAGACCTGGAATGGGAAGGTGAGGATGAAGAAATTAAGGAAAGAATCAAAATATTAAATGTTAATCTTAGAGGATTTGTTGAGTAGACAAAGTGGAATACTTAGAAGAACACACACAAGAGGTTCACATGAGACAAAAGGGAAAATTCAAAGGCATGGATAGATAGGGGAGAACACACACATGAAATATAAGGGAAGATTTGGGACTTAGCCATTTTCGCATGTACGGGCTATTTTTGGAGATAGCGTGCAGAGCACAGAAACTGGTAAAAGACTTACACGACATGCATCGGATAATTTTGGAAGAGCAGCTATGGAGTTCTTTGCATGGATTCGGGATAAATATAGAATCGCTACTGATAGTTAACTAGGAAAGGTCTATTGTTAGCACACTTATATGTGTGGCTGCGATTATAAAGCCGCATGGCTATTTTCAGCACGTGACCTATTTTTTGAATTATGCAAGCGGTGAAGGGTAAGTCCCCACCCTTATAAATATGTAATGATTTGCATAATATAGTAGAGGTATGTGAGAATTGAATTACTATAAGGTTACACTGCCAAATCTGATGCACGCATAAGCTATGGTATTATCTATTGTAATGAGCTTCTGTGTATTTATCATGTTTAATATAATGGAGTGAATTGGATCAATCAGAGTATTATTCTTGAGTATAATTGTTTCTTGCATGTTTTTATTTCATCATGGTTATCATTTAAGTTTGTTATTTTTTAGATATAGATCTCAACATGCACTGTAGAATGATGTATTAATTATGGACCTGAATGCATTAAGTCTTCAACATGCTAACATCTTGTAACAAAAACCCTAAAGAGGGGCCTGGTATGTTTGTGTGCTTTGGGTGAGTGCTCAACCTAGGCTGGGTGATGTGCTAATGTGCCTGGGTTTTTACTAGTAAATTCTAGGTTGCATCATTGGTTCCATTTATGGGACCTCTTTTTTAGTAGTTTTTAGGATAGTTCGCGATGATGACATATTGGTTGACCTTAGCAAGTGTTGAGGAGTGGATACACGACCTAGAAGAATAATACACACAAAGGCTTAGTATTAGATCTGATTTTAATGCACGCACGTGGGTGGAGTATAATCTGTATGAATGTTTGTATGAGATCTTCTTTGTTATATTTCCAATATAATTGTACGAGTGGTTGGTTTCTTATGCATCTAAACAGAATTGGAGGTATCACACACTTGACTGGACATAGGAAGAATTTCAGACCCTTTATGATGTTGATCTGATTTCAAATTGTGATGTGGGTAGGTGGTTCCATGATGTTTTGAACAGCTATATCTTGGAGTACTCAATTTCCACTTATTCATACCCAAAGGTAGCTAAATTTCAATTTTTATGATATCCCAGTGGAACTTATCTGTAAGGAATTCCACTGGTGATCAAAATTTTGATGGTAACCCTAAAATTGGAGATAAAATCGATGGCTAACTAAACCCCATCACACGTGGGGGTAGGAGCAGGTTTGGTGAAAGATGGAAGACCTAGCGGTAGAGATGCATTGAGAAGAAATGTGGCTTAAGTATAATGAGTTGTGCGAGGGGGAGATAGAGGAGCAGGATGTTGCAGAGTGAACAAAATTGAGGAGAGAGATGGATCGTGACGGATTTGGAGCTCACGTAGAAGGCATAGAGTCAGAGCATCAAGAACTCCCTCATTTGGGCAAGCATGATAGGGAACCCTCCTTAGCCTCACATGGAAGTGTGTCAGTAAAGATGACCTGGGCCGTGAGTGCACATCTGAGTTTACCTGATAACTTGCCCTTGTGTTTGGTCTTCTAGTATCTAGTATGACAAACAATTAGCAAGCTAATTTAGGCAGTGGGAAAGCAGGAGTAAGTCATAAAAATCACATCTATGACAACATAAATGTATTTTTTATTGTTTGGGGGTACCTTTTTAGGTGTATCTTCTACACAGAATTCAGGTGCATAGAATTTTGGACTCTCTTCTAGGAATAGTAACACTTTGTAGACCGTAGGGGTGTAGTTTAGTACTACTATTGGGACATAGGGGAGTACATCTTCTGGTCCAACTCTAGCTATAGGTTCAGGATTATGAGGTATAGGTTCTTCTAGTTCTAGTGGATCTGGTGGTTCTAGAGGTAGAGGAAACATAGGAGGTTCTAGATCAGGTGGGCAAGGTCCGCACCAACCCTAGAATATTTACATGAAGATGTATCTTCCCCTTCCAAAGTATAGGAGCATAGAATATGTTGTTGAACATGTGCACATGTGTGAAATAATGTGTCATGTAAAAGGAATCACGACTTCTGAGCGTAGGTCAAGTCAATTCACTACTACATTCAAGGGCATGCACACAGTTAGTAGAGAAAGATTGACCCTGATCAAACTTGTGTAGACTATGTATCTTTAAAAGATACTTTCCTTAAAGAATTTCATATCCCTGAGTTTTAGCAGAAGATTATAAGTGTGCTCAAGGATATTAAGCAAGGAACTACTGAGAGTCTCAGAGAGTATGATGCTCATTTCAAAATGTTGTTATCTAAGAATTCTTATGATATTCATGCAAGCCAGCATGCACAATGGTTTGTTAGAGGTCTGATTACAACTTTTAGAAGGGCCCTATCACATAAGACATACATTGATCCGTGCAAAGCACTTGAAGTAGCCTTATGTGAAGAGGTAGTTGGAAGTATAGACACTGGGGTGAGCCCATTTTTAGAAGCAAAAATTGCAGCTATGGTGAAGTAATTGGAGAAGCTATTGGAAAATTTAGCACATGAGACGTGTACAGAGATTTGGTGCACAAATTGTGAAGTGTAAGGTCACACAAAGGATAGTTTTCCCCATAGATCAGTATGCTCATTGTTTTTAAACTATGAGATATGCCATTTAAACCATGACGTTAGCCATTTCCCATTATTATAACATGCGATAAGGAATAATGTCTCATGCTATTGGAAAATTTATAGGTCCATGACTCATGATACGGAATATTGTCGACTGATTGGTTAGATCCATTACACTATAGATATTAGTGTATTATAGACAGGAGTTTCATATAACTTTAAAGGCAAGAATAAGCATCAGGATCAGGATCACAATCAGGCATGCTATGATCGGAATGAAGGGAATTTTAAAGGCGGTCATGGCAGAGGTCGAGGATACCGTGGTGGATTAAGAGTAAGAGGCCATGGTGGTGGATGAGGTGGTTTCCCTCATAGAACATGTTATACATGCAGGTCCCCTGACCACTACAAGCGTGAATGTCCTAAGAATATTACATGTTCTTTCTGTGGAAAGAATCATAGTTATGTGGAATGCCCATAATTGTATGAGCATCTTAGCAAGTAGCATAAACAAGAAAATAAAGGCACATGGATGGTTAGGATACAACGAACTGTGGAAAATTAGTGAATTCCCAAGTTAGAACCAATATCTGAGGCATTCCAAGTAAGGATCACTACCCACGTTGAAGCGGTGCGTGCCAAAGAAGCATTACAGCAGAAGCCTACCATCACTAAGGAGGAGGTTTTACATGTACAGTACCCAGATCCTGCCCGTGAGGAGGAGGTTTATCAGGAAACCATGGAGGTACTCAGACAAATTTAGGGTGAAATACAGTATTTAAAGGAGCAAAAGAAAGCATCAAAGATGGTCTAATCTGATATGGATGACTTGAAATAAGTGTGCAAGATGTTGCGCCAGGAGAATATAATTCCACTATTAGGGAATTGGTTAAAGAGAAATACTCTGCACGCAAGTATTGAGACTAGAAAATAGATCCTACATGCAAATATTCCCCCTCATAGCCTAGATTATGAAAATGAAATCACTCTGAATGTTGTTGTGGATGGGTGGATTTTGAGTAAAATATTGATTGATACAGATAAGGAATTCAATGTTCTTAACTTAGATGCATGGGTACAAATGAGGAGACCTCCATTTCAGCCATCTCCAAATGTATTGTTCATGGCTAACCAAACTAAGGCCACTCCCATCGTATTTTTAAAATATGCATCCATTACCATACAGGGAGCCAAGTTCACTAGATATTTTGAGGTCTTAGCACTCGAGGAGGCAGATAGCTTTCCATCTCTACTGGGGTGTCCTTGGTGTTATGCAAATAATGTTTATCTTCAGTTCAAAAAGGGTTATATCAACTTTAAAAACAAGGAGGAAAGGATTATTATCCCATTAACATATGGAAAATATGTGCCCTATGTTGAGCCCTTGAGTGAGGAAGACCTGAATAGGATTTATGTACGCCTCATTCGAGACCCAGAGGTGCATGATCCATTTAAAGAAGGAATCCTTCAGTGGGATGATGCACAGTCTATTAGCAATACTACAAGTGATTCTTTTGATAATTGGATTCATAACACTTATGAGTTGGTAGGGCGTGAAGTAAAGAGTATATTTTCTAGGGATAGCAGATTGCGTTATATCGGGAGAATAGGTAACAACTCGGTACCTCGTTACACCGGAGGAGACCCTATGGTGTTCCTGCACGCCATGGAGGAATAGTGGATAGACCAGTTGGAGAGAGGGAATATGCTAGCATATACTCTACGCGTGACAACAACGCACTGGTGGGTGGTTCACGAGGATAATCTTGTATGATGGAATGAAATTAGGATTTCTCTTGCTACTATGTTCTTCAAGAGTAATGCACAAACTCAAATTTGTACTTATCATGGTAATGAACCTGTTCAGCACCACATTCAGCAGTGTGAGAGACTCTAGATAGAGGGATGGGAAGCTTTACCACCTTTGCTTTGGGTGCACAAGTTTTATTCCACTTTATAAGGCTACGTGCATGTTTGGTATGTATATGTAGAACTCCATAGAGAGACTAGGAGTTGACAGGATTTAATTACAGGAATGACCCAGACGTTTGACTTCTTCTCTACTAAACCTCCAGTAGAAGAATCATTAAAGGTTATAAAGCACTTAACTATGGGAGAAAGTGTCAAGGTGGATGAACTCATTCGGGAGTTATTTGACGAAGGAGACTTAGGAGCGTGTTTTGCAAAAGCAAAAAAGACAGATGCCACACTACTTAAACGCGTTTTCCTTGAGCAAAAAATAAATAAAAATGGTCTGCTTAGTGGATGATGAAGATGGTCTACTTAGTGGATGATGAAGAAGTAGAAAATATGGATGTAGACCATTCAAGAAGTAGGTGTGAGGTGTTGGACAGTGAAGATAAGACCACGCACACCTATCATGAACCTATAAAGACAAAAAATTTGAATATTAGATCAAATGTTGAGCCTAAGGAGGCCATAATTGGAGACTATTTATCAAACTCTAAAGTGGAAAAACTCATTGAGTTATCACGGGATTATCAGGACTTATTCCCTTGGGGGTACCTTGAACTTAAAGGCATGCATGAATCATTAGGGGAGATGAATATAAAGCTTAAAGTGGGTGCACACCCAGTTAGAAAGAGACCCTACAAGATGAAACCCAACTTGTACGAAAAGGTCAAAGAAGAGATTGAAAAAATGTTGAAGTCTAGAATCATCAAGCCCTTGGATGAGTCAGAATGTGTTAGTCTAATGGTGATCAGTATCAAGAAGGATGGTTGGATTAGGATCTGTGTGGACTACAGGGAGCTGAATGATGCATGTGTGACTGATCCCTTTCCTACACCATTCACTGAAGAAATACTAGAAGGTGTTGCAGGGTGCAAAATCTATTCGTTTATAGATGGATTCTCTGGTTATCATCAGGTTAGGATTTCCCAGGATGATCAGTAAAAAACTAATTTTACTACTGAATGGGGCATCTTTTCCTATACTATGATACCCTTTGGTCTAAAAAATGTGTTTGTTGTATTTTCACACAGAGTTATTCAGGTGTTTAAAGATTTTATTCATAACTTCTTACAGGTTTATTTAGATGATTGGATGGTGTATGGACTTGTTAAGGATCACTATGACAATCTGCACTTAATATTTGAATGATGTAGACAATTGAGTATCTCTTTGAACATCAAGAAGTGAATATTTGCTACACCATTTGGAATACTGTTAGGACACATAATATGCAAGGAAGGTTTGTTGGTGAATCCACCTAAGGTTGCAGTAATTATCATCTTGAAAGAGCCTACCATTCAAAGTGAGGTGTGTGGATTCTTGGGTCACATGGGGTATTATAGGAAATTCATAAAGGGGTATGCCAAAGTTTCCACACCTTTGGAGGAGTTACTGAAAGGAAAAGGTACGTTCTACTAGGGAGAACCACAGCAGCTAGCATTTGAGACATTGCAGGAGAAACTTACTACCGTGCCTATTCTACGTTTTCCTTCATGGGACCAACCATTTCATGTACATGTGGATGCCTCTGGCATGACCATTGGTGCGGTTTTGGATCAGCTTGGAGAAGGTATTATAGATCATCCTATCTGCTTTGCTAGTACAAATTTGACTCCTACAAAGAATAATTACACAAATACAGAGTGTGAAGCTTTGTCAATGATTTATGCGCTACATAAATTTAGACAACACTTGCTAGCTACACCATTTGTATTTTATATAGATCACATGACATTGAAGCATTTGGTGAACAAGCCCATTTTACAGGAACGCATATGCAGATGGGTACTCTTATTTCAAGAATTTGATTTCATAGTTGTGGTAAAACCATGGAAAAGTAATTTTGGATGAGACCATTTATCCAGAATACAGTTAGGAGAAGAAGCACAGGTCATTGAAGATACCATGCCCGATGCACAGTTATAAAGGTTACAACGCACACCATCAGAATTAGAGGACATTTTTTTCTTTCTACAAACAGGTATGGTACCAAAAGTAATAAAATCCTTAGAGAAGAAACAACTTGTTATACATGCAACGCCCCATATATTGATTAGTGGTGATATGTACAAGTTAGGTCGGGATGAAGCATTACGCCACTATGTATTGGGATTTGAGCACATAGATATCATGGAGGAATCTCATGGTGGTATTGTAGGTGGCCACTATATAGGTGACGCCACTGCATGTAAGATTTTACTCGTCAGATTATGGTGGGAAACCCTGTATAAAGATTGTAAGGCATATTGTAAGGTTTGTGATCACTGTCAGCACATTGGGAAACTAGGTCAACGACATGAAATTCCTTTTAAGACCTATTACTAGTGCAGAACCATTTAAGAAGTGGGTTATTGATTTTGTGGTTCCTATTTCACCATCTGTACGTAGGACTGTATCGCGTTATATCATCACTTGCAAAGACTATTTGATAAGGTGGGCAGAAGAAGCGCCTATAAAGGATTGTACAATGGCTACAACAACCAAATTTTTATGGGAAAATATTCTTACAAGGTATGGATTCCCACTAAGTTTGACAAGTGATAGGGGTACACATTTTCTGAATGAGACAGTCACACTTTTATTGGATGAATTCATGATTACACACCATAAGACTACACCATATCATCCTTAGGAAAATGGGACTACTGAGGCTTTCAACAAGATTTTGAGCCAAACATTAACAACAATTTGTGATGTTGGAAGGAAGGATTGGGATGATAAAGTGTCTGTAGTAATTTGGGCATATATAACAACGTACAAGTGGCTAAACAAGGCCACACCTTTTCAATTGGTGTTTGGCGCAGAAGCAGTTCTTCTTATGGAATTCATGCTACCTTCTTTGCATATTGTACATGCTGGAGGTCTAGCTGATGAATAAGCATTAGAAGAATGGATCAAAAATTTAATCAAGATGGATGAGTGATGAACAATAGCATGTTGGAGTCAAAAACAAGAAAAGACCAGGTAGAAAGCATGGCATGATAGGCACATTAAGGACAAAAATCTTGATATAGGATAAATGGTGCTTCTCTACAATTCTAAGTTTTTACACCATCCAGGAAGACTCAACATACATTGGTTGGGGCTGTATGTTATCACTCACATACTTGAAACATGCACTTGCCAATTAGAGGTTATTGATGGAACACGGTTACCTGGGCACTTCAATGGGAGTAGGTTGAAGCCCTACTATAAATAAGTCTTCTTGGTGTTTGTAATAAGGCAGTGTTGCCATTTAGATTAGGTTTTCTATTAGTATTTCCTTAATGTATTTCCTTTCTTCATCGCTATGTTTTTGTCAATTTTAGTTGGTGGTTTTTGTGTGATAAGCGTGTTTGCACACCATAAAGCTAATTATTATTTAAAAGAATATGCAGGCATAGAGGACATTACATACATTAGTGTAGGGTGGTTATTGATACCAAGTATATGACTGTTGAAAATAAGTACACATGAAACAAACAACTGCTACGGGTGACTATTCAAGTTGGAGAATTGTTAAAAAAGATATTTCTTCTGGAAACGAGGACCATAGGTGGAGATGAATGAAGAAACAAGTATAACATGAGGTAAGCAAGGGCCATGGGAACTACCAAGGGAAGGTGCAATGGTGAGGTACTCGGGCAACATGGAGGTGCAGTGAAGAGAATTTCTACGGAAGAAGGTAGGAAGGCACGCTATAAGGTTATAGCTTGGGTGCGAAGATGTACCATGCTGAAACAAAAAAATGTTGATTAATGGGAGGATTAGTTGGTAGGTGAAGGAGCAATAAATGCACTAAATTTTTGAAAAAGCTATATAAGGATGGGATGTGAGTTCATTCTTACGTTGAAATTGCAAGAATTTGAAAAAGAGATAAGTGCAAACGAGCCAAGAATCATGTTGAAGGTGCGAAGAGTGTGAAACCAGACGTAGGAGAAGATTTGTGCATAGGAAGAAGCTTGCATCCCCATAGGTGAAGGGTTTGAGTGAAGCAGACGCTTACGAAAGAGCTAGGGCACGTGATTTCCACTAGGGTGTAGAGATTCGAACTAGAGTTTTTAAATTTCTTGTTACAGAGGATAGAAAGGATATATTTTCAAATGGCACTAAAGAAAGCACCTGTAGCATGAGTAAAAGGGAAGAAGAAGGTCGAAGTGGAAGAAGAAAATTTCCTCCCTGAGAGTAATTTCTTAGAAATGTAGTATCTGGAGGGCATGATTGTGGGACAAGAATGGGATTCCCACATCCATAAATGTAATATCAATGATTACAACCCATCACAATCGGATAATAAGAAGGAACTAGATGTGTTGTTGAGAAAAAACGAAAAAAAAGACATGTACAGTGTAGATGACTACTGGCAGAGAATGTTACTAAAGTATTGACGTTAGTTGTAGAGATAATTGCTTTGGAAAATGAACCATTGTATCGATGGTTGATGAGCGGAGTCCATGAGGACTTCTTCTTACTTCACCAGACGGAGGTTAGAATCACATCCACCTTAATTTCAACAGTGGTAGATTAAGGGCCTCAGGAGTAGATTTGGAGAGTGACTTAATCAGATAAAGCAACAATCCTGGAGACAAGGAAGGAGCTAGGATATACCAAGGGTCCGTGTAGTATGGAAATTGATAATTAAAGAAGTACCCAGTGGTACAGAAGTTGCACATCTGATAACAAAGTTGAATGACCAAGCAAGGTGGTCACAGGTGAATACAATGTGGTTGCACGTTGCAAGGAAAATGTCACTCAAGGAGTGATCTACAATATCAGGAGGTTACATAGCAAGACAATCATTGAAGAAGCAGCATATAGGTGAAATAATTAGTTTTGGCACTATTTATTATCTTTTGGTGTTTATGGAGATTGGAGTGCCCGATGGGCCAAAGGAAAAGATTTGGGAGTACCCCAGGAAAAATAAATCTCTGGAAATATTTGATAAATACTTATGAGAAGGGACCATGGGTGGTCCATTTAAATAGAGGGAGGAGATGTGGTATGACAAGCTCCCCATGGAATTTGAAAAGGAGTGGCATACCCAAGGAGTTACCTTCGGTGGTGGGTAAGGCAGTATAGTTTGCAGGTCTACCACATTTTTTAACATCGCACGATTTGCGATGAAGGATGGGAGCTTAGAGCCCTTGTGCAAACGTCCATATGCCTTCACAACATGCTACTTTCCAGCACCAGTTCGTCAGTTCAAAAATGCATGCCACCTAATTCATCACAGATAAGGTAGATTGTGATTATCACACTCTGAGAAAAACATATGTATATCTAGGATGGACTACCTACATTGAGAGGCTTATCTCAGATGTAATAAGCATGAAGCCAGTAAGCTTGTAGTCAAATACGTTGGAGCAGTGCTTGTGTATCTTCAACTCAAGCCCAAGCTAGAGAACAAAAAATATGTGGAAAATGAGTTCATGCTTTCAGGCCTCCGCCTAAGGGTAAGAATACAGTAGAGAATGTGCCAACTCCACAGCCTACAAAGACTATAGTGGTGATGAGAGGAGGATGAATGAGAAGATAGTGGTGTCCTAGAGCATAGAGGATAAAGGAAACCTATAGTAAAGGTAGGAACTGAGCATGTGACTGCACCATCTCAGGTGCAAGAAGGAGAGGTGATGAGGACCTTGGATATAGTACAAGGAGAGTACCGCTTTGAAAGGGTATTCAAGAGAACTAGAACACAAGGTTTCTACTCCATAATCAGTACGGAGATCACTGTGACTCTCCCCACATAAGGAGACGAATGAGAAAAATAAGGAGAAAGTTGAAGTTGGATGAGGAGGTAGAAGAGTCTAAGGAGAGCGCACCCGAATCTCCTACACCACCAAAGGACATGGAAGATCCAAAGCTGAAGAAAAATGAAGGATGAAGAAGAAGGAGTAAAGGAGGTAGATGGGGACAATGCAAGAGACTGCTCAAGGAATAGCAGAAACAAGCTCCAAATATTGGCACTCAAGTTCCTAAGGGGCTAAGATCGAAGAGGACAAGTGGGGGAGTATATTGCATCAGTCATGGGCTTATAGTGAGGACACAAGTAAAATTGTCCATGTCCATTTCCAAAGCATGGTGAGCCTTAAGGAATTTTATGGATGGGAGCTGATGGATGAGGACATGACCACCATGTGTACAAGGAAACACACTGTCTTGGTCATTGAAAAACACATATGGACGAACTAGAATTTGATTTATGTGAAGATTCTTGTGTATCAATAAGATTAAAGAAGATACCTCATGCCAGACACATAACAGTAAATCCTATTATTATGTCAGATGAATAATTAAGTAATGCCTTGGTGAAGGTATCTATAGAGGTGGTAAGGAGTAATGTGGATAAAGCTGTAACTATTAGGGCATTGAAAGAAGAGATCAAGGCCAAATTTGTAAAGATAGCATGCCTACGACAAGAGAAGGACTTAGAGTAGAAGAATAATGCTTTCATCAGCATGGCAAAGGAAAATTAGAGACCATGTCTGAAAGAAAGACCACATTTGGAGACCAGGTATCCAAAAAAAATTCCTTCGGAAATACATTATGTACATACCTAGTGGATTTTGTGCTTGAGGATGGACGTATGTGCATTTCCAGCACCAAAAGATCCTAAGCAAGAAGTACAGTGAGCAAAGGCTTTGATGATGAGGAAGATTTAATCTTATGAGGCATTGCTCCAAACCTTGCATAAGGAGCTGAGTAAAGAAGACCAACATTAAACATTTGTACAGCTCCGGAGGTGGTCATTGGGATAAGGACCATGGTAGAGGACAAAAAAGTTGTAAAAGATATGAAGGATTAGACACTGGGTCGCACAAAGAGGTTGAAATTGGTAAAACAAAGTGTGAGGCCCTTACATTAGCATAGGAATCCCCATAAGGAAAGGTTAGATGAGCTAGGAAAGATTATAGCACAGAAGATGGATTTGCTAGAAGGAAAAATCTCTGCAATGTCCAACATTGTTATAGTTTTGTAGAATGAAAAGGGAGAAATGACCAAGATGAGCTAGATTCTATTGCGGTAGATATTCCAGAAAAAGCAAAGGCCATTCTAAATGAGTGGCAGACATTAGAGGAAGAGATAAAGGAAGAATATCTAGAATTGATTCTTTTGGTTGAAAAGAGGATGATGCTGAGTAAATAATTCTTTGTATAGAAATTATTTCACATTATTTCCATTACTTTATTCTTTAATGTTCAAGGAGTAGCCATTGTCGATGCGGCAATGCAGTTTAGTGTGGGGTAATGTTGAGAAGACAAAGTGGAATACTTAGTAGAAGGCACACAAGAGGTTTGTGCGAGAGAACAAGGAAAATTCAAAGGTGCAGATGGATAGGGGAGAACACACACATGAAATATAAGGGTAGATTTGGGACTTAGCCATTTTTGCATGTATGGGTTATTTTAGGAGATAGCGTGCAGAGCACATAAACTAGGAAAAGAATTGCGCGAAAAAGCATCGGCTATTTTTGGAAGAGCGGATATGGAGTGCTTTACATGGATACGGGATAAAGATAGAATTACTACTGGAAGTTAACTAGGAGAGGTCTATTATTAGCGCACTTACATGTGTGGCTGGTGATTGTAAAGGCACATGGCTATTTTTAGCATGTGACCTATTTTTAGAATTATGAAAGTGGTGAAGGGAAAGTCTCCACCCTTATAAATATGTAATGATCTACGTAATATAGTAGAGGTATGTGAGAAATTGAATTATTGTGACGTTATGCTACCAAATCTGATGTGTGCATAAGCTATGGTATTATCTATTGTAATGAGCTTCTATGTATTTATCATGTTTAATATAATGGAGTGTATTGGTTGAATCAGAGTATTAATCCTGAGTATAATTGTTTCTTTCATGTTTTGATTTCATCATGGTTATCATTTAATTCTGTTATTATTTAGATATAGATCTCAACATGTATCTTAGAATGATGCATTAAATATGGACCTAAATGCATTAAGTCTTCAGCATGCTAACATCCTCCAACATCAACCCTAAAGAGGTGCCTGGTACCTGTGCACGCTTTGGGTGAGTTCTTAGTTTAGGCTAGGTGATGTGCTAGCATGCCTAGGATTTTTCTGGTAAATTCTAGGCTGCATCAAGATTACACATTCCTGTAGTCCAGAAAGAGAATGAGTTAATATGGTAATTCGACAAATGATGGTAAGTACTCGGTAAAAACTAGGTATGGTATAACAAGAAATGGTCCTCCTTCACAACTATTTTTGTAAAAATTATGGGATAAGAATCTTATTCCAAAGGTTAATTTGTTTCTTTCGCAGGTTCTCCAGAACAAAATTTTAATTGTTGATAACTTACAGGTGAAAGAAATGATGATCCCTAATTGGTGTATCTTGTGCAAAAAATATAGTGAATCTATTCAAAACCTTTTTCTTTAGTATCCCTTTTCTAGAAGGGTTATGATTTATGTTATGAGTATCTTCCATATTTTTTGGGTCTTTCAAGAGACTATTGCTTACTGGTATGTGCAATGGACAAGTCCTTTTGTGTCTGTAAGCATTTCAAAGGCTTGGATTTTCGTGTTGCCTCATTTTTTGTGGGGGATTTGGCTTAAAAGGAATGGTTAAATTTTTAGGAATAAACAAAATAACACTATGAGGGTGGGGAGTAGTATTTTAGGTTCTCTAGTAAATAGTCTCTCTATAGTGAAGATTAAAGAGAAAAGAGGGTATCCTAATCATGAGAAGGAGATTATTCAAGTTTTAGGTATCACTAAGTGTGTACAACAAGCTTCTCTATTGAAGGCTATGGTTAGGAAAAGTGCTAAATGGGTTTTGCCTTCTGAAGGATGGATGAAATTGAATTTTGATGGAGCTGCAAAAGGAAGCACTGGGTTAGCTTCTCTTGGTGGTATTATTAGAGATGAAGTGGGTGCCCTAGTTTTAGCTTATACTGAGCCTATTGGAAATAATTTCTAATAACTATGATAAGGCTTATGCTCTTTTAATTGAATTACAATGGGAAAATACCTTGCAAATAAAGAAAATTCAAGTGGAGGGAGACTCCTTAATCATTGTTAATGTGTTGAAGGGCCTAACTAAGCATCATATTAATATTGATTCTATTATTAGAGATGCTAAGACTATGTTAGTTTAAATTTGATAATATTCAATTTAATCATGTTTTCCGTGAAGCTAATACATGTGCTGACACGTTAGCTAATATTGGGGTGCAGGTTCATAATAAAATGTGGTGGTGGAGTGAGGTATACTTGCCTTAAAGTAAAAAAGTTGTGCTTAATGCAAAAAAATAGATTCAGATGTAAGAAAAGGATATGTGCTATCTTGGATATAATTTCATAGTGTGTGAGATTTATTGTGACTATCATTATAGGGTACGCATTGGCATGGATTAGTTATTTAAAGGTTTGTTTCATGTTTTTATTTTGGTTCATTAAATATTGGTTTAGCTTTCATTTATGTGGTTTTCAAAATGGACGGGGCTAGGGTTAGGGTTGAACCATCTTTATTGGCGAGTTTGGGAAAGAGATACTTTTCTTTGGGATATTTTTAAGGATGGAGTAATTTCTTATTTTATGCATATTTTAAGGGGGTTTGATGAAAATATCTCAAGGGAATTTAGTATGGTTTGGGATAATGGTGTTGTCACTATGAGGGGTGTAAGCTTTCTGGTCTCTGAGGAGTTAATTGGAAGTGTTACAAAGATGGATTATGGTGGTTGTAAAGTGTTTAAGGATAAGACCCACCTCCAGGAGGGAAGTCCATATTTTTCTTGAAAATGATGAGAAAATTTGTTTTATGGAGGATGGTATTGCTTGTAAATATTTTTCTGTGGAGGTAGGTTGAAGTTTGTTTTCTATATCATGAAGTATACTACTCTCGATGGGAAGTATCGAAAGCTGCACTCTCAGCATTTAATGCATCTAAACCATTTTCGTAGAGGAAGGAGGATGAGTATCCCTTTTTACTTGTTTAATTCTATGCAGTTTTCAGTTAAGAGTTTTAAGGAGGAAAAAATAGAGATCCTTCTTCATCAAGGTTTAATCCTCTTGCTTGTTAAATCGGGGTAATCTAAATTTTCAAACTAGGGAGGCTGGTATAAGATTTTGGATGACTGGGAAGATCATATTTCTCTAGCAGATAGGCTATGACTTAATAAAATGAAAGAGAGAGCTGTGAAGGAGGTGGATGCGGTGACGACGTTACAAAATCTTGCTGGGAATGCTGAAGATTATAAGCCTAAGGAAGGGTTGGTGGAAGGAAACACTGTGATTAACTTTCTTACGAGTAAAATTGAAGCTTTAGAGGATTCATTTTGTCAAGTTAAAGTACATAATAGAAATCTACTGTGGGGGATGCAGAGGTCAAATGCCGAGATAATTTTTTTAGAAAAGAGGTTAGGCACCCTCCAGGGGATGGTTGCAGAGGACAAAGGAAAGAAGAGGCGGCTTGATATAAGCAGTTCTGATGAGGAGGATTTCCATATGGATGGTGTTGGTCTGAGCTCGAGGAATAGGGAAAAGTGTGTTTAAGGATCGGTTGTTGACTTGTTGCTGACTGGTGTAGTGTTTTGTTTCTGTTGTTTTTTGTTTTTTTCGGGCTCTGTTTGAGTCAATCTCTTTTTAAATTGAGCCGGTTTTTGTCAGGTTTTTTTGATAGATACTTTTTGTTTTACTAGATCGTTATTGTAATAAATCTTTTATAATGGGCTCTTGGAGTCCTTTTTTCCAAATATTATCTATAAAAAAATAGCTCCATCATAATTAAATAATAAACAAACTAAAATTAGGTGTGTACATAATACCCCACTTTAATATGTGTGTGCGCAAAAATATCAAAATAAAAAAAAAAACAATTCAAGTGGATATGTGATGTTCATAGTCATCTTGTCATATTCTCACTCATGTGGCTGGGAAATTTGGGATCTTGTAAGTATATATAAATTAATAAATATCTATCTATAATAAAAGAATTATTTGAATCTAAAAAGATGAGATAGTAGGAAATAATACACCTAAATTTGATAAAGAATGGAAAATGCCTCTATAAAATTTATGAATTGATATTTGTATTGAATCTCAACCTAGGTATGCCTCACACTAAGACAAAATATAAAAAAAATTAGTAATGTCATGTGATTTATTCCATTTGATAAAAGAAGAGATTTTGTTGTGTATAAGCCTCTAGTTGCTTCCATATGAAAAAGTGAATCAATATATTGAGGCTTAGAGACTATAATATAAATAATCACAATCTATGCTCCTTTTTGAGGTGTGAGATGAACATGATAATCACATTCCTCAAAATAAAGGGATTAGAATCGCCATGTATATGATAGGGAAAACAAAGGTTTAATGAAAATATCTAGTAAATTTCATCATGTAAGCAATGTTATAAGTACATTAGCTCTACAATATCCTAAATATAAGAACAATGTCCACAACAACCATAGAGTCATACCATGAGGTGGGAAAAGTATAGTGAATGTAAACTCCATAGTGTAATGATGCGCTGACATAGGCAAGTATAGGATTTTAAGTATGAATTCCCTAAGGTGGAAAAAATATAATTATTGTAAGCTTGATATTAGGAATTTGACCCAAGATGGGCTGGGAATACCCATGTAAAAGTACATACAAGACCATTTTCCTTTAGTAGATGTATGATATACACCATGAAAGATTAGGAAAGGATTACAAAAAAGTATTCAAATTATATTAAAATAATGGTGAATAATGGGTTTAGGGGCGCACGGTTGACACAACATAGAATAAAATCCAATAGGAAAAGAAAAAGGAAATTCCTAAGGCATAAAATAAATAAAAAACCTAACAAAGAAGAAACAATCAATCAAGTAACTAAAGAATTCAATCAAAACAATTTGAGCTAAATAGAAAACAAATCTATGAAATCAATTGAAGTAAAGAAATAGAATGATCAGTCATTGAAACCAATCAAGAAGTAATAAAAATAGGAACCATACACAAACTTGGTGTAATTGCATAATATTAACTAGATTTTTCAACATGGTTTACATTAAAGTTAAGTAATAACATGTAGTATGGTGATATTCCGAAATTTCTATGCAATGAAAATGGAACCAAAATAATAAGCCTAATATTTTCTTTTTTAACTCTGTTTGTATTTGTATTTGTTTTCTTTTTAGCACTTTATCACCTAATGGAAATTCTCTTGATATGATCTTTTTATGATTAGAATTTTTGAGATAATAGTGATAAATTTTGAGATGCCAAATAACAAGAATCCATGTCTTGTCAAGCATTAATATCATTTAATGTATTGTTAAGCATTAATGTCTTGTTAAGCGTGAATCCATGTCTTGATAGGATCTCACCGTATGGAGATGGGAATGAATTAGATGACTTAGTAAATGAGGTCTGTTGGTCTAAATTGATCAACAAAAAGAAAAGAAAATATGGTTGTTCACCTTGTAAAATGAGCTTGAGATCTCATAGGGGCAAAGATCTTGAGTGTTAGGGTTGTTCCTTGGGCAGGTTGATAGGTTGGTTTGTCTGATCTACTTGTGGTTGGCCCTTTCATCTTTGGTTCTTTCTAGATTTTGTTCTTTAGGTTTGTCTTCATGCCTCACCTTGGATCTTTAGGACCCGTTTCTTTGTTTATTTCTCTTTTGGGCCTAATTGCTTATCTTTTGGTTGTGCAGGGTTCCCGATCCCCTTAAAACCTACTTCATTACTTTAGTTGCCCACTCCTCTTCGACATTGATATTACTCTGATTTTACTTATTTTGGATTGGAGCCATAGACATTATTATCATATTGATCTTTAGACATTGATAGATGGACATTGTTTAAATTTGACTAGTTTATTTGATAGACAATATGGATGTTTTAGATTTATGACATGATGTGATTTACAGGATGGATTATATGCATGGATTGACATATTAGTATTTGATGATCTTGAGCTACTATTTTACTAACACATTGGATTTGATATATAGATGTTGCTAGATGATTTAGTTGGTTTTGTGATCTTGTTTTTAATTGACAAATTGATAAAATCAAAATATTTAGACTTGTGAACAATTGGTGAATTACTTAATTTCAGCAAAGGTTTAGTTATGATATTGATGATGTGAATTGATATGTATATGTGTTCATTTTATTATCTTGATATCGTTAACATGGACAAGAGGCCAGAAAGGTATTGTTTTGATTTTTGCAAGCATTTGCACAAAAAAAAAGGAGTTAGGAGACTAACAGTGAAGGAATTTGGGGTATTGGCAACAGATCACCTTGGCAACTAGTGTAAATGTATGATGTTATTGTTAGATTTTTAGGATTTCCCCATTGGAAAGTGGCCTCAAATGTGACCTTGGGTATTGTCATTTTTCCTTTTTGGTTTTATTTATTTGTGAGTAATTGTATTTTTGTTAGTATTGTGAGTCACTTTTTATTATTGTTGTTAAGTACTCCTTTTAAGTTAATTAGTGTAATTTAGAATGTGATAAAAGGGGGGTAATTAATGTGAGTAGGTAGTTCTTGATTTGTGTTGGATTTGAAAGAATTTAATTAATTTTGAGTGTTGTGCACTCAAGCTTTGTTGGTTGGATATTTTGTCAACCAAAATATGAGGTTCAACCACAGTACATGGGATTGAATCCCTCCTCAAAGACAGGTGAGGCTGCCTGTTTATTGCTAATCTAAAACACAGTAAATAATATATACAATATTCATACTAATCTAACCATTGGGGGTTGGGATGAAATCCCGAAATCCACATTCACACGATTCAAGGATATTGCTTTCGTACGTGAAATAGGTTAGAAACTATTACAGTGAAAGAAGCACGGTAGAAAAGAAATGGGAGAAACGTATTTTCTTTCGAGTAAACACAGAGCACGAAATAATCATACGAGTTTTAGATCACAGATATAGTGTCCGAGATAATTAGAAACACTGAGATTCTATGCAAAGAATAGCTTTAAGATCATGAACATAAGAACAATATCTTAAATAAGATATATTTCACAACACAAAGTCTGCAAAACGATATCAACTTCTATTCTTCAAAATGATTGAAAGAAAACACAAAGTTTTTCTCCTTTCCAATAGCCTCTTAATGCTTCAAAAATTCTCGACCCTTTAGAATGCACAAGCATCCCTTTTTTATAACAAAAGAAGCTAGAGTTTAAACAGAACAGATCCTAAAAAGAAGCATGCTAACTAGAGTTTCAGCTTTGCATGATTCTCACGCAGGAGATCAAGTCAAAGTATGAATTAAAAATAATGACAAAAAGGAAATAAAAGATATGACATTCTAAAATAGAAATGACATGGGACGTTGGAGCTCAATCCGAGTCATCATCTTTTGATTCTTCTCCTTTCTCTTCCTCCAGCTGAGACTGTTTGTTCCGGAACTCTTGGAACTTCCGAATAATGCCTTGCATTTCATTTTCCTCAGGTGCAGTGGAATGATCATTCCACATTTCGCAGGTCTCATGGATATCACTGGCACAGCCGGGAAGTTTCTTCAATCTTTTATGAGCTTTTTAAGGCCTCCAACGTATGTTCAATCCTTACAAACTGACCAATGACTTCAAGGTCGAATCCATCTACAGGTTCATGCTGAATAGTCTCTTGAACTTGTTTGAAGAGATCATCTGCTGATAGGGCACTTGAGTTCCCAACTGACACCTTTGGACAAATCTTAAGCAATTCTTCTTCCAGATCACTTTTCCCATCGATCAATTTATCTCTTGATTCTCTCAACTTGCTGCAGGCTTCGTTGAGGATCTTTACTCTGAACTTGATGGCCTTGATCAGCTGAAAGTGTTTTATCTGTATGTGGAAGAACGCCTTCTTCTACCAAGAGATGTGCTGGTATTTGCTTTAGCACTTGGAGAGCTTCACAAGTCAAATCAAGTTGTTGTCCAAGTTCTTCAGTGAATTCCTCATCCATCTTCTCTCTCCTTCCTTTTGAATCTCTGCCAAGGACTGATGAACTTTCACCACGTCTTGAATTACTTCCTTCCCTCGTTGGAGCAACTTTTGGATCCACTCATCAACCACCCTTCCCTTTTTTAGCAATCTTCTCAATCATAGGCACCGATGAGAAATCGAATCCGGCAGAAGCAGAAGCAGATGGTATGGATTCCAGGGGTGTTGAGAGTTTAATCAAAACCTCTGTCAACTGCTCCACTTTTTCCTTAAACTCATCTCTGCTGACCTTTGTTTCTTTCAACTTTTGGCACAGCACGTCTATGGAAGCCCATGCATCTTGTTGCGCTCCTTCTGTTGTTACTTTCCCTAGAGCCACCTTGGTGATCTGATAATCAACAACTGTTACATCATCCCTAGTTTTGTCAGCTAAGGGAGTGGCAATCTCTGCGAACTTATCTCCTGAAGCATCTACCAAAACTCTTGAAAACTGTTTTGGGTTTTCTTGGCTGATCTCGCAGTAGAAAGCCTTGAGTGAGCTGAAATCAAAGGCTGGTAGGGGTACAATCACTTTCCTCTTCCTCGGAGTTTGTTCGAGTAGCCATTGTGGTGTATCAGAGGAAACTGCCAATGTTGTAGTAACTGGTATTCTACTCTCAAGGGGAGCAGATTCTACTATGGAGGGGGAACAGTAGTCAATGTGGTAGTAGGTGCAATGAATAAAGGCACAGGTTGTGGGGGAGTGTTGGTGATCACTTGGGTTCCAGTAGAAAGGGGTGAGAGCCCAGAGAAAATATTGGCCATGCTTGAAGAAGTGGATGGGGAATGAGGAGGCTGAAGTGGTTGTTGAGGGGGAGGCACAGATTCAGTCTCCAAAGCCTTGACTGCCAGAGATAAGGTCTCTTCAGTTGAGAAATCAGCAAATGGTGAAGTCAAGGGCTGACTCCTCCTTCTTCCAAATTAATTTCTCCTATTTCTGGTGGTGTTGGTGATTCTGGCACATCAACCGTTTGAGTTGGAGAGACAATTGAAGAGATTTGTCTTTCTTTCCTCTTCTTGGGAATCTTGATTTTTATAGACCCCCCTAGTAGATTCCTTGTCCTTCTTCTTTTTGGAGGGCCCCGCCTCAGGAGCAGCCAATTTTGGAAACTTGTCATCTTTAAAATTCATGCCCCAAGAAGAGAGCCATTTCTTTGTACGAGCCAGAATTAGGGCTGACCTATCGGTGATAGAGGATTTTTTGCTAGCCGACCAATCAATAGGCGGGAAAACATATCGATCTTCATTAAGCCCATCATAGGACATATCTAACACACTTTCATTGTCCCTTGTACCATCTGGGAAATCAGAAATCTCTAGCGTCTGAATCTCATCAATAGTTAATCTGCTATGATCTTTTCTGTGAACACAACTTCGTTACGCAGATCCACCCAGATATCCTCAATGTCGGGCCTATGCAGATGTAGGGCTCCATAAGTTCTCAGTACTCCTCGAATGTCAAAACCATCCCGAGACTTCATATGCTTCTTTAATTTCTCCTGGAGTTCACATTCGACATTTTTAGCTTTTTGCCGCTGTTGAGCAAGTATATATCCCAATAGAAATTGGGAAGGATACAGCTGCCTTATGCTTGCTCTGTTGGAATTTGTGGAAATCCAATAACTGTCTGACCAATTCTATTAGTATCAATCTATCGCCGGGATAATGAGGCAGACAGAAAGGTTCTCCGGAGTACATGACCGTTCGAAGGTAGGTAAACTTCTTGAACTGCAAGAAGATACATCCCCACTTAGATACTTCAGCCCATGCCTCGTCCGAGACCCTTGTCCTTTCTCAGCCCTGGATTGAGCTGGCAGATGTTTTCGTAGAAAAAGGCGTCATTTACCCTCCTAAAGTGATCCTTGGACCCCTTCTTCGTTATTTGAGGATAATACTTATAGACTGGATTTGTGGTTCTGCTTCCTTTAGTCTCCAGCCCTGGATAGCTCCTCATCCCAGCTGCTGCATAGGCCACATATGAGAACATATTAAACTTTCCGGTTGACAGGACCATCGTCATCTGGGAATCAATTTCATCACTGATAAGGGTTTCCCCAGTCAATCCCTTGCTTGTTCTTCTTGATGGTGACCATAAATTGGTACATCCATCCATGAAATAAATTTGATTCCGGCAAACCAAAAACCCGGCTCAGTAGGGTGATAATATCGTTGATTTCTTGGATGAAATCCGATCTAGGGATAGTTCTTGGAAATCTAGATATTACTGGTTTTGCCTTAACCAAGAACTTCTTATTAACATCCTTAATGCAATTCTCCTGGTTACTGTCCCAGCCCTTCTGAGCCGACTTCATGTCTAGGGCTCCATACTCTTCAAAATTTGGTAGTTTCAGGAGATCATCAAAATAAGCCCCATCTAGCTTGATAACTACTTCACCAGCCTGATTCCTTACGGACCGAGAAGCCGAGTCGTAGCTGGATGCACACGCCAAAACAAGCTCTGGACATTGGGCAGACATGGGGAAGCCCGCTGCAAGGGGCAAGCCACTATTAGCTAAAGCCCACCATCCATGGGGTTTGAGAAGAACTCTTCACCCTGTTCCAAAAATCGTCCATATATATGTTGCCCATCTCAGTATCCCTGATATCATAATTACAGTCGATATATGACGGGGATTCTGGTTTCTTAAATTTGTATTTCATCATGCTAGATTTTTCGGCCTTCTCTTGTGCTGAACCAAGATCCGACATGAAGAATATTGGAAGAAGAAAGGCTCGGAACTCCGGAGATGCTGTGCACACTGAAAAACCTGATTGACTGAAGGCGTCGGAAGAAGAGAAGAACCCGACACGCAGAAGAAGATATCAGAAAACTTTGAGAACCCGACAGGTCTGATATGTCGGAGTCTTGGCAAAACCCGACACTTGCTTTCAATGGCGGAGGGGAGGAAACAGGGGAAAACCCGGCACCCACTGTTCGATGACGGAACCTTAGGAGATGCCCGGCGTCCACTTAGTGTTGATGGTCGGAACTTAGGAGAAACCCGGGCACTCAGTGTTCGATGACGGAATTTTGAGAAACCTTGTTACTGTCGAGCTTCCAATGTATCTTCGGACTTTATGAATCTGCAATACACAACTTTCAAAAATACGGGAAACAAAAAACAGAGTTTTTCCTTTGAATTTCTACATACACAACTTCTTTTCTTTTTTGTTATTCATATTCCAAACATTATGCAAGTAATTGGAGTTTGGAAGGAACAACACCAATTGATACAGTCTCAAAAAGAAAATAAACCCTAAAAACCCAAAACCCCTTCCAAAACAACACAGAAAGAAGAAGGAAGAAAAACCCTCGACAACTGGCAAGAAATTGGAAAGAAAATATACGCAATCGATCCAGAAAAATCAAGAACAAAGAAGGAACAAAAAATACCTCCAATTCGAGACGAGTAAAATCGAAAACAAACGATCTAGTCTGGTAACGTGAGCTTGCGGGTTTTGGGAGCGGAAGAGCATGCGAAAAATCCACGAATTAAAAATATGAACGGTAAAAATGACGTGGATTTCCACATATTTATAAGAAAATCAGTAATAAATACACTTCATCTCAGCACATGCCGACTCACCAACCGCTTCGGCAATGAACGCCACGTCAGCATGTTGGAGGAGTCCGAAAACCCGACACGAGGAGATTTAGTGCATTTCAGGTTTCGGGCTTCGGAAAACATGGAGCACAAAACATGTTTTGAATCATGAATGTTCCGACGCATTGATCTTCCGAAAACCTGATTACAAGTGATTGAGCGGACTTCGGGAATCGGAGAACATGGCGCATAAAACATGTTTTGGAACATGAATGTTCCGATGCATTAGAGTTCCGAAAACCCGACTACAAAAGATTGACTTAACACAAGGCGGGTCTTGGGTTTCGGAAGTCACGCGTCACAAAGCATGTTTTAACTCAAGTATGTTCCGATGTGTTGAACTTCCGAAAACCCGATGACAAAGGATTTACTTCATTGCAAGGCGGGCTTCGGGTTTCGGAGGTCATAAGGCATAAAGCATGTTAAAACTTATGTCAAGCTGTTAGTAACACCCGAAAACCCGATTTTCCTCTAAAAGAGGTCATAAAGCAAAATCACTTCAAAAATTTTGTAGGGGTTATCCGATCGTTTCATTGTGAACTCAAAACGAGGATAACAGCTGGCTCCAGTTGGGGACTTTCTTTGTAATACCAAAGGAAGAGAACTCAGAATCTCTGGTCTCGCGGACCAGGGCCTTATCCAATGGGCTACGGGGTCAAGGAGAAAACCAAAACGAAACAAAACGAAGAAAGAAAGACAGAAAAACCAAAAGCAAACACACAACAAAAGTAAAATATGTACAATGCAAGAGAGCATCTTGCATTAATGGTGGAAAAACTTTAGATGTTGCCCACTGAAAGGCAGCGGAAGTAATCCTCCATCCAGATATGATAGTAGGAAACTATTTTCGCCATTCAGCTGCTGAATTTTGAAAGGTCCTTTCCATAAAGAATCAAATTTTCCATGCATTCCTTTTTGTTCTCTTCTTTTATCCCAAAGCAATACCAGGTCTCCAATCTGGAAGTCACGTTGCTTGGATTTTTTATCAAAAATCTTCTTCACCTTGCACTGATGATCTGCTATAGGATCAATCACCTTGATTCACTCTTCTTCTAGCTTGGTTAGGTACATAACCCTCTTTTCAATTGAATTCTGAAAAGCTACATCTTCAACCGCTTTCGCTAATTGCAAGGCTGGCAATTCTACTGAGATAGGAATTTCAGCATCAATCCCATATAGCAACTGAAAAGGGGACATCCCTATGGCTCGCTTTGGAGTGATCCGGTCAGCCCACAATGCATCATACAATGCTTTGTGCCAGTTCCTCTGATTTTCGTCTACTAATTTCCTGATTATAGTAACCAGATTCTTATTGCTGGACTCAGCTTGCCCATTTCCCTGGGGATAATAGTCAGATGAGTGAGCCAAAGTAATGCCGAATCCAGAGCAATAACTCTGTCAACTCATGTGATGAGAAAGTTAGACGCATTATCCGCTACAATCTTATGAGGAATACCAAATCTGACGATTATGTTTTCTTTCAGGAACTTGCAAACAGCTTCAGAAGTTGCTTGCTTGATTGGCGCGGGCCTCTACCCACTTGGTAAAATAATCTGTAGCAGTTAGCACATAGTTGTGTCCAGCACTGGAAGTAGGATTCAATGTTCCGATAAAATCAATCCCCCATTGGCGAAAAGGTTCTTCAATCACCACAGGATTCAGAGGAAGAGCTGCTAACTTAGGACGACCAACAAAATGTTGACAAGCTTCACATTTAGACACCCATTCTGCTGAGTCCCAGAAAAGAGTAGGCCAATAATACCTAGCCCGTAAGATTTTATACGCTGTTACAGAAGACGAAAAATGTCCTCCGCATGCTAGGCTATGAAAGGATTCTAATAACTTTTCTTGTTGTGATTTATCAACACAACACAAGAAGATACCATCGATACCTTTCTTGTATATTGCATTATTCCACAAAAGGTATTTCGCAGATCTCAACTTAACGGTCCCTCTTATCTCCTTTTGATTTAAATGCGGAGGACATTCACCATAAGTTAGGAAGAAAGCGATGTCTGTGTACCATTCATCGGTAGTACTGACAAAAAGCACCGTAGGCAGTTCCGAAGAAGTATCTTGAATCTCTTCATCGCACTCTGCTTCAGCATGATTCTCTGCAATCAATTGACATAGGCCTCTTCCTCATACCAACTTGGTAGGTTTAATGTCCAAGTCATACTCCTGAACCTTAGCAATCTAAGCACCTCTTTGGCTTCCCAGCTCTTGTTGAGTCAGAATGGATTTAACAGCAGTATCAGGAACGAGAAACACAAGTATGAGAATTCAGTACATAGTACCTGAAAGTGTTTTACTGCTCTTACCACTGCGTTAAGCATGTTTTTCAATCTACGACATTTTCAATTCATGCTCTTTCAACAGACAACTCATGAATGCGATAGGAGCTTCAATGCCTTCTCCATTTTCCTGCATCAGGATCGCTGACACTGTGTGGGCAGAAGCATAGCTATACATAATGAAATCTTTCTTAAAGTCTGGACATACTAGGGTCGGAGCGCAAGCAACTGCCTTTTTGATTTCTTCAAATGAAATTTTCCCTTCTGCACTCCATCTAAATGGGACTTTTCCTTTCATCATTCCAAGGATATCCTTGGTCTTGTCAGCAAAGTCAGGTACAAATCTTCTCAAGAAATTAACTTTTCCAAAGAAAGAATGAACTCCGGTTTTACTTGTTGGTAAAGTAAGACTCTGAATGGCCTTTACCCTCTCTGGGTCAATTTTAGTTCCTTCTCTGGTCACAATATGACCCAGCAGTTTTCCTTCTGTAACCCCGAACATAGACTTCTTAGGATTCAACGAAATTCCCTGATGCCTGCATCTCTGAAGTACCTGTTCTAAATGATCATAATGGTCACTTCGTTTTTTAGAAAAGACAGTCAAGTCATCCAAATACACGACTATGACCTTACCCATCAGATCTCTGAATGCTAGGTCCATAGCTCTCTGAAAAGTAGCTCCTGCGTTGATCAAGCCGAATGGCATCCTTCTATAAGCAAAGGTACCCCATGGGGTCGTGAAAGCTGTCTTGTGTTGATCTTCTGTGGTTACTTTGACTTGATTATATCCCGAAAACCCGTCGAGCATGGATAACATTTCTGATCCAGTAACAGTTTGTAGTACCTGGTCAATGATAGGCAAGGGATAGTTATCCTTCAGCGAGGACTGATTCAAGTTCCGAAAGTAAACACAAATCCGGATCTTGCCATTCTTCTTTCTGACAGGAACGATGTTTGCAATCCAAGTGGAGTGATGGATTGGGAAAATAATTCTGGCATCTAACATCTTCTGAATTTCTACCAGAATAGTCCCTGAAATCTTCGGATTGTAATGCCTTTGCTTCTGTCTATAAGGCTTCACATCAGGCTTCAGAGGAATACTGTGCTGAACATCCTTGGGCTTGAAAGATTTTAAATCTGCATAGGACCAAGCCATCACATCGATGTATTTCTTCAAAAGCAAAGTAAATCTTACCTTCTCTTCAGGAGAACAACATTTACCGATATTCACCATCCGAGGTTGATCAGACGAACCTAGATTGATTTGATCCACTTCAGAGGAAGAAGCTCCTTCAACCTGACCTTTTGTTTTGGATGAAGCGATCATGCTTGTCAAACAGACCCTCCAGAGAAACAAGACCTTTTGGTATCTTGTTGTCTTTCAGCTGGACATATTCACCATCAACCTCCTGATATGAATCTGAAATAGTTTCATGAAAGGCTGATTCCGAACCTTCAAAATACAGTTCACTGAAATTGTCAGCCTTTTCCAGGAAAGCCAACACTTGTTGATCATCATTGAAAACCTGCCAGTGAGTTACATTATCTGGGACGCTAGGGCGGTACACAATCTCGATAGAGTATGTGTCTTGCTTGAACTGAGGATGAGGAAGAAGAAGAGATGCAGATACGGCCAAAGAATCAGCCTTGTCATTATAATCTCTTAACACTGCCTTAATAGAAAATGCATCAAAGCATTCTATACTATCCCACACTTTGTTCCTATAATGCCTCAACCGATCATTTTTTACCTGATATACACCCTTGACCTGATTAACAATCAGCTCTGCATCTCCCTCCACCTTGAGATTCCTGATTCCCTTATGTCTGGCCAATTCTAATCGTAATAACAGGGCTTCATATTCGGCCGTGTTGTTAGTATTATCAAATTGCAACTTATAAGCTGATGGGAAAATCTCGGAGCTAGGAGATATGAGAACAACACCAGCGCCTGATCCAGAAGTTGAGCAGCTACCATCAAATTCAAGCGTCCAAATTGCATTGGGATCTTCCTCTTCCACATCTACAATAGGTATCTATGAAGCCATGAAATAATTCCCAAAGCTAGCATCTTCGAAAAGGATCTGAGCTTTTGGATCATCTGATTTGGTCACCAAATACTTTGCCTGCGGTTCAGGATGAAGAACCTGTTGAACCCCTTTGACTGGGAATCTTAGCTTTGGTCCAATCCATACTAATCTCTCCTCCGACATCTTTACAAAATCCTCTACCCAAGAGAATGCCGTAAGCTGCAGGAATTTCTGCAACCAGAATAGTCATTTTCACTCTCTTCTCAGGAAAAGCAACAAATGCGAACTGTGCGTCCTTAATTTGACCAATCAGAGGGACTTGTTTAGTTTCCATGGAATAGCACCGTCCATATGATTTAGTCAAAGTAAGCCCAAGGGCATGAGCCACTTTTGCGGGCATAACATTATCAGAGGCCCCTGAGTCAATGATGCAATTGCTGAGTTTGAACCCATTTATAAGTAGAGACAAATAAAATGGTTCAATCCTTTCCCGAGGAAGAAGCAGAAGTCAGATTATTATGGGGTGTGGGTTGAGTAGGATTTGAAAGGAGACCTTTAGCACGGTGATGGAATGGCCGATTTACTTCTGATGAACTTGGCCAACTTTTCAAATTGTTCGGGATTCGACTGAAGGTATTCTGCTTCCGACATTTGAATTTTTGGTTCTCTTCGCATGATCAATAATGTCGAAAGCAGTGTAAGAAGGAATGATAGTAGGCTCAGTTCTAATTATATGAGCTTGTGGTGGGGTACTGGCCTTAGGAGAAGGAGAATAAGGAACAGCTGTCTTTTTAGTAACCTCTCTTTCAGTTTGTGCACTGAAATAGGGGTACCCCTTTTGACTATGGATACAAGGAGGTTCCTTATTCTTCTCCTTAGTATTTTTCCAGAGGCTTTCTGGGAACCTGAGATTGGGACCGAGTGAAAACAGCAAATGATTGACCATCTGGCTCACATTCATCTTCATCATATTCCAAATAACCAATGCTGGAGTCGCCAGCTGACTCATCATAAGACTCATCAGCATAACCTGAAGCTTCGAAATCCTCAGGGGAATCTTGTTCTTCTGGTTCATCATCTTCTTCAATTATTTCCACTGCTGCATTAATAGGCAGAGCTTCAATTGCTAATCTCAGTTGAGCAGGAGCTAACCGTGGCCTATCTCTGGCAGGTACACCATTTTTATTAAAATTACGCCTAGGGATATCCCGATACAGAACATTGCTCACCTGCTGAGACAGTTGCTTCTTTAAAGCAATCAAATCATTAGCCATTTTTTGAAACATAGGGTCAGTATTACCTTGAGAAGAACCTTGATTTTTGAGTTTGGGTATATCTTTCTTGATCCTTCCGGCTAAGATGAGATCATCCTCTATTTCAGTAGCCATTGACTGAGCAGTAGCCAGATCTGGGATAACCGACCTTCGTAATAAGAAGCTTATATCAGGAGGTTGAGCATTGATGAAGAAGCACTTTTGATTTTCTAGAGTTGGTACAGCTATAACTGGAATTTTTCGGATCAGCTTATTGAACTTAGCCACGAATTCCCGCATAGGTTTCATGCGATTCCTTCTTCATATGAGTAAGCTGAGCTAACAATGCATGAGAATCTTCGGCTGGTTTGAAACGTGCCTCAAACTTGGTCCGCATGGTAGCCCAATCTGGAATGCATGCATTCGGGAGGTGATAAAACCATTCAGCTGCTACTCCCTGCAATGTTTCAACGAAGAGTCGAACAGAGACATCTTCGTGGGCTACTCCGAGGACACCGCATGCAACAAAGAAAGACACAATATGCTCATCAGGATGCTGCTTCCCATCCCCATTGAACTTGGGAATGTTCTTACGTGATCCACGTGGTAACTCATGCAATGGAGGAGTCAAAATAAGAGGACCAATGACTGCACCCCAAGGCACAGGTTGAACCGCCATCCTTCTGAAAAGAGTGCGTACAGGGATCCGGGTATCAGACAAGAGTAGTGCACGACAAGTTGCAGATGTTTCCCATTCTTAAGGGATCCGATTTCTCCGAACAGGTGAAGAACTTCTGGCTCGGTTAGAGACAACGCTGTTGGGAGAAAGGCTGAAATTGTGCTGTTGCAGCAACTCAAAAAGTGGATCAATTTCACCTTGAGCTCGGCGGGACCGAGTGAAGATCCTCCTGGCCAGCTTGAACTAAAAGGAGATCTTATTAAAAATAAGGCAAATATGGAGTCGCCAGACGCCGAGAGGATAAGCATTTGTACTATTGATCCGTATTTCCCCAGCGGAGTCGCCAAAAAACTGTTGGTTGGATATTTTGTCAAACCAAAATATGAGGTTCAACCACATTGCATGGGATTGAATCCCTCCTCAAAGACAGGTGAGGCTGCCTGTTTATTGCTAATCTAAAACACAGTAAATAATATATACAATATTCAGACTAATCTAAACATTGGGGGTTGGGATGAAATCCCGAAATCCACATTCACACGATTCAAGGATATTGCTTTCGTACGTGAAATAGGTTAGAAACTGTTACAGTGAAAGAAGCACGGTAGAAAAGAAATGGGAGAAACGTATTTTCTTTCGAGTAAACACAGAGCACGAAATAATCATACGAGTTTTAGATCACAGATATAGTGTCCGAGATAATTAGAAACACTGAGATTTTATGCAAAGAATAGCTTTAAGATCATGAACATAAGAACAATATCTTAAATAAGATATATTTCACAACACAAAGTCTGAAAAACACTATCAACTTCTATTCTTCAAAATGATTGAAAGAAAACACAAAGTTTTTCTCCTTTCCAATAGCCTCTTAATGCTTCAAAAATTCTCGACCCTTTAGAATGCACAAGCATCCCTTATTTATAACAAAAGAAGCTAGAGTTTAAACAGAACAGATCCTAAAAGAAGCATGCTAACTAGAGTTTTTCAGCTTTGCATGATGATCTCACGCAGGAGATCAAGTCAAAGTATGAATTAAAAATAATGACAAAAAGGAAATAAAAGAATGACATTTCAAAATAGAAATGACATGGGACGTTGGAGCTCAATCCGAGTCATCATCTTTTGATTCTTCTCCTTTCTCTTCCTCCAGCTGAGACTGTTTGTTCCGGAACTCCTGGAACTTCCGAATAATGCCTTGCATTTCATTTTCCTCAGGTGCAGTGGAATGATCATTCCACATTTCGCAGGTCTCATGGATATCACTGGCACAGCCGGGAAGCTTTTTCAATCCTCTTTACTGAGCTTTTTTAAGGCCTCCAACGTATGTTTCAATCCTTACAAAAAACTGACCAATGACTTCAAGGTTAAATCCATCTACAGGTTCATGCTGAAAGTCTCTTGAACTTGTTTGAAGAGATCATCTGCTGATAGGGCACTTGAGTTCCCAACTGACACCTTTGGACAAATCTTAAGCAATTCTTCTTCCAGATCACTTTTCCCATCGATCAATTTATCTCTTGATTCTCTCAACTTGCTGCAGGCTTCGTTGAGATCTTTACTCTGAACTTGATGGCCTTGATCAGCTGAAAGTGTTTATCTGTATGTGGAAGAACGCCTTCTTCTACCAAGAGATGTGCTGGTATTTGCTTTAGCACTTGGAGAGCCCTCACAAGTCAAATCAAGTTGTCCAAGTTCTTCAGTGAATTCCTCATCCATCTTCTCTCCTTCCTTCTGAATTTCTGCCAAGGACTGATGAACTTTCACCACGTCTTGAATTACTTCCTTCCCTCGTTGGAGCAACTTTTGGATCCACTCATCAACCACCCTTCCTTTTCTGGTAATCTTCTCAATCGTAGGCACCGATGAGAAATCAAATCCGGCAGAAGCAGAAGCAGATGGTATGGATTCCAGGGGTGTTGAGAGTTTAATCAAAACCTCTGTCAACTGCTCCACTTTTTCCTTAAACTCATCTCTGCTGACCTTTGTTTCTTTCAACTTTTGGCACAGCACGTCTATGGAAGCCCGTGCATCTTGTTGCGCTCCTTCTATTGTTACTTTCCCTAGAGCCACCTTGGTGATCTAATAATCAGCAGCTGTTACATCATCCCTAGTTTTGTCAGCTGAGGGAGTGGCAATCTCTGCGAACTTATCTCCTGAAGCATCTACCAAAACTCTTGAAACTGTTTTGGGTTTCTTGGTTGATCTCGCAGTAGAAAGCCTTGAGTGAGCTGAAATCAAAGGGCTGGTAGGGGTACAATCACTTTCCTCTTCCTCAGGAGTTTGTTCGAGTAGCCATTGTGGTGTATCAGAGGAAACTGCTAATGTTGTAGTAACTGGTGTTCTACTCTCAAGGGGAGCAGATTCTACTATTGGAAGGGGGAACAGCAGTCAACGTGGTAGTAGGTGCAATGAATAAAGGCACAGGTTGTGGGGGAGTGTTGGTGATCACTTGGGTTCCAGTAGAAAGGGTTGAGAGCCCAGAGAAAATATTGGCCATGCTTGAAGAAGTGGATGGGGAATGAGGAGGCTGAAGTGGTTGTTGAGGGGGAGGCACAGATTCAGTCTCCAAAGCCTTGACTGCCAGAGATAAGGTCTCTTCAGTTGAGCAATCAGCAAATGGTGAAGTCAAGGGCTGACTTCCTCCTTCTTCCAAATTAATTTCTCCTATTTCTGGTGGTGTTGGTGATTCTGGCACATCCACCGTTTGAGTTGGAGAGACAATTGAAGAGATTTGTCTTTCTTTCCTCTTCTTGGAAATCTTGATTTTTATAGACCCCCTAGTAGATTCCTTCTCCTTCTTCTTTTTGGAGGGCCCCGCCTCAAGAGCAGCCAATTTTGGAAACTTGTCATCTTTAAAATTCATGCCCCAAGAAGAGAGCCATTTCTTTGTACGAGCCAGAATTAGGGCTGACCTATCGGTGATAGAGGATTTTTCGCTAGCCGACCAATCAATAGGCGGGAAAATGTATCGATCTTCATTAAGCCCATCATAGGACATATCTAACACACTTTCATTGTCCCTTGTACCATCTGGCAAATCAGAAATCTCTAGCGTCTGAATCTCATCAATAGTTAATCTGCTATGATCTTTTCTGCGAACCGCAACTTCATTACGCAGATCCACCCAGATATCCTCAATGTCGGGCCTGTGCAGATGTAGGGCTCCATAAGTTCTCAGTACTCCTCGGATGTCAAAACCATCCCGAGACTTCATATGCTTCTTTAATTTCTCCTGGAGTTCACATTCGACATTTTTAGCTTTTGCCGCTGTTGAGCAAGTATATCTCCCAATAGAAATTGGGAAGGATACAGCTGCCTTATGCTTGCTCTGTTGGAATTTGTGGAAATCCAATAACTGTCTGACCAATTCTATTAGTATCAATCTATCCCCGGGATAACGAGGCAGACGGAAAGGTTCTCCGGAGTACATGACCGTTCGAAGGTAGGTAAACTTCTTGAACTGCAAGAAGATACATCCCCACTTAGATACTTCAGCCCATGCCTCGTCCGAGACCCTTGTCTTTCTCAGCCCTGGATTGAGCTGGCAGATGTTTTCGTAGAAAAAGGCGTCATTTACCCTCCTAAAGTGATCCTTGGACCCCTTCTTCGTTATTTGAGGATAATACTTATAGACTGGATTTGTGGTTCTGCTTCCTTTAGTCTCCAGCCCTGGATAGCTCCTCATCCCAGCTGCTGCATAGGCCACATATGAGAACATATAAAACTTTCCGGTTGACAGGACCGTCGTCATCTGGGAATCAATTTCATCACTGATAAGGGTTCCCCAGTCAATCCCTTGCTTGTTCTGCCTAATGGTGACCATAAATTGGTACATCCATCCATGAAATAAATTTGATTCTGGCAAGCCAAACACCCGGCTCAGTAGGGTGATAATATCGTTGATTTCTTGGATGAAATCCGATCTAGGGATAGTTCTTGGAAATCTAGATATTACTGGTTTTGCCTTAACCAAGAACTTCTTATTAACATCCTTAATGCAATTCTCCTGGTTACTGTCCCAGGCCTTCTGAGCCAATTTCATGTCTAGGGCTCCATACTCTTCAAAATTTGGTAGTTTCAGGAGATCATCCAAATAAGCCCCATCTAGTTTGATAACTACTTCACCAGCCTGATTCCTTACGGACCGAGAAGCCGAGTCGTAGCTGGATGCACACGCCAAAACAAGCTCTGGACATTGGGCAGACATGGGGAAGCCCGCTGCAAGGGGCAAGCCACTATTAGCTAAAGCCACCATCCATGGGGTTTGAGAAGAACTCTTCACCCTGTTCCAAAAATCGTCCATATCTATGTTGCCCATCTCAGTATCCCTGATATCATAATTACAGTCGATATATGATGGGGATTCTGGTTTCTTAAATTTGTATTTCATCCTGCTAGATTTTTCGGCCTTCTCCTGTGCTGAACCAGGATCCGACATGAAGAATATTGGAAGAAGAAAGGCTCGGAACTCCAGAGATGTTGTGCACACTGAAAAACCTGATTGACGGAAGGCGTCGGAAGAAGCGAAGAACCTGACACGCAGAAGAAGATATCGGAAAACTTTGAGAACCCGACAGGTCTGATATGTCGGAGTCTTGGCGAAACCCGACACTTGCTTTCAATGGCGGAAATAGGGGAAAACCCGGCACTTGCTGTTAATGACGGAACCTGAAGAAAACCCGGCGTCCACTGTGGATGGCGGAACTTAGGAGGTGCCCGGCACCCACTGTTGAGGTCGGAATGTTGAAAAACCCCGTCACTGCGAGCTTCCTTTGTAGTTTGGACTTTTGAATCTGCAATACAAACTTCAAAATCCGGGAAACAAAAACAGAGCCTTTCCTTTGAATTTCTACATACACATCTTCCTTTCTTTTTTGTTATTCATATTCCATACATTATGCAAGTAATTGGAATTTGGAAGGAACAGCACCAATTGATAATCTCAAAAAGAAAATAAACCCTAAAAACCCAAAACCCTTTCTAAAACAATACAGAACGAAGAAGGAAGAAAAACCCTCAACAACTGGCAAGAAATTGGAAAGAAAATATACGCAGTCGATCCAGAGAAATCAAGAATAAAGAAGGAACGAAAAATACCTTCGATTCGAGACAAGTAAAATCGAAAACAAACGATCCAGTCTGGTAACGCGAGTTTGCGGGTTTTGGGAGCGGAAGAGCATGCGAAAAATCCACGAATTAAAAATATGAACGGTAAAAATGACGTGGATTTTTACGTATTTATAAGAAAATTAGTAATAAATACGCTCCAGCTCGGCACGTGCCGACTCACCAACCATTCGGCATGACGCCACGTCAGCGTGTTGGAGGAGTCCAAAACCCGACACAAGGAGATTTAGTGCATTTCGGGTTTCGGGCTTTGGAAAACATGGAGCACAAAACATGTTTTGGTACATGAATGTTCCGATGCATTGAGCGGACTTCGGGAATCGGAGAACATGGCGCATAAAACATGTTTTGGAACATGAATGTTCCGATGCATTAGAGTTCCGAAAACCCGACTACAAAAGATTGACTTAACACAAGGCGGGTCTCGGGTTTCGGAAGTCACGCGTCACAAAGCATGTTTTAACTCAAGTATGTTCCGATGTGTTTGAACTTCCGAAAACCCGATGAAAAAGGATTTACTTCATTGCAAGGCGGGCTTCGGGTTTCGGAGGTCATAAGGCATAAAGCATGTTAAAACTTATGTCAAGCTGTTAGTAACACCCGAAAACCCGATTTTCTCTAAAAGAGGTCATAAAGCAAAATCACTTCAAAAATTTTGTAGGGGTTATCCGATCGTTTCGTCGTGAACTCAAAACGGGGATAACAAGTTTACATGCAAATTTCGGATTTTGACTTTCAAACCAATTTTGAAGGCTTGTGGGACACGTTAAGCTTGTCCCACACCTCTTAAATTCACCCACCTACTATGCCTATGATGTGAGGGGCTTATTTTAGACCTTTTTGTGTGTTTTAATGGAGAAAAAGAGCAATTAATTGCACTTTTCTTACTAGAGTCTTTAATTGTGTCCTTTGGGGGTGTGGGTTTGGGTTTGAGTGTGTAAGAGGATTTTCATTCCCTCAACCACCAAAATATTGTGTTTTGGGGTTTGGGATTGACCTTGTGATGTTAAAAAGAGGATAGATTAAGTGGCATCATACATGGAGCCACATCACCTCCCTCTCCTCTCTTTTCTATTTATTCTAATTTTTTTGAGGATTTTAGGGTTACTTGTTTTGTTTTGGGAATTTTACTTTTGGAGGAGTTTACTTTTGAGAGTGTTGTTTGGAGCTTGGAGTTGGATTAAGATTGTTTGGACTTGGGAAAAGGATTGAAGCTTGCTTATGGATTGGATACTCTTGATATGGAAAGATAGGGTCTTCACCCCATGTTTTTCTTTTGCCATTTTGTTGTGTATATGTTGTGAATGGATGTTTGTTGCATGTTGTGATTTTGGGAAGTAGAATGACTCTTAGGTTGTGTAGGAGAAAATGGAAATGGGGATATTTTTGAGGGAGGCATAAGATTTTTTATTGGGAATTTTAGGAGAGAGTTGGTTTGGGGTGTCCCACCTTGTGATAACTAAAAAAATTTCTTATCTTGTTGTCTTATTGTGGGAGCCATAAGAGTGAGGGAGGCATACGAGTTGTTTTTCTTGGAGGGAGGCATAAAAAAAAATCTTGGAGGGAGGTATAAGAGTTTTTTGGGTTTTGATTGAGTTATTAGAAGTTTTAAGATGGGAACCCAAACCCTTGGGAGGCATAAGTAGACTCCCCATGTTCCTTTCTCTTTCTTGACTTAGTATGGAGCCTTCATGCTTCGAGAATTTTCTTGTTTTATTGTTATCTTGGTTTTGTGTTTATTGTGTTAGATGTTTGGTTTGAATGTGATTGTTGAAGACTTTTTTAAGTTGCCAATGGTTATCTAATACTCCATATTGCTTCATTGTTGGGGCTTGGGGGCCAATGAGGAAGAAGGCTTCTCTTCCTCATTGGATTATTGGCTTGGTGGAGAGTGTTTCCTATTCCCCTATTTTTTTGTACTTGATTTTGATGATGATGGTGGAGTTCAAGTGAAGATTGGTTCATAGTTTCATTTGAATAAAATGAATAAAGATCCTACCTTTGTAAATTTGTGGTCATGTTGTTTCCACTTAAAGTGGAAGGCTTGTAAACTTAAATTTTAAAAGTGAAGATCTAGGTTATTTTGTTTATCAAATTTTTGATTTTAGCCCTTGTTGTAAATGAAAGTGGAGAGCTTGAAATTTATTCCCTTGTATTTGTTGAAAAGAGAGACTATTATATTGTAAGAATGAACCAAGTTCTTGAGAAATATTTTCATTGTATAGATGAAGTAGAAACTTGGAAGTGGACTTGAAATGGAAATGAAGTTATTTTCAACCTAAGTTACTTTATTATCTCCAAAGTGGGATTTACATCATTTAAAAAAATATTGATGATCTTGTTAAAATACGCTTGTTTCTTAAAATGGGTTGTCATTTAGTTATTGTGCAAGAAAGGAAATAATTGTTTTTTTCTATTGAAAAGAAGGCATATGGAATTCTTGAAGTTATAATTATATTCTTGTTATATTGAAGGAAAGAATACAGAATGAGTTAATGTTATGTAATTTGAGTAGGAAACTAGAAATGTTATCTATCTAGCAACCAATGAATAGAATACATCTTAGTTCAATCTAGTATTGTTTTAAAAACCCAATTTAAGTTGAAAATTGTTATCAAAATGCGTTGTGTGAAGGTTCTATTTTCAGAGAAAAGAACCTTCGCCCTGTGTAGAGTGGTGGTTTTAGAACCACCACCTAGCATAGAGTGGTGGCTAGATGAACCACCCCCAAGGCAGGGAGGTGGTCAAAGGACTGACGACCTGCGTAGGGCGGTGGTTTCATCACTTTCGATGGAAAAATAAAATTCGTCTGTAAAATAACCCAGATTTAAAATTAAATGAAATTTAAGCCTAAAACCATTAAAAGGAAACCTCCAACAACTAAAAATTAATTTAATATGTTTTGTTTAAGCTCTCCAATCTCTTTATGGCACCCACATGGGTAAAACTTGTAGATTTTATGAAATGGGGTTTTCCCCAATTGTTGATCACCAAAAAAATAAGAAAATGTTTCCATTAAATAACAAAACAGATCCATTATAGGATCTCTACATTAAAAAAATGAGAAATATAAAATTGTAAAATCTTTACAATAAAAACCATGAAATTTTTTCCATTGGTTGCTCTTCTTGCTCTCATGGCTCCTCCTCCTTATCCTCTCAAAACCTGCAAAACAAAAATAAGCAAATAAGTCAAAAGGAATGAATAAGAACACTCCATCAAGATGATTAGGGTTAGTTGTAAATCCATAAGATCATAGGGCCCATATTAAATCCATCTAAGGGTTGTGATTCATCCCTAAAAAGTTTATTTGAGAGTTTAGGTGGTAATATGTTTTACAAGAAATGACTGTATAACTTAGGAATGGGGCCACTAAAGGAGTGTTGGAAGGTAAACTTAAATTGTAACCTTAATATTAGTTGGTGAATTTTAAAATTAAATGGCCTTTGACTCTTATATTTAATAAATCAAATTTACTCTATGGTAATTAGACAATAATTATTTTAGGGATTAAATTTATTTGTATTTAACTTATTGGGAGGGTAAATTTAGACTTAGCCCTAGGATAATAAACTAATAAATGACATTAGAATTAGGTTACTAAATTAAATAAAGATTGTAACAAGGGGATTTTAAGCCCAAACTGGGGAATTAAATAATATTATTTAAAATGAATATAATTTTAGCTGAGAAATAAACTAAACCTAGTTGAAGGTTACCCCTTTTGTAACCGGTTTTAACAAACAAAACAATACTATAATCCGATAAATTTTTAAATCTAACTATTGGGTTTTGTCTTGGGTTTTGTGCAGGAAATTTGTGGGTGTTACACTTGGTATTAGAGTCATGGGTTGAATGCTTCAACCCTTGGGCACACTTGAAAAACTCAAATAGTTGACCAAGTACAACCTACAACTAGATCACACAACTTTACATGATATTTTAGAATGTAGAAAACTTAGAAAACTAAAACAAAACCTAGAATTGTAAACTAACTCTCGTCTTGCCTTGTACAGGAGGCACGAATCAGACGAGGGGAATTTCTTCATGGAGTTAGATATACCAACTCCAGAGTAGGAAGTGGTCGTTATACATGCCGCAGATACTACGGACATTTCAGGATGTTAATGTGGTTATACGAGGTGGAGCAGTTGGGGCACGACCTAGCCGGTGTGATAGGGAGCCATCACATAAGGCTTAGCATCCTTCGAGACACAGTAATGATCATACGGAAGACAACTCATGTGTGGAGTCAGCTAGAGTAGATGCACCTCAGAGGGGACATGGAGATAAGGTTTCATGACACAAAGATAGATATAAGAGCCCTAGGCCAAGGGATGAGCATGAAAAGATACCTAGGGGTCGACACTCATTAGCTACAGATCATATCAAGAAGATCCTGAAGCTACATCCATCTCATAATTCTCACGATAGATGAGGGTTTCAAGAAGATGCTTGGTTAGTGAGTTGAAGCAGGTGCTTCAAGCTTTTCCCATGTACTAGTAACATACATGCTTGTGTTGCGATTCATATTTCTGAGGGATGGAGTGAGGGTGTCACTCAGAGATAAGTCACTTAGGAGCTCTTTGAGGAGTGGTTTAGGAGCAGATACTTATCCAGGAGATTTTTTCAGTAGAGAAAAGATGAGTTCCATGACCTACGTCAGGCATCTATGACAGTAGTGGAGTAAGAGAGTCGGTTTCTGGATTTGCTTCAGTATGTCAACTACATGTACAATGAGCAGGTTAAGATTCATAGGTTCATCAGGGGCTTGAACTTAGATTTGGGAGGTGCAATACATATTTATTGTCTGCAAACTATAGCTAAGGCCGCTGAGAAGGCCTACATTGCAGAGGAGACTAGAGGGAAGATGCATCAGGCTAGAGATAGAGTGACAATTTGTATTCAGTAGATGGAGGATAGTAGGTTGAGGGGGTTATCTCCTCCTCCTCGTGGTGGACATGGTTCTACACAGTCTTCATTTAGGCCACCATAGACAACCACCTCAGTAGCAACAATAGACTTCATCCAAATTTATACCTCCACAGAGATTTGACACTCAGAGGGGATGGAGTATGGGGCCTCCCCTAGGGGTCCCATCAGGACATAGGGAGCACCTAGAGCTCAGTCAATAGGATCTTGTTAGTGACCACAACAGTCCATAGATCAGGATCATCAAGGATCCATGACACATAGACCACTAGATTACCTGCTGGAGCTGCATCTCATTAGAGGGGACTAGGTAGTTGTTATGGATGTGGTGTTCTTGGACATCATTGGAGAGAGTGCCCTCATAAACCCTAATAACAAGGGTAAGGAACCTGATTTTAGAGCCTATAGTTGGTGACATGGGATGTAGCCATCAGATCTATGCAGTGGTCGAGAACCACTAGGCAGAGCATCAAGGCACGGTGATTGAGAACTACAGGTAGCATTGGTGGTATCCCTACCTCTATTTTGTTTGATTCTGGCTCATCTGATTCTTTTATTGCACCATTTTTAGTAGAGCGATGCAGGATTGGTGGCAATTAGGTAGGGCCTTAGTTGGGATGTTGAGATGGATTCTGGAGCCAAGATCTCAGTAGACTCCTTAGTCAAGGAGTGCGTAGTGGAATTAGGACCCTTCACCACTACATTGGATCTTCGTATCCTTCCTTTGGGTTCTTATGGAGTTATCTTGGTCATGGATTGGTTATCTACACATAGAGCTAGAGTAGATTGTTACAGTAAGGTCATATCTTTTACAGATGATTTGGGAGTTGAGTCGGTGATAGCTGGAGTTAGGAGACCCATCTCTATTCACACTATTTCCAATATGCAGCTTAAGCGGTGTGCATGCGGCGTGGGTGTCAGTTGTATGCTATTACAGTTAGTGATAGGTCAGAGGATGGGGCTAGTGGACCTTCACTTGATGATCACCCCATTTGTAGGATTTTTCAGATGTATTTCCTAATGAGTTGTCAGGGTTGCCTCCCCCACGTGAGATAGACTTTCACATTGATTTGGTTCTAGGAGTGGAGCCTATCTCACGCGCTCCATATAGGATGACCACCCTGAGCTATGTGAGCTCAAGTTGCAGCTAGAGGGCCTTCTTGATAAAGGCCTAATCCATACTAGTGTATCCCTTTGGGGTGCACCAGTGATTTTTGTGAAGAAGAAGGATGGATCCTTGTAGTTGTGTGTGGACTACAGATAGTTGAACAAAGTAATGATCAAGAATCATTACCCCCTTCCTCACATCGATGATTTATTTGATCAGATGAAGGGGGAAAAAATATTTTTCTAAGATATATCTTAAGTCTGGCTACCATCAGCTGAGGATTGTAGAGGTAGATATCCACAAGACAACTTTCCACATGAGATATGGCCAATATGAGTTCACGGTGGTACCTTTTGGTCTGATGAATGCCCCTGTAGTATTCATGAGTTTGATGAATGGGGTGTTCAAGACTTTTTTAGATCACTTTTGCTCATGTTTCTTGATGACATTCTGATATACTCATGTACACGTGAGGAGCATGAGGAGACACCTTCGATGGGTTCTGTGGTGTCTTTGTGAGCAGCAACTATACGGGAACCTGGAGAAGTGTGCCTTTTTCCAGTCATAGGTTCAGTACTTAGGTCACATCATTCCTAGGGAAGGTATTGCAGTCGATCCTTCCAAGATTAGAGCTATTATGGATTGGTCCACAGTGCCAACCAATGTGACCAAGGTGCATAGTTTCATAGGGTTGGTAGGATACTATAGAGATGATTTGTTCAGGAATTTTCTCAGATTACGCACCCCATCACTTCCCTTCATCAGAAAGGGAAGAATTTTGTTTGGTCAGATGTGAGTAGGCCTTTAGGAAACTGAAGGAATGCCTTATGATAACACCAATTCTTGCAGTGCCAGATCCTCAGAGGGATTTCTTTGTGTGTACAGATGCTTCTTTGGTAGGATTAGGAGGTGTTTTGATGCAGGAGGGCCATGTAGTCACCTTTTGAGTCTCAAAAAATCAAGGATTATGAGCTCAATTATCCGACTCATGATCTTGAGCTTACGATAGTGGTGCATGCTTTGGTGCATTGGCATCATTTCCTTCTTAGCAGGAGGTTTATTCTCAGGATAGATCATTTGAACTTATGTCACCTCTTCATATATCCCAATCTCAACACTCATCAATGGTGTTGGATGGAGTTGTTATGCGAGTACAACATGGAGATAGAGCATGTGAAGGGGAAGGAGAATGTGGTTGCTGACACTTTGAGTAGACAAAGACATTTGGTTATGGATACTTCAGTGGGTACAAACTTGTGGAGTAGGATTTTGTGAAAGCTTCCACATGACAACTTCTACCTTACAGCTAGAGTAGAGATTGAGTCTCAGAGACCCCTTGAGGAGAATTTTGATGGATTCACATTATAATTAGATGGAATTCTTAGACATAGAGGCTGGATCTATGTACCTAGGGATGGAGGTTTAAGACAGGACATCTTGGAAGAGGCTCATCATGCACCTTATTCATCCCATCGAGGGGTGAAGAAGATGCATGCCACCTTGAGGAAGTTGTACCATTGGAGAGGTCTTTGGAAGAGATGTAGCTCAGTTTTGTCACATTGTTTAGAGTGTCAGAGGGTGAAGGCCGAGCATCAGCATCCAGATGGCCTTCTCTACCCACATGATATACCAGAGTGGAAATGGGACACCATTTCTATGGATTTCATAGTAGGGCTACCTACATCAAGATACCACCACAATGCCATCATGGTCACGGTGGATAGATTGAAAAAAGTGGCTCATTTTTCTCCAGTGAAGACCACCTATACAGCTAGTGTAGTGGCGTGAGTATACGTAGATGATATTTTCAAAATGCATGAGATTGCCATGGAAGATTATTTGTGACCGTGATCCCTTATAAACCTCTCATTTTTTTACTACCATACAACATGCCCTTAGGATGAAGTATCAAATTAAGTAAAACATATCATCCAAAGACATATGGACAGAAGGAGTAGGTGAATCAGATTTTAGAAGACATGTTTCAGATGTACGTCATGGACCATCAGTCGAGGTGGGAGGAGTACTTGTATTTAGTGAATTTTTTCTACAACAACAATTTCTAGAGTGTAATTGGTATGGCTCCATTTCAGGAACTGTATGGAAGGGAGTGCAAGACACGGCTGAGTTGGGACAAGTTGAAGGACAAGGTTTCTCTTGGGCCAGATTTATTACAGGATATGGAGCATCATGTTGTTATGATTAGATAGAGTTTACAGGATGCTCAGGGAAAGACAAAAGAATAATTAGGACAGATCATAGTTTTGAGGTGGGAACGAAGGTGTTTCTTCATGTCAGGCCACATAAGATCCCTATCTGTTACGGAAAAGGATCTAAGATTTCTCCTAGGTTTGTGGGTCCCTTTGAGATCTTGGAATGTATCGGTCCTTTGTCAGATCGTCTAGAATCATCACCCATCTTGTCTCGCATTCACGATGTATTTCATGTTTCTATTTTTATGAGGTACATTCTAGATCCTTCTCATGTATTGGATTAGACCACATTACAGGTGCAAGATCAGGGGCAAGTGATGGTGGATCCCATCCATATTTTAGAGTGCAAGACCTTGGGCCTTCGAGGAAGAGAGATTGATCAGGTTCACATCTAGTGGGATCGATATGATGAGACAACAGCTATGTGGGAGGATGCCACACCCTTGAGAGCACATTTCCCACATTTTTTCCAGTGACTTCCAGGAGGAAGTTGAGTCTAAGGGGAGGGGATGTAGTGCCCATTCCTCTTTGACATTGATATTACTTTTATTTTTCTTATTTTGGATTGGAGCCATAGACATTATTATCATATTGATCTTTAGACATTGATAGATGGACATTGTTATATTTGATTAGCTTATTTGATAGACAGTATGGATGTTTTAGATTTATGACATGATGGGATTTACAGGATGGATTATATGCATGGATTGAAATATTAGTATTTGATGATATTGAGATACTACTATACTAACACATTGGATTTGATATATAGATGTTGCTAGATGATTTAGTTGGTTTTGTGATCTTATTGCTAATTGATAAATTGATAAAATAGAAATATTTAGAATTGTGAAAAATTGGTGAATTACTTAATTTTAGAGATGGTTTAGTTATGATATTGATGATGTGAATTGATATGTATATGTGTGCATTTTATTATCTTGATGTCATTAATATGGCCACGAGGCCAGAAAGGTATTGTTTTGATTTTTGCAAGCATTTGCAACACAATAAACAAAAGGGGATAGGAGACCAACAGTGAAGGAATTTGGGGTATCGGACAACAGGTCACCTTGGAAACTAGTGTAAATGTATGATGTTATTGTTGTTAGATTGTTAGGAGGTCTCCATTGGGGGTGGCCTCAAATGTGACCTTGGGTAAATTGTGGTTTTCCCTTTTTGGTATTATTTATTTGTGAGTAATTGTATTTTTGTTAGTATTATGATTCACTTTTATTATTGTTGTTAAGTACTCCATTTAAGTTAATTAAACTTGATTAATTAGTGTAATTTAGGATGTGACAAAAGGGGTAATTAATGTGAGTAGGTATTTCTTGGTTTGTGTTGGATTTGAAAGAATTTAATTACTTTTGAGTGTGGTGCACTCAACCTTGCATGTAAATTTGGATTTTGACTTTCAAGCCAATTTTGGAGGCTTGTGGGACAAGTTAAGCTTGTCCCACACCTCTTAAAGTCACCCACCCACTATGCCTATGATGTGAGGGGCTTATTTTAGGCTTTTTTGTGTGTTTTAATGGAGAAAAAGAGCAATTAATTGCACTTTTCTTACTAGAGTATTTAATTGTGTCCTTTAGGGGTGTGGGTTTGGGTTTGAGTGTGTAAGAGGGTTTTCATTCCCTCAACCACCAAATTATTGTGTTTTGGGGTTTGGGTTTGACCTTGTGATGTGGAATGGAGGAGAAATGATGTGGCATCCTACATGGAGCCACATCACCTCCCTCTCCTCTCTTTTCTATTTATTCTAATTTGTTTGAGGATTTGGGGGTTACTTGTTTTGTTTTGAGACTTTTTATTTTGAGGAGCTTGTTGTTTGTTTGGGTTTAGAGTTGGATTGAGCTATCTTGGACTTGGAAAAAGGCTTGGATATTTCTTTTGGATTGTATACTCTTTCTATGGAAAGGTAGGGTCTTCACCCCATGTTTTTCTTTTGCTATTTTGTTGTGTATATGTTGTGAATGGATGTTTGTTTCATGTTGTGATTTTGGAAAGTCGAATGGCCCTTAGGTTATGTAGGACAAAATGGAAATGGGGATATTTTGGAGGGAGGCATAAGAGTTTTTATTGGGAATTTTAGGATGGAGTTCGGGTTGGGGTGTCCCACCTTGTGATAAGTAAAATTGTGCTTATCTTGTTGTCTTATTGTGGGAGGCATAAGAGTGAGGGAGGCATAAGAGTTGTTTTTCTTGGAGGGAGGCATACGATTTTTGTGGGTTGTGATTGAGTTCATTGAGGTTTTAATAGGTGGGAACCCAAACCCTTGGGAGGCATAAGTATGATTCCCCATGTTCCTTTCTCTTTCTTGGCTTAAGTATGGAGCCTTTGTGCTTGGGAATTTTCTTGTTTTGTTGTTATCTTGGTTTTGTGTTTATTGTGTTGGATGTTTGGTTTGAATGTGATTGTGGAAGCCTTGTTAAGTTTCAAATGGTTGTCTAATACTCTATATTGCTTCATTTTTGGGGCTTGGGGGCCAATGAGGAAGAAGGCTTCTCTTCCTCATTGGATTATTGGTTGGGTGGGGAGTGTTGCCTATTCCCCTTATTTTTTGTACTTTATTTTGATGAAGATGGTGGAGTTCAAGTGAAGATTGGTTCATATTTGCATTTGAATAAAATGAAGAAAGATCCTACCTTTGTAAATTTGTGGTCATGTTGTTTCCACTTAAAGTGGAAGGCTTGTAAACTTGCATTTTAAAAGTGAAGCTCTTGGTTATTTTGTTTATAAAATTTATGATGTCAGCCCTTGTTATAAATGAAAGTGGAGAGCTTGAAATTTATTCCCTTGTATTTGTTAAAAAGAGAGACTATTATATTGTAAGAATGAACCAAGTTCTTGAGAAATATTTACATTGTCTAGATGAAGTAGAAACTTGGAAGTGGACTTGAAATGGAAATGAAGTTCTTTTAAACCTAAGTTACTTTATTATCTCTAAAGTGGGATTTGCATCATTTCAAAAATATTGATGATCTTGTTAAAATACACTTGTTTCTTAAAATGGGTTTTCATTTAGTTATTGTGCAAGAAAGGAAATAGTTACTTGTTTCTATTTAAAAGAAGGCATATGGAAGTATTGAAAAGTTAAAGAATAGAAAGAAGTAGTTGATGTTATGTAATTTCAGTATGAAACTAGAAATGTTATCAATCTAGCAACCAATGAATGGAAGACACCTTAGTTCAATCTATTACTGCTTTAAAAAACAATTTAAGTTGAAAATTGTTATAAAAATACATTGTTTGAAGGTTCTATTTTCAGAGTACAAAATTACCACCCTGTGCAGAGCAGCGGTTTCAGAACCGTCATCTAGTACAGAGCGACGGATGATGAACTGCTCCCTAGTAGGGCGGCATTGTTTGTCACTTTCGATGGAAAAATAAAATCCAACTATAAAAATAACCTAGATTTAAAATTAAATTAGATCTAAGCCGAAAACCATTAAAAGGAAACCTCCATCAACTAGAACTGAATTGAATCTAAGTGTTTAAGCTCTCCAATCTCTTTATGGCACCCACATGGGTAAAATTTGTAGATTTTATGAATTGGGGTTTTCCCCAATTGTTGATCACAAAAAAGAAAGAAAATGTTTCCATTAAATAACAAAACAAATTCATTATAGGATCTCTACATTAAACAAATGAGAAATCTACAATATTAAAATATTTACAATAAAAACCATGAATTTTTTTCCATGGTTTCTCTTCTTTCTCTCATGGCTCCTCCTCCTCCTCCTCCCAAAACCTATAAAATAAAAATGAGCAAATAAGCCAAAAGAATGAATAAGAACACTCCATAAAGATGATTTTGGTTAGTTTGAAATCCCTAAGATCCTAGGGCCCATATTAAATCTATCTAAGTGTTTTTATTAATCTCTACAAAATTTAGGTGGGAATATGTTTTAAATGAAATGCATGTATAAGTTAGGAATGGGGCCACTAAAGGGGTGTTAGAAGGTAAACATGAATTGTAACCTTAATATTAATTTGTGGCTTTTAAAATTAAAAGGGATTTGACTCTTGTATTTAATTAAATCAAATTTACTCTATGGTAATTAGACAATAATTATTTTAGGGATTAAATTTATTTGCATTTAACTTATTAGGAGGGTAAGTTTAGACTTAGCCCTAGGATAATAAATTAATAAATGACATGAGAACTAGGTTACTAAATTAAATAAAGATTGTAACAAGGGGATTTTAAGCCGGAACTAAGGAATTAAAGAATATTAATTAAATTTTAATTAAAATGAATAAAATTTTAGCTGAGAAATAAACTAAACCTTGTTGGAGGTTACACTGTTACAACAGGTTTTAACAAAAAAACGTGTATTCCGTAGATTTTTAAATCTAACTAATGGGTTGTCTTGGGTTTTGTGCGGGAAATTTGTGGGCATTACAATTACCTTATCTAATAAATAAGCATTAATATCATTTGTAATATCCTATCTATGTAGTTTCTTTCATCAATAATAATTTTTGGAGACACTCTTAATAAAGTAATCTCAAGCTTTATGGGTAAATATGCTTATGCTCCATAAGCTATTGAATAGAGGGTGCATGTATATTTATTTACATTCATGTTTACAATATTCCAGAAGGATGTAATATATCTAGTTATGTGAATCATTTCCATTTTTTTACCATATTTGATAAAACAATAATAATAATCTTATTCGACACTTTTATTTTATCGTTTCCTTGTGAATAATGAGTTGTGTATGTTTGGTCTTATATTTGTAGAAAATGTTCTTGAGATTATATGAACCATTATCGGTAATAATATAGGACATTTGACATTTCACACATTGTTAGATGTTGAATGTGTCTATATGTGACACTTGTTTAACTAACAACACAACATGGTGTTAATTCTCAAGTCTAGGATTCATAACTTAAAAATAACCTCTAGAGATACTTGGTTCTCATCTACTTCTACTCCTATAACTATCACTAATCTCTGAGATCTAACACCATATAGGAAAAGGGGGAAGTAAAATAACATAAAAGAGAAATATTGTGCACTAAGAGAGAAACAAGTATCTTTATCCTTCTTTGTGTCTGAGGATAACATAGTATAGTAGGTGAATGAAAGTAAAATCCCCACACAAAATGATAACATGATCTAGCTAAAAATGAATTGTAATCGATCAAAGATACAATGGATAATCTTAGGATAGATGTAAGCCACAACAATTAATTGTTTCACGAATATATGTAGTTGTATTAAACTACCAAATGAGGCCTATGGTGCATTACATTCACCAATATAGAGGATAAAACACATGGTAAAATTAAATGAGAACTAAAATGAATTCTAGAGACAAAAATGAATAGCTAAAATAAATCTGAAGGGAAAAATGCTAGCCCTTAGAATAGAACAAAATCTTCCCATTTTATAAGATAAGGGAGGGAAAATAATATTTGAAAGAAGATAGAGGAGGCTTGAAGGAATAATTTTGGATCATCTTTCATGGTAGAGAATCTAATATTGTAGCATGAACAATACTTATGAAAGAGATAAACAATGTTTGTATTCAATATCATTCTGAAAAATCTTGTGGACGATAAATTTTAATCATGTCACTTCACATACATGTCATTAGGTAGATCATTAGCTTTTGTAAATAATTTGGTTACTATGGAGAACTTAATGACCATCACGGGCTTACACTGTGGGGAGTATTTGTGGACATGAATGTCAGTTAGTAGTGATTAGTTGTAGTGATCTATAGAATAGGAGTGAAGGGATGAGCCTTAAAATATGGTAGCATGAGAGATATGTCACAAAATAAAGAGAAAACTTAATAGATACTCAAACAAGATGAAGAAGATGGAAGATATTTTTTTTCACAAAATGCATCTAAAAAAGCAAGTCGTCAGTCATCAAATTATTGGGATGATAAAATAAGAAGACCATGGAAATTTGATGTATTATGCACCAAGGATAAGAGAATCATAGGTGTTAACAAGGTGGTACGACTCTATGAAGTTATGTTGTGGATTAGAAGGGTTTTTAGGAAAATATTTGTTCATCCCAACTTAGAATAGTGTTATGCATCTCAGATAGAATGGAGTGGATTCATGCAAGCATCCATGCATTTATGATAGATTCATGGCATTTCACAAATTGATAATATGACATGGTTGAAAGAAAAGGAAATCATAAAAAATTAGAAGGGGAAAATGGAAGTGGGAGAAAGGAAAAAGGTTGTAAGGGTGATGAGTAATAATTTTATGGTCAGAAGAAAATGTTGGAAGATTGAGCAACCTCAAACTTAGGCAAGTGAATAAGTTGGGGAAATTCTATGTTGTGTGGGTTATGAGCAACCAACGGCTTTGAAAAAGGCTTCATGGATTAACACAATGGTTCTCGACTTACGATGAGTCATGGTGAGAGGGGTCCTTGGTGGAATTTGAAATTAATGTGTAGTAATTCATACTAGTTTCAACCCAAAAACTAAAGAAAATGCCACTAAATTTTACAAAAAAGTTACAATTTCTTAGTTTCTTGATTTTTTTTAATGAGTAGTGCTCACTCATTGGGCACTAGATTACATAGAGTTTTAGCATCTCTGCTCATACTTCGGAGGAAGTATATAACGGATTTGCAATTATGAGTAAGTGTACAACTAAACTAGTAATCACATTCATCCTAAAACACTATGAGTAAGGGGCATTCACTCCATCAAATTCACCCAAGGAACGATCCTAACCTCAACCATTTTGACTCTGTGTCAAGTATCTCCAGACCTTGCACTCAGCAAGACTTGATCACTAGTGGGATTTATCCAAGCCAATTAGTTTCTTGATCTTTTAAATGCACGATGTTAGAAAAATGGGTAAGAGGATAAGTTTGGTTAATAATTATGATGGCTTATAGGGAAAATTTCTTACTAAGTGTAGAAAAATAGTAGCCTTTAACCATGTATTAATCATGGAGTCTACATGGGAACACTTTCCTTCAAATCCTTTCTAATTCTACATCATCATAAGGGCTCTAGAACTTATATAAACAATAGAGAAACACATACATGTTCCAACTAGAAAATGTAGGGTTTGTTGAGAAAAATTATCTTGTAAAAATAACATCTACCCTATCCTACTCTAACAATTTACAAATTAAAACTACACAAATCCATAGACTTACTACAATAAATAGCTTTCTTTTCTAATTATGTGTGGCCATGTGATGGGATTTATGTTGGTCGTAGTAAATGACAAGAACACACTTAGTTTGGGGTGTTCCTTTTCCTTCAAAATTTAATCATCACACCCCTCATTCACTTGTGCTTTACTTATTAGGGTGTATCATATAACATGTAATACATTAATTGAAGTTGTTCCCCATGTTTTGTAATGAGCATGGTCGATGGTGAACTTAGATCGGGAACTGAGATAGCCTAATGTTTTAATGAACACCCATCGATCAAAGAAAAATTATTTCATCCTTTGTACATTTCATCCCCATCCTTAGCCCCATTAATAAGTCATATAGTTTTATATCCCTCATCCTCCTATGTTTGGGCTTTAAGCTCTTATATAAATTTAAGATTATAGTACTCGATGGTAGTGGCAAGTTCTAAATATGCAGTGTAATTTGGGTCACTACACTCAACGAACATGGCTTTCTCATACATTTACTTTGTCTTTTGACCTTAATTGATCATTCTTGATATAAAAATATCTAATGAAGTTTTTCTCAGTAGGCCAAAAAGTAAGTGTAGGGATGTTGTTTTATTTGAGCTCTTTGGAAAGGGACTTCTTGGGATCATCCTACTTGACTCACCTTTCTAATAATTGGGATTCAAAGGAAACTGGGAATTGTTTCCTAATGTTTACCTACTCACATAAATCCTCCCAGCTTGTGGGATTTTGAACTTGCATGAATTGTTGTGAATCATTCGTAAGGATCCTAGCACTAATGTTCTTTCATTTGATCTCTTCGGGAAAGGATTGGTTATATTTTAGGGGTCTATTAAAGAATAGTATTCCCCTATTATAAATTAAGGAGGACTAGAGAGCTCTAAGAAGCAAAATCAAGAGGTCTAGGAAGATCCATGGAAGGTTAGTTTGCATTTCATTATATGTGTTCTTGAAAGAGTGAAGACATTGGGTGATATATTTTTACTTCTAAAAGTGGGTAGAGTCAATATTCTCACTAAAATATTTACTATAAGTTCAAAAATAGGGGACTTTCATGATATTTTTAACACAAACAAAACATTGTGTCCCATTGTGCATTCCAAAAATTGTTGAGAGTTAAAATCATATATTTGTGAAAAAAATTTAACTACCAACACAACATGTGGTTACTTCTTAAATATGGTACTTGTAATTTTAAGCCAACCTCCAAAAATATTTAGTTCTTATCTACTTATACTCCTAAATATATAACTAATCTACATAATCTAACACCATATGTGAATAGGGTAGAAGGAAAATAACATAAAAGAGAAAGGTGATACACTAAGATAGAAATAGGGATCTTCTTCCTTCTATATATCATAAGGTAACATAGTATATTAGGAGAATACAAGTATAATTCCCACACACAAAATGATAGAATGCATTAGGTAATAATGATATCTAATATATTTTTGAGACAAGGGATAAGAGTAGGAAAATATAAGCCACAACACTTAATCATTGCTCAAATATATGCAACTTGTAGTGCCCACTCCTCTTCGATACCTATTTTTCTATGACCATGATTATTAGTTTTTTAGTGACATGGACATTATAATGATATTTTGGATAGCCTATTGTTAGACATTATGGAAATTTTCATCATCATTATGTTTTGGCTCTTATGATGGACTATATGGGTACATAGAGGACATGGATAGATATTACAGTACATGATGATGATTTAGTGTTGTTTTGTTATATGCTAACATCTTGGACTATTGACATTGATGATTAGTTAGATGATTGGACTAACCATATGAGTAAATTGATGTTATGATTTAATAATAATATGATGATAATAGGTGATCAGTAGTATGTTGTCGAATGCATCTAAGTAGGTTTAAGTTGTAGTAAGTATGTGAATTTCATGGTTATCATAAAATATGAATTGTGATAGGTGGTTATGCATAGGCGTAGGGTGATAATAAATGTTAATACATATGGTAGATTGGTGATGATCAGTAATTTTAAGTAATTGACTTAGAATAGAATTGCTTAACCATGATAATGATACATTTGTGTTGTATGATGATTTTATTTGATAAATGATATGTGTGTTTTGATTTCTTGGCGTATTGATATGGCCTTGAGGCCAAAGGTGGTATTTTCTTGGTTGTATACAGGAAACGAAATCACAACAAACAAATAAGGGACTAGGATACTAATTATGGAAGAATACTGGATGTTTACAACTTGGTCACCTTGGCAGCCATGTGTGTTTTTTGTGTGTATTGTTGTTTTACTTGTCGTATTTGTTATAAGGTCTCCAATGGGGGAGCAACCTCATAAGTGACCATAGGTGTGAATGTTGTATTTTCCCTTTTATTTTATTGTCTTAGTTATGTATGTGATTTTATAAAATGGTAATGTCTTCTCATTTTATTTTACTTATTTAGTGTGCTCTTGATTTAGTTAATTAACTATGTGGATTATGTTAATTTGGTGATGCGACTATGGGGGAAATTAATGTGTTAGATAGTCCTTACTTTCTTCATGATTTTAGATGGATTTTATTTGATTTTCATAATTTTTCCCATCCTCATATCTCAAATCTCGGATTTGGGCAGTGAGCCCATTTTGGGAGGCTTGTGGGACAAGTCCCATACTCCTTAAACTCTCCCACCAACCAAACCTATGATATAAGGGGTCAAATTTAGCCCCTATTATGAATTTTTGAAGGAAAAATAGGCAATTAATTCCACCCCTTTTCCTTACTCTCTTAATTTTGTCCTTGAAAGTAGGGAATGGTAGATTGTGTGTTAAGATGGTAGTGTCATATCATCACCTTACTCATTTATGGATTCTTGGATTATTTTTTTGACTTGTGAGGTGGATTGGGGAGAAATGTTGTGACATCCTACATTGAGCCACCTCACCATCCTCTCCACCATTTTCTATTTATTGAAGTTTCTTGGTTGTTTTGGGGGTTACTTGCTTGGTGATTTTTGGAGATATTGGAGAGGAGTTGTATTACATTGTGGAAAGAAGTGGAAGCTTGGTTTCTTGAAGGTTGAAGGAAATATCAATGACAAGGTAGGATCTATACTTGGTATTTTTGTTCCTTGTTGGTGCATAGAATTGAGAACTATGTGAATGAATGTGATTTTGTATGTATTTGGGTAGATTTGGCCTTAGGGGTGGTGTAGGGAGAGGGAAATGGGGCCATTATCAAGGTAAAAGTGAGTGTGTGAGGTTTTATGGAGGGAGTGTGGGAAGCGATATCCACCTATGTGGCAGTTAAAAGGAAATTTATGTCATGGTGTATATTTCAAAATGGGAAGATAAGGGATGTCATTGTGTATATTTCAAAATGGGGAGATAAGTGATTCTATATGTGTGTATAGTGCACTTGGAGGTTTTTGGGTGGATCCCTATCCCACTTGGGAGGTATAAAGATATGGCCACCATGTTTCCCTTCTACTTTGGCTTTATTTTAAGCCTATGTGTTTTTGGAAAGTTGAAATATTTTTATTTGTGTTTTGTTGATGCGTTGCAAGTTTGTGTGTTTACATGTTTTTTTTCCTTATGTGAAGTTCTCATGGTTGTAACACATCCCTTATTGCTTCATAGTTGGGGCTCGGGGCCAATGAAAAGGTTGGATTCACCTTCTCATTGGATTAAGGGTGGGAGGGGAGTGTTTCCTATGTTCCCTTCCTCGGTATTGTGTTGAAGATGGAGAAAATCTATTGGATTTGCAAGTCACTTCTTTGGGACGAAGATACATGTGTTTTGAGAGAAAAGTAGTTTTATTGGAAATTTTAACATGTTGTCTCCACTTCATGTGGAGATATTTTTATACTTGTATTTTACAGATTAAGTTTATTATAAATGAAATATTGAAAACTTGTTATGAGTTACCAATTCATGGAAGATTGAAACTTTCATTTCATTGATTTTGAATACCTCTTATCGAAGATTTGTTGTATCTAAAATGATTTGAACCCACAACTTGAAATTTTCGGGGGTTTACATTTTAAAAAAAAGGTTGGCATAAATGCTTCTCTTTGAAGTATTGTTATACTAATGGTTAAAGAAAAAATTGTTAAGCTTGCCAATTTTATTGAAATGTTGGCTCATTCCTTCTCATTCAAATTAAGGTTAAAAGGTAAGTGTTTCACTTTATCCCTTCCCTTGTTTTGTGTTGAAGATAGAAAAAGAAAAGGAGATGCAAGTTTGGTCCTTCATAGGAGGAAGTTAAATGTGTGTTTGCATTTACAAAAAACGATTTATTGTAAAGTCTAGCATGTTGTCTCCACTTTTGTTGGATGGATTTTTGTACTTGCATTTTAAATTTTGAGTTCTTGTAAGGAGTGATTCAAATCTGAAACGAACTATTAAGATATAAAATGTATATAGTTGAAAGAAGAGCATTTGGAGTTTTATCCTATTCAAACTTGCATTGTTTTAAAATCTGAAATTTAATTTAAAATTGTACATTATCTAAAAACTTATATTGTTATTCCTTGAATATAGAAATATATTGAAGTATATAAATGGTTTTTATTTTATTTTATTTTTGCAATGTTCTTGTCATGCTTCAATGATGGAATCCTATGATTTAATATGTATAATTACCATTTTGTTTTCATATCAAATTGTGAAAGTAATACAATCTTTGTATACTTCTTATTGTGATTAAATATTTCCTTTCTTTAGTATGAAAACAAACATACATATATACTTATACTTGTGTATCCCTTTTAAACTATTGGCCATAAATAATATACATGTGTGTGTCTTTATATATATATTATTTATATATGTTGTAAATACGTTTGTAAAACAATATTAACCATGGATATATACATACATACATATATATATATATATAGTGTGGTATGTATGTATGGTGGATGTACCCCAGGCATGTGTGTGGTGTGATGTACACACACACCCCATACCCTATGCTATATCATAGCCACGGTCGTAGCCACCCCCACCCTACATATATAAAACAATAAACTCCTCCCTGCGTATAGATATAGTATGGAACCCCCCTTGTTGCATATTTATATATCAGGGGTATATTTTTTTAAAACCTAAATTATAACCTTTTGATTTAACATAAAAAAATCCATAGGGTAAACAACTACCCCTCCCTAGAAAATATGGTGTATCTATTTATTAAAAAATAAAAATATTTGTGGTGGTAAGCTTAAAATATGTTTTAAGATTACAAATAAATGGGGGGGAGGGGTGCAGGCGGGGTCTTCAAATATAAGATCTTGAAAAAATAAAAAGAGGATACCCCCATAGCCCCCCATAAGCCTCCATAAAATACATCGTTCTCCTACCTGGAGGAAACTGCAACATGTGCAACATGGAGAACATACAAGGGTGAACAACCCATTAACAAAGAAAACATAATAGTTGTAAAACTGCATTTTGAAAACCTACGAATCTTGTATAAATACTTTTTTGGAATTAGTGTAATATATATTTTTATAAAAATATATGCATACATTGTACACATTGAGGATATACATACATAGGATATTAAAATCTTGTTACATATATCAATGCGACCACCATTTAGAAACATGTTTAAAATATATATACACTATGAAACATAGTGACCAGGTACATACATACATACATAGTAAGTACATACATACCAATGATAGTACATAGCATAGAGGAGCATACACCATACGATACATAGCGACATACATATATATACCAGGGTAACATAATACCATTACCAAAAGAGGTAAAATCCCACCAAAAAAATGGAGATGTAGCCACTACATACTACAACCCTTAGAGGAGAAAAAATGTTAAAAAAAAGAAACCAGTGAAATAAGCGAGAGGAGTGGTACCAAGGGAAAGAAATCTTAGCCCTCATTGACAGATCTAAACGAGGAGAGATCTCATGTAGCGGTATAAGCCTTCCATAGGAGGATCCTGCCAACTTGCAATTCAAAAATGTGCAAATAGGAGGGAAAGGGCATACAAATGTGAATACAAGACCGAACCACAAGGATGATTAGGGCTTTTAGGAAAAACCTAAAATCTAAGGGCCCATATTGATCTAATCCAAGGGTGGAGATTAGATCCTACACCTTTTAAGTTGTGGGTATTTTGATGGGAATAGATGTTTTATTATTAAAATTAATGAGGTACCCTAGGGTATTTCATACATGAAAGTAGTGGGTCTAGGTAGGTTGTGACATTTTTATCTTGTGGGTAAATAAACAAATAATGTGCATGTGGTATTAATTAATTTATATTGGGAAATTAAATTAAAAGTTGCACATGTGATAAATAAAATAATTATTTAAAGGGAACTTAATAGCATGGGTATTATGCACTTAGGGAAATAAATTTAAATTAAACTTGGTGATTTTAATAGCATTCAATAATTAAGTGGTTAAAAAATAAAAGATTAATTAAGGAAATATTTTAAATAAAATTAATGAGAGAACTTAAGAGGAGGATTTAACTCCGTAATGATTTTGGGGAATTAAATAATAGTATTTAATTATTAATTTGATTTCAACTACCTTTAAGGGTGTGTAGTATTTAATAGATGGAGAATTAAATAAATACTAATGTTAATACTTTAATAAATGCAATACATGTATGTTTAAAAAAAAAATTCCTGTAATTTTTCCTAAGTGATTGATGAAGTTTTGGTTTTGGTGGTCAATTTGTGGGCGTTACACTTTGGTATTATAGTGAGGTTCAACACTTTGGACCCTAGTCAGAACATGGGAACACAACAACGATTTTAAAACCTAAACCCAAGACACTTGAACCTTTGGGATTAAAATAATAATGGCGATAATAAAATTTATTTAGATTGTTGTACTCACCTGATGTGGGTGGCATGTTGATCCCAGTTATTAGGAAATGTTGATTCAGTTTGATATTCTTATGAACTTCCTGAGTGATAGGAATTTGGTTCCTTGTGAAGAATGTTGGTTAATGGGTTCCTAACTCTTGGTTATGGTCGTGTGATGGTGTTGACCATGTAGAGACCCTCCCTTATCTGGATTGCTCTACTTTTTTTGTGTAATTCTTGGGAATTAGTGCTAGAGGTAATGTTTAGGGGCCATTATGGAGGAAGATCTAGAGATTGATTAGTTGTTTAGAGACTCCCATTTTTTTCGGTGTTTAGGAAATTTGGGTATGGTTTATCAATAGTTGCATACTTTGGTGATGTTCGTTCACTTTGAGGACTTAATCCCCATATGGGAGAGTTGATATCATGACATGATGTCACATTAGATCATGTTTTGTATGTATATTATGAGATGTGAGCCCGATGTAGAGTACCCCTACTGGTGGCCCGCGAAGGGCTGCGAAGTGATTGTGATGTGGATATTTCATGTGTTTTATATTTGTAAACTTAAAATTTTATCAAGGACCAACGTTTTATTTTAATGATTTGTTGAGAAGCTCTGAGGCTCTTCTTATTATTATTTTGTCTTATTGTGAGATTTTTCGAGGATTAAAATACGACTACTTAGCCATTTCTTTTGATTGCCGAGTAATTTCTTGGATTTTATCTCTGTTTGGTGACTCAGAGATTTATTTTCCTCGAATGCCACTTGGCTAAATGTCGTCAAGAATGTTATGTGATTTTTTTCTTGTCTACTGATGATTTGGTTCTATTTTTTTTATATTGTGTTCTCTCGTTGTATGGGGGTACACCCTAGGTGTCATGATATTTTCTTAGGTGCTTCAGGTCATGCCTTTGGTTTGGAGTGATGGGGCTCTGTATGTCTAGGACCTTGGAGTGACCCTTTTAATGCTAAGATTTCCCTAGGTAGAGGGCTCTCTGTGTCACGCAGTATAGTTGGTAGTTTTGATGGTGATTATGTTTCTTCTTGTACCTTGGTATGAGTTTTTTTCATCATTAGGATAGATGTGATACTCACTATGAACTTATGGATTATGTCAGGGAATGATTAACTCTTGGATAATTATAGGTTTCTAGTGGATAGTGTACTATTGGGATATGATGGTCCATCGATGGGCATACTAGGAGTCCTAACTCAGTTTCTTGTGTTATTTAAGAAAAGATCTACATTTTGGACTATAAATACCCTAGATAATATGTTTTTATACTCAAGATCCTTTGAGCTTTGTGCTTAAATAAGTATGTTTGTTTTGATCTCGAGGACCCATAGATAGATATACCCTTGTCTTAATCTCTTGAATTGTTTAGCATATACCACACTATAATCCATTAGTATCGAGTTATGTTTAGGTAGATATGGATGCATTTGGGCTCCTTTTGGACTTTTTGCTTATATATTTTGGTTTTATAGGTCTTAAGTTTCTGACCTTGGTTGTGTTTATGTCATGCTCTTTCATCCAAGGCTATAACTCTTGGCCTTAGAGGCTATGTTTTGAGTAAATAATTTAACTTCCCTCTTGATATTTTGATGTCCTCTTGGTGAGGAAGTGTGGTGTCTATGGGGTAAAACCCCCCTAGTCATCTTGGTTGCTTGGTTGAGGGTATCTTGTGGAGGTATAAGTTTTTTGTTTGGAAACTCTCTCTTATCTAGTGAACCTATTTGTAGTTAAACCATAAACATTGTTTCCTCCCTCATATTGATCTAAACTCCTTGAACTCGTAAAATAAAATTTACTAACTTCATAATGTACACCTTCATCGTATCTCTTATTGATACTTGTGGAGACTCACTTGGAATGCATCGGTGATGCATGTAACTCTTGGGAAAACTCTTGTAAACTTGGTGTGTTGCATTTTTGTTAATGACCTCTTGTTTTCTATGAACTTAATAATGCAATAATTTTGGCTCTTCCTACTCATTAAAATTCAATTGGTTTTGTGATAAACCTGAGCATATTAGAACTCTAATTGGGAGGCTTGGATTTTCAAAACTTAATAAGTAAATTGGGACATTAGGAAGATGGTTCCTTACTCTAACCTTGTAGTTTAATAGAAGAAATAAAAACTATGTGAAAAATAGCAAAGAATCCTCTCATACTTCCCCTAGAAGTAAAATGAATAATTTTTCCACCCATATAGAGTGATGAGATATCATGTACCAACATTGGTGATGACCTTAATGACACAAGATATGGGATATCATAATATAAGGAATGCATTAATTAGAAAAATTATAAGAAATATGCTTAGAAAACGTAACTATAACTTGTGTTTTATAATTTGGAATATGGAACAGATAATTTTATGGGATTGAGCACAAGTAGAATGTACAAATAAAAAACCTTGATTGTATAAATTGCTATTGCATGCCCTAAAATTTATAAAGGACACAATCTGAATGGTTGAGCTAATTGAAAGGTTCCCTTGAGCTACTGTATGAGTATCTAATCTCAATTGCACCCTAAGATTTTGGGTTGTGAAATGGTTGAGTACTTCCCATACCTCCCTTTGTTATATCAAACAAAAAACATATGTATAATGTTTATAACACAAGTTACATGCTAGGTCATTTTTGGGACCTCTCACTAGTTAGTATGAAATTTTTAGAAGTATGCATAAGGATATTATCACCTTGTTAGAATGGATTAATTGTTATGTTCTTATTGGTGGGACCCTATGTCCATCTTGCCAACGGTGGAAACTATTTGAACCTTTAAATCTTTCCACTTACCATGAATAATGGAGTACCTTATTTGATAGTGATGTGTTCTTATCCATGTTTTACTCCCTTGAGCATAAATGTGTGTAATCTTCCTTGATGGATCCTTTCAGGTCGTCGTACCATTTTTTCCTCTTAGCTTGACAGGTTTATGATTTGTGATCTTTTAGGAGTGAGTCTATATCTCTAGTTTTAAGAGAGGCACCCTTCTTGTGTTTAGAATAGGTCATTGGTGACCTAGGCTTATTAACAAGCTTAGGCAACATATGTTAAGGATATGGAGGAATTTTGGAATCTTCCTTCCTTTTGGGGAAACATGATGTTGTCCCCCTTGTCCTTTGGGGAAGAGAAAGGGAAAGTTATTTTCATAAGTTTCTACAATGAATGTTTGGTGTGTTTCTCTAGTAAATTGCTAGTTGGACCTCTCTTGTTGCCTATTTTCTCCTAGCTCACTTGAGTGTTCCTATGTGTTATAATATTAAGCTTGTGTTCATTTTAAGTTTGTTTTGATATAGGGCACGTCTAAAATTAATAAATTTCCTTTTGTTATATAGAGAGAATGGTATCTCTTCTGTCAATATGATAGTATGGGAAAATATTTCTTATCATCAAAATGGAAATGTTATCTAATTGATTGGGTATTCTAAATTAGGATTAGTGGTTGTGTGTTACGATATTTGGGTACAAATTCAAGTTATGGAAACCTTATGGCCCAAGAATCATGCTTAGTGTTACCATGAAAATTTAAGTGAGTTCTTATGAATTATATAAAGTACTCTCCAATGAATAGTCCTTACATCCTTGTAAACTCTTTTATTAAAATTAGGTGTTTTCCTTGTTGTTAAGCCTCGATTTGTGTGGCCCTGAATTTGTTATCCCTATAAAAAGGTGTGGTTTCTCATGAAATCGAAGGTCATGATTAGTAGTTGTTAATTTTTTGTTAAAAGAACAGAACCTTGAAGTGTAATTCAACCTAAGTGGAAGTATTATCCTTCCTTTTTACTATGTGTTGCACCCATGTGTGGCTACGTGGACACCTTATGTACATAACTTTTCCTAATCTTCATGGACCTTAGTTGTCATTCATTGGGATCCCTTCGAAAATTTCCTGTTTAAATGTTCTGTGTTGTAACTTGGTTAACCTCGTAGAGATTATTCTGTAGGTTTGAATGCTAACAATCTTGTTTGGAGGAGGTTAGTATTTGTGCCTAATAGTCTCCCTTCTCTTTTTACAATAGTGTTGGAAAAGAATTGGGTTCCAAGGGACACACTTTTTCTTCGAAGTAAAGAAACCCCATGGAAGGCATGACTTCTATTCATATACATTGTTTCCCTATCTCTTTCCATGACTTCCAGGAGGAAGTCAAGTCTAAGGGGAGGGGGATGTAGTGCCCACTCCTCTTCAACACCTATTTTTCTATGATCATGATTATTAGTTGCTTAGTGACATGGACATTATTATGATATTTTGAATAACCTTTTGTTAGACATTATGGACATTATGATTATCATTTCGTTTTGGCTTTTATGATGGATTGTATGGGTACATAGAGGACATTGATAGATATTGTTGTACATGTGTATGATTTAGTGTTGTTTCATTACATGCTAACATCTTGGAATATGTACATTGATGTTATGATTTAATAATAATATTATGATAATAGATGATCATTAATATGTTGTCAAATGCGTCTAAGTAGATTTAAGTTATAGTAAGTATCTAAATTGCATGGTTATCGTAAAATATGAATTGTGATAGATGATTATGCATAGGTGTAGGGTGATAATAAATGTTAATGGGTTTGGTAGAATGGTGATGAATAGTAATTGCAAATAATTGACTTAAAAAATAATTTCTTAACCATAATAATGATACAGTTATGTTTTACGAAGATGTTATATAATAAATGATATATGTGTTTTTATTTCTTGACGTATTGATATGACCTTGAGGCCAAAGGTGGTATTGACTTGTATGTATACAGGAAATGAAATCACAATAAAAAAGAAGGGACTAGGAGACTAACTATGGAAGAATACCGTATGTTTACAACTTGGTCACCTTGGCAACCGTGTGTGTGTTGGTGTGTTGTGTGTTGTGTGTGTTGTTGTTTTACTTGTCATTTTTGTTAGGAGGTCTCCAATGGGGGAAAAACCTCATAAGTGATCATCGGTGTGAATGTTGTATTTTCCCTATTATTTTATAGTCTTAATTGTGTATGTGATTTTACTAAATGGTAATGTCTTCTCATTTTATTATACTTATTTAGTGTGCTCTCTATTTAGTTAATTAACTATTTGGATTATGCTAATTGGATGATGTGACTATGGGGGCGATAAATGTGTTAGATAGTCCTTACTTTATTCATGATTTTGGATGGATTTTATTTGATTTTCATATTTGTTCCCATACTCATATCTCAAATCTTGGATTTGGGCAGTGAGCCCATTTTTGGAGGCTTGTGGTACAAGTTATACTTTTCCCATACTCCTTAAACTCTCCCACCAACCCAACCTATGATATGAGGGGTCAAATTTAGCCCCATATTATGTATTTTTGAAGGAAAACTAGGCAATTAATGCCACCCCTTTTCCTTACTCTCTTAATTTTGTCCTTGAAAGTAGGTAATGGTTAATTGTGTGTGAGGATGGTAGTGTCATACCCTCACCTTACTCAGTTATGGAGTCTTCGATTATGTGTTTGACATTGTGGAGGTGGATTGAGGGAGGACTGATGTGGCATCCTACAGGGACCCACCTCACCATCCTCTCCGCCATTTTCTATTTATTGGAATTTCTTTGGTTGTTTTAGGGGTTACTTTCTCGGGAATTTGGAGGAGATTGCATAGGAAACTAGCTTAGGCTGGGATGAAGTTAAATTTTTTTTCTTAAATATTGAAGGAGATTTCAATGGAAAGGTAGGATCTTGGTACCTAGTATTTTATTTTGTGATTTTATGGTATTTTTTTGTTGAACTGTATGAATTCATGTTGTTTTGTATGGGATATGGGTAGATTTTCCCATAGTGATGGTTGTAGGGTGAGGAAAATGGGGCCATTGTTGTGGTAAAAGGGAGTGTGGGAAGGGATATCCACCTATGTGGAGTTAAAAGGAACCTATGTCATGGTGTATCTTTCAAAATGGAGAGATAAGGGATGTCATTATGTATCTTTTAAAATGGGGAGATAAGGGGTTTTGTGTGTGTATAGTTCACTTGGAGGCTTTAGGTGGATCCCTATTGCACTTGGGAGGTATAAGGAGATGGCCACCATGTTTCCTTTCTCCTTTTGTTTTACTTTGAGCCTATGTGTTTTATTATAATGATGTTTTTTTTCCTCTTAGTGTTATTGCTTGAGTGTTGCATACTTGTATGTGTAAGTGTTATTTGAAGCCATCTTATGAGATCTTCCTTGGTTTTGAACACCCCTTATTCTTCCATTGTTGGGGCTTGGGGGGAAATGAGAAGGTTGACCTTCTCATTGGTTTAAGGTTGGGAGGTAAGTGTTGCCTAGCTCCCTTCCCTTGTTTTTGTGTTGAAGATGTAGAAAAACAAAAGGAGTTGCAAGTTTGGTTTCATCGGGGGAAGTTTCATGTGTATTTGAAAAAAAAAAAATATTATTGTAAAATCCATCATGTTGTTTCCGCTTTTGTGTGGAGGTATTTTTGTACTTGCATTTTAAATTTTGAGTTCTTGTAAGGAGTAATTAAAATCTGAAATGAACTATTAGGATATAAAATGTATATGGTTGAAATAAGAGCATTTGGAAGTTGTATCCTACTCAAAGTTTTAGCCTCATACAAAACAATAAACTCCTCCCTATGCACGGCTAGTATGGCACCCCCGCCCCCTGTATGTATGTATGTATGTATGTATGTATGTATGTATGTATGTATGTATGTATGTGTATGTGTGTATGTGTGTATGTGTGTATATGTATATGTATATGTATATATGTATGTATGTGTGTATGTGTGTATGTGTGTATATGTATATATATATATGTATGTTTATGTATATATATACATATACATATATATATATATATATATATATATATATATATATACATATACATATACATACACACACACACATATACTATATCTCTACTCTATATGATATGCTACATATATACGTGTATACCTATGAAGATCCTATACAATCAAATATATACATAAACATACACACACACACATATGATGCTCATAGGGTATGAAAGTGAAGGCTCTCCATGTGTATATATACATAAACACACACACACACACACACACACACACACACAGATATATATATATATATACATATACATACATGTGTGAATATACAGTGTGAAGATAAAATCTCAGATAACAACGAAGAATACTCTTCAAATCACATAAAAATACTATAGTTTATGCTACAATTAAGGATAAGTATGCTTAGAAAATGGCTTTGGGTAGTAGGTTTATTTATAGTATTTTCATTTCTAGGAACTGGAATGACCCTGGGGTGCATGTGGGATAAAAAGGCCCAAAAGGTGAAATCCAAGATGGAAATGGACATTCTTCCTCAACTGGAATGCATCTTTTACAAAAAAAGTAAGACCTCCATATCCCTTGGATAAGCCTCCAAAGCCTCCATCTAACTCATACTTGCAAAATTCGGCTTAATGCAATAGGGATAGGCACATTAGGTGGACAGAAGGCTATAGGGGTATTCATAAGGATGATTTAGGGCTTTTAGAGAGAATTAGGTAGGTTATTTAAGGGCTAGCATAGTGTAGTCTAATCCAACGAGGATGGAAAATAGTTAATACAAGTTTAGTAATAAAGTTGCTTTGCTCAAATTCATTGGTGTATACATGTTTCCCCCTCTTAAGTGAGTGGCATTTAAGCTAATGGGCCACTTCTAAGAAAGTAGAAAAAACACACACAACTACAATGGGTTTGAAGGTTAGGTTGTGACAGATTTTATAAGTAGAGTAAATAAGATGCCCCCTCGAGTGTTTATGGGTGGTTTGATGGAATTTAGGTCAATCGAAGATTTAAAGGATAAAAATTAATCATGTCTTCGAAAGATAAATAAGTGAAGGTAAGTAGAATGGGGACATCTTCAGATACCTTCAAGGAAAGGAAATCTATAGAATTGACGCCCTTATGAAGAATATTGAGCTATTAGTAGATCCAATAGGTAGGACTTAAGTGGATGTTAAGGATACAACGTTAATAATATTCCTCCATCGGTCCTTATTAATAAATATAACTGTGCAACTCCTAGGAGGAGGATTTAAGTCCGTAAAAATATATGAATTAAGCCATAATACAGGATCCAATTATTATTTTTTTTCTAACTTCCAAAATCGGCGAGCAGGGTATAGCAGTATTTTATGCAATTCGAGAAATCCTCAAAGAAATGACCTAGTGATTGCCAACAACTACAATACACAGAATATCACTCAAACGAACAATTGAGCTCAAGATAGTTGATAAGTTTTGGCATGGTTTTTGTGCGTCGAAGATTTTGGACCATACCAAGCTGCATATTAGACCCAAATGTTCAGTAATAATGACTCGACTGTTCAGTCAAAGATAACCCAAGAAAGTTTGACGTCTTGAGGGGAATCAAGGAACACCCCAGAGCCCTCAACATAAAGTCCTTGTGCTACTCTGGATTACTGGGTCGATCAACTGCTTGTTTGTCTTGGAGAACTATCGACATAAATCAAGGAGGACTAGCTTTGTTGCAATGAGGGTAGAATGGAGCAAGATTGTCCAGTGAGAATGTCTCCGGGCTTAACTCACTCACTTCTTTTGCCTTAAGAAAGGAAAGATATGAGATGAATTTGGATGCTTCAAGGAGACAAATTTCACAAGCTGCGTAGGACTAGAGGTCACTTTACCAAAATTTTGAAAATCCATCAATAACCTGCTGGCAATTTGTCGTGATTTTTTATTGATTTACCTGATAGACGCAGAATTAACAAATATTCCATGACTCCCAGACAAAGCTCACAGTTTGAGCGGGAGACTTGCGAAGCTATCAGTGATCGACATATGTTACCCTTCCCAGGAAAGTCAGACTTCAACCCATGACTCACCAAGGTTCATGGAATACGGGTGCCCAGGGAGAAACAGTCTCGTCACCTGAGCAGCAGCAAAATGGGTAAGGATACCTCCTTTAATAAAAACGGGATCGATCACAATAGGTAATAGATGAAGTCTTCCCAACCTGATCTCCTTGTAAATATCTAAAGTCATGTTGACATAAATGATGGACATCATCAACATGTTGTAAAATGGTATGATGTCATCCACAACGGGGTCAAAATGATCCTATACAACCATCACGGGGGGGGAGATCATTTTGTAAGAGTACATTTATTACCACATCTTTAAGTGATTGGTTCGTTTTTGCCTTCTCTTCTTAATCTGCTTCTATAAATACTTGATGAGGGTTCTTGTTATCCATTCAAGTGTGGATACGTTTTCACTATCCAGAAATTGTATGGGAGTAGGAACGATGGAATATTTCGAAGATTTCCCTATGCTTCTATAAAAATTTTGAACCCTATTAATTAATTATATTCATAGAACTTGAAGTATAAATGAAACACATGTATGCGCACAATTTTTTAAATCAGACCTTTCTTAGGTTAGCTCACGGAATGTGTGCATCGTTAATGTTGAATCTTCTTCACTAATAATGTTGTCATAAATCCATCAGTACATGCTAACGCATAACTCTCATCATGCAAAGAAGGAAATGCACGTACACGAATAAAGGGAGATGCAAATGCTAGGGAAAACACATTTTCCGCGATTAAAAATATGCAATGAAGTTGTTGGAATAATTTCTTTTCATCCCTTCAAGATCGTTTGCCAATGTCCCGACTCCGTTTCTTTCAAATTTTTGAATAGATTCTTGGAAATGGATCCTCTTTATGGCCTGCATGTATCCCTTGGACACCTTCACATTCATGTTCTGTTGTGTGACTTGCACAATGATTTCCTTACTGGTAGGATAACAATAGTTCTGAGAAAGTTTTTTTAACTGATTTCACTTAGATGCTATGCCCTAGGCAAACTGTAGAATCTGTCACATAGCATCTGCTGTCACTTAACAATAATGTCAGGAGTAATTAGAAGTTAACTGTATAGGCCTGAATCTTAGGAATTTTAATTGTCCAAGTTTTTTAGGCATCTTAATAGTAGATAGTGAAATTTTACATACAAGAGACCTCTTGGTTATTGTTCCCTATGTTTGTCCCATTGTTGGTAAGGATGAGGGTTAAGCTTCTCGACAAGACACAGATTCCTACATCAACATGTTTCCTAAAGAGGTCATAGTAGATTAACCTTAAGAGTAGCACTCTGTGGAGCACTATCATGCATATCTGTTTTATTTTGAAAATGTAGGTGTGCCTCAAAAATCACGGGATTAGTCAAGAGAGATCTCATAAAGACTACCTGATCTGCCTGGTTTCCGTTCCTCCTATTGTATGAACTTAACGGCAATCATGACACAATGAGCTATCATGTTCTAACCTAAAAAAACCCTATGGAAACCACAATACTAATTTGTACATCGTATTTCACGAGGTAATTCTTATTCAGATTTATACTAGTGACATCAATAAGTTCATGATTATTGATGTTGTCCCTATATCAATTCTTAATTGGAGGCCGTCTGGCCTTGGATCATGATCCTTCTAAGGTACAGAAATTGGTTCAACTCTTAATATGATTTGGCTCATGGATACACCATATGTAACATCAATCATAGGAATTCCAAAGTGTTTGTAGTCTCAGGTGGAATTGAGGATGGCGATCCCTTAAAGTTCCACTCCTGTTTATGATAAGGATGAAGTATTTTCATGCTTGGAAGTGTGTCAAGACTATACATATGAACTATTGATTCACTCTTCATGTATTATTGTTGGGGTTACTTATGCTAACGACATTTGGATACTAGGAGATTGCATTTGGTCACATACAACTAGTCATAAGACTGTGGCTTCACGGTTCTTTATTGAGGAACATGGGCCCTGATATATATGTTTTTGCTCTTCTCTATATGGGCGAGATTTGAATGTACCTTGTAAGGGAGTGATAGTTTCCCATCGTTGGACCGGTCTTTGGTCCTAAATGGTTATCAATCATTGTCACAGGATCGATGCCGAGAGCACCCTCTGCTATCACTCATAGCTGAGTTGCCTATTTATGAGATTTTGCAACATATGGATAGTATGGAGTTGCACATGTCCAACATTAAATGTGTGTGAATGAGGGAGTGGACATGAAGTCAGTATATGCGAATCGTAGAGCATTGCTCCAACAGATTGGAACACTAGCTGAGGAGCTAGAGGACTTTTCGCCAGTACTATAGATAATATGATGCAGTGAGATTCATTTGCTCTGGTGGGCATTACAGAATGTGAATTTAGTGCTCTACCATTCTTGTTAAACACCGTCTCTATTGTGTTATATTATTTAATATTATAAACTCTAAATTCAAGTTTCTTAAATGCTCGCATCCAATTTTGGCTTTCTAAGTTGTGATTCTATAGTACTGGGGAAGAACCAGATCAAGGATCCTTGGGGATCCCTATCCTTAGCTGACAATGCATCATGGTAACTAGCTAGTTTTACTCTTTGATGTGAAGTATTCCAATCAAGCCCCATCCTCCCAGGGGTTAGGCCACTTTAGGAAATCTGAGATAAAGGTCATGCGGAATACTCCCTTAGAAATCCCATATGGTAGATAAGTCAACATGGCAAGCCTTACAGATCTCATAATAGTGCACTGCATATAGACTCAACCATGAGAGACAATATTTAACCTGGTTTCCATCAGAATCATGGGCTTTATGGTTGACTTGTCTAGGATCATGAGGCTCACCCGGAAGAAACCCTTACAAGATCGACTTCTGCAAGGGGATTGATGACCCAAGGCCCCTTCTTGAGTATGATCAACAAATGGGTATTGAACATTTACCCTTATCGTTAATTTGGAAACATCTGAATACTATGGGGGGAACTTGGTCATATACATTCGGTTATATGCCTACAAAACTAGGGAACTCTACCATTGACAAGATATTTAAGAATCTGACAAAATTTCTTTGTATCAAGATGTGAAGAATGGTACTGTATGAAGCATGAGTGGGCATAAACCTATTTGCAGCTGACAGGGGTAAATAGGTTCTAGGGCAAGAAAACTCCTATGTAGAACCGGATGAAAAATGGACCCAGGGAATTTCCCATTACGGTTTTTCCTCTTTACCCATGTTAAGTTACCTTGACCCCTAAAATTGTAGAAGAAGAAGGTTTTGGGTAGCTTTGGTTCTGTCGACACTAAAATTTTCCTCCGTAATTTCTATTTCATTAATGTATGTATTAGGAATAGGATGTTGTTAAGTATAATTAGTAGTAGCGTCTGATAGAAGATAACGACGCTGCCAGTAGTGACGGTGCCGCCAATAATGTATAGTATGGTAATAGTCAAAAGTACAATAGGAATGTTGTGGTAAAAAGTAAATAGTTGTCGTAAGTGGTCCAGTAATGTTAAAATGTCAAAGTTGGGGTAAGTAGAGAAGTAGGGTCTACATGATTAGGAATTAGAAATATTATATTGGTAATAAGGACAAGGAGTGAGGTCATAAATATTTTGTATATTTTATTTGTAAAAAGTCTAAAAATGTGGAACCCATGTGAAATGATAAGGTTTATCTTATCTTAAAAGATAAGCTTACATGTACAGATAAGAGTTAAGGTATGGAATATGATTCGTCAGAGTGGATTTCTTATCCTATCTTAGAGATAAGATGGATAAGCCTAGAAGTTCTATAAATAAAGAGGCCACCCCCCTCATTTAGCATAGAAGGAAGTAGTGAGAAATATTGTATGAGTAAGTGTGTAAAGGAAGCCATCAGTTTAAAGGTGTGTTGAAGAAGCCATTAAGAGGTGTAATTGTGAAGTTTCTCCCATAGTATTGGTGGAATGCAAGTGAAGTCAATAACACTTGAAGTACCTCATGGGTGAGATTGTAACAATTTCATGCTAATATTATAATTTACTCTGATATTTCAGATTTATCATCATTCCTTTTTATCATAGTCTATGGTATTCTTGTGTTATGTTTGTTTTTGTGTTTCCAGATTACATCCACCAAACTAAAGGCTGTGCATTAGTAAATAATCATAGCACGAGGAGTTCCCGGTGAAGAATTATCATAGTGCCGGATTGGTGATGACATTTTGGTTCCGTTGCCGGGACCATTCCTCGTTGGTGGATTTTCTGGAGAGATATTCCCACTTAGTCAAAAATCAATTGGAGGGTAACCTTATTTTTACTGTGCATAGTAGTTACCATGGTAAAGTCATTTTTACCGTGAATAGTAGTTACCATGGTAAAGTCATTTTTGCTGTGAATAGTATTTATCACAGTAAAGTCACTTTTTACCGTGAATAGTATTTACCGCAGTAACTTCACTTTTTACTGTGAATAGTGTTTACCACAGTAAAGTCAGTTTTTACCGCAGTAAGTCAAGTTTTACCATAGTTACCGTGGTCATTTCTATTTTACTGTAGAAAGGTGTAAAGTCACTTTCTATTACAGTGATTCCAATTATTTGTGCACATAAGTCTTGTTGATTGTACTTGTGGGTTGGTATTTTACGGTGGTTACTTTTGAAAATGGGGAAGATTCCTGTTTTTTCAGCCCAATCTAATGAAGATGCTTCCTCTTTCATTCAAGAGTTTAAACGATCTTGTATTTGTAATGGCCTTATAAGAAGGGAACAATGGACTGAATTTTTTCCTACCTTTTTGGATGGTTCAGCACTTAGGTGGTTTGAAACACTAGGTGAAAATGTGAAAAATTCATGGGATTTATTAACTGAAAGTTTTCTTGAAGAATTTGGTGAACAACAGAAATATGCAGATCTCATGATCGAGATCACAAAGCTATCCCAAGGAGAGAAGGAGAAGATAAGGGATTATCATGCTCGTGTTCTAGAGCTAAGGAGGAAGCTCGATGCCCAGATCCGGAAGGAAGGATTAGCGGATGGGTTGATGAATGGCGTGGATAATCTCCTATGTAAGCACTTCATTCTTGGGATGAAGCCAGAGATCAGACAACGAGTGAAGTATGACCGCCCAGCTACCATTGAACAAGCAAAGGAGATTGCAAGAAGGCAAGAAGAAAGCATGGAAGAGGAGCCCAAAGAAATTGTTGCTAAAGTAGAGCCTACACCAGCACCTTTGGTCCAGAATCCACAACCACTCCCGGTGAGCACAAATATTTCTCCTAGTACATCTACTGAGTATGAAGATCTGCTCAAAAAGATGGGTCAGTTAACTATTAATCTTCTTCAAGGAAAAGAATTTAGTTCTCAGGGAGGAGATAGAGGTCCAAAAAGAAATATTTCTGAAGTTGTATGTTATGGTTGTTATAAAAAGGGTCATTATAAGTATAATTGTCCAGATAGAGCTTCTACATCTGGTAAAGGAGATAATGATAAAGGAAAAGCACCTGTGAATTCTTTTGATGTAGTAGATAAGAGCAGAAATAATGAAGTAGATGTGTTTGTAACAAAAAGAAAGAAAGAAAAAGATAATCAAGATGGAAATGATCCTAAGAAGATGAAAGGAGAAACTAGTAAGAAACATAGGAGAAGAAAGTTGGGTGTGCAGGATTTTCTGATTTCACAGGGGCAAGGACCATACTCCATCTTGGAAGATCTGTCCAAAAGGCCTGCAAATATTACATATGGTCAACTCTTGGCTATGTCTTCTGAGAAGAGGCGGGAGTTGCGAAGTGGACTCAATGCTCGACGAAGGAAGGAGGTTGAGGTCCCTGTTTTGGAGGCAGAGGTGGATCCCTATGCTCCACAAGCTGAGGTATTATGTAATGGTATTTCAATTCATGATGTCTTAGTTGATGGAGGTGCTGCAGTTAATGTAATGACCGAGTCTGTAATGAATATGTTGGGTTTAAAAATTGATCGCCCTTCAACACTTATGTTAAGGTCATTAAATAAAGGAAAAACTAAACCAGAAGGTGTAGTTTCAAATGTGGCAATATCTGTTATGGGTGTTGTATGTGTGGTAGACTTTCAGGTGATGAAAAATGGTACTGTTGCGTACCCAATGCTGCTGGGAAGACCATGGCTAAGGAGAGTTCATGCAAGAAACTACTGGAATGAAGGTTTCATGACACTTGGACGTGGTAGAGAGAGGGTGAAGATAAACGTGATCCCTCGACATCATAAGGCAGAACCTGTGGATTCAAGTGATGAAACTGATGATTGGACATCCTCTGATTACTCTAGTACCAGTGAAGTGGACACTGAAGATGAAGAAAGTGAGGTTGATGTTTCAGTCATGGATATCCTTCCAGTCACACCAACTCATGACCCCATAAAATTATCTGAAGAAGAAGTTGATGATCGTCTCCAACAAATAAAGATTGGTGATGCTGTGATGGAGAGTGAGAAGGAATCCTACCTCCAGCTCTTTCGAAGGTACATACACATATTCACTTTTGATTACAAGGAACTCCGTCAAGTAAGTTGGGTAGAACATTCTATTGAGCTGGTAGATGGTGCTAAGCCCATAAAGCAAATGCCATATAGAATGAATCCTAATTTTTCCAAGACTGTAAAAGAAGAAATAGATAAGTTGCTTGATGCAGGATTCATATTTGCTGTGGAGAATTCAGAATGGGTTTCTCCCATTGTGATCTCAATAAAAAAGAATGGGAAGCTACGCATTTGTGTTGATTACAGGAAGCTCAATAAGGCAACAAAGAAGGATCATTACCCTCTTCCATTTTCAGATCAGATCTTGGACGAAGTAGCTGGCCAGGAGTGCTATAGTTTTGCTGATGGATATAGCGGCTACAACCAAGTTCGTATAGCAGAGAAAGATCAGCTGAAGACCACGTTCACCACTCCTTGGGGAACGTTTGCTTATAGAGTTATGCCTTTTGGGTTGTGTAATGCTCCAGCAACATTCCAGCGTTTGATGAATAGGGTGTTCGAACCCTACATTGGGACCTTCATCAGAGTATTTCTGGATGATTTTTGCATCTATGGGAGCAAGTTGGACCACCTGCACCAAATGGAGACAACATTTCAAAGGTTAGATGAAGCACAAGCCTCACTAAACCCTACAAAGTGTGTCTTTGGATGTTCTAAAGGTGTTTTGTTAGGGCATGTTGTATCCAAAGATGGTATTGGTACTGATCCTGATAAAGTTTCAAAAATCAAAGAGTTACCATTTCCTATGAATAGAAGTAAGTTGAGATCATTTTTAGGCCATGTGGGGTACTATAGAAGGTTCATCAAGAATTTCTCAAAGATTGCACAGCCACTAACCCAGTTCTTGAAGAAGGATGTTACTTATGAACCAGGAAATAAGGCGCATGAAGCTTTTGGACAACTGAAGGAAGCCCTGGTGTCTTCACCTGTTTTAAAGAATCCAGATTGGAGCAAGCCATTCATTGTGTACACTGATGCCTCAGATGCAGCACTAGGAAGTACTTTGAGCCAAAAGGATGAAAATGGGAATGAACATCCAATTTACTTTGGGAGCAGACAAATGAGCAGTGCTGAGGTAAATTATACTGTAACTGAAAAAGAGGCTCTGGCTATCATTTTTGCTGTAAAGAAGTTTAGGAATTACTTGCTAGGGCAAAAATTTCTAGTTGTAACAGATCATCAGGCTCTAAAATATATTGTAAATAAGCCTAACCCATCAGGGAGGATAGCAAGATGGATAATTTTGCTACAAGAATTTGAATTTGATATTATAGATAGGCCAGGAAAGAAGCATGTCAATGCAGATGCACTCTCTCGAGCCTATGATGGTTTAGGATCATCTTGTGATGATGATGATTTCCCCGATGCAGCATTGTTATCCCTTGACACAATCCCTAGTGAATACATAGATATTTGGAATTATCTGAATGAATTCAAGTTTCCTGATGGTGCCAATGCAAAGACTAAGAGAAAGATTACTCAAGCCAGTCGTCCATATTCTATTCTGCATGGAGTATTATTTCGAATAGGACCTGATGGACAGTACAAGAGGGCAGTTGGACGTGATCAAGGGAAGGAACTGCTAGAAGAATTCCACAATGGTACATGTGGAGGGCACTTCTCTAGACAACTTACAGCAAGAAGGATCTTGGATGCAGGTTATCACTGGCCCACTCTTTTTAAAGATTGTTATAATTATTGTAAGACATGTGATATTTGTCAAACACATGGTAACCGTAAGACTTCATCAGCTCCATTATGCCCTATTCTTCCACTTGGTCCCTTTGAAAAGTGGGGAATAGACATTGTAGGTCCACTTCCAACTACCTCACGCCAAAATAAGTATATTGTAGTTGCCACAGATTATTTAACCAAGTGGGTTGAAGCTAGGCCATTGAAAACAACTTCCATGGATGAAGTGGCAAGGTTCATATATGAACGCATTGTCACCAGATTTGGTTGTCCATTAGAAATTGTAACAGATCAAGGAAGCCACTTCATTAATGAGGTGGTAGAAGCCCTAGTCAATAAGTTTTCTATTAAGCATAGGAAGGCAACAACATACAAGCCAAGCACAAATGGACAGGTGGAACGAACAAATTTTGTGTTGTGTCAAATTCTAGCAAAAGATGCAGCCTTGCAGGTACATAAATGGGATAAAAGGATTCATGCAGCATTGTGGGCATATAGGGCAACATCAAAGTCAGCAACAGGATACTCCCCATTTCAGTTGGCTTATGGCATTGATCCAGTTCTTCCTATTGAGTTTGATATTCCCACGGTCAGAGTAATGAAAAATGAAAGAATGGATGAAAGTGATTCAGTAAAAGAAAGGTTGGTACATCTTCATTTGCTAGAGGAAATGAGGGAAATAGCTAAGGATACAAGCTATAAGAAGAAAATGAAGCAGAAGGAATACTTTGATCAAAAGATCCGGTGGTCTCCATTTCATGTGAATGACTTGGTTCTAGTATATGATTCCAGATACAAAAAAAGAAGACAGAGAAAATTTATTCCAAAATGGATGGGGCCCTACAAAATAGCAGCTGTGCATGAAAATGGTACGTACCGACTGGAGGAATTGGATGGCACTCCCATTACGAAATGGGTCAACCACGACAAGTTGAAGATTTTCCAAGCACCAGAAGAGTCTACTCCGAGGACGGAGTAGAAGCTAGGAAGGGGGAAGATGTCGACACTAAAATTTTCCTCCGTAATTTCTATTTCATTAATGTATGTATTAGGAATAGGATGTTGTTAAGTATAATTAGTAGTAGCGTCCGATAGAAGATAACGGCGCTGCCAGTACGACGCCGCCAATAATGTATAGTACGGAAATAGTCAAAAGTACAATAGGAATGTTGTGGTAAAAAGTAAATAGTTGTCGTAAGTGGTCCAGTAATGTTAAAATGTCAAAGTTGGGGTAAGTAGAGAAGTAGGGTCTACATGATTAGGAATTAGAAATATTATATTGGTAATAAGGACAAGGAGTGAGGTCATAAATATTTTGTATATTTTATTTGTAAAAAGTCTAAAAATGTGGAACCCATGTGAAATGATAAGGTTTATCTTATCTTAAAAGATAAGCTTACATGTACAGATAAGAGTTAAGGTATGGAATATGATTCGTCAGAGTGGATTTCTTATCCTATCTTAGAGATAAGATGGATAAGCCTAGAAGTCTATAAATAAAGAGGCCACCCCCCTCATTTAGCATAGAAGGAAGTAGTGAGAAATATTGTATGAGTAAGCCATCAGTTTAAAGGTGTGTTGAAGAAGCCATTAAGAGGTGTAATTGTGAAGTTTCTCCCATAGTATTGGTGGAATGCAAGTGAAGTCAATAACACTTGAAGTACCTCATGGGTGAGATTGTAACAATTTCATGCTAATATTATAATTTACTCTGATATTTCAGATTTATCATCATTCCTTTTTATCATAGTCTATGGTATTCTTGTGTTATGTTTGTTTTTGTGTTTCCAAATTACATCCACCAAACTAAAGGTTGTGCATTAGTAAATAATCATAGCACGAGGAGTTCCCAGTGAAGAATTATCATAGTGCCGGATTGGTGATGACAGTATCCCTGTTTATGTGGTTACATCCAGCTCCTCCATGGATCTCAATAATTATTAATACTCATGTATTTTTGTGGTATGAAGTTGCCTTGGTAAAAGAATAATATTAATGTGCAGTAATTTGTAACCCAAAAACAAAAGAAACTACCACCAAATTTTACAAAAAGGAAAAAATAATTTGTTCTTGATTCTTTAAGGGCATAAGGTTTTTTAAATGTGTAGGAGGGTCATTTTTTTACATTTTTGGTGTCTCATGTGAGTACTTTCCTACTAGGTGTTAAAAAAATAGTAGTATTTAAGCATCCATTGGGCATGGATTCTACATGAGAAAACTTTCTTTCACCTCCTTTCTCAATATACATCATCGTGGCTCCAAACCTTATATACAAAATAGAGAAATACATACATATTAGAGGTAAAAAATGTAGCGTGTGTAGAGAAATTATTCTATAGAAATTAAATTTATCCTAGCCTAATCTAACAATGTATAGAGAAAAAAAATACAAATTCACAAACCAACTAGGAGAAATAACTTCTTATGTGGGTGCTAATTCTTTGGCCCACTTAGTGACATCCAAAGGGAATTCACAAAGAAAGGAAAGAACCACTTGAGTTATGTCCATAAGTGTTATGGTTCTAACCTTAGTAAGATGATGTGGTCCTACATGGTAGCTGCAATTATAGTCATGAGTGTTACACCCATAAGGGTTATAGTCATAACCAAGATGACATTTATAAAGCCAAAAAATTTCCCAATTTGGTATTACAGACGAACCTTAGTGAGTATTGGCATTAGTGAATTTGGGTGAGTGTTGGGAGCGACAATTTTTGCTAGTAGCAAGTGTTGATAGAAGCGAGTGTTAGTAGGTAAAGATTAGAAATTACATTTTTTAATTTAAAATTGAAATTTTTTACAATGAACGGGTCGTCAGAAACGAGCGTTGGCATGTAAATATAAGAAATTACATTTTTTTATATTGAAGTCAAATTACTTTGTGAATTTGAAGGGTTATTTTGAAATTTGATTTTGATTTTAAAGCTATGATTTGATAAAAAAAATTCATGTACAATATATTTTAGTTCATATCCAATATATGTTTTGTGTAAGAAAATAAAATAATGAATGAACAAAAACAATATATTTCTCTTTCAGTATGTAAGAACTAGACAATGTTTTGAGGTGTTATAAAAACCAACTTAATAACCAAGGGTTATCAAAACATATTAATTGATGGGAAAAGATAAATCAGTCCATAGTGGTAATAATTAACAATTAAGTATCATGAATAATAGCCTAAAAAAATAATTTAAACACATCATTTTATTTTCTTAGAGCTGATGACATATTTAGATCTGATGAAAATGAAAAAAAACCAATATATATTTCTCTTTAATTGTGTAAGAATTGAACATGATCTTTGAAAATGTGTTTGACAGGCATAGGTGACTATTAACTTTAAAACTTAAGATGGATCCTCCTACTTAACACTTCCTAAAATATACATTCAGTGTATGTTTTTTGTATTCAAGAAAGAGATGTCTTTGATTAGGTTTTTGTCAAATATTAGCAATTTTAGATCTTATTTGTTCATGTCCAATATGTAAGAAAAGAATATAATAGAAGAAGAAAAATAAAAAATATTTTTCTTAAATTGTGTAAGAAATGAACTAGATCATTGAATATTTATTTGTCATATAGGTCACTGTTAAATTTAAAGCTTAAGTTGTAGCCTCCTACTTAACTTTTATTGCAGAAATTACATTGAATATATATTTGTAGTTTTAAGCAAATGACATATTTGATGACACTTTTATTAGATATTAACAATTTCTAGTTTTTATTTTTTCATGTCCAATACGTAAGAAAAGAATAGAATAGAAGAATAAAAACAACATATTTCTCTTGAAATATGTAAAAAATGAATATGATCATTGAAAAATTGTTTGACAGGTATAGGTGAATGTCAAATTTAAAGCTTGACATGGAGCCTCTACTAACCCTTTCCTGAAAAAAAATACATTTACTACATTGAATGTATATTTGTGTGCAACAAACAAATAAATCAGATATGCAAAAATTATTGCATAAATAAAATATATTTGTATGAAATTATTTTAACAAATAATTACTCAATTAAAATATATTATCATATGAAGGGTGAAATGGGATTTTTAGATTTGGCTTTGAAAATTGTTGTTTTTTAAATATTGAGTATACTTCTATGAGCTGAGACACTCCTTATTTTTTACAAATTTTACTTTGCCATCATGTCCGAGTTGAGACACTCCTTATCTACTCTGGAGAAAACTCCATTTGATGAACCTTTATAGATACATGTGGTGAATATTCAGCAGTGCATCAAAATTACAAATGTTTACAATTCTAGAGGCACTCAAATCAAATCTCACTTACATTGGCTCAAAATGGGTGATCAAGATTTTAAGGAATTATTTCATTCCTTAAAATACAAATATGCAAACCAAAAAATCAAATCTATCTAGGAAGGATATTGACGTCTTTATGAATTTTCAGAGATTGTGTAAACTTTTGTGTGCCATTATTAGCAAGTTTCAAATCTTGAGATGTTTCTCCAAAGTGACTAGTGGCTTCTAATCAATACTTGGTTGTGGTTCCTTTTAATCTCTCTCAATCAATAAGGATTTATTGTGATAGAATGCTAGCTACAAAGGATCTTTTGAGGTAGTTTCTTAAATGGAAAATGACAAGGCCTTGGCCAACGATGGTTTCTTATGTGAATTTTTTAAAACACTTTGGGATGTGGTAGGCCATGACCTTTTACAGGTCTATCTAGAGAGATTTCATTCCAATTGATCCGTTCATTTTATCAACCAAAGGCATATCAAATTCATTCTCAAGATTGGGATCCAAAGATCATTACCAATTAACAGCTAATTACTTTGCTCAATATTTTTTATAAGATCATTTCCAAAGCTCTCACCTTATGTATTCACAACCTGGTTACCTGCAATTTTTAGTCCATAACAAACAGGGTTTATCTGGAGTAGATAAATTTTGGATAATATTATACAGCCTGGAAAGGTATGGAATAGACTTAATGGTCATAAAAAATATATATTTTTATTAAAATTTGTTTTGAGAAAACTTACAATAGTATTAAATGGAACTTCATTCTGGTCATGCTCAAAAAACTTGGATTTTTGTCTATCTTTATCATTAATGTGGCCATACATGTTTTTGATGCATCATCCTATTTCTACCTCAATGGCATTCATGTTTAGCCATTTTGGATCTTTTATTCTATTCGCCAAAGTTTCCCTCTCGCTCCCTTCTTTATATGTGTATGATCCCTTTGGGATCTTTCATTCTATTCACAATAGTTTCCCTCTCACTCCTTATTTATATGTGTTAGATGCAAAGGTATTTTCATACCTACTCACCAATGCCAATCAACATGTCTTGTTGAAAGTAATTTTACTTCCCAGTTTACCTCATACTCATCTCGTTAATGGTCATTTTACGAAAGACTCATTTCTCACCTTAATTAAAGATGAGGTGAATGTTCAACAATACTTTCTCCTTCCTAGATGTCTATTGCCTCGCCTCCAGTTTGATCATTTAATGGAAAAAGACTCAATTTTAAAGGTAGATTATTCTACATCCTCCCCCATGGCTATATCTTCTTCAATGGAAGTGTATTCAACATGGTGAGATCTTTAAAAAAATGGTGATCTCCCTTTTGAATTCCGCGCAACTCCCTGTCGGATCTAGTAATTTTTTGTGGATTGGGTTAAAAAGACGTTGTCATATTGGATCACAAAACCTCTCTCATTAGTAGGTAAACTTCATATTTTCTCTAAAGTTCTTATGACATCTCATGTTTACTATTCTTTGTATTGGGCCCCCTCACAAGCCTCTTATGAAAATATGGAGAAATTATTTTTTGATTTCTTATGGGCTAGCTCAGAGCATGGTAAAACATTTCATCAAGTTTTTTGGGAGTATCAATGCCTTTCCAAAAGACTCTGGGGGGGGTAATGTTATTAAATTTTGGCCACCAAGGAATTTTAAGTTGTATCAAATTATTTCTCAGGCCGTAAAGGAAACAAACAAATGAAAAAAATATGCTACATAACCATATTATTGAGGGATCACCTCGCAGTCCTAATATTTGGAAGGTTTTGGATCTCCCAAATATACTTTTTATCAAATCCTAGGATATGAAAGTGGTTGGATTGTTTGTTATCAAAAGTATTTGGAAATCTTGGGAGAAGATAAAACCCTATATTATTTGGAATGGATATGAGTTTATAACAAGGTTATCTATGAATTATGACTCGGCGTGGAGGTATCCAATCATTACCTTTCATAATGTTCCTCTTGCAGAGGTTCCTTGGGTACATATCCTCAATCTTTTTAGATAATGGATTCACACATTGTCAAACATATTTAGTTATCCCTATCAACAGCTTTTGACTTGGCTAAAAGCTAGGAAAAAATTATCGCTAGCTAATGGCAATCAAAGCTCTTATCATGCCACTCTTGAAGCTACTCCCATTGAGATGTCACACAAAAATGGGTATTTTCTACTAGACCTTAGTGGAAGGATTGGAAATGGTTTCCATATTTTCCATTTCTCAATTATTCACCTAGAAAAGGCTATGATTTACTATCTCTCAAGCATCCAATTGTGCAAAAACTCAACTTTTTTTGGTCCCTTCACTCTTCTACTTGGTGTTGGAAACACAAATATTCTACCATTTGATCTTTCATTCTAAATCCCAAGCTTTCTCATTTTTCCTATGGTTTAATTTATCAAGACTCGCCCATTGGATGCAGGCTCATTGACCTCAATTTTCCTAATATATGTTTCCATTTTTGTGGGCATATTGAAACCCTTATGCACCTTTTCTTGTTTTACCAAAAATATCATACCGTCTAATCTTGGATTCATGAATTATTTTATCCATTTTGGATGGAACCCTTCCTCTATCAAAATATTTTACTTGGGGATTTTCAAGATTTCTCATGGCCTTCACCCAAGTTTGGAATGCTTATAAAGTGGAAATACTTCTTTATCTAGAAAGAGAAAAATCCTACAGTTTTTTTCTCATATAGTTGTAAATTTCAATATTTCATCTTTCAAAAAAGTTATGATTATGTCTAATGTTTTCTTGTAGATTCAAGTCCAATATCAGAAAGTGGAACTAGAATTGGCCTACCTCTAAACTCTTCTAGATCATCGGGGTAATGCCCCTTGCAATGTTTCTCATGTTCTACTTCCCTCTACTATTCGGGATCCCTCTACTATTCGGGATCCCTCTCCTAAGGACCAGAATCATCAATGGACTTACTCTTATTTGTAATTGTACAACCATTATAGATGGGGCACACCTCCTCACCTCCATTATCCTCCTCCAACTTATTGGGAATGGTGGGGCTTACCACCTCCTCATCATCACAGCTTCCTGCCACCACTAGATACCAGCAAGTTCCCTCAACTAACATTTGCCATTTCACCACCCCGTGGTGTAGGAGAATCAAACTAACAAGCCACAGGAGGGATCCACTATTGTTGCCACTTACTGGGAGCCCATTCCTGATGGGAAATAAATTTTGGGTAGCATATGAGGCAAGCTCGATGACTGTGATCCTCTACATTTGTCACTCTTTGTGGTTGCAGTCTACCGTATTGATTTTATAGTTGGTTTTCCTTTACAAGACCATATTTTGGATTTTGTTTCATGTGCCTTTAGAGAAGTCTAGACTTGATGCATGCTTCCATACTACCTACTCTTTTTGTGAATAGTTATATCTTATTTTTTGGTAGTATAGAGGTTATTTCATCAAAAATATTAACTATAATGAAGATTTAATTTTCAAAAAAATGGTTTTTCTTTATTATATCGTATATGGCTAATAGAAGTTCAATTGAAGTTTTGTTGAAAAAAATTGAAGATGGCATTACGAAGTTAGAAAATACATGGGTATATTCTACTACATTTCCTCATCATCAGGAATTGTTGAATATTAATTATGAGTTAGATCGAATGATCAGTCACATTAAATCTCATAAACCATGTGATAGAGTAAAGTTATATTTTTTGTATGCTTCATTATCTACTAGTGTGAAAGGCACAACACTTTAGGAACATGTTTCAGAATTAGCTTATACAAATAAAAATAAACCATTGTTTTAAAGTCTTAGTAACAAAAATCGAGTCAAATCTTATTATGTGACTTGATGTGAGGATTATTTGATGGAACCTCTTATATACCCTTGTTATATAGTGCCACATAAGAGGTGTCATGTGAAGGATGTAGTTCCTTTATATTTTGTAAAATAATTGTATGATTAGATCTATTTAGGCAGTGATATGGATTACACTAGAACTCCTCATTTTTTTGGTAATGGAAAGGGCCAATTATGTGATCGATTTAGATTAAAAAATACACTGCCTTAAGAGGTAGAAGGTTAGCCAAAAATTATAGGTTTTCACCTAGGGGTTTAAGGAGGCGGCTAGACCTGTTGTTGCAAGGAATGTTGATTTGTTATAGCAACTTCACCTGAGAATATTTCTTCTAATTGTATTGAGTCTTTATTAGATTTTCATCGCACTAGGCTATAGTCCACTTCTTAGCGATTCTCAATGATTGATGATAGTTTGATGTAGTAATTTTTAGATTATGGCTGCTCACTTCTATTTGATTTAAATAATATTACTGATATTTAAATTCTTCAACAAGTTTCCCACCAATTATTTGAGACACGTTTGAGGACAGATTTCTTTATTAGTAAGAAATTTAGTGTCTCTATCCATAATGTGCTATAGATTGTAGATCATAGGATAGTGGGCATCCATGGATGGGGGGGATGCTTAGTACTGATATGCATTTTTTACATGGTTAATTAGCAGATTTTATTAACGGGTGTGTTTTTAATCCTCCTAGTTTTAGATCGTTAGGATGAGAGATATGTTTTAAATTAATTACAACTATAAAGAATCTACATTAAATATCAAAAATATTAAATTTATAAGTATTAAATTATATTTTGTGTATCATTTGAAAAGTCACAATCAACTTTGTTGGTACATGAGTCTATTTTGAGGTGACTTGGTAGGGTGTGGGTACAGTGGAGTCGATTTGTTTAGTGGTGGTATTTCTATAAGTGGTGTTAGTGGATATGGAGGTGATTTGATTGGTGGTGGTTTGACCTCAATGTCTCTTATAATTTCATAGATAATAGTTTAATTTTTTAAAATTTTAATCATTTATAGAAATTTACAATAAAATAATTATTTGCTTTTATTTTTTAATGTTTCTATTAAGGAGAGCATCTGGCATCTTCATGGACATGATTTTATTAGACATTGTGGTGGGACAAACATATGAGAGATAATCCACTAGATATGATCAATATATATAGACCCCAAAGGTAGATGTGGTAAGTGAATAATTATAATATGTTAAAAACAATTTTTTTTTTCTAGCAATCGCACGTGAGGTGTGCGATGTTAACGCCGAAAGTGAATTACTGGTGAAAAGAGAAGGAAAGTGAAACATACAACAAAGTAATATGATATTTATAATTAGAGAATGAAAAATATAATGAATTAGTGGAAACATGAGTAGTGGAAAAGATTTGGATTGGACAAAAGGTGGTGAAGCTTGAAAGGGAAGGGCTAACGGGGATTAAGAGGGGAGTGTTAAGGACATGGAGCGAGGACATGATTCCTCTTGTATGTGTTACTGTAAACGTGGTGTTAAGGACTTTATGGAATAACGAATGAATGAAAAAAGTGGTGAAATCCGAAGGGCAGATAAGGAGGGAACTCTTGATATAGCTGTGAACGAAAGCCCCTGTCTTTCTGTGCCCGAATGTCAATAGTGGCTCTCTACAAAGTAAGCCCTTGATATTTGTGGATTGAAAATTCCCAAGCCATTTTAAGTGGTAATTGCCTTCGGTCACCTATGGAAATTCAGTTTCTTAATCGATAACCAACCTTTCTCGTAGACAACATTATGAAATGCATAATGCAGTGTACCCAATCCTTTTACTACATATTCATGTTGTTACTTGTAGGTTCTATTCTTTAAGGGAGGATTGTGGGAAGAGTAATTATGTATTAAGCTATTCCCAGTTCCAGGCCCATATGCATAGCCTTCTGTATCATAATTTTTAAATGGTTTCTTCCCTTTTTTTCTTTTTAGATTTTCTTGAATGTTTTATGATGCTCCCCGATTTTTGTTGCATTTTCTTTTTACCCTTCTCCAATGGTAACCCACCATCATAGAATTGCCAAAATACTTCATTTTTTATCTCTTCAATACCACTTTGTGGATTTCCTTTCTCTACTTGCATGCGGCTTGAACCAAATGAAGTCGATGACATTGTCAGAAAAAAAATGTACGTGGAACAAAGGCCAACACTGAGAATGGGAAAAATTAAGGGGCATGATTGATAAGGAAGAGGTTTATTAGACGCAAATAAAATATTTTGTAGTAATTGTTCACTCGTGAATGCAAATTTTACACGTTTAAATGGCTATATCTCTTAAAAATCTACAACACTTGGAGAAAGTGGGCCTTGTCATGTAAACACCTATATTGATTGTGTTGATTGTGAACGAAGAGTTAAGTTTTTAAACTCCGATTCATTTACTTCCACAAAATTTATCAAAGGACTGATCCAAATTAAATCTAAATCTATGTTAGTTTTTTATGAGGCTTGTTTATTGTGGCCTTCTTATATCATGTTTGACACCCAACCTGCCTCTCATGTTGTTCTGGTGACTTGAATATACATTATGACACATCACAACATGGCGCACAAATTGTTGCAAGGACCCCCACACAGTCCACCACCCAAAACTGGTGCCAGTTATCTAAATCTCCTTAAACCATGTATTGCTTTGTTGACGGACAATTTGTTTGGTGCGAACTAAATTTTGAACAACTCTGATTTTTTCATGATCGATGTCCTCATCTTCTGCTTCTTCTCATCTGAACTTCTCTCTAACATGCGTCACAGGCCCCCCGCCCCAACCCACTTGTGAATCACCTTTAGTGTAAAATGGGAAAACTCCAAAAGGTTCAAAGTCTGAGACCCGGTGGAGACCGAGGCAGAAAGCCTTCCTGTTAAACTTTGTATCCCCTCTTTTAGAGGAAAGTTTAGGTAATTATAGGAACATTTGTAACAATGTTATGTCTTCTAATAATACCTTGGCTCATCTCTTAATAATTTGACTTTGACTGTCCTTTTCTACTTCAATTCTTCACCTATCTCGATCTACGACAGGCGGACTTTATTGCATTTCCATGATCCGTATGGATTATAAAATTGTGTTAATGTTTCTCCACAATCTTAGGGTTCCTCTCTATATATTAGTGTAATGAGCAGGGTTCACTCGATCTAAAGCTGTAAAGGTGTACTCTTGTAATGACCCTCGATGTCAAAAAACTTGAATTGTGTGACATGTAATTTGGTACATATGAAGATGAAGACATGAATAAAATGTTACCACAAAGATGGCGGAAATTAAATGCTTGCATGTCTATGGTTTCAAGTCCATCTATCAGAAGACATTTTCTTCGGTACGTAAAATGAAGACTTGAAGAAAAAATTGGAATTTCCAAGTTCTATTAAATCGAGCATAATAAAAACATGAAAACAATATCGTTAACATAATTATTCAATATACAATATACAAAACATTATATATGTTATTATATTAATATATACAAATATAATTTGATATATATATATTGAAGAAATAAATAATTTTAAAAAATGTAGAATGTATCATTAGTAAAAACGGTGTGTTTATATATATAATGAATAAATAAATTTAATTAAAAAATATTACAAAACATGATGTACTAAAATTTTAGGGTTTTGTTTTTCCATCTATTTAACGACTGCCCGCAATGAAAAACATTTACAACAAATTAATCCCACCCATCCACGTTTGAGGTTGTCGAGGTGTTCCCTAACCATTTCTGTGGTGATTGGTTTGGCTGCCCGCAATGAAAAACATTTACAACAAATTGAAATTTTTAACATTAATTGCAAGACGGGTGTATTGAGGGTCACACCATTTATAGCGGGGAATTGTGTTTCTAGTCTTCCTTCCTCCAAGTGGAAAACGAAAACATGTACACATTTTATCAAATAATAAATGAAGTAAATTCCACGAAAAATAATACATTTAATCTTTCTTGTCGAAAGAGTGTTTGCAAGAAATCTAAAAGATATAATAACCTGTTCAGTATATAATAAATCAATAACCTTTCATTTGTTTAAAACCTCTTAACAAGATACATTTGTGCAAATTTCCCCATACACAATACCCCAACATGTATAATAATAAGTTATAAAATGTGTATTAACATGTTTCTCAAATGGACAAAAGTAAACTTTTTTTCTCTTTATTAGTTTTCAGTTTAAGTAACTTAAGGAAACGTATATAAAAGGATCATTCAGCAGGGATGAAGTACTATTCTGGTATATATTCATGCAATTACAAAAAATCTCCATAAGAAATGATCATACAAGGTTGTTGAGAACTCTGAGCCATGATAATAGGCCTTATAGCTAGTTCACAAGAGGTTTCGATTTGAAGTGGATAGAAAATGTTGTCATCAAGTACACGTCTCACCAATTGAATATTTGTGGGTGTTATAACTACCTCTTTTTATTAGATAATCATGCCTTTTAACAACTACAAAAATTGATTAATATTTGTAAAATAAATGGAAAGAAAACCTCCTAGTGGTTTCTTTCTTTTAAGGAGTCCTTATATGTCACATTAAATGTTTCCCTAAAATAGTTGATTTGTAGCAAAAAAAAAAGTATTACACCTTCCAAAGAATATAATTTCAAAATATTTTGTTAGATTTTAGCAAATTTAGTAGGATATATGAGGAATTTATGCAGGTTGTAAATAAAAAAGCATTAATCTGTTTTAATTTATAATTTTATGACATCGTGTAGTGTCATACATTTAACATAAATATGAATAAAAACCAAAATAAGAACTTAAAATGTTATCACAAATCTGATTCAAAAACATACTTAAAACGAGTGTAGTATATTAATATGTCTAGTTTACATTTTAGAAAACCATGTTTTCACGCAAACTACAGCCCTTAGCCAAAAAAGAAAAAGACCAAAACCTAGAATAAAAAACGTTGAACTTGGTCTTGTTATGGTGTATAGCTTCCTGCTGATTCTTATTCATTAATTATGGCGCCAAATTCATCAAATTCCCGTGTTTTTTCTCTAGATGATATGAAATGCTACAAGAAAAAAATTAGCCAAAACATTGGACAAGGCGACGTTGGGTTGGTTTTCAGGGGTAAATTACCACATGAAAAGAAAATAGCCATCAAAGTTCTGCTTATTCAGAAAACAGGGAATTGCACAGTTCTCAAACAAGGTACTGCTAAATCACCATTCTGGGTTTCACTTTTGAAAAGATTTCTAAGCTGTCATTTTATCAACAAGAATGGTCTTGTCGTTAACATGATTAAATTTGAAACTAAAATGTGCAGAAATATTTAAGTCATTTTATCAATTTTATGCCATACACCACAGTCTTGACACCCAACACGCAGCCAGCCAGTCATGAAATTTTCACTTATCTCCTTTTAACCTTCACATGACAAACTGCCACAAAAATTTATTTGTAAGAGCTCCTCCAAAGATGGATGCTTCAAAAACTTCTCATACATTATTGTCAAATAAGTGAAAACATTCTTTTACAGAGGAAAATATTAAATTCTTTCAGCTGAAATACAATGTCAGGATACATCCAAAATGTAATTACCACTTTCTAAATCTTAATCAGTAATCTCCTTGATGATAAGGACTCGCATCAGATTATATTACAGTCGAATACATTATTATTGTATGAACAAAGACTCATTTTAGCCACAATGCAGGGCATCTTCCTTGTCAAGCAAAATGTTAATAGAGAAAAGCATAGAAGCTCAAAAAATCACATGAATGTACAATGATCTTATAACTGGGCATGCCCACTACTATCTCTTAAATTAAACATAAGCACTGTAATTTCATTTAGTAACTCCTGCACAAAATATTTTTGAATAACTGGCCCGCCAACCTATCAGCAACAAGGGACTCAAACCATAAACAAATATCTCAAGTCTTCTTTGTAGGGTACGATCAATGAACACCAACTTCGTCTTCCCCAAATATTGAGGCAATAATGTAAATAACCATTTTCATGTTACAAATTATTATGGTGGCAATGACAATACATAACATCTTCAGTGCTGTTGGAAAGTCAGCAGGAAATATTCAAGAGAGTTCTCATGCAATGGTAGTAAATATTACCTATAAAGATAAAACACGGTCTTCCACAGTCTGAGTCAAGTAAACTGAGAAACCTGGACACAACAGTTTTATGCCAAAACCACAGTCTTAACACCCAACACGCAGCCAAGATCAGAAAACAAATGCTTTCAAACAATAACCACCAAATGCAGAAGCAAAGAAAAAAAATCAAAGTTCCTTACCAGAAGACACATTATAAACTTCGGGCATCAACAAAACCATGCAGTCATGCCCATCCCCACATCCAAGCTGTCTGATTCCCAAATACCAATGCCATACCAACCTCTCACCCCCCTCGCTCAACAGAAAAAGAAAAAGAAGCACGCATTTAATTCTGTCAACATTTTTGACACTTAAAGTCGTCACCAAACCAAGTCGAATACCATGGCATGCGCCCAGCTAACTCTCTCGGCGTGGCCATCAAAAATGATTTCCTCCACCAGAAACCTCCCCCGTGGCGCGTCGTCAATAGCGGAGCGAGAAACCCAAGCGCGGGCGATGCTCCGCCCCACCGGTGGTCTGCAACCTGCGACAGCTCCGCCAGCGCATATACTCCATCAAGAACACAAAGAAAATAATAGACGCCATGAAACTGGTGGTGGTGGCGAAGGTACGGTGGGCGCAGGAAGCGGTGGTGAATGGGTGACCATTTTCTGAAACCCTAGTCCAAGTCTTATACAACATAAACGAATAGCTACAGATGGAGGACATCAACATTCCACTCATGCAGGTGCACCCCGTGTGGAAGGTGGAACTCGTGGTGGTCATAGGCGATCGCGGCCTCTACGGTGGGTTCAACAGCTCGGTGCTGAAACGAGCGGAGCAGCGGATGCGCGAGCTGCGGCAAGTCAGCGTCGGTTACATGATCGTCACCATGGGGAAAAAAGGCTCCACTTATTTCAAGCGGCGTCCCCAGATTCCAGTCGACAGGTACCTCGAGGTCTGGCGAACTCCCCACGACGAAGGAAGCGCAGGTGATTTCTGATGATATTTTCACGCTCTTCATCAGTGAGGAAGTCAATAAAGTCGAGCTATTGTAGACGAAATTTGTGTCGCTGATAAAATTGTCTCCGGTTATTCACACTTTTCTGCCACTTTCCTTTATCGACTTCTGGCTTCAACAAAAACCATGCAGTCCTATCCATCGACAGAGAAGGGGCGACCATACTATGCAGTCCTATCCACCTTACAGCAAAAACCTTGCAATATCTACACTAGAAATCTCGAACTGTACGTGTCTGCCATAGAAAGCATCCATCTTTACGTTCGGGACACATCGACTACTGAAAGTTCTTCCCGTACAGATCATGTATCATATTTTCTTTTCCTGTCATGCTCAGCCCATACCTATCCTTTCACTGTCTGGCCGATCACAATGAGGTGACAGATATAATGGCTCCAATTCTGGCGTCCATTGAAGGGCCATATGCCCACGCACGATATCCAAATAAAAACAATACTTTTGCAGCCTGCTGTCCACGCAAACACCACTATCCATTCCCCGACACGTGAACACTCCAAAAATGTCCGTACATCGTCAACCAATATATCATGATCGTTGATTGCTCTGTCATTTGTCAGAAGGGGCTGGGTTTTCTAACATAGAACACGCCTTTCGGCGTAAAAATAGGAATCGTATTAAGACTCCTATAACTACTCACTCCAAATAAATGATTTGTTTTAACAACTCATTTTATACCGAGTCTATTTTACATGGGTTGTTTATAACAACCCCACTAACAAATATCATTATTAATTACAAATTATTACAATATAAACTCATCTTATTATTTTCACTCATGTGAACACTAAACATTCCTAACATTCTTAAACTAATATGAACACGGGGAAAGGAACATTGAAAAACAGAATCGTATGCCACCACATACTTTTAGGTTTGCATACTTTTTTCTGGATCTTAATGTCTATATATTGTGGCACACGATCACTCACTTCACCTCAGTAAACTTATCACTAGCCGATCATCTTCCAAAAAAGTACGAAAGTTAGAGGATCTTTTGTGTCAAAGGATCACTATAGTCAGTTGACCTCTTATACAACTATTTTTACATATCTACACCTGTCATGCCATATCACACACATTCAAGAGAAAATACTAAAATTACAAACATAATTGATCTTTTGTTCTTATTTACACACAATTGGAATAATAGAAAAATAGAGATTTGAGGTCCGTGTTGTTATAAAATTTGCAACCACTATCGGTGATCACTGCTACATTGATCACAAATGGTATGGGATGGTTTCCATTTCCTCCTGGGAATCGATCCTAGATTTATCCATTTTTATACAATTTTGGTATTAGTAATACAACTTTTTGGCCTCGTCACTAGTGACTGACGAGATGTCATTAATTGACATCCTTCCTCCGTTGCCTCCATCCTTCGGTGCGACGTTGTTAACTCAATGGAATGTGATCTTTAAGCACATTTATTTTTTACATCGTGATTATTCTTTTCTCCCCCCGTAATGTGAAACACATTTTTTTGTCTAGAAAGTCAGGTTCTACCAAAAATTCTTCTGTGAGGAAAATGAAAACATTTTTTAGCACTTTCTAGAGACACAACATTGACTAAAAATACTTGACTCTTAAATTTTGATGAGGACAATAATATTGACAAGAGACAATAAAAATGAAAAAATGATACTTTCAATGACACGAACACATGATATTTCTTTGACTATGACCACTATTACTTAGACTTTAAATTATTAATGATAACAAATCATCTTAGAAAGTTAGATTTAATTACTTTCTAGAAATAATGAATAATGACTCTATACATAAAAATATATATACATGCCACTATTTAACATTTTGAAGACCCATAATTGACACGACAAATTACCATTTAAACAATGAATTGGTTTTAAAATAACCCACCTTTTGAAACTTTATAGAAACCACTTGGTATCTTCATCATGATACAAAATGTGTTGACAAGCAGACAATTTTGGTCAACTTGGTCTGCAAGTTGAGAATTTGTTGAATGGAACATGTCTCAATTCCAAACTTGGACACTGAGTGTCAATCTAAAAGAAAATTCCAAGGGATAAATGTAAACTACCAAAGCAATGCAATAATATCCATAGTTAATTCAAGTAGCTCGCCATTCAAGGGTGACCAATCCTACATGAGGGTGGTCGAGTCAATACATAGTCTAATACAGATTAATTTTTATTTTTATTTTAGGAAAAGGATCTTATATTATATTAATTAAATTCAATACAATACAAGATGACTTTCAACAAAAAAGAATCGGTGTGAGCAATGAGATTCAAACTAGGTTGAGCCTAGGAGAGTACAATAAAATAGGCATCACCTAAAAACAAGAAAAAAATCAATCAAGCAGCAGCAGTAAACATGCCCGAGGTAGGTGGATCCTGATCATCCAACCACCCCAAACCAAGAAAGTCCTTACCAGCATCTAGAAGCTCCCAAATAGAAAAAATTTCTTCCTCTAAGTTTTCTTCCCCACGAGTAGGAATGACAAGTCTGAGGCAAGGGAATTTATCTAATGGTGGTGGAGGTGGCAGTGGGTTCCATGCATCCTAGTGTGAAGCAGTATCATGAGGAGATCCCTACCCATGGTGGCGAGGTGGTGGGCCCCATCATTTCTGACAAGCCAACGACTATGGCAGAGAGCCCTAGCCATGGCAATGAGCTAGAAAGTAACTATGCTAATGTAACTGCCCCAGGGAGTGGCAAGTGCGATTGAAAGCACGACGTTGAGACTGACTACGCTGGCCACCACGGGTGAAAGGAGAGGAACTGATGGTGGGAGAATGAGGCACTTTGGAAACATTGCATGGGGATTCCTCCCTAGTGGCGCAATGGGTTCTAGAGGTGATCCACCTATAGCGCCACCTTGTTGGCATGAACTTGAATATGTAGAAGCAAATTGGAGATCACCATACATTTATTACAAACTGAGAAAGATTGATCAACTACATAATTAGCAAAGAAAAAAACATTTCTTACTTTCCATATCCAAAATAGAATCTCCCCTCTAAAAACATACCAAATTAGGGTGAACATAGGAAAAATTTTGGGATTATCTCCCAAAAGGATATGCTACCAAGTGAATCAGAGAGGCTATGAAGGAAAGAAAAACAAATGGATCTATTCCCAGGAAATTTGAGCTTTGGGACAAAACCAAAAGATATGTAAGATCATTTCCAAATGCCCACAAAAAGGGAATTTAGGAGCTAAGATCCTAATTTGAAAAGGACGATCCCCGATAGGAAGACCTTGGTGTAGAATACATCAAAGGAAATGAGCAATCTTGGGATCCACACATATAGTTCAAATAGTTTCAAATCACCTACCCCAGGTAGATAGAGTGGAATGAATTCCCCGACATGCATTAAGTTTTCCCACCATGGGAAAATGGAGCGAGAGCCAACGATAGCCTTTACTAGCTTTGTAATTACATAATGAGGTATCGACATACCACTTCTAATCCATCCACCATGGGTGAGAGGAATGCACAAAAATATTATGCAACATGTGGTAAGGAACCTAATTAATCATGGTAGTAAAAGTATCTTGATCCTATTTGGAAATCTGAAACAGAGCTTTAAAATCCGGCTTTTGTAATGGGATTTCTGTCAACCATCGATCTCTCTAGTGGTCGCTGATTTTTTAAGATCAAGATAAATGCTTAGCAGAGATCAAAAAATTACAAATCAACTTTACTTCTAATAATTTCACACAATTTTGATAAAAATGTAGTTTTACTTCATCCGATAGAGGAGGTCGAGTCACAGAGGTTTTGAATCAATATTTCAACATAACAATCTAAAACCACATATTCAATGTGAAGATCATGAATTTGATTCATGGGGACATTGATCAGATTTAAATGGGATTTTATTGCTAGACATCAATAGATGAGATATGTTTTGAATGATCTGGTTGTAAATTTAAAATAAGTAGCAATAATAATAAATCTTGAAAAAATATTCTTGGGTAAATATGAACCCGTGGACAGGAGGAGATATTTTAATAGATCAAAGACATTCCTAAGGATCGCATGGAGGTGAGTCAGTTTTGGATACTTGCACATTGAGAAATCAAATCCGAACAGACTGCATGAGATCTAATATGTAATTGATGCAGGTTTATGCATAATAGATTGAATTTGAATCAATAAGAGGTAGCAGTATTTCCAAGGGCATAATCAATAGTAGAAAACGATATGTTATAAAATCTTCACACCATGAGCTCTTTTCTCATCCTCAAGAGAGAAGAAAAATACAACTACCCTTATTTTATAAATTATCCATACTGACAAAGGGGGAGATCGTTGTCAGTGTTTTGTCATTGATGTAAAAAAATTATGATTTCATTGAAGTCAAAAAGAGTAAGAAGCATGAAGGTTGATTGGTAGTGTCTTGATGAGATTGCTTGTTCAAGTTGAGTTGTTTGGTCTTAGTGATATTTTATGGTGACTTGAGCATTGTGGTGTATTGTATAGATAGTAAGTGGTAGGATTATTTTTCAATGGGTTCATGAATTTTGTTGAAGGTTTGTGTAGATTGGAAAGAGTGGAAAACTAGTGAGGAGGTCAGCATGGAAAAAAAAGCATGTTCAAGAGGCCTAAATAGGTGGCCTAGTTGGTAGGTATGGTATGACATGATGAATTAAAGGTATTTATGAGTTGGTTAAGAATGGTAAGAGCATGGAGAGCATGTGGATGAGTTTTAGATACACTCATAACTGTCTCAGAGTGTAGATATATGGCTAAGTCGTGTTTTCTAGGTTTGCACTACACCTATTCTCAATCCCTAGGTGTCCAAATGAGATTGATGGGAAAAATTTCTGCATGGTGATGTAATGTGAGAATTGGAAAAGGTGTAGTAGGTTGTTTTAGTGGTGTGGGAAAAATTTCAGGTCCTGGATTGCAATAATTTTCAAGATATTGTGTTTTATCTCTTACCAAGTTCCTACAAGTAAGAATGTGAGCTCGAGTTGGTATGTTTGGTGCTCGTTGGCACATGTGAAGTTTTCATGGGAGGTTGAGCTCTTCAGGATAATGTAGGAAGGGTATTAAGATGATGTTCCAAGAATTATTTCATATTTTAAGGGGTGAAGTATTATGAACAATCGTTAAGAAGTTAAACAACTTCTAAACCATCCTTAAACCCTAGTTGTGAAGCGATGGAGAAGACCTTGCTTGTAGGGGCCCATAATGGATTGTTTTATCTTTTGTAATTATTGTATGTTATAGAGGACTCCTCCAAATTTCTCCATGTGGCATTTAGGTGTCTTGATTATATGCATACACCACAAAAAAAAGGCAAGTTTCTGAAGAATTTGATATTGCTCTCATTTTTTACATTGAGCCAGGTGAATAAATTGATAATGGAGTAACTATAGAATATATAATTTATATCTAGAGAGTTTTCATAATATTTTTTATCCCTTATGATATTTTTGCAATTCCATTTTACAAGACTAGTTTTGGGGTAGTTTTGAACAGTTTCAGGTGACCTGGTTGCAAAGGTGTTTTTGGGATTCTACAGTCCAAGTGATGGTGTTGTGAGCATTTAGTGATGACCCTATAGTCATGATATTTCCATTGATATATCACACTTGCATGGTTGAAGTGATTTGATGAGGTTTTGAGCTTCATATTTGAGGACCGGTTTTGTAGGTCGTAGACCTAGTGCGATCAGTTGCTCCAATCGGTAGTGTCTTTGTATGTTGTCATGGTGTATAGGTGTATAAACTTGCATAATGTTTCGAGTAGGTTTAGAAAACATATCTAAGTGGTTATTGTTGTTTTTCGGTGGCCATGTTATCTCAAAATTACTTGGTCTCGGTGAGAAAGTGTTTGGGTGTTATTAGGCCTTCTTATGATCTAGTGGAAATTTGAAGGTTCTAAAAGATATTTCTGACCTAAGTGGTCTAATGAATGTTATTTTTAGGTTTTTTTTAAAGTTTTATTTATTATTTTTTTCCTATGATGGCCATCCTAGATGAATTATAAGCATAATTCATGTATTTAAGAAAGTGTATGAAGCCTATTTGTGTTGCCTTGGGAGTGTGTATGAGAAAGTGCAAAATAGAGGTCTAATTGAAAAGATGAATGAGGTATTTGTGACCATCAAAAGAGGGAAGAGAGCATGCAGTGATGTTCTAGAGTGTTTGCAGTTGTTGGAGAGATAGGTCATTAGGCCTAATCAGCTTGGTAGAGAAGTGCTCGAGTGATTTTGAAAGAAGGGCATATTTGGAGAAGATAAAAGGAAAGATAACTTCATAGGTGTAATCATCGGTAGTTGGTGAAACATTTTAGAGGTGAAAAAATTCATGTGGATATATTTGGTGATGAATCATCTAGGGGGTTGGTGCCTCCTTGTAGGGTTGGTTCTCTACTAAGTCTATGGGTTGGATGGTGCCGCACTAAACTTAGGGGTTGGTGCTCCTTATTGGGTTGGTGCTCAACTAAATTTGAATCATTTCTCTAATAAACATTTTTTTCAGTGGGTTTCCTTCCCCTTGAGGATTTCCCACTTATAAATTGTGTTCATGTGTTGATTTGTTCTCATTTTCTCTTCTATGGTTATGTTTTTAATGCATACATGTTTAATGGTTAAGTTGAATTAAATGATTGATGGATTGAAATTTTTATTTCCTGGTGATTCATTTCCCCCTCTCATTGGTTATGCTTCCAACAAACACTTAAAGTTTAATTTAATAGAATGTAATATGAGAGAATATACAAATACTTGATTATTATAGTAAGGTATCATTAAATGGATGAATCACTATAATGGTGAAGTCATAATAATTTTTTTGGTTGTGCAAGTTAGAGTCAATTTGAAAATACTGCAACAAGAATTAAAGAAATTCATTAAGAATCAATCATCAAATTATTATTTTTTCTATCTAAAATGATCTGGAAGGAAAATATGTCATGACTAATGAGTCTCACAAGTTTAAATATATGTAGGAAAAAAGTAAACAAACATATTTCATACAAGTTGAAAAGGAGGTGGAATAAGATTTTCAGTGCAATTCCCTTCAACATTGATGAAAAATGATAATTGAACTTAGATCAATTAACATGTAAATGTAATTCTACTCCAAAATACCAAGTTAAGGTGCTTGGTAAGTCACATATAGGTATGGATTTTGTATGTTTTTAGAAGATAGTGGCTTATGTTCATGTTGTCTACTTCGGATAACAAAATAGGTAGGAGCATATTTAATGTTAATGTTTCAGTTTTCCCTAATCTCTCACATTGTTTGTTAACTCTTGAACATTAATAAAAAAAAATATGGTAAAAAGGTATTTATATGTTATTATTCAAACAAAATAAGTCCATTTCAATGGATTTGACATCCTCCTCTTATATTCTATCATGGGATAACATGATATAGTTTTATCACACCATGTTTGAGGCCCAGAAATGAGAAAACTTAATATATAGGGAAGAAGAGACTCTTTTCACATTATATTTTTGTGTTGACTATTTTTTTGGAGGAATGAAATAGAATTGGGTGTAAATTGTGTAACTTCCACATTTGATATGTGGGAGAATTGTGTATGGCACTGAGAAAGAGAATTCCCACACCATATCCTTCTTGAAGGTTCTTCCCATTGGAGTGGGGAAGGATAATTTCCACATAATATCCTTCACCTGGTATGATGGTTTCAAGCATAACAAAAAGGCCTTCTAGCACAACATCCACTTTGAAAAAACAATTTTCCTCTTCATCTTGGCTTCCACTCATATCCAAATCAATCTCTCCTAGGGATGAAATTCCTTACTTGTAGTTTTGGACACCTTTTCCTTTTTAAGAGGTAATATTTCCTTCAAGACCTCGTTAGGACACTCTTTAATCCTAAAGTATTCATCAAGTGTGATATTATTCATCAAGTGTGATATTATATTAGAAATTCTTATGTTTTTTCATTCTTGGTGTGATTTTTTAGGAAGTTTATATCCAAAATAAAATTCTATGTCTCATGTTCCAAGGTTGATAGGCAAGTTGTTTCAAAAAAAATTGTTGGTTTATTGGTTTAGTGGCATAGTCCTAGAGATATTTTTTCTTCCAAATTACCTTTAGTAGGAATGTAATTCCTCATAAGTTATTTTGAGTGACTTTTTATTTTTGAGGGAAAATATTTCCATTAGCATTGAGAAGGAGCACATCCACACCATCTCCTTCTTGAATTAACTTCTCATTAGAGTGGATAAGGAGAACGTCTACAAAATATCCTTCACTAGGTATGATGCTTTTAAGCAGAACATTAAGGCATTGCAGGAAAACATTCACTTTTAAAAGTTCATTGTCCTCTTCAACTTGATTTCCATTCATATCCAAATTATATTTTTTGTGGATTTAACTTCTACCAATGGCCTCTAGTGGGCATGTAATTCCTTCTAGGTGGTTGTGGGAAATTTTTCCTTTTTGAAGGTTGATATTTCCATGAAGGCCTCGTCGGGGAACTCCACTCTACATGTCTATATCGAGTGTAAAAATATATTAGAAATGTTTATGTTTGTGAATAATTAATATTTATTATTTGAGAAGTTTTTATCCTATGGAAACCCCCATGCCTTGTGTTTCAAGGTTGCTAGGTAGGTTAGCTCCATTTTTTCTTTCATTGGTTTATTGGTTTAGTGCCACAGTCTGAGGAATGTCTATTTTTCAAAAATTTATTCTAGCATGCCTATAATTGCTTCTAGGTGGTTGTGGGTCCCTTTTCCTTATTAAGGGATAATATTTCCATGAATGCCTCAGTAAGGAAATCTTCTCTCCATTTCTACATCAAGTGTTCCAATATATTGTAAAGGCTTATGTTTGTGTAGTCATAGGAGTACTTTTTTGAGAAGGTTATATCCAGAAAAAAAAAATTGTGCCTTATATTCCATTTTTCCTTTCATTAGTTTATTAGTTTAGTGTCACAATCCCAAGGATATCTATTCGTCCAAATTTCCTCTAGCAGGCCTATGTTTCCTTCTAGGAAATTATGGGTGCCTTTCCATTTTTTGGGTATAATATTTCCATGAAGGCCTCATTAGAGCACTCCACTCTCTATGTCTTCGTCAAGTGTTCCACTATGTTAGTGATGACTCTTTGGTCATTTTTTATCTTATCCATATACATGTGATTAGGCATATATTGTAACTTATGATATAATTAATACGGTTGTATGTTTTATACAACTTCTTAATATTTACTCACGTTATTTAAGACATACATTATATAGACATCATATATTACATATAATCAAAATTCAATATATTTAATGGAGTGGATATAGTAAATTTTAATGCTTATATCATAGTTTGAGCATTTAGATCTAATGTATTTGTCTTCATATTTTTCTAACATATGTATGTACATTCCTATGCTAATTTAGATGTTTCCAATCAAAATTATACATCATATATAATGCATAGGCGCACATATTTGAATCTCAAAACAATAAAGAAAAATATAATTAAAGGAACAAGTATCTTGTTTCTCCTTAACAGTATCCAACATCCTTTCATGGTCTTCTAGATGGAGCTTCCACTTTTTTCTCTTACCAAGAGATGGCATTGAAGTTAAATGAATACATGTAGCAATGACAAAGAGGTTGTAAATGATAACCTTCATATGTGGTATGTAATCAATTAAATAAGTAACCTCAATCAAGTAACCTTAATCACAATATATCTAGGGGAAATAAATTCCTATCATCATGCAACTTTGACTTTATTTTTTTGTATTTTAATAAATAATAATCAACACTTTATGTATTGTTTTCCTCTATAATTCTTATAAATATATGACCTGCAAAAACACAATATTATAAAACAACATAATTAACTACATGTGTACATCATTTCATGAATAAAAATGATAAATATTATAATATGGTATAATAATGTAATTTACCTTCTGCAAAAAATCCAGATTAATGATCATAATCAAGAGAAAATATTGGATCATTCACATCCACATTATAATCCTCAAAATATGGTGTCAATTACATTGTTTTTTATCTCAATCATGCATGTATTTGTTAGTAATGTTGTCACATACACTTTCATATCCATACTCATCTATGTAATAATCACAAATACAAGAATAATCCTACTCTTTCAATATGGATGGAGTATCTAGTTTTTTTATAATTGATGAAAAACCCAGATGTCATTAATATGTATACATTTGTATTATCATGATCGATCAATTATTTTTCAAAAAAGAAATTATAAATTCATATAATAATGAAAAAACCTTATGTAAAAAACTCGTAGTATAATATAAGTTACCTTTCACTTCCCAAAAAATCTTATGTGATAATTTGTAGCTACACATGTCCCAACACTACCAAAATGTGACTTGCTCCAATTTAAAATGTTAGAAGCATCATGAAGTGGAACCCTGTTAAATTGGAGTTTTTTCTTTAAAGTGTGTGCTTTATGCAAGCACCTGCACCATCATGTTCCCCTTTTCCATACCCACTTTCGAAAAATTCACACTTGTATTATTCAATGATTATGATGCAAATGAAATCCAATTGGATGTTTTAACAACTTAAACTAGCCTACATAACCATCTAGAAAACCTTGTATTCATTAAATTTGATATGACACTCTTTAATATATTTGAAAAATATTTCAAAACAATGAGAAGAATAAAATATATCATCGTTGATATAAAAATGAACCTCTTTCATTATCATTGGATCTCCATATTACTATGAATCTAATTGTCAACATCATGTGGTGCATGTATATAACACACATGTACCATGAAGGCCATCTGGTGATGTGAAGAAATAAACTGGGAGCAACAGATACCAAGGTTGCTCCCAGTTTATTTCTTCCTCCACAAAATTTTCATCGTGACCTGGAAACTTATATAAGTCAGAAAAAATTAAAAACTGGTGACACAGCAAAGCTGTCAGGTAGCTCCACCTTGTAGGCATTATCACTCATTTTCTTCATAATCCTACATGGCCCAATCTTCTTATACTTAAGTTTATTATATTTCTATTTTGGAAACCTATACTTTCTAAGATGAACCATCACCATATATCCTTCTTCGAATACACTTACTCTCTTATTGGCATCTGCAATTGCTTTATATTGTAGAATGTAGCTTTTCCCTCACTTCATCTTGTAGTTGTAGAATGTGTTCTGCAAATACTTCTGCATCATCACTAGTTTTATCTTCATTGGGTAGCACAATGAGATCTAGGACCCCCTTGTGATTCCTACCATATACAATCTAGAAAGAAAACCTCCTTGTTGACCTGTTTATCGAGCTATTATATACAAACTCGGCTTGTGGTAAAGCTAAGTCCCATTGTTTTGGCTTTTCTCCAACTATGCAACGTAGGAGATTTCCCAAGATTTTGTTCACTACTTTTGTTTTCTCATCATTCTGGGGGTGATATGCACTATTGAATTGTAGATGTGTCCCTAGTTTCCTCAACAGAGTCTTCCAAAAGTGACTTAAAAATTGTGTCCCGATATGAAGTGATCATTTTTGGAACTCCATGCAATCTAACCACTTCTGGAAAAAAAAAATCTGTAACTCTGGAAGCATCATTAGTTGTTTTACAAGAAATAAAATGTGACATCTTAGAGAATCTAACCACAAAAAATATAGAATCATTCCCTCACTGTGTGTTATGAAGTCCTAACATGAAATCTATATTCAAATCAACCCATGGCCCTATAGGGATAGGTAATAGCATATACAACCCAGTATTTTGTGCATGGACCTTAGCCATTTGGCACACTCTACATCTTGCTACAATCCTACTTATGTCCCTATTTACCTTTGGCCAAACTTTTCTAGAACAAGAGAACTTGTCTTATTTATAACAAAGTGTCTAGCCAACCCCCCACTATTCAAAATTCTCTTATAATATTTTCTCTCATTGAACTAGAAGGGATGCACAATTGTTTCCCCCTGAAAAAATAACCATTCTACATCAAATAATTAGAAGAACCAGTACCTTCTGTAGGATCCTTAAATTGTCTCACAACATCACCAAAATCAAGATCACCTTCATACAATTCCTTAACTGCCTCAAACCCTACTACTTCATTTTCCATTGTTGTCAAAAGTGTTACGCGCTGACTCAAGGCATCAGCAACTTGATTCTACTTACCCAACTTATATTTTAAGACAAAAGTATATTCTTGCAAAATCAAACCCATTTTGCATGCCTACTATTTAGTTTCTTCTGTGTGTTTACATACCTCAATGTTTCATGGTCATTGAAGAGCACAAATTCCTTTGCTACTAAGTAATGTCTCCAGTTCCTTAATTCCTGAACAATAGTATAAAATTCCACATCATAAGTATAATAATCCCTCCTTCATTTATCTTTTCACTAAAGAATGCTATAGGTCATCCTTCTTGACTAAGTACAGCTCCAATCCCGACAAGTGAGGCATCACAATCAACCTCAAAGACCTTGCTAAAATCTGGCAATACCAAAACCGGTGCTTCTAACACTTTCTTCTTAAAAAATTCAAAACTATTTGTTGTTGCATTACTCCATACATACTCCCTTCCTTTTTTACAATTTGTTATGGGTGCAGCAATGCTACTGAAATTCCTAATGAACTTCCTATAAAAAGTTTCCAATCCATGAAAACTACGAACCTCTTTCACATTCCTTGGAATAGGCCATTCCAAAATTGCCTTTACTTTTTCCTCATCCATCCTCACTCCATCCTTTGATATGAAAAACCCTAGAAAAACAAGACTCTTCTAAAGAAATCTACACTTCTTTAATTTTTCATATAGACTCTCTTTACGTAGCAAGTCTAACACCAATTTCATATGTAATAAGAGTTCTTCCACTGACTTACTGAATATCAAAATAGACAACAAAAAACTTACCATTTTACTCTCGAAGTACTTTGTTCATCAGCCTCATGAATGTACTGGGTGCATTAGATAGCCAAAATGGCATCACCATCCACTCATACAACCCTTCTTTTATTTTGAAAATCGTTTTCCATTCATCCCCTTCACGGATCCGGATTTGGTAGTACCCACTCCACAAGTCAATCTTGCTAAAATATCAGGCTCTCACTAGCACATCCATCATATCATCCAATCTTGGAAATGGGAACCAATACTTAATTGTGATCTTATTTATGGCCCTAGTGTCCCCAGATTTCACCCTGAAATCTGGGACAACCCTATGTAAAAAAAATCCATACTTTTAAAATAATAGGTTGTTTTGTTTTTTTATTGCAAGAAAGTTTCTGTATTGTGTCAAGTTATTCCCAAAGAGCCATATAAGCCAATTTCGATAAATACCCAGATGCCCAAAATTGTTATATTCTATCGCTGGGGTTTGCCTGCGGGAAATTTGTATTTAATTATTTTGAGCCTCGTTTGAGGCAAATTGTGCTTCATTTTAACCTTGTTGTGATCGTACATGTCAATATTCCCATATACCAGTAGGGTTTTAACCAAGAATGAATTCTGGGCTTTATTTGTGATTTCTGGCAATGTTTTGTGTTTTTGGTGTTTTCCCGTTTCATTTTCTGTGAAATTTCTCTGGGTCAATTCCTTTTCCGGTTTGGTCTAATTCCTTTCCTAGAGTGTTTGGAGATCACCTATGGACGTTATGCCAGAAGGAATTCACCACAGGAGGTCTGGTTCTCTCTAAAAAGACGAAGTCATGCACGAAAAAACTTCTTTTAGACAGGTTGTATTTTTGGAAAAAGAAGGTTTTAAGCTATAATGGGATTTTTGGTAGCAGCAGGAAGGTGGGAATTTTGTACCTGCCTAGCAGGGTACTTTTTCCCATGGAAACAATGCCACTTAAGTCACAATAGGAAAATTAGAGGCAGCAGGTAGGTGAGATTTTATTACTTGCCTTGCAGGATGAAAATTCCCATTGTGAAATAAAATAAAATCACTTAAGGCATTGATGGGATTTTCTTACCTGCCTTGCAGGGTAAACATCCCCATTATGAAAGTAAAACACCTTAAGTGGGTCATGGGGTTTTTGGAGCTGTGGTGCAGGGTGAATAATCCCATTAAAAATTAGCTCTTAAAAATAGAAATGCCTTCATATCAAAAAGTGCAACCCCTTTTGGGAAAAAAGGGCAGCCTCAAATGCATTAATTAATTAATTATTTCTCCAAATTTGGCACCCAAGCATGAGGAAAACTCAACAAAGGTAAAGGGGATAAATGGAAATTAGAATTAGATTTCTAAAATTAAATAAATATTATTTATTTAATGCAACCCCTTCATGTCAAAAAGTGTGCCCCATTTTGGAGAAGAATAATACTTTTTAAAGCATTAATTGATGTAATTAATTCCTATTTTTAGTGGATGAGGTCAAAGCACACTGTGAATCTTAAGTGAACTGGAAGTATAGAGCTAAAATTAAATAAATTTAATTTATTTAATGGAAGAACATGCACAAAATAGGTGCCCCCATTTGAAGAGAAAAGCTTATTAATTAATTAAATAATTTCTAGGAATAGGAGGGGCAATAATTAATTATAGAATGATGAGGGTTATACAAATAAGGGCTTCCATAAGGATGAATTAATTAATTCTTTAGCAAGGAAGTGCAGCCCAGGCAATTTTGATGCCCCATTTGAAGAGGAATTTTGCTCAGAAGAAGGTTTAATTACTGTTGGAAGCTTCAAAATTTGGCGCTAGGTTTGAAGGAGCTTGATTTGTGTTTGAATAATTGTCTGCATAGTGGTACAGGTGCTTAGGTGAAGTTGATAAAATTCATGCTTGCTTTGCATGCAAACAAAACATCAATTTTTTTGGGGCAGCGGGCTTGATATATGTAGATTTTTATAATTAAAATTCAGTGTTCATGTTTCGGTTGCCCTCTTTGTCTGAATTAACTACAGGAATTCAGTACAGGTGCTTTTATAAGAGAGAGGGAGCTTAAATAAATGTCCAATACATTGAACATATCCTCTGAATCTAAAGAAATGTCCAGATCTACACCGGTTGTGAAGAATTCTGACCGAATAAAGAGAAAAAGAATTTCTCAGATAAAGATAAATATGGCCAATGCAAAGACGGATGAGAATGAGAGAACAATAAAGTCATGCATTAATTCTAAGTTTACTAACATTGGAGATACAAATCTAGGTCCAGAACCTATTTCTGAATTGATTGACAAATCCAGAGCTGGAAATACTTCCCTCATGCGTGTAGCCAAAAGCAGTGGAATCATTTGAGCTACATCATTTCCATTCACAACCCATTTGTTATAGTTCATCATGGAGTGTGTTGGGTCTTACCATCCATTATCCAGATCAATTCGAGATGTTGTGGGGAAAACAATAATCCGGTTGGACGCACAGTTCATCAATTATTGTTTGAAGATTTCAGCACAAAAGGTGGTTACTACTATTAGCATATAGGATGTCAGCAACATATGGGAAAAGCATAAAGTTGAATGTGTGGGAATAATGAACATCAGATATATGAAGAAGCCCAAATCTCCTTCCAAGTTCCCAAGAAATCTTCCACGATCCAATCTGGTACAAGAGGTGGATGATATTACCAAATTGTTATGTAAGGTAAATGGCAAAGCGAACGCTCACAACTTCCACGCACAAATGTATGATTTCATCAAGACCATTGAAATAAACAAACTAGATTCAATAATCAATTGGTCGGAAATCATTAGCGACAACATTGGTGAGCATCTCGGGAACATAAGGCATACTTACAGCTTCAAAATGAATTTGTATTTTGTTTATGCAGCAGCTTCACAAGGGATCTTCTCAAAGCTGGATAGATGTGGTGTTCTTTCCAAGGACCCTATTTTCGAGTGCTACCCACAGCTTACTGTACCTACATGTAAGAAATATTACAAGGTGGTCAACGATGGATTCTTCTAAAAATTCATTTGTAGGCTCGACAGCGATCTAAAAGACAACAGGGTGAGCAAGGAAGCATGGGAAGCTATGTCCAAGATTGGTAGTATCTTTATCCAATTTACAAATTTTACATACCTTAGGGTCACAAGATTTTCAAGAGAACTAGTTAAGTTGCCCAGATACCCGAGTGATAGATTGGTCACATTGGAGCTGAGTAGACAACTCATGGAGATGCATGACCTACATTTGAAATGGAAAAAATCTACAGGCTTCTTCCCAATCACTGTGGGCCATTATAGCTGCCAAAGCATTCATAAGGCCCGAGGAATTGAAGCGGAGATTTTTTTTAGTACATGCAAGAGTTCTTCCCAGCACATCTTAACTTTGATCCATTTGGAATGACAAGGAAGACAATCTCCCAGGAGTACACGTATGTGCCTTCATTGGAATATTTCTGGATGAATTGTAGAAATGATTACGAGGTTGGAAAGAAAGATTTCAGCAGGTTATCAATGAGGCAAGTGTTTGACTTTGGATTAGCACGGATACTTGCAGATCTCAAAGATGATGGGCCTGTGTTACTTAACACATACCATTAGATGGGAGGAGATAGAGCTGTACTTCAGGAGAACGTAGGAGGCTTTCATATGATCGAGGAAAGGTCTACCATTGTTCTGGTCAATACTTCAAACTGGTTGCTGATGAAGGGATACTTCCTTGATGAAGCATTGATGAATCAAATCATGGGTAACTTCAGCACAGGAGATTGTCATTCTCCAGCATCAAGTACTTCATCGACTATTGCACCTCAACAGGATACTGTCTCCGATGAATCTGGAAATATTCATCTTCTCTCCTCAGCCACTCCATTCAGTGCCTCTTCGTGAAGAAACATTGAAGCTATAGATGGCAGAATTTGAAAGAGATTTGTCTTTGGATGACTCAGAGGATGGCAGCCACAACACTGTAGTAGTTTTATATGGAGAGGAATTAAAGGGTGACATAGTGTTACACTCGGAAACTTCTCATTCTCCAAGAAGTAATTTATCAGAAGGGGTTGATTTCACAGTTGGTTCCAGAGGCTAGAGAGGAAATCAACTTGGAGGAACATGACTTGCAATTGTTCCTGAATGTAGGTAGAAAAGACATAAAAACTAAACTTGCTAAGGTAACTTCAAGGTTGATCATTGAGGAATCAGGACAAAAATTCACTGAGATGTCAGTTCTGGTAGAAGGGAAGAAGGAGGATGAGCTCACGACAGAAGATATAACAATAACCAGAGTACCCATAGGTCAAGCCACCACAGAAGGATTGAAGCAGGACACACAGACAATGATAGATGCTCTATTCCTTAGGCTTGACAAAGAAAAGGTGGAGAAAGTTAAACTTCAGAAGTAGGTATCTCAGTTGTGCGAGATCATTGCCAAGGTTGCTAAATCTTCCACTCAGCCAATTTCAACACAAAAGTAGGTGAGTGATCATCTGATTCAAGAAGTGGAAGATGTGAGTAACCAGGTTAAAGCTATCAATGAATGGAAAAGTTTGATCATTCATCAAGCTTTTGTACAACTTGGAGAGGTGCCAACCCGCCTAAAGGTTATGAAAAATGCATCAAATCAGCTTAAGCAACTGGTGACAAGCATAAGAGATATGAACACAGTTGTTGAGAGTAACCTGAGTACTTTGGCCGAAATAAATAAGCTTCCGAGGGAAGTGTTGATTGCAGAACGGATTATGCCTGATGGATCAGTTGAGAAGGAGAAGCAGCTTGAGTTTGCAGTATCTTTCCGTTTGGAGATCTACAGGATTATGTTGAAAAGGATGCAGGCACTTGAGAGTATGGAATCATCTTTACCATACAATTTCATCGCTTTCACTAATGAGGAAGTGGTCGGGAACGTTACTTCATACACGAGGACCATTCTTAGCAAAGTGACTAATTCTCTGGGAGGATCTCTTCTGATGGTGCAAAGGGAAAATTGATAGAGCTGTTAAGCCTTTCACGATGAATTCCATCAATAAGTTGGTGGCACTACAGTTAGATATTGAAAAGTTCAGGCCTAGCTTGGAGGATGTGGAAGCATGTATCAGGGTATTGAACGAAGGCTTGCTGGAATTCAGGATAGAAAAGGAATTTGTAGCTAAGACAGATGGGAAGATGTTGAATTACATGTTCATCAATTATATTCAGTATCAAAACAAAAAGAAGATGTAAATGTTACAGATGGCATGTCTTTCTTCTTGTACTCTTTCTTCTTCTATTTTCCATGTTCCTATATGTAATTGTACAACTTTAAAGTTATTGGTTTTGAAACCATTACTTTAAGTTATGTGGAACGATTCTATTAGTTAAGTGACAGATGTGTATAGGTTTGAATATGGACCCGAATGCATGTCACTTGAAGAGGAATTAGAGAGGGATGATTACCAAATGTTATCTTTACTTTTTGTTTATGTTCCAGTTCAGTTGAGTTTCCCATTTGTACTTTCCCTTCTACATTCTATAAGTAGGAGAAGAACCTTCGGGTTAAGGATCAAAATTTGTAAGCAGCATTCTTGTATTCCAAACTTTGTGCGGAAACCTCTGATAGCTATTTGAAGCAAAGGAGTAGAATGGAGCAGATTTTCGGAGAACTTTGTGTCACAGTGCATTTTGTTTGTAGATTTTGTCTTAGATCTACTTATAAACTTTGTGTTATTTTAGATCTAGATCTGTAGCTGCCTTTGCTTATAATTCTGTGTGTTAATATCTATTGGTTTCATCTATGTGCATGCAATCAACTCTGTTATCTATTGATTGGGTTGAACATCTTCCCTATTTCTTCCTTGTGTTTTATTATTCCCTTCTTCTTTACATATTTCCTTTCTTTAAACAGTTGCTTACTTGCTGCAAAACTATACAGCTATGGTTCATGAGTTGCATGGTTAAAGTAAAACCCCATATAGATACTATCATATTTTAATTGAAAAATCTAACACGGGAGCCTCACCGGTAAATGAGGGAGATTTATCTCATGACTTCCTAGGTTTTCAACTATGCAGAAAATCTAGCCAATAGTTTTTGGCAACTCCGCTGGGGAACAACTATCTTTGCAGATCAAAGCTTATATTTTAAAGATTAGAGTGTTTTCCATACAAATCTCAACCTGGTTGAATGTCCATTCACTTGATTTTTGAAGGCATAAGGAAGGATGGATCATTTCTTCAGATTGTAGGAGAAATTCAATTTCAATCATCCTCCTCGAGTTAGAAGCTACAAATCTAGTCTCTCACCAGGAAGGAGAGTGCACACTCATCCAGATCTGGATCATCTTCAACATAATCTGGTAGCTGGAATTATTCACAAAAGTGTACACAAGAAGAAGACGTGCCCCACTCATCACGCAAAACCAAAATCAAAATAAGAACTAGATAGTACCTATCCCATAGGGAGCAGATTTTGGGCCACTGAACTTGTCTCCACCTATGCATGACCTGCCTAAAGGATCCAAAAAGAAATTTCTTAATTTCTTTGGAGATGGAAAGCAAAATATGGATGATCATTTGGTAACCTTCTTCATAACTTTTGGTATGCTTGCAGTTGAGCATGAAGATGTCTCGGTCAGACTCTTGATTGAAACTCTACATGACTTGGCTGGCAAATGGTTCTATAGGCTAGCTCCTAGCACCATAACTAACTAGGCCACTATGCATGAACAATTTCTGAAAATATTCAAGCCTGCAAAAGATGCTAGCAGGTTGATTACTCAACTGATGCAGTTGAAGAAAGAGCCAAGTGAGAACATGCGGGGACTTTATTGCAAGGTTCCAAAGGATTTTTTATAAAATCCCCACTTCTGTCGCATTGAGCGATGAAAATAAAAAGATATTTCTTATAAACGCTATGTTGCCCAAAGTTGGATATCAGTTGAGAAGGGCAAGACCTATGAATCTACTTGAAGCACAAAATTTTGCTATGGAGCTTGAAGATGACTTGATCATGGATAGAAAACTCAAACAATCACCCCACAAAGGTGATGGATCTTCTTCAAGTAGTTGAAATCCTTTGTTGCAAAGGTTGGCTAATGATATGCTGCAAATCAAGAAGTAGATATCTCAAGCAGGAAATGTGACCCCTTCAAGAATAGCTCCTACCCAGACCTTTAATGGTCAAAATCAAAATTGAAATAGACTTGTTGCTGCACCACAGAGGTTGGCAATTAAAGCTACTCCAAGGAATAACTTGGAAACTACTAAAGAAGATCTAGGCATTGAAAAATCATTTGATGATGAAGACTTTGTAGATCCCGCTGACGACTCCAATATTGGTTACCTGGACTACGAATCTAATGAGGGCTATCATGAATCTTTTGAAGATTTTGATGGTCACACATTTATGGTGTTCACAAGGTCCCAGACATGCCAAAATGTTGAAGCATCCACAAGTGGCCAAAGAAGAGAAAGAGAATATCCTGGGCTAGATGTTACTATCCTAAAAAGAGATAGTACACTACCTGCTTCATTAGCTCCCAAAGATAAATATGCAAATTATTTCAATTCACAACAAAGGGCCAACACACATCTGGCTAAAGCAAGTCAATATTTTGAAATTATTGATTACATTAAAAATACCAAGGTTAAAATGTCAGAAGCTGGGTATTTGAGGGAATTTCCTGATCAGCTAAATAGATTGGTCAAGTATGTGCAAAGTAATGGTCCCAACCCTCCAACAAATAATACTTCATGGGGTATCTTGTCAAGTCCAAAGATTACTCCTCCTTCAAACAATGTGGCTGCAACTTCTACTCCCTCTAATTATTTTCCTGATACATCAGAAAGGATCGAGCCATTCTATGTATCATTGCTTATTAATGGATACAAATTGAGCAATTGCATTTTGGACTCTGGAGTTTCTGACAACGTCATGCCTGCCAAAGTTACTAATGCCTTGGGTCTCACATTGACAAAAACCATTGGAAGATGCTATTCAATGGAAAGGCAAGTACCTCTTGTTGGGAAAATCAAAGATGCATAGGCAGTACTGGCTTCTTTCCCAGAAAAAATATTGAAGATGACTATCCTTATAGCAAACATCCCAGTGTCTTATGGCATGCTTTTGAGAAGAAATTTCTATAAAGAGCTAGGTGGAGAAGTCAAGATGGATTGGTCTTGTGTGCACATACCAATCAAAGGAGTTAATCAGATGTTAGAACCTGAGAAGAAATCCAAGTACACAATATTGAAGTTTGAGGATCCTAGATCTTAGATCTTGTTTCAAGAATCTGATCACGGAGTCTATTATCTAGAAATGGATAAAGAAGAAGTTCAACCTGTGATCCAAGAACCACATCAGCTTGATAATAAGGTTTGGTCTCTGGAATTTGATGGCAGTTTTTGTTCATTTGGATCCAGTGCAGGAGTTGTTCTTATCTCTCCTGAGGGAAAGGTACATGCACATTCCTTCAAATTGATGTTCGAAAATACTAACAACACGATAGAGTATGAAGCACTGTTGTTAGGTATGGAGCAGGTAAGGACAATGGGAATCAAACTCTTACATGTAAAGGGAGATGTTGAGCTGATTGTTAATTAGATAAGAGGTCTCTATCATATAAAAAAGGACAAACTTCAGCATTATAGAGATTGATTCTACTCTACTATCCTAGATTTTCCAGCTTTCCTCGGTATCTTACATTCTGAGAGAAAAAAATTCAAGAGCTGATTCACTTGCAGTAACTACAGCTTTGTTAAATCCAAATCAGCCTCCCACATTTTTCAGACAGGGGGATTACAAAGTTGAGATAGCCTTCCACCCAAAAGTTCCTGATAACGTCCAACAATGGAAGGTTTTAAACGATGACAAGTAGATTGTTGCATTTCTCCAAAAAAAGGACAACTTTGAAGAGATCTACTGTGAAGGAAGAAATTCACCTCTGAGACAAACTACTGTGGGAGAAATGGATACAGAAGTCAGAAGATTATCCAAATGTAGGGAAATAAAATTCCTAAAGGCTTGGTATCCCTTGAGGAAATGTTCGACAAGCATGATTAGATTCTTAAAAAGAATGAAGAAAGTGGGGAAGGTTCTTCCTCTGAGACACAGTTACTAAATTTTAGAGCCAGTAATGATCCCAAGTTAGTAAATTTGGGTAAGTGTTGTTTAGATGTAGAAAGAGAAGCTTTTACAGAGCTTTTTAAGAAATCATGGGTGTTTTTGCCTGGTCAGAAGTTCAACATTACATCTCATTAAAACTAGAACAAAATCCTTTGAAACAAAAGTCGCGGCAGCATAACCCTACTATTTCTGGGACTATCTTTGCAAAGATCCAGAAGCTGTTAGATGCAAAGATAATTTATCCCATACATCACTCTGAATGGTTAGCCAACATAATTCATGTGAGAAAGAAGAGTGGCGAGATTAGGTTGTGCGTAGATTTTCGCAACCTCAATCAAGCTTCATTAAAAGATAACTACCCCATCCCCATCATGGATCACACTCTGCAGGTGGTCAATGGATCTGAAATGCTTCCCATGCTTGATGGTTTCTCAAGTTACAATCAAATCAAGGTGTCTGAAGAAGATCAATACAAATGAATTTCATTACACCTTGGGGAACTTTTCCTTAATAGAAAATGCCTTTTGGTTTGATCAACGCTGGAGCTACATTTTAAAGAGTTGTGGATTTATCTTTTGCTCATCTCAAGGATATAAGCATAGTGGTGTATCTTGATGATCTGACAGTATTTTCCAAGAATAGAAGCATGCACATTTCAAATCTGGAAGAGGTTTTCATACAATGCCGCAAACATGGTATTTCTCAGAACCCTAAGAAATCTATCTTTGCTATAACAGAAGGAAAGCTACTAGTACACATTGTCTCTAAGGAAGGAACCAAGATAGATCCAGAACGTGTCAAATCTATTCAGACTTTGTCATTACTAACATCCAAAAAAGGGGTTCACTCTTTCTTTGGTAAAGTTAATTTTCTCAGGAGAATCGTCCCTAACTTTGCTGAGTTGACCCGTCATATCTCAAATATGATGAAGAAGACACAAGATTTCAAATGGAGTAGTGAAGAGAAGGAAGCTTTTGAGAAGATTAAAGAGGCCCTATCAAAATCCCCAGTCTTGGTTTCACCTAACTTTAGTAAAGAATTTATTCTTTACTATTATTCCTTTGAACACACCATGTCAGCAATCTTGATGTAGAAGAATCAAGAGGATGTAGAAGCTCCGATTGCTTTCATGAGCATTCCTCTCAAAGCTTATGAGTTGAAATATACTCCAATGGAAAAACATGCATATGCAGTGGTAAAACATTGTAAAGCATTCAGGTACTATATTCTTTCCTCACATAATGTGGTCCTTGTTCCAGATACTACAGTGAAATCTATACTCACCCAACAGGAGTTAGAGTTGTTAAGAGGCACATGGGTGACAAAATTTCAAGATACGACCTAGATATTAAACCTATAAAGCTAGTTCGAGGAATAGGTCTATGCGAATTGATGACGAAGATGAAAACAACAACACCAGAGGGAGATCAAGATCTACCTATGGTTCTTTTTATAGATCTAGTAGAAGAGTGGTACAATAACATTACCTATTTTCTGACTTATGGAGAATTCCCAGATCAACTTTCTTGAAAAGAAAAATGTACTATTAAACTAAAGTCCAAAGATTTTGTTCTTTGCGAAAATGGTTTATACAAAAGAGGAATTGATGGTGTGTTTATCCGATGCGTAGATAAAGCTCAGCAGGATCATCTTTTGAAATAGTTTCACAACATGGCTTGCAGTGGTCATTTCTCAACCCGAGTCATTGCTCACAAGATCCTCTGAGCAAGGTATTACTAGCCCACACTTTTTTAGGATACTACAGAGTGGGTATCTAAGTGCCAAGCGTGCCAACACTTTGTTGGTCATGTAAAATTACCTGCATTACCTTTAAAACCAATTGTAATTAAAGAACCCTTCTAGCAATGGGGAATGGATTTTATTGGTATGCTTAACCCAGCCTCTAGTGTCAGCCATCACTATATTTTGATAGCTACTGATTATTTCAGTAAGTGGGTAGAAGCCATTCCTGTTAGGAGTGCCACTTCCGCGGAGGTATGTAATTTTATAAAGGAAAATATTGTTGTTAGGTTTGGCGTGCACAATAAAATAGTAGCAAACAATGCTCCAAATCTATCTTCTGAGGAGCTGGTTGATTTCTGCTACACTCATGGGATCTAGCTGGTACATTCCTCCAACTACTACCCACAAGGGAATGGCTAGGCTGAATCAAGTAACAAAAATTTAGTAACTATCGTGCGAAAGCTAGTAACTGAGAATCAAAGAACTTGGCATAAGACGTTATTTGATGCATTATGGGTAGATAGAATTACACCAAAGAGGGCTATAGGCATGTCCCCTTTTCAGATTTTATATGAAAGAGACACAAAGCTGCCTCTTACCTTGGAACTTCCTGCCCTACAAATTTCTAGAGCCCTAGAAGATTCTACATTCAATGATGCTATTGAAAAAAGGATAATGTATCTGACTGAATTGCAGGAGGTACAGACTCAAGTTGCAGATAGATTATCAGGACATCAAAAAAAGGTGAAAGTTATCTTTGACAAAAATGCCAGGGAAAGAAATTTTGAAATCAATGATTGGGTCCTTTTATGGGAAAAAAGAAGAGAAACAAAAAGCATGCATGGGAAATTCAATTCACTATGGAAAGGGCCTTTTGTGATTAAAAAGATCGCCGGAGCAGATAGCTTCACTCTTGTTTATCAAGATGGAGTTGAATTGACATTTCCTTTCAATGGGTCCAACACTTGAAGTTGTTCCGGACATGAGAAGCAGGGGTAAAACTTGTATGTATATAAATAGAAACTTTGTTTGTTTTTCCTTGTTTTGTTTTTGGTGTTGTGTTGTTTTTGTTTGCCTGACCCTGTGCCCAAAGGACAAGATACAAAACTAAAGATGTTGGGCTCTCATCTTTTTCCCTTGTCCATTCTGACAAAGGAAAAGATGTCCATAGACAAAGCTGACTGGTGTCCCCAGATTTCACCCTGAAATCTAGGACTACCCTATGTAAAAAAAATCATACTTTTAAAATAATTGGTCGTTTTGTGTTTTTATTGCCAGAAAGTTTCTTTATTGTGTCAAGATATTCCCAAAAATCCATATAAGACAATTTTGACAAATACCCAGATGCCCAAAATTGTTATATTTTTTCGCTGGGGTTTACCTGCGGGAAATTTGTATTTAATTATTTTGAGCCTCGTTTGAGGCAAATTGTGCTTCATTTTAACCCTGTTGTGATTGTACATGTCAATATTCCCATATACCAGTAGGGTTTTAACCAAGAATGAATTCTGGGCTTTATTTGTGATTTCTGGCAATGTTTTGTATTTTTGGTGTTTTCTCGTTTCATTTTCTGTGAAATTTCTCTGGGTCAATTCCTTTGCCGGTTTGGTCTAATTCCTTTACTAGAGTGTCTGGAGATCACCTATGGACGTTATGCCAGAAGGAATTCACCACAAGAGGTCTGGTTCTCTCTAAAAAGACGAAGTCATGCACGAAAAAACTTCTTTTAGACAGGCTGTATTTTTGGAAAAAGAAGGTTTTAAGCTACAATGGGATTTTTGGTAGCAGCAGGAAGGTGGGAATTTTGTACCTGCCTAGCAGGGTACTTTTTCCCATGGAAACAATGCCACTTAAGTCACAATAGGAAAATTAGAGGCAGCAGGCAGGTGAGATTTTATTACCTGCCTTGCAGGATGAAAATTCCCATTGTGAAATAAAATAAAATCACTTAAGGCATTGATGGGATTTTCTTACCTGCCTTGCAGGGTAAAAATCCCCATTATGAAAGTAAAACACCTTAAGTGGGTCATGGGGTTTTTGGAGCTGTGGTGCAGGGTGAATAATCCCATTAAAAATTAGCTCTTAAAAATAGAAATGCCTTCATATCAAAAAGTGCAACCCCTTTTGGGAAAAAAGGGCAGCCTCAAATGCATTAATTAATTAATTATTTCTCCAAATTTGGCGCCCAAGCATGAGGAAAACTCAACAAAGGTAAAGGGGATAAATGGAAATTAGAATTAGATTTCTAAAATTAAATAAATATTATTTATTTAATGCAGCCCCTTCGGTGTCAAAAAGTGTGCCCCATTTTGGAGAAGAATAATACTTTTTAAAGTATTAATTGATGTATTTTAGTGGATGAGGTCAAAGTACACTGTGAAGCTTAAGTGAACCGAAAGTATAGAGCTAAAATTAAATAAATTTAATTTATTTAATAGCAGCCATGAGCATGCACAAAATAAGCACCCCATTTGAAGAGAAAAACTTATTAATTAATTAATTAATTAATTGCTAGGAATAGGAGGGACAATAATTAATTATAGAATGATGAGGGTTATATAAACAAGGGCTTCCATAAGGATGAATTAATTAATTCTTTAGCAAGGAAGTGCAGCCCAGGTAATTTTGACACCCATTTGAAGAGGAATTTTCGGTTTAAATACTACTGGAAGCTTCAAAATTTGGTGCCTAGGTTTGAATCAGCTTGATTTGTGTCTGAATAATTGTCTGCATGCAAATAAAACATCAATTTTTTGGGGCAGTGGGCTTGATTTATGCAAATTTTTATAATTAAAATTCAGTGTTCATGTTTCAGTTGCCATCTTTGTCTAAATTAATTGCAGGAATTCAATATAGGTGCTTTTATAAGAGAGAGGGAGCTTAAATTAATGTCCAATACATTGAACATATCCTCCGAATCTGAAGAAATATCCAGATTTGCACCGGTTGTGAAGAATTCTGACCGAATAAAGAGAAAAAAATTTGCTCAGACAAAGATAGATACAGCCATGGCAAAGAGGGATGAGAAAGAGAGCATAGTAGAGTCATGAATCACTTCTAAGTTTGCTAACATTAGAGATACAGATCTAGGTCCAAAACCTCTTTCTGAATTGATTGACAGATCCAGAGCTGGAAATACTTCCCTCATGTGTGTAGTCAAAAGCAGTGGAATCATTTGAGCTGCAACATTTCCATTCAAAGCCCAGTTGCAAGAGTTCGTCATGGAGTGTACTATGTCTTACCATCCATTTTCAAGATCAGTCCGAGATGTTGTGGGGAAAACAATAATATGATTGGACGCACAGTTCATCAATTATTGTTTGAATATTTCAGCACAAAAGGTGGTTACTACTATTAGCATATAGGATGTCAGCAACATATGGGAAAAGCATAAAGTTGAATGTGTGGGAATAATGAACAGCAGATACATGAAGAAGCCCCAAATCTCCTTCCAAGTTCCCAAGAAATCTTCCACGATCCAATCTGGTACAAGAGGTGGATGATATTGCCAAATTGTTATGTAAGGTAAATGGCAAAGCGAACGCTCACAACTTCCACGCACAGATGTATGATTTCATCAAGACCATTGAAATAAACAAACTAGATTCAACAATCAATTGGTCAGAAATCATTAGCGACAACATTGGTGAGCATCTCGGGAACATAAGGCATACTTAACAGCTTCAAAATGAATTTGTATTTTGTTTATGCAGCAGCTTCACAAGGGATCTTCTCAAAGCTGGATAGATGTGGTGTTCTTTCCAAGGACCCTATTTTCGAGTGCTACCCACAGCTTACTGTACCTACATGCAAGAAATATTACAAGGTGGTCAACGATGGATTCTTCTAAAAATTCATTTGTAGGCTAGACAGCGATCTAAAAGACAACAGGGTGAGCAAGGAATCATGGGAAGCTATGTCTAGGATTGGCAGTATCTTTATCTAGTTTACGGATTTTACATACCTCAGGGTCACCAACTTTTTAGAAGAACCAATTAAGTTGCCTAGATACCCGAGTGATAGATTGGTCACATTGGAGTTGAGTGGACAACTCATGGAGATACATGATGTACAGTCAAAATGGTACAAGTCTATAGGATTCTTCCCGATCACTGTGGGCCATTATAGTTGTCAGAGCATTAATAAGGCCTAAGGAATTGAAGGGGAGATGTTCTTTGAGTACAAGCAAAAGTTATTCCCAACATGGATGAACTTCGATCCATTTGGACTGGCAATGAAGACAATCTCCCAGGAGTACACGTACATGCCTTCATTGGAAGATTTCTGGATGAAATGCAGAATTGATTATGAGGTTAGATTGAAATATTTCATTATGTTATCAATGCGGCAAGTGTTTGAATTTGGATTAGCACGAATACTTACGGATCTCAAAGATGATGGGCCTGTGTTACTTGACACATACCATTAGATGGGAGGAGATAGAGTTGTACTTCAGGAGAACGTAGGGGGTTGTTATATGATTGAGGAAAGGTCTGCCACTGTTCTGGTCAATAATTCAAATTAGTTGTTGACGAAGGGATACGTCCTTGATGAAGCATTGATGAATCAAATCATGGGCAACTTTAGCACATGAGATTCCCTCAAGAAGAAGTACAGAGGAGAAAGCAACAAAAGGCATGAGAAGATTAAAGGGCACAAAAGGTTTCATTATAAGGAGAAGATCACTTTTACGGCTATGATGTTAGTTTTGGCTTCTCCAGCATCAAGTATTTCACCGACTGTTGCACCTCAGTAGGATATTGTCATTCCTCTGTTGAATATGGAAACATTCATCTTCTCTCCTCGGCCACTCCATTCAATGCCTCTTCCTAAGGAAATGTTGAAGTTGCAGATAGAAGAATTTGAAAGAGCTTTGTCTTTGGATGACTCAGAGGATGACAGTCAAAACACTGTAGTAGTTTCAGATGGAGAGGAATCAGAGCGTGAGATAGTGTTACACTCAGCAACTTCTCATTCTCTGAGAAGTAATTTCTCAGAATGTTCGACTTCGTAGTTGGTTCCAGAGGCTAGAGAGGAAATCAACTTGGAGGAACACGACTTGCAGCTACTCCTGAATCTAGGCGGAAAAGACAGAAAACCTAAATATGCTAAGGTAACTTCAAGGTTTATCATTGAGGAATCATAAGAGAAGTTCGTTGAGATGTCATTTCCGACAGAAGGGAAGGAGTATGAGCTCATGGTAGAAGATATAAAAGTAACCAGAGTACCCATAGGGTCGAACCACCACAGAAGGATTGAAGCAGGGACACACAGATATTGATAGATGCTCTATTCCTCTAGGCTTGACAAAGAAAAGGTGGAGAAAGTTGAACTTTAGAAGCAGGTATCTCAGTTGTGCGAGATCATTGCCAAGGTTGCTAAATGTTCCACTTAACCAATTTCAGCACAAAAGCAGGTGAGTGATCATCTAATTCAGGAAGTGGAAGATGTGAGTAACTAGGTTAAAGCTATTGACGAATGGAAATTTCTAATCATTTGTCAAGCTTCTATACAACTCAAAGAGGTGCCATCTCATCTAAAGGTTATGAAAAAATGCATCAAATCAGCTTAAGCAACTAGTGACAAGCACAATAGATATGAACACAGTTACTGAGAGTAACCTTAGTACTTTGGCCAAAATAAATAAGCTGCCGAGGGAAGTGTTGATTTGCAGAATGGATTGTGCCCGATGGATTAGTTGAGAAGGGGAAGCCGCTTGAGTTTGTAGTATCTTTTCGTTTGAAGATCTGCAAGATTATGTTGAAAAGGATGCAGGCACTTGAGAGTATGGCATCATCTTTACCAGATAATGCCATCGCTTTCACTAATTAGGAAGTGGTCAAGAATGTTACTTCATACATGAGGACCATTCCTAGTAAAGTGCCTAATTCTTTGGAAATATCTCTTCTGATGGTGCAAGGGAGAATTGATGGATTTGTTAAGCCTTTACAAACGATGAATTCCATTAGTAAGTTGGTGGCACTGTGTAGTCAGATATTGAGAATTTCCATGCCTAGCTTGGAGGATGTGGAAGCATGTATCAGATTATTGAACGAAGGCCTTGCTATCCAATCCAGGACAGAAAAGGAAAGTTATAGCTAAGACAGATGGGAAGATGCTGAAATTACATGTTCGATAAGTATATTCAGTATCAAAACTAAAAGAAGATGTAAATGTTACAGCTAGCGTGTCTTTCTTCTTCTACTCTTTCTTCTTCTATTTTCCACGTTCCTAGGATGTAATTGTAAAACTTTAAAGTTATTGGTTTTGAAACCATTACTTTAAGTTATGTGGAATGATTCTATTAGTTAAGTGACAGATGTGTATAGGTTTGAATATGGACTCGAATACATGTCACTTGAAGAGGAATTAGAGGGGGATGATTTCCAGATGTTATCTTTACTTTTTGTTTATGTTCCAGTTCAGTTGAGTTTCCCATTTGTACTTTCCCTTCTACATTCTATAAGTAGGAGAAAAACCTTCAGGTTAAGGATCAAAATTTGTAAGTAGCATTATTGTGTTCCAAACTTTGGTGCTGAAACCCCTGATATCATATTTGAAGCAAAGGAGTAGAAAGGAGCAGATTTCCGGAGAACTTTGTGTCACGGATGTATTTTTTTTGTAGCTTTTGTCTTAGATCTACTTATAAACTTTCTTTTATTTTAGATCTAGATCTGAAGTTATCTTTGCTTATAATTCTATGTGTTGATATCTATTGGTTTTCATCTATGTGCATGCAATCAACTCTGTTATCTATTGATTGGGTTACACATCTTCCCTATTTCTTCCTTGTTTTTTATTATTCCCTTCTTCTTTAAATATTTCCTTTCTTTAAACAATTGCTTACTTGCTACAAAACTATACAGCTGTGGTTCATGAGTTTCATGGTTAAATTAAAACCCCATATAGATACTATAATATTTTAATTGACAAATTTGACAGGGGAGCCTCACCGGTAAATGAGGGAGATTTATCTCATGACTGCCTAGGTTTTCAACTATGCACAAAATCTAGCCAACAGGCTATAAGCTCTACACACATTCTCTAGTCTCCATCTTTTTTGGAAGTCAATAGATATGGGGTTTCACATGGACTCATGCTTTCTCTCACTAATCCTTTGTGTATTAGATCTATCACTTGTTTATTCAAATCTTCACTCTGTGTTGGACTCATCTGATAGGCTTCCTAGTTTTGAATGGCCGATCCTTGGATCAAATCAATATGGTGTTAAATATCTCGCTTCAGAGGTAACCCATCTAGTAGCTCATCTGGTATTACATCTTTGTATTCTCTTAATCCTTTTCTGCATAAATAGGTATATTAAAGTCCTCTATTTCCACCTTCTTTGACATTAGTGCATAACACCATCCAACTTCTTCCATTTATGTAACAAACTCTTTTGTATCAAAAAATACCTCACTCTTCTCTTCTTCCTTGAATGGTAACAAGACCACCTTTACACCATCCTTCCAAAAGGTATATGTATTTTTTCCTCCTTCATGTGTAACCTTCCTATCGTATTGCCAAGGCCTCCCCAGTAATATATGACATGCATCTATTGAGATAACATCATACCATACCTCATCCTCTTAGTTAATCCCGATAAAAAACTTTATAAGGCATCTTTTAGGTTACCTCATTCCCTTTCTTGAACAATGATATACGATAGGGATATGGGTGCTTCTCACATATCAGATTTATTTTATCAACCATCACACTCAAAACCATATTTTCACAACTACCACACTCAATAATAATTTTACATACCTTTCCTCTAAAGGTACATCTTGTTCAAAATATATTTATTCGCAACCACGGAATAAGTACCAGCATCATCCTGTTCTTTCTCCTTCCTTGGGAAAATCATCATCCTTCTCATCATGAGGGTTTCAGCCAAGTCTAAAGAAACCTCCATTTCTTCTTCCTCTTCAGCTTCAACCATATTTACTCATGGTTGTTCTCCTTGCCATATATCTTGTGTAGGATAGTGCGTACACTCAAAGGCATTATGACCCTCTTCACCACATCTATAACATGTATATTGCCTTTGGGGGCTATTCCAGTTGCATCCTCCATTATAACCTCTTCCCCTCTGAAACCCCATACCTCTTTGGTAGTTACCACAATTTTGACCAGAATCTTCATGCCCTTTTGCATTAGAATATTTACCTTTTGTAGATTCAAATATACCCCTGCCTCTCATTGGAGATGATGATGGCCCTCTTTTCACACCTCTTCTAAAATTATTCCTCTTGTTCTTTTCTTCTTCCTTTAATGCGAGTTGATAAGCATCATCCATGCTATGGATCCAGAGCATACTCATCTCATCTTGTATGGTTTAACTCAATCCATTTATATACCATGTAGCCTTTTGCTCTTCAGACTTTCCCTATTCAACCCTAATTGACAACTTGTAAAATTCATTGGTATACTCCTCAATGTTGAGATCATTTTGTCTTAGGTTTTGAAACCTTCAAAAGAGTTTCTGAGCATAATCTACAGGAAGAAATTTATCTTTCAGCTTCTTTACCATTTTATTCCAGTTTCAGATCTTTCCCTTTCCATTCCTTTGTTTTTCATTTTGTAGGTGATCCCACCAGATCAATGCATGTCTGGCCAACAAAGTGCATGCAAACTTAACCTTATTCTCCTCTGAAAGGGTTTTCCACTCAAAGAATATTTTCATGCGATTCAACTAGTCAATCAACTCCTCTGGTCGTAACCCTCAACCATAATCAGGAACATTAATCTTGATTCCATCGTTCTTTCCCTCTCAATCTTGGATTAATATCTCCTCAAATGGTCTCTCATTAAATTTTTCTTCATCTATCTCATTTTCTTCATCATCTCCTCCTTCCTTCACTAATGGATGTACTTATTTAGTATCAATATCTAGGTTTGCATCCTGATTTGCATGTCTCCTTCTAAGGTGGGTAACTTCTCCTGTGAGCTCAACAACCTGTCTCTATAGCTCCTGCATATGTCTATTCATCTGGGCATAACCTCACCTCCCATGTCTAGCCATGATTATATAAAATAGAGGAAAAATTACACAGAAAAATGTTATATGTTACCTTAATTATTTTTGTAAGATCAAAATCCTTCTCTGATACCAATTGATGTGAATTCATCTAGAAGAGGTTGAAATACCTCCAAAACACACAAACAGATTTGTAAAAAAAATAGAGAGTTTCAAAATAGATTTCGTATGATTCTGGAATCCACACTAATCTTTTTAATAATTACCAACCTCCTTTTATTTCATGTCTACTCTAAAAACCCTAAAATGCTAAAAAACCCCTAAAATTCCAAAAAATGCCTACTAGAAAAACAACTTGGATGGGATACAAAATTTGCGTGAAAAATATAAGCTTCATAAATTAAGGCTCACGTGAAATTTTGACTTATTCTAACAAGTACAACAAAAGTTATTAAAGTTCTAAGACCTAGTCAAAAGTGAAAAAAAACATTCGGAGCCAATTTTAGACAACTAGATGAAGGAATATAGGCCCAAAAATGTCCCAAAATGGCAACAACCTTACATGCAAAGGTTGACCCCGGCATAGTACTAATGCATAACCACCACCCTCTAAAATTTCAAGACAATCCAACGGTCAGATCAAAAGTTATGGTCTTTGCAAGTTATGCTTGCGCATCATTTTCCCCTGGTTGAAAAGAATTCAGCTTCTGCGAATTCAGTTGATGAAATTCATCTAATTTTTTCATTTTCAATCTTCTTCAATTCCCAATCAAGAATCCAAGTATTTTTTTCTTGCTGCAAACATTCCAACTGTACCAAATATTTTTTGTATCTCCCATGTCTAGTAGTGATTGTCTTTTGGTCCAAGATACGCATTACCCTTTCCTTTTTCTTCTTCGGCATCTGTTGCTCCTAGTTTATTTATTCCTCCTCTATAAAATTTTCATCATGACCTAGAAACTTATATAAGTCATAAAACATTAAAAACTAGTGAGATAGCAAAAGCTTTCAGATAGCTCACCTTGTAGGCATTATCACTCATTTTCTTCAGAATCCTACATGGCCCAATCTTCTTATACTTGAATTTATTATATTTCCCTTTTGGAAACCTCTCCTTTCTAAGATGAACCATCACCATATATCCTTCTTCAAATGCACTTACTCTCCTACTGGCATCTGTAGTTTCTTTAAATTATGCATTACTCACTTTCATCTTTTCCCTCACTTCATCCTGTAGTTGTAGAACGTGTTTTGCAAATGCTTCTGCATCATCACTAGTTTTATCTTCACTGGGTAGCACGATGAGATCTAGGAATCCCTTGGGATTCCTACCATATACAATCTGAAAAGGAAAAACTCCTTGTTGAAATTTTTATCAAGCTATTATATGAAAACTCATCTTGTGGTAAAGCTAAGTCCCATTATTTTGGATTTTCTCCAATTATGCAACGTAGGAGATTTCCCAAGATTTTGTTCACTACTTCTATTTTCCCATCAGTATGGGGGTGATATGCACTACTGAATTGTAGATGTGTCCCTAGTTTCCTCCACAGAGTCTTCCAAAAGTGACTCAAAAACTTCCTGTCCCGATCTGAAGTGATCTTTCTTGGAACTCCATGCAATCTAACCACTTCTGAAAAAACAAATCTACAACTATGGAAGCATCATTAGTTTTTTTACAAGAAATGAAATGTGTCATCTTAGAGAATCTATCAACCACAAAAATATAGAATCATTCCCTCATTTTTTGTTATGAAATCCTAAGATGAAATCTATACTCAAATCAACCCATGGCCCTATAGGGATAGGTAATAGCATATACAACCCAGTATTTTGTGCATGGAACTTAGCCATTTGGCACACTCTACATCTTGCTACAATCCTACTTATGTCCCTATTTACCTTTGGCCAAACTTTTCTACAAAAAGAACAATTTTCTTACTTATACCAAAGTGTCCATCCAACCCCCCACTATGCAATTCTCTTATAATATTTTCTCTCATTGAACCAACAGGGTTGCATAATTATTTCCCCCTGAAAAAATAACCATCCTCCATCAAATAATTAGAAGAACCAATACCTTATGTAGGATCCTTAAATTTTCTCACAACATCACCAAAATCTGGATCACCTTCATACAATTCCTTAACTACCTCAAAATCTACTACTTCATTTTCCATTGTTGTCAAAAGTGCTACGCACCCACTCAAGGCATTAGCAACTTGATTTTACTTACCTGACTTATGTTTTAAGAAAAAAGTATATTCTTGTAAAAATCAAACCTATTTCGCATGCCTACTATTTAGTTTCTTTTTGTGTGTTTACATACCTCAATGTTTCATGGTCAGTGAAGAGCACAAATTCCTTTGCTACCAAGTAATGTCTCCAGTGCCTTAATGCCTGAACAATAGTATAAATTCCACATCATAAGTAGAATATTTCCTCCTTACTTCATTATGAATTTTCACTGAAGAATGTTATAGTTCATCCTTCTTGACTTAGTATAGCTCCAATCATGACATGTGAGGCATCATAGTCAACCTTGAAGACCTTTCTAAAATTTGGCAATACCAAAATAGGTGCTTTTGACACTTTCTTCTTTAAAAATTCAAAAATATTTGTTTTTGCATTAGTCCAAACATACTCCCTCCCTTTTGTACACTTTGTTATGGGATGCAACAATGCTACTGAAGTTCCTTATCAACTTCCTATAAAAATTTGTCAATCCATGAAAACTACAAACCTCTGTCACATTCCTTGGAATAGGCCATTCCAAAATTGCCTTTAATTTTTCCTCATCAATCCTCACTCCATCCTCTGATATGATAAACCCCAAAAAAAACAAGACTCTTCTGAATAAATTTATACTTCTTTAAGTTTGCATATAGACTCTCTTTACGTAACAAGTCTAACACCAATTTCATATGTAACAAGTGTTCTTCCACTATCTTACTGAATATCATAATATCATCAAAATAGACTACCAAAAACTTACCATTGTACTATAGGAGTAATTTTTTCATCATCCTCATGAATTTATTGGGAGCATTAGATATCCTAAATGGCATCACCATCCACTCATATAACCCTTCTTTTATTTTGAAAGTCATTTTCCATTTATCCCCTTCATGGATCCGGATCTGGTAGTACCCACTCCAAAGGTCGATCTTGCTAAAATATCGGTATCTTGCTAGCACATCCATCATATCATCCAATCTTGGAATTAGGAACTGATACTTAATTGTGATCTTATTTATGGCCCTAATGTCTACACACATTCTCCAATCTCCATCTTTTTTGGGAGTCAATAGAGCTGGGGTTGCACATGGACTCATGATTTCTCTCACTAACCCTTTATGTATTAGATTTATCACTTGTCTATTCAACTCTTCGCTCTATGTCGGACTCATCCGGTAGGCTTCCTGGTGTTAAAGGGCTGATCTTGCGATCAAATCAATATGGTGTTGAATATATCGCTTCTAAGGTAACCCATCTGGTAGCTCATCTGGTATGACATCTTTGTATTATTTTAATACCTTTGCGGCAGCAAAAAGTATATTAAATTCCACTATTTTCACCTTCTTTGACATCAGTGCATAACACCATCCGACTTCTTCAATTTTCGTAACAAAATATTTTATAGCCAAAAATCCCTCACTCTTCTCTTCTTCCTTGAATGGTAACAAGACCACACCTTTACACCATCCTTACAAAAGGTATATGTATTTTTTCCTCCATCATGTGTAACCTTATTGTCATATTGCCAAGGCCTCCCCAATAATATATAGCATAAAATCCATTGGGATAACATCACACCACACCTCATCCTTGTAGGTATTCCCAATCAAAATCTTTATAAGGCATATTTTATCTATGGTTACGTAATTCCCTTTCTTGAACCATTGATATACGATAGGGATATGGATGCTTCTCACATTTTAGATTGATTTTATCAACCATCATGCTTGAAACCATATTTTTACAACTACCACCATCAATAATAATTTTACATACCTTTCCTCTAAAGGTGCAGCTTGTTTGAAATATATTTTTTCACAACTACAAATCAGTACCAATAGCATCCTATTCTTTCTCCTTCTTTGGGAAAATCATCATCCTCCTTATCATGAGGTTTTCACCCAAGTATGCAGAAACCTCCATTTCTTCTTCCTCTTCATCTTCAACTAGATTTACTCTTGGTTATTCTCCTTGCCATATATCTTATGTAGGATAGTGTGGACACTCAAAGGCTCTATGACCCTCTTCACCACATCTGTAACATGTATATTGCCTTTGGGGGCTATTCTAGTCACGTCCTCCATTATAACCTCTTCCCCTCTGAAACCCCCTACCTCTTTGGTAGTTACCATGGTTTTGACCAGAATCTTCATGCCCTTCTGCATTAGAGGAATCACCTTTTATAGATTCAAATTTACCCTTGCCTCTCATTGGAGATGATGATGGCCCTCTTTTCACACCTCTTCTAAAAATATTCCTCTTGTTCTTTTCTTCTGCCTTCAATGCGATTTGATAAGCATCATCCATGCTATGGATCCGTAGCATACTCATCTCATCTTGTATGGTTTAACTCAATCCATTTATATACCATGTAGCCTTCTGCTCTTCAGACTCTCCCTATTCAACCCTAATTGACAACTTTTAAAATTCACTGGTATACTCCTCAATGTTGAGATCATTTTGTCTTAGATTTTGAAACCTTCAAAAGAGTGTCTGAGCATAATCTAGAAGAATAAATTTATCTTTTAGCTTCTTTACCATTTTATTCCAGTTTCGGATATTTCCCTTTCCATTCCTTTTTTTCATTTTGTAGGTGATTCCACAAGATCAATGCATGTCCGGAAAACTTAGTACATGAAAATTAACCTTCTTCTCCTCTAAAAGGTTTTTCCACTCAAAATTTTTTTCATGCGATTCAACCAGTCAATCAACTCCTCTAGTCGTAACCCTCCACCATAATCGACAACATTAATCTTGATGTCATCCTTCTTTCCATCTAAAGCCTAGATCAATCTCTCCTCAAATGGTCTCTCATTCAATGTTTCTTCATCTCTCTCATTTTATTCTTCATCTCCTCCTTCATTCATTAATGAAGGTACTTCTTCAGTATCACTATCTAGGTCTGCATCCGCATTTGCATGTCTCCTTCTAAGGCGGGTAACTTCTCTTATGAGCTCAGCAACCTTTCTCTATAGCTCCTGGATATGCCTATTCATCCAGGTATATCTTCCCCTCCCATGTCTATCCGTTTGATTATATAAAATAGAGGAAAAATTACACAAAAAAAATGTTATATGTTACCTTAATTATTTCTGCAAGATCAAAATCCTGCTCTGATACCAATTGATATAAATCCAACTGCAAGAGGTTGAAATACCTCCAAAACACACGTAAATAGCTTTGCAAATAAAAACCATAATTTTAAAATAGCTTTCGTCTCATTCTATAATCCACACTAATATTTTACATCATTACCAACTTCCTTTTATTTCACGTCTACTCTAAAAACCCTAAAATGCTAAGAAACCCTAAAATGCCAAAATTACCTACTAGTAAAATAACTCGGATGGGACCCAAAATTTGCGTGCCAAATATGCCTTCATAAATTAAGTCTCATACAAACTTTTGACTTATTATAACAAGTACAACAAAATTTATTAAAGTTCTAAGACCTAGTCAAAAGTGAAAAAACGTTCGAAGCCAATTTTAGGCAACTAGATGAAGGAATTCGGGCCCGAAAATGTGCCTAAATGGCCACAAATGTGCAAGAAAACTTTACCCCAACACATTTTTAACGCATAACTACCACCCTCTAAAATTTCAAGATGATCCAATGGTCGGATCAAAAGTTATGGTCTCTGCAAGTTATGCTCCCGCATCACTTGGTCTAAATTATAATACTAAATTTGAATCTCTTTTTGTGTACAAAAACATTGTTCTCATAAAATTCAACCATAGAGCCAATGCAACCATTAGGAAAATAATTATTATATTTAAAAAACTCCAAAGCTTTCCACCTTGAACCATTTATATATACATACATATATGTATGTATGTATTTTTTCTGTGAATTTGGCCATGAAATCACAAATAGGAAATTTTGTTTCTATAAGGGAAATATTCTTTTATTACTTCCCTAAATTTTTAGTATAAATTTCATGCTCGAACCTTTTCTAAATCACTTTCTGGTCTATTGATGGGTTATGAATGTATTCTGGTAGCTTCACTAGATTTTCACATTTTGTGCATTCCCCTTTGATATAATCAGCCTTAAATTCAAGTGCACCTTCTAATTTCTTACAAATAATATCGTAGATAAACTAAATTACATGTGGAGGAGGGACATCATTTGTTTTCATTTGTTCCCTATAAATTCTAAATATGGATAGATGTAGAAAAAACTCTATATTGGTACAATAACATGTCTCGATGATTATATTTTTTCTTGCATACATTGGCTTCAAATTCTAAAATGCTCATTGTGTAACTTTAACTTTAAGATTTCCATATTTAAAATTTATATACAACTCAATTTACTTTTTTCCATAAAATGCTTTGGGTGTTCCTTCTTCAAACCAATAACAACCCTAATATGTAAAAAATACTTAACATAAGAAGAGACATGAGTATGTTTTTCCAATATTCAATGATAATATCTTTTACAACATTAAAAAAAATCTTCAAGGAACCCTGCATATAAATGCCTAATTCCCTCTTGTTCTTTTATCTAATTTAATCATTCACTTCACATACCTTGTGATAGCTCTTCTACCTTTACCAAGAGCTATTAAAATTGTGGTGACATGTCACTTTATGACTATTTATGCACACACTAAATTTTTTATGAGAGATATAAATGTTACGGAAAGGTATTTTCTAGATAAGAGAAGCTACCAATAATGTCAAGTGAATTATGTAATTTTTGTACCAAGATATCATTCATGTTATTGGTATCTTTTGAATAAACTTGTAATAACTTTAAAATAAGGACCATATCTTTACATCGAATAAGTATTGCTATTAATTGAGCTTTACCAATCAAAGGTTTTTTTTGAAAATAATATATGTATATATTTATTGAATGAGACTTTATTTTTTTCAACAATTGTAAATTAATTTATTCAACAGTAGATGATAAATCATCATCATCTGTATCCTCAATATTATTCAATTTCGCTAATCCTCCATATAGAAAAATTCCTTCTTTCTCTCCTTGAGAAAAATCAACATCTGCATCCATTTTTATTTGTTCGTTATTTCCTTTGAATTCTTCATCTATTATATCGTGAGTTTTAAAATAATCTTATTCTTGACGTGCTTTTTGATTTTAAATAACTTCAAGAGATTGTTGAGTTTGATGATTTTGAAGAGAAGTTTTTTCTTTTTCTAACTTGTTTTCTTTGTTTCTCATTTCATTGTATTTCTTCTCCTTTTCAAGGTCTCTATTTCAATAAAAAATTTCTTACTCTTACATGTTTTTGTCTCATTAATACCAAATTCTAACATTTTATTTTAATATTTCATTTTAAAAATTAAAGTAAAAAACATTGGATTCTATATTAAAACTAAAGGAAACAAATTTAAATAAATGAAACAACTTGATTGATTATAAAATAATTTAATATCATATTTAAACTAAAATAAACAAATGAAAATAAATTTAACAAAATGAAACAATCTAATTGATTAAAAATTTGAAGTAAATAAAACAGTTTAATTTCATACTTAAAAATAAACAAAATAAATGAAAACAAATTTAACTAAATGAAACAACTTGATTGATTATGATAATTACGTAAAATAAATAATTTGATTTCACATTTAGACTAAAGAAAACAAATGACAATAAATTGAACTAAACGAGACAACTTAATTGATTACAAAATTGAAGTAAAAAATAATTAAACAAAAGAAAACAAATTTAACTAAATGAAATAACTCGATTGATTGCAAAATGTGCAATTTCTATTATGAAGTCACTTCCACCTAAAATAAAATATCTATTTTAAATTTTTCTTTCCGCCATTAGATTTAATAACACCACATATCTATTTTTCTTTGTTTGGGCATTCCCCATTATATTTAGGATGTGTAACATTAATCCCATTAAGTATTAACTTTTACCCAGGTTCATATTAAATTGCACATTTAACATTGTCATGGATTAGGCTAAATCCTCTAGAGTATGAATGTGATGTTTTAAATTTAATAATTTAAATTTTGATTGGGTATTAACTTCAAACTTTTTCTATATTTCATATTTTATCTTAGGAATACTGAGATTCAAACGTCTATGATGAACAATGTGAATTAAAAACTATTTTCTACAAAACTCTTCTTCACATTGAAGTTGTTTAATAGATAATGTCCACATGGGAGAGTCAATGTGACTAGCACCGAGTCCTCACATTATCAATATTGCTACAAAATAAATCACTTTAATCATGATTAGAAAATTAAAATCAAAATAAACATAAAGATCAATATACAATTCAATTGTTTTAAATATTAGCTCCATAAACATAACATGATCATAAGGATCCTTCATACATATATTTAATACTTTATCCAATATGTGTATAAATGAGAAGTGCAATAAAAATTCAAAAGTCACTCCTTATGTTACTTTAAAATCTGTTATATATGTACATTCTAATGTCCAACTTGGGACATGCAAAAATAGCTTCTTAGGGATAAATCCCATCCACAAATCCTAGCTCCTGGTATCAAACAAGGGACTTGCAACCCTTTTAACCAAGTTAGAGAAATGTCAAAAAAATTCCTCCCAATGATTTTGTAGCTCACGAGCTTCAATTGCGTCAATTTAATTTCTACATTTACACTATTTAGTCATTAACATTTAAACAAAATAAGATCTAAATTGTGATATACTTCAAGATGAAAATTATGGAAAATGATTTTTTTAAATGAAACAAAAAACTAAATAATATGTTTAAGAATTAAAAAAATTCAACTTTCCAAAGCATTCTAAACATCGAATTACAAGAAAATACTAACTATAATACAAAAATTAATTATACAATAGACTACTATGAGAGATTGTGATGAGAAAATTCTAGTTCATATAATTGGAAATTACATGGTTTTGGTTGATGGAAATGAATATATGTAATTACTCTTCATGAAGCCTTTTTAATATTAGATCTAACAATGCAAGAATGTATATATATATATATATATATATATATATATATATATATATATATATATATATATATATATCCTTAGAGAAATGGTGTTAACATTAATATTGTATTAAGCATCCAAAAGTGTAAATTGTAGTAAAATGTAAATAATATATGATTAAATTTATCTTGGGAATGGAATTGATATTTACCATGTTAATAATATAACCAAACAAACCATAGTGAAAGGATTTTTAACAAACTTTGTGGATGTTAAGGCCAACTACGTACTACAAATTTTTAAATAACTAATGAGGAAATTCATTTAACAATAGTGAATTTTCATGAGACATTTAGATAACCTCATAAATCAAATATTTAATGGGAAAAAATAGATCACAACTAATTATTTAAGATGGGGAGACTTGACATCACATGATGTCAAGAAAATTTTAGAAAATAAGATCTCAAGCTAGGGCATGTTATAAAATCATGGTTAGTGTTCACATGAGAAATATTATGTGAGCTGTGTGTTTTTAATAACATGAAAATTACTCACATAAATAGTAAATAGTAATTAGGTGAGTTTTTAGTAATACAAACCACGTAAATAGGTTTATTAGTGGTATTCTTGAGAGTTACAACAATACTATGTAATTGGGGATGAATGGTTAAAGTTCAACAAGGAACTGTAATTCATTGTTATCCAAAGGTAGGTGGAAAAGAAATAAAATAGTAATCATACTATTTGTAAACTTATTTTTCATCCACGGGATCTGTTGGAAAGTGATCTAAAAAAAATATTCCTTCATACTATCTACCATATGTTTATAGGGAATAATATTTTCATCCTTGACATTGTATTTGTCAATAGCTTGTTTGATAATCAACTATGACTCACCTATAACATGAAATTGTTTTATATTCCATTTAATGGAAACTTTTAGACCAGGAATGATGTCTTCATATTTCACCATATTATTAGTGCAAGGAAAACCAATTCTAAAATATCTTAGAATAAGATCATTAATATGGGTGATAATAATGACTCTTGCACTTGAGCCATGAAAGGTAAATGACCCATCAAAGTATTTTTTCCAAGTAGTGGACTCTTTAACAAATAAGACAGATGCATCAAGTAAGTCAAGACTCAACAGTTCAGTTCCTAGTAATGGTTCTTTTGCAATGTGATTGGCAAGTACTTTTCCTTTTACAAATTCTTGATTGACATATTCAATGTCAAATTCACTGAGTAAAATGATCTATTTGGCCATCCTCGTGGTAAGAGCGGGTCTAGGTAGGAGATACTTGAGCGGGAAAACTTTGGATACAAGATTGGTCTTATTATTTAGCAGGTAATGGAAAATATTTTGGGAAGAAAGGACAACAGCTAAACATGTATTTTCAATATATGGGTAATTTATCTCATAGAATATCAATGTGCAGCTAAGATAATAGACAGATCTCTTTATTTTTTACATCATATTGTGCTAAGAGCACTTGTAAAGAAAATTAGGTAGCTGAAATGTATAGCAAAATGGGTTTGCTAGTGTAGAATAACATCACCCCGAATGTCTGCAACTAGATGGGTTGAGACTCTCAGTGTGATTGCACAACATGGAGCATCTCTCAAAGTGTGGGACCTTGCAAGTTGAGAAATCTCTCTGGATTAAGGTCAGTTACTATTCCTCTGTTCAGGTGCATATAAATAAATTACAAAGGATCTATTCTAAAATCTACTCTATCTTACCAAGGAGACAAGGTTGAGAAGATACAAAAAATAAACCTAAGCTAATGAGGTGATGCACCAAAGGAATGTTAAACACTCATTTTTCAAGCTAACACAGACCATAGAAATGTAATGCAAATTCAATGCATAGATAACCAAAAATCAATGAGAGATTAGAAGGCAACAATAAACACATGAGATAAATAGCCTCCAATCTTAGCAGTGAAGTCTCTCAATAAACACAATGCAAAATGTGGTAGCAAATCTATTACTGATACATTTTGTAATACAATCACATTGGGGAAGGCATGCAGTGTGAGGCTTAAATATTTAATGACTCCAACTATCGTTACCGTTGTCCCATCCAATTGCACTACGCCCCTGGAGATGACATCATATTGAATTCCTATCCAATCGGCTATTTGTTTCAGCATTATAGAGCTACTTGCCCCCGAATCAATCATGCAATTATGTACCAGTTTGTCTCTAATGACCAATGAAACATAAAACGGAGGGGGATTCATATTCTTACCTTTTTGTTCTCCATGGTTTCCCTCAAGCTAAACTGCATTAGTAAACACTTTCTCTTGCTAGTTAGGGGGCTGATTTGAGCTTGACCAATTGGCCATAGTAATATGCAATAGATCTCTCTATCCTAGAATGGCCAATGACTCCCACATTGAAATGTTCACATTTGTCTTCTTCATTTTTTCAATGATGTTAAATGAGCTATCCTTTTTCTACCCCTTTCTTGGTACATTTATCTCTTACACATGGGTCATTACAACCGGTGTCTGAGTGGGTTTGGAAGGTGGCTTGGGATGACTCTGCATATTAGGAGTTTCATTTTGAGTGCCAATACCTTGTTTGATAATAGAAGGTTTACGATTACCTGGGTTTGATGATTGTCCCTCTCCAATGTTCCTTTTCTTGGACCATGTATTGGCAGCTACACTTTGAGAGGGGGCTTTATTCATACCATAGAAATCTGCAGCCTACCAATTAACAAGTATAGTTTCACTTGGAGATGCCTCTTGTTGAGTTTCTTGTTGTTGATTTTCTTCTTGGCTAGACTCTTGAGACACACCAATGGTCTGTACTATCAAGGCCTAGTTTAGTGGACCATTAAAACACATTGACTAGTTGTGGAGCTGATTGCAAGGGACACACTAGTCATATTCTTGTGCCATATTATTTTGTGTTGGAACCAAGGCCCTTGATGTTGAAGTTGTGTTTGAATCATATGACCAGAAAGGCCTAGCAACTTGAGGTTGCCATGTGTTTTAGTTTTGACTTGCAGCCTGAGCTGGTTGTCTATTTTGCTGATATGGGGGTCTATCTTGATACTGAGCTTGAGGTTGATATGGCCTAGAACTCTGAGCTTGTTTCCTTTTGATAGTCACTAACTCATTCCCTAGGTTCTGAAGCTCTTTCATAACCTCTTGTAGCTCTTTTGAAGTGCTATAGGATGAGGTGGAAGCTTTAGCTGAACTTTGATTCCTAGGAGTAGGTATAGGAGATAATGTGGGTGTCTGACTGATGCTTGGATCTCCTAGCTCTAGGCATAGAGGCATAGGTGGCCTAGGAGAAAACTTGCTAGCTTGGATCAAAAAAAATTCAGCTCTAATGGAAATGTTATAGGCTGCAGGTAAGGTGGTGCCTCCCATTGATTAAATCATTAAATCAATATTAGAATTTAGATCTCTAAGAAAGTATAAGAAAGCACCTTCATCTGTGGGCCTTACAGCCAATGGAATCCTGTCCTATGTCCTTTGGAATTTGAAGTTAAAATCTGTCAGCTACTCATTAGGAGCCCTCTTGATCATTGTCAAATGATCCAACAAGGATAGATTATCTCCCTTATTTCCAAATTCGTTGGGGAGAGCTCTGTACAGATGGTCCGAAGTCTGAATAGAGCCTGTTATTAGACTCCTGAACCATCATGAAGCTTTACCCTTGAATGAAGAATCTAACAAATTGACTGCAATGTCCATCTCAGTGATCTCAAGAATTGCACAAACATTTGCAATGTCTTGAATGTGGTCACTAGGAGAAGTATGGTTCTCTCCATTGAAATGGGCAATTATCTTTAATGCTGCAACCGGGACTGGATTTTGTGCATTGAGAGTGAGTGGGTTGCTGCTAGTGAAGTCAACATAGGGATTAGGTGGTTGTTCCATTATGATTGGCTTGAGAACCCTTGTTGATTGAATGAACGGCCTACTAGGTGGACATGTTGGCAAGGTTCTTTTTGGTGGAGATGGAGACCTCTAGGCTCTTCTCCCCTCTCTCACTCTATCTGGGGACAAGTACAGATAGAAAAATAGTCCCTCCTCTCTAGTTCTTGACCTTATTTGTATTCTTCTCATGAACTTGACAAGCTTAGACTATTGAAACCAGTGGATTCTGTCTCTTTTGGAGTCTCCAAATGTGTAATTTTAAAGCTTCTTAAAATCTTAAAACTTGCAACAAGTGTGCATCAATCTTGTCGCAATAAATATGGAGGCCTCTTAGTCCCACCGGGCATGCCAAAAATATTAGTGTAGAATCAAAAAACCCCTTAATGCCTACAACCAGATGGGTTGAGACTCTCGGTGTGATTGTACAACATGGAGAATCTCTCAAAGTGTAGGACCTTGTGAGTTGAGAGAGCTCTCTGGATTAAGGTTGGTTCCTATTCCTCTGTTTAGGTGCATACAAATAAATTGCATAGGATCTATTCTAAAATCTACTCTATCTTACCAAAGAGACAGGGTTGAGAAGATACAAAAAATAAACCTAAGCTAACGAGGTGATGCACCAAAGGAATGTTAAACAATCATTTTGCAAGTTAACACAGACCATAGAAATGCCATGCATAGATAACCAAATTGCAATGAGAGATCAGAAGCCAACAATAAATATATGAGAGGTTCGAGAATCATCTACAAATATATATTATTGTTCCAAAAGTCAATACAGTGCATTGCAATGGCCAAGAGGCAAAATCTTGCATTACAACTTGAATTGGAGGTTTGGAAACTCCACAAACTTATATACAAGGGAAGAAGGGAGAGTGCAAAATAGAAATGTCCAATCCCTTACAATGAGCCCCACCCCTTCTTTTATAGATTTAGAACAGAGATAAGAAGGAGAGAGGTGGGAAAACTAATTTGAAACTCAGCTACCAGCCATCAATGCCCCCTGCTTATCCACCCATAATCTGTCAAATCTACCTTGATTACTTGTTTGGCGTGTTGAAGGAGGAAGAATCGGTGGATAAAATCAAATCAGATCTGGTTGTTGGAGAAAATAGATCCTTTATTAATGGCACGAAGATGTTTTCCATTTTTTCCCCACCTAACTTATTTAAAATTAAAGTTTTATATCTCCATGATGTAGACGAGGTCGAGATCTCTCCAATGGTGCCAAATTTGTCATATTTCAGGCATTGGATCAGAAGATATGCCCATTTAAAGTTTCTTGAATCAGGTCCGTACAAAAAATGGTGGAAACTAGTTAGCAGAACGGGTCCGTGGGCCTGAAATTCACTTTGCCCTCCCCCCCCCTTTTGACACAAAAATGTAAAAAATGCAAAAAATTACCCCGTAGCAACGCAATACTCTTTTGTCAAAAAATCATCTTTGGGTCCACATTTTCCATTTGGGAAAAAAATCACTTCAAGGCCCATCAACCCGCATGTAATTTATGTCTGACACGTGGCTCCTCAAGAATTGGTGGAGGCATGGCTCATTTTCATACTTTATATCCCTTGGAAATGAAGCCAAAATTTTAAAATTACTCCCGAAGTCCCGCCTCCCCGCTTTGACTTAGAATATGGCCACGTGGAGGGTTGCCACGTGTTTGGGGACCAGTTTTGGATTTTTCTTTTGAAGTTACATTAGGGTGACATGTGGCAATCTTGTGCTCCTTTGAGTCTCCACTTTGGGTTACCATCTTGAAATTACACCGAGCTGATATGTGGTTCCTTCCGTTTGTTTGGACTTTTCAATGGTCGGCTCTATCCTTGTTTAGGCCTGGGACATATGGAAGCTCTGCGCTTGTTTGGAGACTGATTTTTGAGTTTAGCCCTTGGAGATGTGCTAATGAGGCACGTGGAGGCTTCCATTGATTCTCCCATACTTAGCCAATTTTGGGCTCACTTTGAATCTTTCACAGAGCCCGAAGACTTCAGATTTTCTCTATTTCTTTTCCTTACGGCCTCTATTTTTTCTTTGACATTGTTTTCCTCCTTCCTCAACCCTGATACTCCATTATAGAGAATTCCTATAACTTATTTGTTGGATTTGAATTGTGGGTTCATTCGACAGAACTGTTTCTTGAATTTCTTCCTGCACAGGGTCGTGTTTGATCAATTTTGTTGGGGCAAAATTGAGATAATATGGTTCACCAAGAGTAGGTGGGATTAAAATGGGTGGAGTGATTAAATACAACTTCAATTATAAAATATGTCTACATTTGGGACCCCATTATAAATTAATATCATTTTTGAGGAAATGGGTGAAGGAAAGACACTTATCAGCAAGTTGAGAAATGATTCTGCGGATATCCTAAATTTTACCCTAGAAGTTGTAAAGTTGCTTGAGGTTTGTAGGAGGAGGTATTTCAATAAAAGGTGTATCTTTTTTCACATCCACTTCAATACCTCTTCTAGAAACAATGAATCCCAACAATTTTCCTACTATAACACCGAACATACATTTTTTTGATTTAGCTTGACTTTATACTCTCAAATTCGCTCAAAAATATGACAAAGAACCATTAGGTGTTCTTTTCATGTTTTTGACTTACCTATTATGTCATACATGTAATCTTATACAATGTTATTGTTGGTCTGAAAATCTGCCAGGTGGATAGATCTATCGATAGACAAGCCAACAGTGTGCGGGGCATAGCCCGCCTCTTTGAGTCAGCAAAGCGAAACTGGTTTATTGCTATTCTACCAGCAGGAATCTATGCAAGTCTCACAATATTCTGCCTTCGGGGGTTCAGGATCTCATCCTAGTAGAGGTACTTCCAACTATAAAAGAAGGGAAAGAAATGAGGTGGGGAGATAGGAAATATCTGAAGGGAGAAAAGAAATGAATTCCAAAGTAGAAAGGTCAAAGGGTCTATGTTTTGGGCTGGTAGTAAATAGAGTCGAACTTACTTGCATAGACGAACAAAGCAATACTGATGAATAAATGACAAAAGGATAGAAGTAGATTCAACAGAATAAATGCACAAATCTTACATTAAAAAGATTAAATGCTCATAACACACATATTCAGCACAAAGTCTTAATATTTGCATTAATATCTTCTTCTGTTACAAAAGTTCAAAGTCTTTTCTTCTTACTTCTATTTTTCATCTAAAAGGTATCCACCCCTTGAATACAACAAGTATCCAAGTATATATAGAAGAAGGAGAAGAAAGAAGGAAAAAGGGAACCAACAACTAATTACAAAATATCTACAAAAGTCAATGTTGACTTTGGACAACTTGGTGGATGACAACATCCCATGGTGCAACATGGATGAGGTCATCGTTTGTACCAACATACTATTAGATATTTATCAAAAGTAAGCTAAGAGGAAGGAAGCTATTCATCATCATCTCACGGCTGGAAGGGGGTATCTTGCTTCTGCTGTTGTTTGGGAGAGGTGGTGTGGAACTGAGTCTGATATTACATGAATTTACTAATCATGGGCTGAAGTTGATCCCGAGCAGGACCCTTTATATGATCACCAATGACCTCACAGGTCTTCCGCTCATCTTTGAGTTTTTCAAGGAGTTTGAAATATTCATTACCTGCCTCCATTAGGAACCCCAAAAAATCACGGCAAGCCGGAAGGTTGTTGATGCATTTGGTGTCGAAAGTGGCTTCTTTCCCTAACCCTTGCGAGAGGATCTCTTTGAAGATCCAGATAGTTTCGTCTGCCTTCGTCAAGGCGAAAGAAGGAGTAAGCAAGCCTGGAGACATCCTCAGAACGATTTGTTCCATTTGATGCATTACATCCAGGGATTCCTCCTTGACTTTATCAATCTTTTCCAGGACAAACTCCATCTGGTCGACTCGGTAATCCAACGCAGCAAGGATCTTGCTGGGTACCCTGGGGTGACTGAAGACGCCAAATTTTACTAGATCATCGACTGAGTAGTTGAGCATTTTCTAGAATTGTTTCGTGTTGCAGCCTTACATGGTCCAACTCCTCGGAGATAGGTCCTACGATTTCCTGGAGCTCTTTGTTCGCCTGATTGATGTTCTGATACAACTGGGTGAACTTGACTATCACCTCCTCACTGTCTTTGAGGATTTGATCCCTCTAGGCAGTAAACTGCCATACCTTGTTCACCAATTTTGGCATACCTCATTTATCTTGTCCTTGACTTAGGACCTCAGGAGTTTCCATGGCAGTTATAGGAGGTGCATTACCCATTTTCTGCAGGGCGTGGAGAAGATGTTTGTTTTGTTCCTTTAGCAACCTTTTCTCCTCCTTTGCTTCTCGAAGTTTCTTGCAAAGGGCATCGACTGTAGATAGGGCCTCTCCTTGAAGGCTTTCTGAAGACATTCCCATCGTGACTTGGGTCACTTTATAATCTGTCAAAGACAGATCTTCTTCTTATCCTTTAAAGGATCGGGATACACTATCTCCATTACTCTCTCTCCTAATGCACTCTAAGAGAAGCGGGTTATAGGCTTTTGCTTCTTGGCCCCCTTTGATGGGATGACAGAGAAGTCCATCGGTGTGATGGGAACTTTCCTCTTTTTTTGGCTCAGGTGTTGAGAGACCCATGCTGGACTTATGGGAGTGGGATCAGAAGTAGAAGAGGGATCAGCTACAGTGGATGGAGGGAAAGTGCGTTGAGACACTTGGTGGCGGCATTGAAGAGAGAGGCCAACGAAAGTACTCAAGGGAGGAAGGGATACTGTAGGGGAGGTAGTCAAGGGTATGGAAGGGAGCTGAGAGATGAGAGAAGAGATGGTGGGTGACAGTTCCGCAAGAGAGGAGAAGATGGAGGAAGAGGAAAGGGGAACAGTGGAAGATGGGGAAGGAGGACACGACCAAAGGGATGGTCATTTGAGTTACGACGAGGAGAAGGAAAAGAGGGAGAAGGGACAGAAGGGACCTTAGCAGTTGTAACAGTGGCAACATTCTGAGTGGATGTGCCCATCAGAAACATCATCGGTCGCTTCTTTCTCTGGAGAATCCAGAGTTGCAACTTATTCTTGTGTGACGGAAGGGGGGCTCTTAGGAGCCTCTTCTCGAGCGGAGCTCGATTCTCCCTCTTTGTCTTTTCTTTTTCCCTTTGGCAGATTCTTTGGCTTGGAAGGTGCGTTGCCCAATGGAGATGTAGTGAAAGCTACCCCGAGGTAGATGAGGCCATTCATCTTGCACCAGTTCTCTGTCCGCTGCAGAGTTTATTTGACCCTTTCTTCAATGGTCTGGGGTGCTTTGGTTCTGTCGATTGTAGCAAACGGCCAGTTGTCCCCATCCGTGTCAAGATATACCTGATCAACTTCTTGATCAGTAGTTTGATAACCTTTGGGGACAATGGCTACGCCGTACTAAATGATTTCTGCCAAAGCCAGGCGGGAGTGGTCCTTTCTTCTGAGCTCGACCTCATGGTATAGGTTGATATAAATGTCCTCGATCTGTGGAATGTGGATTGGATCGAGTTTGGTCGTAGGAAGGTAATTCCTTGGGTCAAAAGTGGGCCTAGCTGGGAAGTTTTACTTTAAATTTAGTAGTTCTAGCTCTACAAACATCTCCCGGGCTTTGTGGTGGGAAAGACAAGTGTACCTACCCACTATAAGGGGGAAAGGAGTTCCACCCTTCTTTCTCTTCAAACACTTTTCATGGTAGGTTATGAGCTGTCTGCATAGCTCCAAAAGGACCAGCTTGGGGCCAGCATACCTCGGCAATTTAGTGGGATCCCCTAAGATGTTAGCTGCCCTGAGATAGGTGAAGGTGGGAAACTGTGTAAACAAAGCCCCCCATTTCTCTGTTGCTGCGATAATGCTCTTGGTCATTTGACCATGAGTCATGTTAGGCCTCAAAAGGAAGATGATGCCATAAAAGAAAGCATCGTTTATTTTAGTGAACTGCAGAATGTTGTTCTCCAGTTTTAGCTCTAGGTAGTACTCATATATTCTCACCTGGGGCCAAACCCCACATCAGTTTAGTGCCGGATAATCCCTTTCAGATGCTGTAGCATAAACTACGTAGGAGTTCATGTAGAACCTCCCTGTTGTGGTGAGTTGTTGAAGCTACTCGGATATGGTGCTGCTTATCATCTCCGCCCACTCGAAGCGTTGATCTGGCACATTCTTGTTCATGGTCTCTAGGTACCTGAGCATCCACTTATGAAAGTAATGGGAATCAGAAAGCCCAAATACTCTGCTTAGGAACGTGATGGTATCACTTAGTTCCTTGGAGAAATCACTACGGTGAATAACCTGCGGCCATCTGGTTACCACCTTCTTATTCTTTAAATATACTTCATTCATCAGTTGCATGCACTGGTCTTCGTTGTCTTCCCAAGCCTTGCTATAGTCTTCTTGGCTTACAGCCACAAAGTGCCAGTGGTGAGGAATGCCAACCATAATTTCAAAGTGCCGGGTGGTAAGGTTGATCACGACCTCGCCCTTTTCATTTTTGACACACCTTGTGTCTTTGTTGTAGCAGCGGGCTACTACCATCATGAATTCATTGTTCACTGCACTGACGGGGATCCCCCCAAAAAAATGCAGGCCACTGCCTACCAGTTTTTCCATCCAAGGACTTCCTGTGACTCTTCTGGTTCTAGACCAAAAATCTTCCATGTCAATGTGACCAAGCTCAGAGTCTCTTATATCCAGGTCACATTCCGCCTGGGTTTCAGGCATTCTGACCCTCTGATACTTGTACTTCATCTCTTCCTTTGTAAGCTTAGCTTTTCCCTTTCATTTGGTCGATCTCTTGCTTGATGTAGACATATGTGTATCTGAGTTCAGTTGCTGATCTGCAAGAAGCAGAAGTGAAACCCAATGCAGAAGAGCCATGTCAGCTGTTAGATTTCTCATTAAAGCATTGACATAAGGAAGAGTTATTGATTTAAACGCCTCAGGGCGCAGGGCGCATGAACACTGTAAGCTGCAGGGTTAATAGTATGGCGCACAGAAGAAGGGTGTTACAAGGAACAAATTAGCACCAAAGGGCACATGGTGCAAGGATGCTACACATGACATTTTTTTATTGTAAGCAAAAGTGTGCCTGTGCCTTTTATATGTGTTTTATACGCGACGCAGATAATTTTCATGTTGCACGGGGACAAGATGCGCCAATGGTGCATATGTTTTTCATGTTACATGGAACTTCTTTATGCCAAATGGCGCAGGCTTAATGTGTGTAACATCAGCTTTGCGTGCACAAAATGGGATTTTGGCGTGGCTGTCATCACCAATCCGGCACTATGATAATTCTTCACCGGGAACTCCTCGTGCTATGATTATTTACTAATGCACAGCCTTTAGTTTGGTGGATGTAATCTGGAAACAGAACAACAACATAACACAAGAATACCATCGACTATGATAAGACAGGATGATGAAAAATCAGAAATATCAAAGGAAATAATGATATTAACATGAAACTGTTACAATCTCACCCATGAGGTACTTCAACAAGACTATGGGAGAAACTGCCTTTACAATTACGACTCTTGATGGCTTCTTCAACACACCTTTAACTGATGGCTTCCTTCGCACACTTCATACAATATTTCTCACTACTTCTTTCTATGCTAAATGAGGGGGTTAGCCTCTCTATTTATAGAACTTCTAGGCTTATCCATCTTATCTCTAAGATAGGATAAGAAATCCACTCTGACGAATCATATTCCATACCTTAACTCTTATCTGTACATGTAAGCTTATCTTCTAAGATAAGATAAACCTTATCATTTTACATGGGTTCCACATTTTTAGACTTTTTACAAATAAAATACACAAAATATTTATGACCTCACTCCTTGTCTTTATTACCAATATAATATTCTAATTCCTAATCATGTAGACCCTCCTTCTCTAATTACCCAAACTTTGACATTTTAACATTACCGGACCACTTACGACAAATATTTACTTTTTACAACATTCCTATTGTACTTTGACTGTTACCGTACTCCACATTATTGGCGGCACCGTACTGCGGCGCCGTTATCTTCTATCAGACGCTACTACTAATTATACTTAACAACATCATACATTAATGAAATAGAAATTACGGAGGAAAATTTTAGTGTCGAACATGGCGCAGGGAATGTTTGCATGACATTGTGTCACTGTAAGAGGGGATGCGCCTGCGCCGTATACGTAATTTTATACTTGGTGCAAGTAACGCTGGTGTTGCATGGGGGCAGGTTGCACCAATGGCACAAATATTTGCAATGTAATATAGAAGTTCAGTGCACCAAAGGGCGCAAGGTCACTGGGTGTTGCAGGTAAGAAAAGTGTGCCTTCTAGGCGTGACTGTATTTTATGCAGCAGGAATGGTGAATGCACCAAGAAGAAAATGCAGTTTATAATGAACTTATGAGTTTTCTTTCTTTCCCTAACGGGTTTGCATGTGTTTTAAGCCTCTTTTACAGGGTTTTGGATGGTGAAGGGGGTGCACAGCAAGGATATTCAAGTGTTTTTTGAGGCAGAGCCCTCCTTACCAGCAAATCTGGAAAAAGGAGGAAGAGCTTGGGGGAAGAAAGACAACCAAAACAGCAAAAGTGGGGGAGTTTACAAATCCATTACCTCCTACCACACAAATAATCAAAACAAAACACAAGAGGAAAAGAACCACCTACCCAGAATATATAGTATGTGAGAGGTGAAACGGGGTCCATGAACGCGACACGAGGATGATAGGTGTGCTGACAGGTGTAGAGGAATAAATTTATTACGTGTTTTCTGACTGGTGAAAGTGACAGGGTGGATACGCCTATATATAGGCAAAGGTGTAATAAATGCACAAACCACTTTTTCAAGAGGTGCACCAAAATATGTGTCGACACGTAAAATGGTCCACCCTTTGGCGTGGAAAAACGCGTGTCAACACGGGGATACTTGCGCCTTTGGCTCAATTTTAAGACTGTCAACACTTCATTCCTTGCACCCTTTGGCGCATCAAAACATGGCGCAACAATTTTTGTTGACATGAAGGTGCATGTGCCTTGGCGCACGCAAGAAAGGTGCATCATAGTGAGGTGCATCAATGGTTGTGTCAACATCTCAAATGGTGCGCCAAAGGGCATAGGTTTATCCTATGTTGCACAGACAAAAGGTGCGCCCAACCAAAAGAGGGCCAAAATGACTAAGTTCGGAGAACTGGATTTCCCAGAAAGGGACTTTGCAACATTCCAAATGCAGAGGGGTCCCTGACGAGGGACCAAAACAAAATTTGGTATGGTTACCTATAAAATTTCCCTCATCAATTTTACAGGATAACAGCTGGCTCTTTCTAGGGACTACCTTTGAGCGAAACTCAAGGGTAGAGAACCCCAGATTAACATGTGCTTATCCATTGGGTTAGAGAGAAAAAACGAGGGTGAAAACAAAAGAAAACACATGACAAAAGAAAACACACGACATAAAGCAAACTGTACAAAGAAGAGAGCAAGCTCTACTTCCTGAATATTTTGAGGTGCTACCCGCTATAAGGAAGTGGGAGATCAGTTCCATCCAGATACGAGAGATAGAAGCTATTTCCTCCATTGAGCTGTTTGATATTGAAAGGCCCTCTCCATAGAGAATCAAATTTCCCATGCATGCCCTTCGGCTCTCTCCGTTTGTCCCACAAAAGGATGAGATCTTCCACCTGAAGCTCTCGTTGCTTAGCTTTTTTATCAAACAGTCTCTTGACCTGATTCTAATGTTCGGTGATCCTTTCAACCACTCTTATTCTCTTTTCTTTGAGCTCTACTAGATACATGATCCTCTTTTCAATAGAATTTTGGAAAGTCTCATCTTTGATTGCTCGTGCCAAGCGAAGAGCAAGAAGTTCCACATAAATGGGAAGCTCGGCATCGGTCCCATATAACACTTGAAAAGGTGACATACCGAGAGACCTCTTGGGAGTAATGTGGTCCACCCACAAAGCGTCATATAATGACTTGTGCCACGTCCGCTGAATCTCGTCAACTAGCTTCCGTATGATGGTCACTAAGTTTTTATTACTGGATTCTGCCTGACCATTTCCCTGGGGGTAATAATCCGAGGAGTGAGCCAAGGTTATCATGTATTCATAGCAAAAACTAATAACTTCTTGTCAAGAGAAGTTGGAATCGTTATCAGCAATAATCTTGTTTGGAATGCCAAACCTGACAATGATATTCTCTTTGATGAAACTACAAACAACCTCGGAAGTGGCATGCTTGACAGGTATGGCCTCAACCCATTTCGTGAAGTAATCTGTTGCTGTCAGGACATAACTATGTCCGGCACTCGATTGGGGATGGAGTGCCCTGATAAAGTCGATTCCCCATTGCCTGAATGGTTCATCAATGACGACCATCTAGAGGGGAAAAGTAGCCAATTTTGGTTTACCAAAAAATTGTTGGCAAGGCTCACACTTTGCTACCCAAGTGGTTGTATCCTAGAACAGTGTCGGCCAATAGTACTTGTCCCAGATGATCTTGTGTGCTGTCATAGAAGAGGAGAAGTGACCACCATAGGCCAAATCGTGAAAACTCTTCAATAGCTTTATCTGATGTGGCTTGTCGACACATCGCAAGAAAGTTCCATCAATTCCTCGTTTGTATAAACAATCATCCCTTATGACATATCTGTCCACTCTGAGCTTTATAGCATGCTTCTCCTTTGAAGCCAGATGAGCTAGGCATTCACCATAAGTGAGAAAGAAAGCAATATCGGAATACCACTCGTCACTGGTCACAACAAATAGAACCATGGGTAGTGACTCGGCTTTCTCTAGCTGGCTTTGTGCTCCATTGGTGCAATTATCCTTTTCCCTAGGGTCTCCTGAACCTCGGTTTTCAGCCATGAGTAGACAAAGGCCCTTGCCTCTTACTAGCTTGGTTGGTTTTATATCTATGCAATCCAATTTCCTCGCAAACTCCCTAACTCATGTTGAGTTAGGATTGACTTGACTGCAGTGTCAGGGACCAGTACCACTGTGTGAGAATTTAGAATGTAATACCTGACGTTCTTGACTACTTTGACAAAGGCAAAGGCATGCTTTTCCAACTGAGACATTTTTAATTCGTGAGGCTTGAGAGGAGAGCTCATAAACGCAATCGGGGATTCAACATCCTCATAATTCTTTTGCATCAAGATGGCTGACACAGTGTGCTCAGATTCATAGCTATACCTAATGAAATCCTTGGAGAAATCGGGACATACCAGGACTGGTGCGTGGGAAACGGAGGCTTTTACATCTTTGAACGACTTCTTTCCTTCTTCGCTCCACCAGAAAGTTGGTGATCCTTTCATCATGTTTGATATGTGTGAATCTTTTCAGCAAAGTCTGGAACAAAGCACCTGAGAAAGTTCACCTTTTGAAAAAAGAGTGAACGCCAATTTTTCTTGTAGGTAGAGTAAGGCTCTAAATGGCCTTAACCCTTTCGACATCTATCTTCGTCCCTTCCTTGCTTACAATGTGTCCCAGTAACTTTCCCTCTGTGACTCCGAAAACAAACTTTTTAGATTCAGGGAGATTCCATGTTCCTGGCATCTATTCAATACTTTCTCCAAATGATCTCAATGATCATTCCGCTGTTTAGAGAACATAGTTTAAGTCATCTAAGTAAACTACGATGAATTTTCCCATCATTCCTTTGAAATACAAAGTCCATGGCCCGCTGAAAATTGGCATTAGTGTTGGTCAGACCAAAAGGCATCCTGCTATAAGCGAATGTACCCTAAGGGGTAGTGAATGCTATTTTGAATTGGTCTTCAGGCGAGACTTTGATTTGATTGTAGCCTGAAAAACCATCAAGCATGGACAACATTTTTTATCGAGTCACTGCTTGCAAAACCTGATCCATTATGGGAAGGGGGTAGTTGTCCTTCAAGGAGGCTTGATTCAAGTTACGAAAATCTATGCATATGCGTATCTCACCATTCTTCTTACGTACTGGTACAATGTTCGCCACCCAGGTACTGTGATGGATAGGAAAAATGATCCTTGCGTCCAGTATTTTCTGAATTTCAGCCTGGATAGTACCTGAGATCTTAGAATTGTAGTGTCTCTGCTTCTGGCGAAAGGGTTTAACATCCTCTTTCAACAGGATGTCATGCTGGACATCCTTTGGCTTGAAAGACTTTAGATCGGCATAGGAACATGCCAATACATCCATGTATTTCTTTAGCAATTTGACAAATTTCCGCTTCTCTTCGGGTGTGCAACATTTTCCAATGTTTACAAACTGTGGATGTTCTACCAAACCTAGATTGACTGGTTCGGTTTCTGGGGAGGAGGTAGGATCATCTCACCTTTTCTTCTTGACAAAATGATCATGCCTATCGAACAAACGTTCTAGAGAAACAAAGCCTTTCAGAATTTTATTTCCTTTGAGCTGACATATGCCATCGCTTCCTTTGGATTCCCCGTTTAGATCAGTAACGGACTCACGACATGCGGAAGTGGATCCTTCAAAATGAAGCTCACTAAAATTTTCTAATTTTTCAAGAAAGGCAATGAGTTGATTTTCATCGTTGAATACCTACCAGTGCTGAGAATTGTCTGGCACGCTTGGGCAGAAAACCACCTCAATGGTATATGTGTCTATTTTCAAACCTGGGTGAGAGAGAATAAGGGATGTTGAGATGGCTAATGAGTCAGCCATGTCATTCTGAGCTCGTGGAATGGCTTTTATCGAAAAAGTGTCCAACCCCTCGATATTGTCCCATACCGTGTTGCGGTAATGTCTGAGTCTTTCATTCTTCACTTTGTATATCCTTTTAACTTTATTTACGACCAGCTATGCATCACCCTATACTTGCAGATTCTTGATTCCTCTTCCCTTGCGGCTTGCATGCCCAGTAGTAAGATTCATACTCAGCGTATTATTCGTGTTAAAAAAATGCAACTTGAAAGAGACGGATAATCTCCTCCTCGGAAGATATTAGCATGGCTCCAGCACCGCACCCACTAGTTGTGCAGACTGCCATCAAACTGCAATGTCCAGATCTTGTTAAGATCCTCTACTTGGACAAGGACATCCATTTTGTCAGACTCGGTAGAAAAGAAATAGTTCCCCATCCCTGATGATTCAAAGAGAATTTGGGCTTTGGGGTCATCGGAGTTAGTAACCAGGTACTTCTTTTATGATTCTTGCTCCAACGTTTTACATTATACCTTTGACGGGAATCCTTGCCTTAGACCAGTCCATATGAATCTCTCCACCAACCTCACTGTAAAATCTCCTTCCCAATAGAATTTCGTATGCTACCGGAATATCGGCAACAAGGTATGATCATCTTCACTCTTTTCTCTGGGAACGCCGCAAATGCAAACTGTACGCATCTTTGATTTGACCAATCAACGGAACCTGCTTGGTTTCCAAGGAATAACATCTGCCAAAAGGCTTAGTAAGGGTGAGGCCCAGGGCATGGGCAACTTTTGTTGGCATGACGTTATCAGAAGCCTCGGAATCAATTATGCAATTACTTAGTTTGTGGCCATTGATTAGGAGGTAGAGATAGAAAGGTTCTATCTTGCCTGACGCAGATGTTGAGGCAACATTTATGCGAGATGCAGAAGGAGTAGAAAAGGATATCCTTTCAGGGAAACCTGAGTAGTTATGACAGCTTGGCTTTGGATGTATTCGGTCAACCTTACAAGCTGATCGGGATTTGACTGAAGATACTCAGCTTCAAACATTTGGAATCTTGGTATTTTTAGCGTGATCAATTATGTCAAACGCGGCCAAGGGTTGCATTGATGAAGGAATGAGTCCCTCATTTTCACGATGGTAGGGTAGGATTACTAGTCCTGATAGGAACATGAGAAGGCTGATTTGGATGGGAAATAGGGGAAAAATATTTTTTTCGAAAAAGATTTAATAACAGGTTGGGTAGGAAGGGGACTACCTCATTTAGCGATGGTTGGAGGCGTGTGTGACACGGCCTTCTCTTTCTGCATATTGGCAGCCACTTCTACTTCTTTTCCTTGCGAGCGGGTAAAAATAGCATATGACTGCTCACTTGCATATCATTGGGTACCCTCTTCTTCATCAGATTTTTCCTCATCAAATTCCATATACCTGAGAGTAGAGTCACTAGTCGGTTCACCGACATCTTGATCATCTTCACCTGGCAATTAAGGTTCTTCATAATTTTTCTCCTCTTCTTCGATTTCGGCTAAAGCATTGATCAGAGGGGCCTCAAGCGCCAACCGTGGAGCAGCTGCGGATAGGTGGGGCCTTTGTGAGACATTGTTAGAAGTAAAGTTCCTCCATGGAATATCCCGATATGAAATGTTAGGAGAAGCTTGAGCTAGCTGCTTCTTTAAAGCAAGCAAATCATTCACCATTTTTTGAAATGCCAGATCAGATGAAGTGGCGGGAGAAGGGATTGAATCTTTAAGCTTGGACGGTTCTCTTTTTAATTCGCTAGATATTAGCAAGTTATCTTCAATCCATATGGTAGCAGCTTGGGCGAGAACCAAAGTAGCAACTTGTTCTTGCAAGAGTAAAAAACTTACTTTTGAGCTTATGGCGTTGACGAAGAAACACTTCTGATTCTCCGGTGTTGGAAGCATGGTAGGCGCGACATGGTTAATTAGTGAATTGAAACAGGCGATGAAATCGCACATAGTTTCATTGACTTCCTTCTTTAGATGAGTGATCTTTGACAACAACGCGAATGCGTCTTCGGAAGGCTTATACCTGTCTTCAAACGCTGCTCACAAGGTGGCCCAACTAGTAATAGATCTAGCGGCAAATGCTAGAACCATTTTGTTGTAGGTCCTTGCAAGGTCTCTAGAAAAAGGTGAACTGACACATCTTCATGGGTCGCATCCAAGATACTACATGACATAATGAATGCAGATATGTGTGAATCCGTGCTTTGGTTCCCGCTACCATCAAATTTAGGAAAATTCTTCCGATTTCCGTGAGGGAGCGCATGAACGGGGTGTGGCAAAGCGAGTGGGCCCATAGCATTTCCCCATGGCACTGCCATTTGGACGGCTAGAAAAAGGATGCGAGCTGGAAGCACAGTTCCACTGAGCAGCAAGGCACTGCTAAGTGATGAAGATGTTCCTTGTGAGTGACATTTCCTTCGTGGAGGTGAGACACTCCTGGATGACCGGTTAGCTGAACTTAGCGATGAGAAGCATGCTGGTGTAACACTGAAGTTATGCCTTTGAAGTAAGTCGAAAGTAAGATCGAATTCTCCATGAGCTCTCCTGCTACGAGTAAATGGTTCACCCGCCAGTGTACCTTCCAGATCTGTAATATTTTGGAGTGAACTTCAAAAACTCTTTTTGGTTGTACTTACTGATTTTCTGATTTTTTGACAAAAATCAGCAGCATGTACTTTTCTAAATATTTAATTTTATCCCTCTTTTGAAAACCGATTGCAGTTTAATGAAAAATGTTAATGGGGATAAAATTACGGCCAACTTAGTAAGCTAATTTTCGGATCTTAGATTTGACTTTTTGCAAGGGTTTGAAATTTTTGTAAAATTGTCAAAATCTTAGATATACGGAAATATATGGGTTTTTGTAAAAACTCAGCGAACTAAAGATCTCTAACTAGGCCCGATCTATGGATTCTTGAAAAAAAAATATTTGTTTGGATCACTTTTGTAAAAAATTTAGATTTTGAACAAAAGTTTAAACTTTGCAAACAGGCAGTGATTTTTCTGATTTTTATTGGTTTTTCAACATATCACTACCATAGATCTTGTAGATTTGTTCGATCCCCAGTAGAGTCGCCAAAAACTGTTGGTCTAAAAATCTATCAGGTGGAAAGTTCTATGGATAGACGAGCCAATAGTGTGTGGGGCATAGCCCCTCTTTGAGTCAGCAAAGCGAAACTAGTTTATTGTTATTCTACCAGCAGGAATTTGTGCAAGTCTCACAATATTCTGCCTTCGGGGGTTCAGGATCTCATCCTAGTAGAGGTACTTCAAACTTTAAAAGAAGGGAAAGAAATGAGGTGGGGAGATAGGAAAGATCTGAAGGGAGAAAAGAAATGAATTCCAAAGCAGAAGGTCAGAGGGTCTATGTTTTGGGCTGGTAGTAAATAGAGCCGAACTTACTTGCATAGACGAACAAAGCAATACTAATGAACAAATGACAAAAGGGTAGAAGTAGATTCAACAGAATAAATGCACAAATCTGACATAAGAAAGATTAAATGCTCATAACACATGTATTTAGCACAAAGTTCTTAATATTTGCATTAATATCTTCTTCTGTTACAAAAGCTCAAAGTCTTTTCTTCTTACTTCTATTTTTCATCTAAAAGCTATCCACCCCTTGAATACAACAAGTATCCAAGTATATATAGAAGAAAGAGAAGAAAGAAGGCAAAATGGAACCAAAAAATAATCTACAAAATATCTACAAAAGTCAATGTTGACTTTGGACAACTTGGTGGATGACAACATCCCATGGTGCAACATGGATGAGGTCATCATTTGTACCAACATACTATTAGATATTTATCAAAAGTAAGCCAAGAGGAAGGAAGCTATTCATCATCGTCTCATGGCTAGAAGGGGGTATCTTGCTTCTGTTGTTGTTTGGGAGAGGTGATGTGGAACTGAGTCCGATATTCCATGAATTTATTGATCATGGGCTGAAGTTGATCCTGAGCAGGACCCTTTGTATGATCACCGATGACCTCACATGTCTCCCACTCATCTCTGAGTTTTTCAGGGAGTTTGAAATATTCATTACCTGCCTCCATCAGGAACCCCACAAAATCACGGCAAGCCAGAAGGTTTTTGATGCATTCAGTGTCAAAAGTGGCTTCTGATCCTAACCCTTGTGAGACGATCTCTTTAAATATTCAGATAGTTTCGTCTTCCTTCCTCAAGGCAAAAGAAGGAGTAAGAAAACCCAGAGACATTCTCAGAATTATTTGTTCCATTTGATGCATTGCATCCAGGGCTTCCTCCTTCAGTTTATCAATCTTTTCCAGGACGAACTCCATCTGATCAACCCAGTAATCCAACACAGCAAGGATCTTGTTGGGTACCCTATGGTGACTGAAGATGCCAAATTTTACTAGATCATTTATTGAGCAGTCAAGCATTTTCTAGAATGTTTCGTGTTGCAGTCTTGCATGGTCCAACTCCTCGGAGATAGGTCCTACAATCACCTAGAAATATTTGTTCGCCTGATTGATGTTCTTATACAACTCGGTAAACTTGACTATTACCTCCTCGCTATCTTTGAGGATTTGATCTCTCCAAGTGGAAACTGCCATACCTTGTTTGCCAATTTTGGCATACTCATTTATCTTGTCCTGACTTAGGACCTGAGGAGTTTTCATGGCAGTTGTAGGAGGTGCACTGCCCATTTTCTGTACAGGGCGTGGAGAAGATGTTTGTTTTGTTCCTTTAGGAACCTTTTCTCCTCCTTTCCTTCTTGAAGTTTCTTGCAAAGGGCATCCACTGTAGATAGGGCCTCTCCTTGAAGAATTTCTGAAGACATTCCCATCATGACTTGGGTCACTGTATAATCTGTCGGAGACAGATCTTTTTTACCCTTTAAAGGATCATGATATGAAATCTCCATTACTCTTTCTCCCGATGCAATCTGAGAGAAGCAGGTTATAGGATTTTGCTGCTTAGCCCCCTTTGTCGGGATGACGGAGAAGTCCATCGGTGCGATAGGGACTTTCCTATTTTGCTAGCTCAGATGTTAGGAGATCCACGCTGGACTTAGATGAACGGGACCAGAGGTAGAAGAGGGAGCAGCTGCAGTGGATGAGGGGAAATGGGTAGAGACACTTGGTGGCGGCATCGAAAGGGAGGCCGAGAAAGTGCTCACAGGAGGAAGGGATACTGCAGGGGAGGAAGATGTGGGAAAGGAAGGGAGCTGAGAGATGAGAGAAGAAATGGTGGGGGACAGCTCCGCGAGAGAAGAGAAGATGGATGACAAAGAAGGGGGAACATTAGAAGATGGAGGAGCGGACACGACCAAAGGAATGGTTTCTTGGGTCACGTGAGGAGGAGAAAGAGGAGAGGGAGAAGGGATAGAAGGGACCTCAGTGGTTGTAATAGTGGAGACACCCTGAGTGGATGTTCCTGTCGAAACAACTTCCGCTACTTCTTTCTCTAGGGATACCAGGCTTACAACCTGTTCTTGTGTAGCGGAAGGAGGACTTTCAGGGGCTCTTTCTTGAGTAGTGCTCGATTCACCCTCCTTATCCTTGCCTTTGACCTTTGGCAGATGCTTTGGCCTAACAGGTGCGTTGCCCAATGGTGACGTAGTGAAATCTACCCCGAGGTAGATGAGGCCATTCATCCTGCACCAGTGCTCTATCCTTCGCAGTGTCTCTTTGACCCTTTATTCAATGGTCTGGGGCACTTTTGTTTTGTCGATCGCAGTAAACGGCTAGTTTTCCCCATCCGTATCCAGATATACCTGATCAACTTCTTGATCAGTAGTTTGATAACCCTTTGGAACAATGGCCACACCATATTGAGTGATCTCTGCTAAGGCCAAGTGGGAGTGGTCCTTCCTTCTAAGTTCGACCTCATGATATAGGTCGATATAGATGTCCTCGATCTGTGGAATGTGGATCGGATCGAGTTTTTCCTTGTGAAGGCAATTCCTTGGATCAAAAGTGGGCCTCGCCGGGAAGTTGTGCTTCAGATTGAGTAGTTCTATCTCGGCAACCATTTCCTGGGCTTTGTGGTGAGAGATGCATGTGTATCTGCCCACTGTAAGGGGGAAAGGAGTTCCACCCTTCTTTCTCTTCAAGCACTTTTCATGGTATGTTAAGAGCTGCCTGGATAGCTCCAACAGGACCAGCTTGGGGCCATCACACCTTGGAAATTTAGTGGGCTCACCTAGGAAGTTATCTACCCTGAGATAGGTGAAGGTGGGAAATTGTGTAAATAAGGCCCCCCACTTCTCTATTGCTATGGCAATTGTTCTTGGTCGTTTGACCATGAGTCATGTTTGGCCTCAAAAGGAAGATGATGCCATAGAAAAAGGCATCGTTCATTTTCGTAAACTGCAGGATGATGTTCTTTAGCTTCAGCTCTGGGTAGTATTCATATATTTTTACTTGGAGCCAAACCCTGCATCAGCTCAATGCTGGATAATCCCTTTCCGAGGCTGTAGCATAGACTACGTAGGAGTTCATGTAGAACCTTTCTGTTCGTAGTGAGTTGTTGGAGTTGTTTAGATATGGTGCTGCTTATTATCTCTACCCACTCGAAGCGTTGATCAGGTACGTTCTTGTTCATGGTCTCCAGGTACCTGAGCATCCATTTATGAAAGTAATGGGTGTCAGAAAGCCCAAATACTCTGCTTAGGAATGTGATAGTATCACTCAGTTCCTCGGATAAGTCGCTACGGTGAATAACCTGTGGCCATCTGGTTATCACCTTCTTGTTCTTTAGGTACACCTCATTCATCAGTTGTATGCACTGGTCTTCATTGTCCTCCCAAGCCTTGGTACAGTCTTCTTGGCTTACAGTCACAAAGTGTCAGTGGTGAGGGATGCCTATACATGATTTCAAAGTTTCGGGCAGTGAGGTTGATTATGACCTCGCCCTTTTCATTTTTGACACACCTTGTGTCTTTGTTGTAGCAGTGGGCCACTACCATCATGAATTCATTGTTTACTGCACTGACAAGGATCCCCCCAGCAAAATGCAGGCCACTGCCTACTAGTTTTTCCATCCAGGGACTCCCTGTGACTCTCCTAGTTCTGGCCCATAAATCTTCCATATCGATGTGACCGAGCTCAAAGTCTCTTATATCCAAGTCACATTCTACCTGGGACTCAAGCATTCTAACCCTCTGGGTACTTGTATTTCATTTCTTCTTCAGTAAGCTTAGCTTTACCTTTTGAATTGGTTGGCCTCTTGCTTGATGTAGACATATGTGGATCTGAATTCAGTTGCTGATCTGCAAGAAGAAGAAGCGAAACCCAACGTAGAAGAGCCATGTCAGCTGTTAGATCTTCCATTAGAACATTATAGAATGAGGATTTAGTAATTTAAAGGCCTCTGGGTGCTGGGCACAAGGACACTATAGGCTACAGGTTTAATAGAATGGTGTGTTGAAGAAGAGTGTTACAAGAAAGACATTAGCGCCAAAGGGCGCAGGGCGCAAGGGTTTTACATATGACAATTTTGTTATTGTAGGTAGGGGGGCCTGCGCCATCTATATAAGGTTATGTTGGGCGCAAATAAACTTAGTGTTGCATGGAATCAGGATGCACTAATGGCGCATGCAATTGGCATGTAACATGGGATGTTGATGCGCCAAATGGTGCAGGATAAATGCGTGTTGTACTATTTTTTTGTGCGTAAAAAAGGGAATTTGGCACGGTGCAAGGAAGGCCTGCATGACACTGTGTTACTATAATAGGGTATGCACCCATGCCAATTTTTAGGATTTACTTGGTTTTCACATGGCGCGGGAATTAAGCGTGTTGCAAGCAGGAAAAGTGCGCCTTCTTAGCGTGATTGTATTTTATGCAGTAGGAATGGCGATTGTGCCAAGAGGAAAACATAGTTTTAAACCAATCTTTAAGGTTTTCTTTCTTTCCCGACAGGTTTGTGATCTTTCAGGCCTCTTTTTCAGGGTTTTTAGATGGTGAAGGGGGCACAACAAGGAGATCCAGGTTAATTTTTTGAGGTAGAGCCCTCTTGACCAACAGATTTGGAAAGAGGATGAAAACGGTTTGGGGGGAAAAGGTTGCAAGAACAGTAGGAGGGTTTAATGGATTTGCATATTCATTCTATCCTACCACACAAATAACCAAAACAAAACATAAGAGGAGTAAGAACCACCTACCTGGAATATATAGGATGTGAGAGACGAAGCGGGGTCCACGAACGTGACACGAGGACGACAGGCGTGCTGACAGGTGCAGAGGAATAAAGTTATCACGTGTTTTCTGATTGGTGAAAGTAACAAGGTGGATGCGCCTATATATAGGCAAAGGTGTAATAAATGTGCCAACCACTTTTTCAAGAGGTGCACCGAAACATGTGTCGACACGTAAAACTTTACACCCTTCAGCACGGATAAACGCGTGTCAACATGGGAATACGTACGCCTTTGGCGCAAGTTTACGACTGTCAACACTTCATTCCTTGCACCCTTTGGTGCACCAAAACATGGCGCAACAATTTAGTTGTTAACATGAAGGAACATGCGCCTTGGCACACGCAAGAAAGGAACATCACGGGAAGGCGCAACAATTGATGTGTCGACACATCAAAGGGTTCGCCAATTTACTCTATGTTACACAGATAAAAGGTGTGCCCATCCAAAAACGACCAGAATGGCTAAGTTCGGAGAACTAAATTACCTGGAAAGGGATTTTGTAACATTCCAAACGCAGAGGGGTCCCCGACGAGTGACAAGGGAAAAAATTTGGTATGGTTACCTATAAAATTGCCTTCGACAATTTTATAGGATAACATTTATATAACATATCGTGAAATATAACATTTATACCACGTTGATATGTAGCCCCTACATTCTTAAGTTCGAAATGCATGACCTAGATAATAAAATGTTCCCCAAGGAGTAGTGAAGGAAATTTTATGTTGGTCATCTTCAGCTATCTTGATTTGATTGTAGCTTAAAAATACATCCATATGGATAGAATTTCATGACCTGCTGTAGAATTTACAATCATGTCGATGTTAAGAAGAGGAAAATCATCTTGAAGAAATGTCTTATGATATCTCTAAAATATGTGCAAATCCTTATTGCAACTAGATTCTTACAAACATGTAGGATATTGGAAATCCACTCTGAAAAATCAATAAGCCTAATAAATCCTACTACTAGAAATTTCTCAAGCTCTTCTTTTACTAGGAGAGCTACATGTGGATGTATTTTATGGATATTTTATTTGATTGGCTTAAATGATTCATGAACAAAGAATTTATAAAAAACCAAGGAAGGATATAAGCCTGACATGTCTTCATAGGACTAAGCAAACACATCAAAAAAAAATTTGACGAGCATAGTACATTAAGGTAGGATCCTAACTTGATAATCTTAGATCGTTCCTTTGTGTCGATGTTGATGTTAATAGTTTCATCAACCAATAACTTAGAACCATCTTCCACATGTAGAGGATTATATGGGAGATTGATTTCTTCCTCTATTGGCATCTTAATGAAATTTTCGTCCATAGAATTGTCAATTATATAAGTCAATTTTTGATTTATCACATTGTTTTTCCATAATTGCCTCAAAGAGGTTTCCACTATGGGATTTGGATTTTTTTTATTTTTTTTTTCAAATATGTTTTTGCATTTTTTATTATTGAAAATATGGTTTTTAAGAGTTAATATAAATAGTACAAAAATGAAATAAATAGTATAAACTGAAATGTAAGTGCTAATTAAATTTTTTATATTTAAATGAAATAAGATAATTGAAATGAGAGGGAAAAAGGTACTAACCTAAAATTGACTTACCTCGATGTGATTCTAAACTGATCATGATGATGTGCAAATGAAATAGAGTATGATGGTACAACCCATGAAATTGCAACAAATGAAGATTTGACTAGACTGGGGTGCCTGGAAGAGGATCAGGGAGCCTACGGGCACCCTAGTCTGTAGTATGGGTGCTCTGGTCTGCAGAATAGCTCGGGACCTGAATCTAGAAGTGTTACTAGATCTTCGCAATATCTCAATCTTTGTCGCATAACTTCATTGATGTCACTATAGATCTCCAATGAATAATATCCTACAAAAACCCCACACAAAAGTATCAAACCCGTTAAAAGAAAGATGCAAATGAATGGGTCGGACTGTCCTCAGCTACCAAATGGATGGAATTATGACTGAACATTACACTACATCTCATAATTGATGTAGTTCTATGTGCATGTGTGTGTGATTGTGTGCCTAGGGTGCTCTAACATCAATGATGTAGAGATAGTGGGCAATAGCTGTATGTAATGCAAAATGGTGGATTGAATACAATAAACTTCAATTTCCTATGCAATGTGTGAGATGTAATGATACCCAAATGTAGTCCCTTTCCTTATTAGATAGCTAGACCTTGATAGTAGATAGTCCGCCCTTAAGATAGTGAGTATGTTATGTTTATATAGGGATCTCTTGCTCAAATTTATACACTAATGACCCAACATGCCGACTAGTACCAAGTGGAATGAGACAGAAAATTATAAATACCAACCTCAAAACTCTAAATTAGACCCAAATGCTACAGGGACTAGAGAACCTAAAATTAAGGAACGAGGCCCCCATGAGCACCCTAATCTTACCCTAGGCACCCTAGTTAAAGACTAGAGATGCAAAATGACCAAATAACGAAACATGAGACTCCCTAAGAGATGGCCAGAACTATGTAAAGAACTGACAACTATGCAAGACAAATGACAATAATGACCAACTAACTGATGACAGGACTAGGGGATGAGTCATTAGTGAATAATTTTCTTATGTGAGATCCATATATAAAACAACATACTTGGAGGGATAAATTTAATAGTAAGTGTGTGATTTTGTGACTACATTTTCCCCTACTTTATGTTGGTGAGAGGAAAGTTTGGTAACATTAAGTAGATAGAAATGTGTACCTAAGAGAAGTCCAGAGAAACCCATGTTGTAGTTGAATGCACAGATGTGGTAGTAAAATTGTTTCAAAATAACCATATAGTGTGCCAAACCATGGATCAGAGGATTAATCCATGCAATGTAATGAAAAATGTAATAGTGTTATGAAGAGCACTAAATGAGAGTGATGATTGTAATGTTGAATTATTGATGATTTCAAATTGTTATGATGAAGATAAGATGGGGTAGGGAGTGATCAGTTCCCAACCCGATTGTGTTTATACGAATAATCAACCAAAGGATTTGGGCATCTTGCCACCAAAGGAAGAGCATAGGGAGAAAAGTGTGTTTTTCTCTAATCTCTAACTACATCCTCAAGATCTAGCTGCTACAAATGGACTCAGATCAAACATTTTTGGTTTTTGGATCCAAATAATTTTGATCAAATAGCTAATCCATATAGAAATGGTCAAGGTTCACTATAAGAATCCTCTGGAAAAAAAGGAGGTAGAAAATCCCTAAAGAATATTCCTTTGGCCACATTCGTAACAAAGGAAAAATTTCATAGGTTTCTGCAATAAAAATTCACCTGGTAGGTTCAAGAGACTCGAGAGCAAGTATGAAAGCCACGCGACAGCAAGATGTTGTTGATGGGTGACAACCACACCTTGTTGTCATGCAACAAAAAGGTGTTGTTGTCACCCATCAACAACATCTTGTTATCGTGCGATAGTAAGGTGTCATTGATGAGCATCAACAACATATTTTTGTCACACGACAGCAAGGTGTCATTGACAGGCATCAACAAAACCTTGTTGTCATGCGACAGCAAGGTGTTGTTGTCACCCGTCAACTTCCATAAAACCCTATTTTTCACTATAAATACCAACCCGGCCCCTCATTTTCATGCTCCATTCCTGGTTACTAAACTTTTTTCCTTCTCTGAGAACTTTTTGCTACAGGTATCATACATACATCAATGTCAATCACAATCGAATTCATGGCTTCTGGTGAGCAAGATGAACCCCAGGATCCAACACCCGGAGCCTCCAAGGGCAAAGATTCAATACATAAGTGTCACGTGCCCCCACATACATGGAGTTATAGAAATGAATGAAGAATAAAGGAATTCCATAATAGTATCTGAATTCCAAGGGCTTGTTAGCATGTCACAATTTGAGGTTGACCACCAGACTCTTAACTACCTACTTTCATCCTACAATATAGAAAGTAGTACTTTTACTGTTACATTGGAAGATTGGCGTACATTATCCTTTGGTGTTGAACCTGTTGATATCCATCAATTGACAGGCCTCCCATTTAAAAATGTGCCGATAGTAACAACCAAAGCAACCCTCACTGACAATGACAATATTTTCCTCAAATCTAGTTATGGTTTCAATGTTGATTGTAAGTATAATTTACTCTCATTTGAATGTTTTTTATATTAATTCAAATTGATTATGATTCTGATGACTTTTACAACTCATGTCAGCAAATCAAGACGTAGAGTGGATATGCAAGATGTTGCAAGCCACTTTCTTGTTTCCTTGATTTCTCTGTTTCAAGCCCGAATTATTATGTAGGGTCGACAAACTAACATTCCAAATTGGGTTGTTGCATACATTCTTACAACAATCAGAAATCAAAAATTTGATTGGTGCATATTTCTATCAAACAAGATAAAGGAAAACATTAAAAATGCAACAATTTTAGAAAAACCAGTTATTCATTCAACCAACTATCTCCTAGCTCTTTATTATGAGGATTACTATAATTTAAAAACTCAACTATCTCCTAAATATTTCATCCTCCACAGATCCCAAAATCATTTTTTGGCACAACTCGTACAACCGAAAATATTCACTAATGTCTTCCTATAACACACTACTTTGGTAGATTTTTCACCAAAGCCTTGTAATAGCACCACTCTCTGAAGGTTCATCTAAGAGTTTATATTGTGACCTCATTGTTGTTGCAAAATTAGTTGATTGAGTCTTTATTAAATCAACATTCAGTATACCTTTTATTTCAATACCCTTGACCTCTGATGTATTTCCGAAATGATCCAATATTGTACCCATGTATTTATGAAAAATATTACCTATAAAATCAGCATGGCCACCTTCTATATTCTAAAAATTTGGATTCATCACACCCATGGCTTCAAGAATTTTGTCTTGGCTGAAATGTTCTCTAATTTCTGATGCTAAGGATTCTACAATTTTTCTGAGTTTTGTTCTTGTTTTAATTACTACAAAATCAAACAGACTTCCTATCACAGGAACTTCTTCTTTTTCCATTGATGCAACGTCTTTACTTTTTTACAGAATATGAAGTGGTATCTCTTTCCTACTAATATGGATACACATGTGATCATGGATATTAAATCTAAAAAATTTATTGGGATGGTTAAGATCCAATAAAACTTTCCAGTTATCAAATACAAGTGTATCAAAACTATCCAAGGAAGTGTACAAGGCATCAAGACTCATACATACCATTTTTCTCATCCGTATAAAATCAACAATATAGGTTAATCTGCTTTGTGCATGTTTCATCAATGTATTGATCTCTTGCAGCATTGGAAGAATGCCTACCAATGTAAGCAATGTCTCTAAATCAGTTAGATGGAATAACAAGTCCCTCGCCCTATCAATTTCATGATGATATTTGTGCATGAAACCAACCAACGAAGGATACTCCTCACACACTTTGCATGCAAGCTCATACAATGAAATCCACCTTGTCTCAACATCCTTCAGAAGTTTTTTTCCATCTGTAATACCTATGGAAAATTTCTGAAACTCAATAAATCACTTTGGGCTACTTGCCATATAGGCATGTAGTTCTCTTATAAGGCCTTCTACTTTTACAATGTTTTTGTATTTGCTAACGATTTTATATGCTAACATCATTTTGTGAGCCATACAATCAATTTCTAGCATATAAGGGGTGACTGATGTTTGTAATCAAACACACATCCTAGTTCTATGACCCTGCATGACTGATGCCCCATCTTCTCCCACACATACCAACTTCGTAGCAATTTCATTCACAATCATGCCAACAATTTCTTTCAAAAGAGAAATAACTAGTTTATATAGGTTTTCTGCATTGAAATTTTCAGCCATTTTCTGAACACCCAATAGGTGCGGAGTCCTCATATGATTTTCTAAAGTGTAAACATGGATACATACCCATGTGGTGTTATCAACAGCGGTCACTTCATCAATTGACAAAGAGATAAACTTTGCATTTTTTACACATTGTTTCAAATCTTCCTTCTCAATCATAGCAAAGCATTTAGCCATTTCCCATGCACTGTTGTCTGACCAAGGAGACTAAGGAACATTCTGCATTCCATTATATTGATACAAAGGTTTGAAATCGATGAAATCTAAAATCATTTTTTCTTTATTAAGGATGTGAAATAAAGTAGAAAATTGTATGAGTTTAGCACGCAAATTTGATTGATTCATCTTACCAATTTGCGGTGTGATCATTCTGCCATTTTCTATGGGAAGTCTGTGTCTTTTCTTATCAGCCTCATATTCTGCCACATATTTCACATGCATGCTTTCTTTTTTCAGTTTTCCATCTGTGTGCTTTTATTTTCTGGCCATCTTCTCTAGTTAAAGTGAAATATTATTTTCCACAGTGTTTTTCAATTGTGTCCAACTTCAGTTGCATTTTTTGTTGCCTTCCCAATTTCCACATACATATTGTACATGTACATTCCAATGAAAATTCTTCAGAATTAGCTAGTTATACAGGTTTGATAAATGGAAATTTTGCAGCCCACTCAAACTTGTATGTCCTCCTAAGTGTCCACATATTCCTGTTCGTATTCATAGTTTTACTTTTATGTGCAGAGCTTTCAGGAATATCACGATCATGAGGTTTCCTTTTCCGTGAACCACTAGTTGCATTTGAATTTTGTGTTGTATTTTGCACTAGTGGAATATATTCAAGCCTTGTCATGGTATCATTATAGGTGTCATTTGGTTGATATTGAGCAGAATGCATGTCCACTTCAATAACACCTTCCACACAGTCTGTGCTCTGATTGATTTCAGTGGGAGCTCTACGGGTGTTGATAGTTGTTATATCTAAACTAGCAAAGTTTCCAAAATACTTGAACAAAGACTTTTGAGTTTTTTTTGTAACTTGTTGGGTGTTTTGAGCACTAGCAGCTTCCATTGTTCCCTTTCGTGCGTCGACAAATGAAACTTGTCGTGCGTTAACAACACAATTCCATGTCACGCGTCAGAAGGTTATTCTTGTCGCCCATCAGTAAAAACTTCTCATCACCCATCAAGAGATCCTTCTTGTCACCCATTAACAAATCCTACTTGTCACCCATTAACAGATCCTGCTTGCCTCTTGTCAACAGATCATGCTTGTCACCTGTCCACACACCCTTCTTGTCACACGTCTACAGTTCCTTCTTGTTGCCCATCTTCAGATCCTTCTTATCACACATCCATAGAGCCTTTTTGTCTCCCGTGAATAGGGGGTCAGTTGAATGCTTTTCTGAAAACTGTACTTTTGTGTACTGGAATATGTTACTTCGCAAGTTATGTAATTGATAATAGATATGCCCCCAGGTGGACCATGGAATGAGTTGGGAAGTAGTGTTCTACCTAGTGAATAATAGAGGATTATATAGGGTATATTATAAAGAGGTAGGTGAAGCTGACCCCTAAAAAAATTAAACTTTAATTTTTAGGCAAACATGTCAAGACCCGTGCCAGAAAATTCACCTTTTTCAATTTTTTCTATAATGGAATATTTGCCATAGTACGAATATTCGCCACTAAAAAAATCCTTGGAAATGGTATAGGAAAAGGAAACTCTTTCCCCCACTCCATGGGTGTTGCCATAATGTGATGGCTTCCAAGTTAGGTTATATAGAAGAAAATGTGAAATGTATGATGGCTTCCAAGTTATGTCATCTAGAAGCAAACACAAAATAAATAGAATAACTTCTAAAGTTAGCTCATCTAGGATAGTAACGCATTTAAATCCCAAGTTAGGTCATTGTGGATGCCAATTTTGTTATATTGTATTGATTGAGTGATGTGGTTTTAATTGCTAGGGATTTGAACACGTTTATTTATTGATTTCGATTGGTTACTCGTAGAGATATTTTATGCTAGTTGCCCCCAGGTTATGTCATTATGGGGAATCGATAGAAATTAGTGAATGATCACATGGAAAATATTTTAACACATGTTTCCCTTAGTTTAGATCATTAGGGGGAAGTGATGAAATATCACATATATAAATTGTATGTTTGTTTCCCCCAAGTTAGGTCATTAGGGGGAATCGCTTAATGCAATGTCGTATAGTGCATTAGTAAATGTTTGGAATTGTCAAATCGGTACTATTTGTTTAAACACATGGTGATATAAGGGGAATTATAGGATGACCCCAATTATATTCTCCCCTTTTAGAGAAAGGTAAAGTGATGCTAAGAAAGAATGCCAAGCCGAAAGTAAGCACAAGATAAATAGGAAGTGTCATAAAGATTGGTGAAATGTGTGTGTATTGATTGAAGGATAATGTGAATGAGAGATAATGCATGTGTAATGTGTATGGTACAATGGTAGGATAAATTATAAAAATAACTCTACAAATGGGTGTAAATCAGAGTAAAAATTCCCAAGATATGACAAAAATCATGTGGTGTGTATTAGTTGTGAGAATAAGCACAAAATAATGACTATAGTAAAGTAGGTGAAAAAGTAACTATAAATAGTGAAGTGAAAAAGTGTTTAGTCACTTCATTTTTTGTTTACACAATTTTTATATTGAGCACAAAGTAGTTGAAAATTCCATAAGTGAGAGAAGTAAGTCCTAGTCGATTTGATAGGGTGGCGACCGCTGCAGCGTCACGCACAACCACGAAATTGGTAAGTGCATTATTTGTTAAAGAATGTATGGTGTATTAGTCTTTTCTGTCAAATTTTTGTAAGTTTGAGATTTTTAATTTTCTCGGCATTTTGGACCAATAAAATAGCGGTGAGGGTGCTAGTAACCCCTGGGATAGGAGTGCCTAGAATTAGGCATTAGTTTCCTACTCCTAGGTGCCCCAGTCCTACATCTAGGCACCCTAGTCAAAAAAGTGTGTATGTGGACTAGAATGGTGAAAATCATATTTATAGTGTATAGTAATGTGATAAGAGAGTGTGTTCAGGTTAATATAATGTTCTAACATTGTGCTTGTTGTTATTTTTTGGTGTGCAAAGTTATATTCACTCGAGGGAGTTCGACGGTGGGTGTCATTTGAGTACTTTTCTTTGGTTGGGCCTGTCAGATGATGAGTGGGATATTATGGACCATGTCGGCATGTGTAACATAGCACAGATGGGGGATTTCCCCCAAAATATGCCTATGTTGACTGTAATATACGAGATATGGTGTGTGGATACGTGCACATTTTGGTTTCCTACGGGGGAGATGACAATTACTTTGGAGGATGTGTATCGCATATTGTGATTTCCATTTATCGGGGAGAGAGTACATGTTATTTCATTGGAGGATATGGAGCGACATATGTGAGATTTTAGATGGTATTTTACAGGGACTTGAGTACCTGTTGAGGCCCATATCATTTAGGATGTTATCTTATGGTCTGGGGTTTCGCACTTATGGAAGTTCATAGCAGTTGTGATTGCTTCATATATATTAGTAGAGGTAAAAGGTGTAGGCATCTTGTATAAGATGCATGATATATGCCAGCAGATAGAGGAGGGGAGCACATAGATACATGTGGGAACGTTGTGTGTTGGCCCACCTATATAGGGACTTATACCAGTTTACTCATGATGAGCATGGTGGTGGGATAGGAGCTACTACACTTTTTCATGTGTGGGCGTATGAGCACATAGTAGTGTTGAGGCCAGTTGGAGGTCTACAGAGAGAGTAGGCTAGGCCAAAGATATATGTGAGGAGGTGGATTAATATTCATGTGCATAGAATGGACACAGATATCTACATAGCATTGATAGATAGGATGGGGCATGAGGTGGTTACATGGAGGCCATATCGCACGATTATGGGAGATGGCCTGAGGATTTTTTAGAGTTATGGTGTATTCATAGGACTATGTGGTTAGAGGATCCTGATTCCATGGGTGTCCAAGTTATTCTAGGTGGAGAGGGTATTGTAAAAATTTAGCATGGCTCAGAATGTTCCCCCAGAGCCATATATATGGTTGAGAGTGATTAGAGCATTGAGGAGGGATGGAGCTAGACCTGGGCCCACAGGAGAGTAGTTAGTACCTCCTTGACTAGATGAGGTAGACAAGGTAATAGAGTCTATAGATTATGATGATGCAGGTTAAACAGAGGAGTATTGCACATGGTGGACGACACATAGATGGGTGTTTTTGTTTCCATTATTTGCAAATGTAGTAGGGTTACCCCAGGGAGGAGTAAGAGATGGGGAAGCACATTTTCCTGAAAATGTGGCAGTGGTTGTAACCAAGCGTAAGTATCTATATATAGTCTATGTAATGTATTTTGTTTTTGTCTTATGTTTTAGTAATGGTTTTCTAACGTGTTGTGTTATTTTTGTGTACGTAATGTGTATTGATCTATATTAGTAGACACATATATCCGCACATTGACGTGAAATGTTTTGACCGATGTACTTGGTGGAGGTATACTTGAGCAATTGGATGATATAGCAAGCGAGCATTCCCATTTGTTTGATCCAGTGGCCATAGTAGAAGTGACATTCACTGATATTATTAGGTTGAGAGGGACGAGGCACACGAGGATACTTGAATGAGCCCGAGAGGAATTGGGTGGTGGTCCCTTTAGCGCAGGATGTATTCGCACGATACGTGGATTTGTAGCATCAGTTTTTAGAGAAGTCTATCAGAGAACACCTTATTATGTAGCAAAGTGGAGAGGTATCGAGGCCGCGAATAGCAGTACAAAGTTAGTGGCAAGGTATCTAGTTCTAGGGCTCTCACAGTACCCAAGAGCGATAGTGATGATGAGGTTTGATTTGCATTATTGTATATGATGTAGGGGATTTTCCCCCCAGTGATGAAATGTTTTTGTGTAATGATGACTCTATTAAAATATAGATATGGATATATGGTATTGATATATGATGAGTTTATTTCATTGTGTATCAATGTTGTAATGTGATCGATGATGTGTGATTTGGTGATTAATGTTAGAATGTATGTGATGTTTTTGTATATTGTTAGTGTTTATTGATGTAATATTCATGCAATGATGACAAAATAGAATGTGCAATAGATAACATATGTAATGTGAGTGATGAGCTAAGTGAAATGTTTATTAAATGGAGATTTATAATTTGTAGTTAGTGTGATGATGATAGTAGAATGAATGTAAGAAGAGATGATGTATGATGATCGAACTAGGGTGTTGTGATGAATGTGTGTTGGATAATGTAATGTAATCGTAATATGTTGGTGTGATAAATCAGGGGGCGAGGGGGGGGAATTAACGATGCCCCCAAGCATATGGATGATTAGGTTCATTTTAATTAAGACCCCTCAGCATAGTCAAGAATGAACAACGGAAAGACAAGAGTGTGTCATCGGGAAATGATTGAGTGTGCTAGATGAATGAAGAAGACATGTGATGAAAGGTTCTTATAGTTAAAACCCTCAACAGTCATGTAAGAACCATAAGAACACAAGTGCATCATTATGGGGTAAGGTGATAGTAATCACCTACCAAATACTAAGGTGGCACGAAGTGGTGGAAGCATGTGGGATGGAAGCAGTATGAGTGTATGAACCAAACTGAATGTCATATGGAGCTACAGTGGGATGGATGAATGCAGATGGTTGTGGCATACCGATGTGAAGCAATAACATGATGTGATACATGAGATGGATGGAGTGGATGTGGTGGATGGTGATGGCATATGGTGGATGGATGTGGTGGAGAGCGTGCATGAGTGATAACTTGAGGTGGTGGATGACCAGTGACCTGGAGCACCAAATGGAGGAGATGACTCAACTGTAGTAGAAAATCTCTGTCATGGTAGAGGAGAAATGGATCGCTCACGTGAGCGAGAGCCAAAGGATATGATGCCCTTATTCTCTAATTGTAGTAATCTATCGTGAAGGGAAAGACAATCATTATCCCTTATGGTCATTGATGCGATGATAATTACAATACGGTTGATCACGATTGACATGTTGTAATTGATGTTGTGGATGATGTTGGTTAGAGGGTAAGTGAATTAGATGCTCATGAAGTAAAACACAACACATCATGTGGTCAAGAGCATGATGAGATAAATGTAATGGCTCACGTGACCTAGGTGGAGGGGAAGGAGAAGTAGCCTATCACAGAGGTGGAGAAGAAGTATGTTGTTGTGATGGAGTGGGTTGAGCTTTCTTGTGAGGCAAGGGTGGAGATCGTGTAGGATGCTCAACCGATGTCAATGGAGGAAGAACTAGGTGAGCCAACAACAATAGAGACATGTGGAGGATCAATCAATATGTGTCGAAAGAAATATCTTGTTCTAAGTCAATAACTTTATAGCATAGAAGAATGAATGACTCACATGTATCATATAACAATCTTTTCTTAAGTGTGGGAATCAAACCATGACAGAAAATGAATTGCTTCTCTAGATCAATAGGTTTGAATATTAGTTGATGTATACAAGCATTGAACCATAAGATATAATCCTTAATAGGTTTGGATGAGCCTTGATGTAAAGTAGGTAAGTGGTCATAAGTAACTTTAGGGTCATTGTTGATGATAAAATAATAGAGGAAAGCGTCCTCCATGTCATAGAAAGTACTAATGGACCCAAATGGAAGATGAGTGTACCATTGTAATGCCTCATCAATAAGACTATATCAGAAGGCCTTAAACAATAATATATCATTAGAATAAGAGGTCATAAGCATGTGGTAATGTAGAAGATGAGCATGAGGGTCACCAGTACCATCAAAACATGTGAATGTAGGCATGATAAAGTCCTTAGGAAATGTAGAATTATGAATCTTCTTAGGGACAGGGTTACCATGTAATGAATTGTTGTCAATAGAAGCATAGTAAGCCCTACTTTCTAAAGTGAGAGACTGAACCTGAGATTGTAATTGACCTATGACATGCATGAGAGAAATGATATTCTATGTGAAGGAATAGTGGAAGATGGCAATAATGTATTAAGAGGTTGTAATTGTCCATTGTGAGTGATCATAGGAATATCGAGAGATGACAAAGGAGATTCTGATGCTAAAGGAACACTAGTAGAAGGTGATCAAAGAAGCTATAGTAGATGATGTAGATGGAATACCCATAGACAATGGTAGGAGTAACATTGGAAATATCCCTAGGAGGTGAAGTGACCAATGGAGACACATCTATAGAAGAGGATGGCCTAATACGTGTAGATGATGTAAAAAGAGGAGGTGAAATGGTAGGAGAAGAAGAATCAATGGATGGAGACGACTCATGCACTATACTAGATACAACCTCAAGAGAAGGTGGTGATGGATATTCATAGTCAGAACAATAAAAAGTAGAAGAATCATGGCTATCAACCACTTCATCAGATAAGGACTCAGAGATGAGAATGTCATTAAGGATGTTATCAATAGGATCATCAACATAATATAAAGGAGTATGCAAGCTAGTATGAGATGTATCATGAGAAGCAATATCATAAAGTAGGAGAATCATGAGATGGAACCATAGTAGTGAGTGGGCTAGAAGAAGAATCAACATGTACATGTGAGTGATTGTCAATACCAAGCATATAATCAATAAGAGAATCATCTAAAATTTCCTTAGAAATATCAGAAGGAGGATCACTAGTAGTCGTATAGCATGGTGTACAACGAGTGAAGGCTATCAGATCCTCAAAAATACTAATGCCAATGGGAGAATCTTCAAAACGAGTGGGCATACATATTGTTTGACCATCTAGAAGTTGTTGTTTGATATGAGCTGGCACTATGAGTAGGATTACCATAGAGAGCTGTGAGCTCAATGATGGTAGCCTCATCATAGATATGGTTAACATTGAAATGAGACATGATGGGTGAAGAAGATGAATTATCCTTAGCCATGAGGGTTTTAAGCGGATCCTAGGGAAAAATATTCAGAAGTACAGTTCACCAAAATGATTAACTAAAATATGAATTTTAGAGTTAATCTAAATAATACAACAATGAAATAAATAGTATAAACTGAAATGTAGATGCTAACTAATTTTATTTGATATTTAAATGAAATAAGATAATTGAAATGATAGGGAAAAAGGTACTAACTTGAAATTGACTTACGTCATTGTGATTCTGGACTGAACAGTATGATGTGTGGATGAAGTAGAGTATGATGGTACAACCCAAGAAATTACAACAGATGAAGATTTGACCAGACTTGGGCACCTAGAAGAGGATTAGGGTGCATGTGGGCACCTAGTCTGCAGTATGGGATCTCTGGTCTCCATAGAACATATCATGACCTAAATCTAGAAGTGTCGCTAGATCTTCGCAATATCTCAATCATTGTCGTGATTAAGTTTTTTGATGTCATTGTAGATCTCTGGTGAATAATCTCCTACAAAAACCCCACAAAAAAGCATCAAACCCTAAAAAAGAAAGATGCAAATGAATGGGGTGGATTGTCCTCAACTACTAAATGGATGGACTTACAACTGAGCGTTGCACTACATCTCGTACCCAATTTAGTTATATGTGCATGTGTGTGTAATTGTGTGCCTAGGGTGCCCTAGCATGTCAATGACACAGAGATAGTGGGCAATAGCTAGATGTAATGCAAAATGGTGGATGGGATAGAATAAAATTCCCTTTCCTATACAGTGTGTGTGATGCAATGATTCCCAAATGTAGTCTCTTGCCTTAGTAGATAGCTATCCCTTGATATTAGATAGTATGCCCTTAAGATAGTATGTTATGTTTATATAGGGATCTCTTGCTCAAATTTTGACACTAATGACCCGACATGTCGACTAGTACCTAGGGGAATGAGAGGGAAAGTTATAAAGACCGACCTCGAAACTCTAAATTAGACCCAAGTGCTACGGGGATCAGGGCACCTAAAATTAAGGACCGGGGCACCCATGGGTTCCCTAAGTCAAAGACTAGAGACAAAAAATGACCAAATAATGACACCTAAGACTCCCTGAGAGACGGCCAGAACTGTGTAAACAATTGACGACTGTGCAAGATAAATGATGATGAAGAAAAAATAACTGATGACAAGGGACTAGGGGATGAGCCATTAGTGAATAATTTTACTACGCGAGATCCATATATAAAACAACATACTTGGTGGTATAAATGTAATAGTAAGTGTGTTATTTGGTGACTACAATTTTTCACCTTTTTTGACTATATAACTTAGCCTCCTCCCAAAAATACGTGTATATATCAAGGTTAATGGAGAATCCCATTCTATGATCCCCAATGGTGATATCATCATGTAGCCCCATGAAATTTGTGATTGCTTCCTTGTTCTAAAATAGATTAATCAGTATGTGATGTTTTTGGTCCCAATCTATGATGAACGGGTATGTAAAATAAAGTTCAATGATGGAAGGGGATAAGGTTAAAATGACGTTATTAGAAAATATATTCATAGAGGCAAGTTATTCATAGAGACTATTAGGAGACCCTAGTTCAGTGTCATACTTAGAAGAGTTACGTTCACACTCAAAAAATGTGGTGTCAACTTCTATAGGTAGTGCACCATAAGGCTTTATACCTACATCGTATATTTCTATCTTCTCGTGTGTGGGAAGAGATTATCACACACCTTTTTCATATTTTCCATACCCATAACCTTTGTATCCCATGAAATAAAATATCTTATTAGGGATAACATACTCTGTGGATTGATAGCAGAAGGCCATCTTCTCATCAGGTGATTGGGATATGTAATTGTTATCCAAACATTCATTTCCTAATAGGCCACTAGATGTGAATTTTTTGATGTTGTAATTCTCTTTAAATCTTTAGGCTAAAGTTGGGTCAGTCGCATGTTTTCAAGGATAGTCGTAGATTGGAAATGAGGAGATCCTGATCAAGGTCATATTATTTATACTTGGTGTTAATAATTTTTAACTTAGACTCCCATGTGGGAAGATAAGATGTAGAGGTGGATGCACCAACTACATTGGGTTGAAGTATATCATAATGGATATGAGATGCAAGAGCCTTTGATTCAATTTCAACAATAAGTTCTGTAATAGGGTAGTCTTAAGATTTTTGATAATGTTCTACAATGGGTGAAGGGTTGTAGGTCACTAGGAATCATGATCTTCTAACCTTGATAATGCAATTTGATACATTGGTAAAATGTGGAGGGGACTACTTGCATGGCATGAATCCATGGGTGTCCAAGGAGGATGTTATAAGGAAGATCCAAATCATTGACATGGAATTTATTTTTCATGTGTGACAATTACAAAATCTATATGTAAAATAATGGTTAGTGTCGACTATCTCTCTACAGTATCATACACCTTAATGGTGATGACATTAGGCTCAAGCTCTATATCAGTATTCCCTAGCTATATAATAAGCTTCAGAGTGTAAATGTTTAAACGATATACATTTTCTAGAAACACCTATATGACTTTATTGTAGGTAAGGATCACTTTAATGTATAAGGGTAAATTATGTGTGTATTTATCCATTAAAATATCATTTTTGCTAAAAATGATCTATTCGGATGGTATGATTTACATGACCAAGGCTTGGGAGCACGATGGGTCGTTCACTCTTGAAGGGTCTTATAGATGATGTATTTGTGACAACTAGATATTTTAAAAAGATCCAAGATAGAAATATTAGAATTTTTATTCTCAAGCTTCTCTAAGAGATCTTAATGACCACCCAAACCAATAGGAAGAGGATGTCTTAGGAAAACAATGTGAGTGTATCAGGTTGTAATGGAACACTCCTATGACTTGATTTTTATAATGGTTATATGGTTGGTAATGGGGTGGATATAGTCAATTAGAGAGTCAAATGGATGTGATATCTTAGCGATAACATGATTGATAATTTTACCTTGTGACGATTGACCTCAATCTGGATTTAATTCTTCTTGTTTCTTATGGTTGGAAAAATGTTACTTATATACAGCCAATTAATTTTTTGACGATTTATTGGGTTATTTTCCATCAAGTTTTATATCACCCTTATCTAAGAGATATTGAATATAGTTTTTTAGTTTCATAAATTTATACGTTCCATGACCTTTCACACAATGATATTCACAATATTCGTGGTCTTTTTACCATGAAATTTTAGGTGCATGATATTCAAAAGGTTTGGTATTAGTGAATGTGACCATATTAGCCAAATCAATTTGTTGAATGATTGATGATAGGGAATCACTAAGTGGATTATAGTCCCTACATTTTTTTCTAGTTTAGGCATTTCCCTAGCAATTTTTAAATGCAATTTTTTTTGGACCACTTGGATGTGTTTGGAATATATAATTCTATCCCCTACGACATTTTTTTTATGAAAAATTTGTAGTTTTCAATAGTTTTAGGGTCATAGTCTCTTTAGAAAGGTTTTAAGACCCCTTTAGCTAATAATACCTTTTTTATTTCACAAAATTTCTCAGTGAATTCTTCAAAGGTACTTACACAATGAATTTGCAAATGGAAGGAAATCTTGGGGTGAAAATTAGGTACAGAGATGCTTATGAGTTTATTCTCCAGAATTGATCAAGGGAAGAGACTAGCTAACCCTCACCATCCTTGTAAGAAAGCGGAAAAATTTTCATTGGTGCGTTGTTTAGCATTACATAGGTATAACATTGTAATTCACTTTCCATATTAAATAATAAATGATGAAAAACTATTTCAGGTAAGTCTAGGAAATTAGAGATTGACCCTTTTGGGAGATGGAGAAACCCTTCAAGTACCTATCCTCCAAGACTCTGTGAGAAGAAGTGAATGAGATAATTATCATTGTATTTGACTTCTTGGCACACCATAAAGAAGTCATTCACATGGTCTCTAGGGTCACCTTTGCTTTAATCAAATGTACGAAAATAAAGGGTAGTATGAGGACATGTGGAAGAAGACAAAATAGATGGATGAATTTATAAAATATCAAGTGAGAAAAAATCTAGTATAAATAAACCCTAATTATTTTATGAGGAGTATGTAAAGCATGAATATAAAAGATTGCAAGTTGATAAATAGTATTAGAAGAGATCAAAAAATATGAATTTAGTAAAACATTTACAAATCATATCACAATGAGTATATTATCTTATATATGTGTAAAACAACATGCCAAAACATCTAGGAATAAAAAATGACCTAAAATTATATCTAAAGTATGTTGTAAGTAGTATGTAAAGTCATATTCAACATGTGAGATCATCTAAATTAAATATTAAATATAAGTATATAATGTCATATTTTAAGGGGTAGCGAAGATAATTAGACTAACCATCTTGTCTAAACTATAGATTATAACATGGGTAGCTAGAAAATAAGGTAAATTGATTTGTATAACCTATATAGATGTTAGGGGTAGCCAAATTATTAGACAAGATGACATTTCTAGACTAAAGATGTAAGGAAAAGATAAAACAAGATACTAATTGGGCTATCTAAACTAAGGATTATAATTGACAAGTGTGAGAAAAAGTATTATGAAGTTAAAATGTACGAAAATAAAAGGTAGTATTCATGTAACACTTGTATAGTCAAGATGAGGTCCAATTTCTTTCTCGTGTAAGTGAGAGAGGAGGAGTGACTACTCATTTATGTATAGTAAACATGTGTATGTATAAGGTATGGAGAAGGGATGTGTAGGTACAAGGTATGGAGAAGAAATGGAGAAGGGATTCCACATATTGTGGTTTCACATTAGTAGGGATCATGATTTATTGCAATTCTACACATTCCATCTTTACATGTAAGGGACCACTTTTAACTAAGTTAAAAGGAAATAAAAATTTTAATGGGTAGTGTAAGCCATGAAAGAAACAATCCAACAACTAGGAAAATGATCATGTGCCAAGGCATAAACATAAATTCTAGGGTAATTAGGGTTCAAACTAGGATAATGATTAGATCAGCTAACTTGGTATCACTAAAATATTTAACCCAAAAATGAAACAAAATGTGTTTGTGTTTCTTATCTCATTTTTGAATTAAGGGTTAAAATAGTATATGTATTTACATTAATTACTTTAACATGATATATAGATTAAAATATACCTATTCATAAATTTCCAAGATAGAATGATCAAAACAAGTATAAATAAAATAATACATAAAAAGGGAGATGTACTTAGTTATCTTACAAGTAAAGAAACTAATATGGTAGTTGAATAAGGGTGAAAATACTCAAAATGATGTGAAAGTGCTTCATTTCTAAATTTAAGAGTGTAGGATAAGTAGGTATGGAACTTTTAGATGTGTATGGATCTTTGTAGTGGTTTAAAATGTGAAATTATGGTGTTTTATAAATTTGGTACCTAGATGTAAGACAAATATATGCTTGATTGTGAAACCCTAGGTATCATGAAACCCTTTTTATGACCCGAAATAGCTTTAAAGTTTAACCATGGGTAAGAGTCCATGTAAAAAGGTTTGTGTTTGCGGTAAAGTGTAATATGTGCACTACCTATGTCAGTACTACTATGAATAGGGATTAAAATACATGTAGTTAATCACTGAACATATGATATCTATGTGGTTGTAACGAGATATGGAAATTTTATGACTTGATAATATAGATAATGGTTTGGTGTGATTTATTCTTAAATTAGATTGAAAATACTTTCTCTCGGTAAAATTGACCCTAGGACCAAGGTTAGAGTTATTTAGACCTATGTAGGGGCTTCTCCTATTATTTGTGATTGTTTGAAGGTAATTTACGAGATATTTGAGTGCTTTTGAAATGATAACTTTATCATAGGGATCTTGAAAGTACCAAGTGAGTAGATGAGTGCATTTAAATTTCTTGTATATGGGTTTATATATATAATTCTACATAAAATTTGACCCATGAGGAAATTACTGACCCTTAAAAAACATATATAAGTGATAAAATCATCATTGTGGACATGTACAAAGACAAAATAGGTGTAAAGGATGAGAGGGTAGGGATAAAAAGAAGAGGGATATCTACCTAAAGGGTTTGAAAGTAAGGATCTTTTACCTTATCTAGTCAAAAATGAGGTTAAGAATTGTTATAATAATATGAGGATAATATAATTATGTGCAAGCTAGATTTGTTGGTAGGAGGATAGGTTTATATCCAAAATTGTCTAAAGGATACCAAGTTCATAGTTAAATACACAATACTAATCATAGACTGTATTTAAAAAAACACAATAAAAAAGCACAATACTAATCATTCTATTTAAAAAAACACAATAAAAGAGGGATATCTACCTAAAGGGTTTGAAAGTAAGGATCTTTTACCTTATCTAGTCAAAAATGAGGTTAAGAATTGTTATAATAATATGAGGATAATATAATTATGTGCAAGCTAGATTTGTTGGTAGGAGGATAGGTTTATATCCAAAATTGTCTAAAGGATACCAAGTTCATAGTTAAATACACAATACTAATCATAGACTGTATTTAAAAAAAACACAATAAAAAAGCACAATACTAATCATTCTATTTAAAAAAACACAATAAAAGAGGGATATCTACCTAAAGGGTTTGAAAGTAAGGATCTTTTACCTTATCTAGTCAAAAATGAGGTTAAGAATTGTTATAATAATATGAGGATAATATAATTATGTGCAAGCTAGATTTGTTGGTAGGAGGATAGGTTTATATCCAAAATTGTCTAAAGGATACCAAGTTCATAGTTAAATACACAATACTAATCATAGACTGTATTTAAAAAAACACAATAAAAAAGCACAATACTAATCATTCTATTGTATTTATAATATGATATTCTTCTATCTAGAAGGCGTGTTGAAGATACAACTTCAGATTTTCCCTAGACAAAAAAATAAAATTATGATATCAAGGGTTTCATGTATGTATGTACCAATTTTTACAACCATCTCTCTCTCTTTTCGTTTCTTCCTATGAAGTGATCTTCTAACATTTTCCTCGGCTTTCCTTTCCTTGCTATGTTTTTGCTTGTTATTCTTCTCATTTCCTATGATTCCTTCACTTCAATAATTTTCACTTGCACACACAAATTCAACTAGATCTAGATCTAAGAGTAGATTCAATAGAAAACTACACACAGGTAACTCTTATTAGATAGAAATTAGGTTATTTTTAATTACATTCTTTTAGAAATTTAAAATTGATTTTCTAATTACACCGAGAGGTGTTCCTACAGTGGCAAGTAAGGAGTGTAATAGTGTGCGTTGATTGAAAAAAAAAAATTTCTAACTAATATTGAATGGTTAAAATAATTTATTTTGTAATGCCAACTCAATTTTAATAAATAAAATTAATATATGATTATGTATTTATACTTGGAAATGGAAATTTAAGTTATTTTAAAAGTGTCAAATATAATAACTGTGAATTGGTAAATAACTATGCAGGGATTGGTAAATAACTGTGCTTATTACTGCAAGTAAATTAAAGAAAATTAGTGTCAGGATATTAATTTTTATTAGAAGACAATTACTGCGAGTAAATAATAAATGTGAATGGGTAAGTAATTGTAATATTATTATATTGATCTATATTATTTTTAGCTTTTAATTTTTTACTTTTCAATTTATTTTTTACTTTTACATGAAAGTAACTATATTTAATTTTAGTGGAAGATCATTAGTGTGGAATAATTAATAAGTGTTATATTATTTTTTAATTTTTTAATATATTTTTACTTTTAGATTACTTTTATTTTAGTTTTTACTTTTAGATGTGTTTTATAAATCAAACATATAAAAAAATGTTTTATATTTGTAATTAAAGTTTAATAAATAAAATTATATATTTAATAAATAGCATAGATATCTTAAATACATCTATCTAAATAACACCGAGAGATATCAATCTCGAGGTGCCTATATTGGAATTCTCACATAAGGTAGATAGGCACCTCGAGATTGATATCTCTCGGTGTATTTTAGATAGATGTATTTAAGATATCTATGCTAGTTTTAAAACAATTTAAATCTTATAAACAATTATTTAATTTTGTAATGTCTTTTAAATAAAATTAACTATTTTTAAAGTTAATTTGATCATATATAAATAATAGAATGTTTTTTTAATTTTTAATTTTTTAAAATAAATTTAAAAATATAATATACTTTTGATTAAAAACAAACAAAACTAATATGAAAATGTATATTTAAAAATTAAAATCATTGAAATTGAAACTAAAACTAAAATAAAACCAATAATATTGGAAAAAGATTTTCTTTAAAACTATACTTATTAAAAATTATTTTTTGAAACTAAATTTAAACTACCAAACAAAGTTTAAAAATGAATTTGTACTTGGCGGTGCTCAAGTGGCAGATTTGGGGTTTTGGGGTGTTAACGCGAACACCCTTATGTGGAACCTATGTGGCACCTATGTGGCATATTTTGGCTCCTAATCCATTTGGAGGATAATTATTGGCCAAAATGTGCCACATAGGTGTCACGTCTTTAGGGTAAATTAATTAGTTAAATTACAGAATTGTACAACAAAATACAACTTTTTATTACCTTTCGAAAAATATAATTTTCATTTTTTTAAAATTGTTTTACTATTTTTTAAAAAAATTTTACTATTTTTTAAAAAAAAATTCCAACGTATGGTGGATTACGACAATCAGTAGTACACTTTCAACATAATTTGAAATATAGTAAAATATATTAAATTTTTTGAAAAAACTAAACTTACTATTATTTGAAGTCTTCTTCGTAGCTAGTAAAAAAAATTCAATTTCGATATAAATCTGAAAGTATATTGGCATAAACATATGTATGCCCTTAATCTAAAAATATCTTCACTAAAAAATTAAATCAAAAATATAAATCAAAAAATATGAAAAAAAATTCAGGAACTCGATATTCGAATCTAGAACATATATCTAAACTTTTATGGTGAAAAGATAAGTTTTCATTTAAAAACACTATGTCAGACAGACATTCCTATATTATAAAATAAGAAACAACATATGAGTAAAATTAAGAAGACCATATTTTTTCTAAAAAAAATTACATGTATTCGACACCCTAACCACAACATTTCATTATTTCATGGAATTTGATGAATGTGTATGGTTTTGTGGCTATTACATTTGGAATTTCAATGAAACTAAAAATTCGTGTTTATAAAGGTACAACAAAGAAAAAAAAGTGGGACATACTATTATGCTTCCTCCAAACTTAGCAACCTCCCCAAAGTACATATATATATCAAGGTTGATGGAGAATACCTTCTTATCATCCCTAAGGATGATATCATCATGTAGCCCCATGAACTTCGTGATTGCTTCCTTGTTCTAAAATAGATCGATCGGTACGTGATGTTTTTTATCCTAACCAATGAGGGAGGGGTATGTAAAATCAAGTATGGTGATGAAAGGGGATAAGGTTAAAATTGTGGTATTAGAAAAAAGATTCATATAGGCAAGGCCTTCATAGAGACTACAAGGATACTGTACGCACCCAATTTTCCACATGCTACATTGATGGAAATGGTTAAAAGTCCCCTATGATGATTACTATATTTTCCAATGATGTTCAAGTCTTATTTCCTCTTTTCATCTTATATTTGTATCTAAGAATACTTTACTTAGCCACTTCCTACTTTCCATTAGCTTTTCGTAGTGTTTTTCCTTAATTTTTGGCCTTAAGTTACACAATCGCCACCCTACTTGGGAGGCTGTTGCATAACTTCCGGTCTTCCCTCAACAGCGGTTACATAACCACTACCCTGTGCAGACCAGTAGTTATATGCGTTTTGACAAAGACTTTCCAGGAATGCTTTTGATGCATGTTAACTTCTTCCAAATCACCTTTTGCACATGTTTCTTGGTCAATTTGGCTGATTTAGAGCTTGATAGATACGTATCAACCTCCTCTTCCTCTTCTAATTGTTGATTGAGAGTTAACTACCCCTTTTTTTATGTGGCACCCCATGGTTGCTAAATGGCTTAGACCATTTCCCATCCTATGTTCTATAAAAACCAAGCTTCTTCTCGAAGCATGGGCCGGATCTTTTTGTTGTGTTTTACATCGTTATGTTGTCATGATCTTGCTAGAAATTATACAACCAAGCATTGTTCTCTTGCATTATTCTTCTTCTACTTGCATTGCTAACAAACTACCAATAGGCCATTATTTCTCCAGAACCTTCTTCTTTTCTTTTCTACATTCCCAACACAATTCCCTGGACTCACGTGAACATTGAAGTGGGAAAAGAAACTGAGGGGATACAAAATTAAACTACATCCAGCTTTTCCATAGTATTGCAAATTCGAGGTTGGGGATGTACTTAGATTTTCTGAAGCTTTCTTGAATTCTTTATTTAATCTATATGTTCATTATTGATTAGAGTAATAAACCATTTCAATCCAATCATTGCAATAGTTACATCATTACTGTAGCTTCCATTTCTTCTATAAAGCTTCTGTTGATAGATAACTTCCCTACCTATCCCTATGGATTTGCAAGGGAAGATTGTCTGGAGGAAACCTTCTACATTTGTGTTAAGCAATCACAATCCATTTCAATTTACAACTTCCATTGAATCCTTCTTTACTTCTACCGTGGAGGTTGCAGGGGAAGAAAAGCTTCTGAAAAGCTTTGATTTCTTCATGTGCTTCTAAGGCAGAATAGAGGATTCACCTCCACAATTACATTTTGGAAAATATTTTCTTAAATTAGAATAGCTTAGATTTTTTTCAGCACAAATAGATAATCACATCTGATTATTTATTTGTTTTGGTTTTGTTAATTAAATTGTAGAGGTAATTTCTTCATTTCTTTTGTTATTTTCCAGAAAGTATAAAATCCAAAAACATTAGTTATTTGAATTAGATTGTTGTTTATTTTTGTATTTCCTTTATATAATTAAAAAAGCACAAAAACATATATTAGATTTTATTTATTTAAATTACTTTTCTTTCTTTAATTAGATTAATTAAATACGCACCTCACATTACTATTTCAGACCCTAGTGAACCTAGAGATTACATCTTTGAGCCCATATTATCACAAAAAAACCAATAGGAAACTTTATCAGATATTGATCGGGGTCTTCAAATTCACATTTCTAGACCACTTCAAACTTTCCTACTATCACTGCAAAATTGATATCTTTAAACAATGAATATGAAAGATCTTATGAATTTTGGGCCAATAAACTTGGCTATAGGTTTCCTTGATCACTTGTTGGTCATTTCCACCCATTTTCCATAGCTATTCGTCCCGCATGACCATTCAAGGACCACAGAATCTGAGAGAAGAAGAATATGATCCCTGGGTCCCTCAACCAAATGTAACTTATTTTTAGACTGACATTGATACAGGCCATTGGATTATGGTCTTTCAATATTCACCACTACCACCAGTCACAATCGCACAGTTGCATGTTCTTAACGAAGAAGATGAAAAATTCTATGACTTTTGGCGGAACCAACCTGGGTGGAATTAGTGCCCATAGCCTACTCATTTTTCCTTATTCATATATTTTCTCTAGCATTTCAATGACCTTGTCCGGAAATTTCTACGAGGTAAACGAAGGACAATTTACATGCATTCCACAACTAGTTGAGATGAGTTTCATACACAGACATTGATAGAGTCTTACGTGGGTGTATCCTTCTCAACCGTAACATAACACCCATTCAAGTTAGAGAGGATTTTGTTTCACTAGACGAGTAGATCCCTTTACTTCCCATATAGGACATTATATTTCCCTGATAATATGTTGATCATACTCACCCATCTTCGAGTATTTTATCCCACATAGTCATCCATTCATTCCACATCGGTTTTCCCGGCACGAGCTCAGGAGGTCGAGTGTGCCTGAAGGTGATGGGAAAGTTTTAGCTTGAGTGGGAGCTATGGCAGATGATGGAAGCTCAAGTGTTGATAAATTCAACAGGTAGAATTTCAGTCTTTGGAAGATGCAGATGGAAGATTACTTTCATTAGAAGGATCTTTATATTTTGTTGTTTGAGAAGGTAAACAAACCCTCAAGCATGACGAATGTGAAATGGGATTTTCTAGATAGGAACGCACTTGGTAAAATTCGGTTGTGTCTTGCATCTTTGGTATTGTTTAATGTTTCAAAGGAAAATACTACAAAAGAACCGATGAATGCATTAGGGAAGTTGTATGAAAAACCCTTTGCCTCTAACAAGATATTTTTAATGAAATTTTTTTTAATATGAATATTTCTAAGAATGGTTTGGTAGCAGATCATTTAAATTATTTTATTACGGTTGTAAATACAATATAATTTGATGAAGAAGTTAGGGCTTTATTAGTTATGTGCTCTTTACTTGAGAGTTGGAATAGCCTGGTAATGGTGGTAAGCAACTCAGTTCTAGCTAGCTCAAAGTTGAAGTTTGAGGATGTTGTAGGAGTGATTCTAAGTGAAGAAATGTGAAGAAAAATATCTAGGGAATCTTCAACTTCAGGGAATGCTTTGATAGTGGAAACTAGAGGGGAGACAGAAGAATAGAGTAAGCCATGGAAAAATTGAAAGATCAGGAAAGGTCAAAATCCAAAGCAAGATAGTATGTTGGCACTGTGCAAAGTCTGGGCATGAAAAGAAGGACTCTTGGGAGCTTCAAGACAAGAAGAAAAAATAGGAAGAAAACGAGGAGGTAAATGTGTCAATGGGTAATGTATGTTAGTATGCTTTGATTCTTTCTTTGCACAATATTGTTGAATCTTGGCTTTTAAAATCAGGGGCTTTTTTCCATGCTACTCCACATAGGCATTATTTTGTTGATTGTGTTAAGGGAATTTTGGGCACATTTTTCTGGTGATGATAAGCCTTGCAATATAGTTGGAAAAGGATCTATTCAGGTTAAGATGCAGAATGGAAATATATGGCTATTGAAGGAAGTCAGACATGTGCCCTACTTTAAAACAAAAATCTGATATCGGCAGGCCAGTTGGGAAGTGATGGTTGTACTGTGATATTTACAATAGACTCTTGGAAGGTTACCAAGTGTGCTCATGTGGTGGTAAGAGGTAAGAAGGTTGGAACCTTGTATTTAACCACTTATAGCACTAATGTTTGTAATCTTGTGGCTTCAGAAGTAGATACAACATTGTGGCACTATAGGCTCAGTTATATGAGCCATAAGGGCATGAAGATCATAAAGAATGATTTTCTTGGATATACAAACATAGATTTAGAGTTTTGTGAGGACTTCATACATGGGAAACATAAGCGAGTAAGGTTTCTCAGGGTTGGACCTACAAAGAAAGAGAGTAAGTTAGAGCTAGTGCATTTTGATGTGTGGGGGTCGGCTTAAGTATCATCTCTTAGGGGTTTAAGTTATTATGTTACTTTTATTAATGATGCAACAAGGAAAGTTTGCATTTATTATATTAGAAAAAAATCTGTTGTATTTGACACTTTTGTTAAATGGAAAGCCTTGGTAGAGAATGAAACAGGTCTTAAGCTAAAATTTCTTAGGTCAAATAATGGAGGGGAGTATTGTAGCAATGAATTTGATGATTAGTATTCTAAGAATGGAATCCGTAGGAAAAATATGGTTCTCGAAACTCCCTAACAGAATGGGGTGTCAAAAAGGATGAACAGAACAATAATGGAACTTGTTAGGATCATGAGGTTACATGAAGGACTACCTCTTTCTTTTTTGGGTAGAAGCGGTGAGAACAGTTGTGTACTTGATAAATAGAGGACCCTCAAGTTCCTTGGATGGAGGCATACCTGAGGAGGCTTGGTATGGTAAGAAAGATAATTATTCATTTCTTAGAGTCTTTAGATGTGAGGTATTTTCCCATATAGACAAGGATGATAGGACCAAGCTAGAGGCTAAATCAGAAAGCAAAAAATGTACTTTCATTGGTTATGGTGGTGATGAATTTGGATATAAATGTTGGAGTATTAAGGAAAAGAAAATCATTTGATCTAGGAATGTGGTATTTAATGAGAAATTCATGTATAAGTAGCAGTTGCATGAAAATAGAGAAGAATCCAAGAAATAATATGCAGTGGTAGAGGATCTTCCAAATAGGAAATTGACACATGAATCAGTTCAGGAACCTCCTCAATAGGAACCCCAAACTCCTATATTAAGGAGGTCTTCTAAGGTAAGAAGAGAACCTAAAAAAATTTATCCTTCTCTTTATTATTCATTACTCACTGATAGTAGAGAGCTAAACAGATTTGATGAAGCAATGCAGGTAGATTCTAGGAAGAAGTGGGAGCAATCCATGGACGAGGAGCATCATGCTCTCATGAAGAACCAGACATTGGATTTGGTGAAGCTACCCAAAGGAAAAATAGCATTACAGAACAAGTGGGTGTTCATAGTCAAAGAGGAAGAAGTAGAGCAAGAAAAGATACAAAGGCATGGTTAGTGGTCAAGGGGTTTGCATAGAAAAAAAGGTATAGATTTTGATGAGATTTTTTCTCCTGAAGTAAAAATGGCTTATATTAGAATTTTTTCTTGGAATAGTTGCAACTGAAGACTTGCACTTAGAGCAGCTTGATGTAAAGACTTGTATTTCTCCATGGTGATTTGGAGGAGGATCTTTATATGCAGTAGCCAGAGGGCTATGAGGTCAAAGGGTAAAGAGTGAGATGGTGTGTAAATTGAAGAAGAGCTTGTATGGCTTGAAACAAGCTCCACATCAACGGTATAAAGAAATTTGATAGCTTCATGATGGAGCAAGGTTATATTAGATGTCATTCTGACCATCTGCATGTATACAAAGATATTTTAGGATGGTAGTTATATTATCATGTGTTTGTATGTGGATGACATGTTGGTTGCAGGTAAAAAACATGCAGGAAATAGAACTAATCAAGATGGCAGATAAGTGAATCCTTTGCTATGAAGGATTTTGGGGAAGACAAAAAAATCCTTGGTATGGAGGATATCTTGGGATAGGAAGGAAAAAAATCTTACTTTATCTCATGAAGAGTACATTACGAAGGTATTGGAGAGGTTTAATATGTAGGATGCTAAAACCGGTTGGGACTCCTTTGGTAGGCCCATTTCAAGTTATCAAAGGATCAGTGTCCCAAGACAGAGCAGGAGTGAAACCAGATGTCCAAGGTACCTTACTCAGTAGTAGTTGGGTAGTTTTATGTATGCCATGGTGTGCACCAGGCTTGATATTTCCATGCAGTGGGAGCGGTGAGTAGATTTATAAGTGATCCAAGTAGAGATCACTAGAAGGCAGTAAAGTGGATCCTTCGGTATTTGAGAGGGACCATGGGGATAGTTTTTTCTATGGGTGGATCATACACCACTTTTTGCGGTTATGTAGATTCAGATATGGTTGGAGATGTAGACAATAGAAGGAGCACGACATGTTATGTTTACACTATAGGTGGGACAGCAGTAAGTTGGATTTCATGACTACAGAAGTTGGTGGCTTTGTCAGCCACGGAGATCTGAGTATGTTGCTTCCATAGAGGAAAGCAAAGAAATGATTTGATTATAGAAATTGCTTGAGGATTTAGGGCATAAGAAGGAGGAATGAAAGTTACATAGTGATAGTTAGAGTGTTATACACCTAGCTAAGAACTCTGCTTTCCACTCTAGGATGAAGCATATACAGTTAAGGTACCATTTCATCATGAAAGCTTTGGAGGAAGAGAAGTTGAAGCTGGATAAGATTCATACTAGTTAAAATCTTATAGACATTATGACCAAGGTGGTCACAAGGGAAAAACTAAAGTTGTGTTTAGCTTTGGTTTATCTTCACAAAAACTAGTGAAGGGTTGAGAAACTTGATTAAAGAAAAACTAGTCTCCAAGTGGGAGATTGTTAGGTTGTGGAGCCTATTTTCATGTGTGAAAGTGTTGAAGACTATACACTAAGAGTATTATACACTTTCCATAGTTGTCTTGCTGAGGTTCGAGACACCGGGATGGGCCCCAAGTCAGGGTCCTGGGGGTGGAAGCCCCCGATTACAGGGGTTCAAGGGTGCAGCCCCCAAGAAAAAAAATTTGCCTTGAAACATGCCCGATATAGCAGGGAAACGTGCTTTTCTCATATGGGCGGTATTTTTGACCCATAGGTTTATAGGACAGTTTTGACCCATGGTTTTGATACCCATAGTTTTGTAAAATTACTTAAGCAGTTGTCTACTTATGTGGTTTTGTGTATATAGTAGCAAGTATGTAACATTGCAGATGTGCTTTGAATTCGGGTGTGAATTATGTAGAGTTTTTTTAGCATAGCTCCAAACAAATATGGGTATTGTTTTGAGAGAGAAGTGGCTTGTAATAAAATTTGATCAAGTGATTCTTGGTGGACGTAGCCCAAATTGGGTAAAAAAACCACATTAAATACTATCTCTTTGTGTTGTGTTATTATTATTCTACACTTTTTATTTGAGATCTATAATATTTTTTGCATATTAGTTTCTACTATTGCAATTCTGTGACGGATTATTCCACATTTTTTATCCCTTATTTCCTAACAAGTGGTCAAAAGACCTATGGTTCGAATGGTAGACCGGTCACTCCCTCACAAGGTAATTCTAATTACCCAAACAATTCCAACAACAATAACCCAGGACCAAAAATCCTTAATAAGAACTATGGTGTTACAATGGACATCGTGATAGATCAACCCAAAAAGATAAATGTTATTAACACTAGCAACACAAATAATGGTAACAACAACATGGAATAATAAAAATCAAGGAGTAATAACTTTACTCCTTACATTAACACGATTGACTTTTGTCGTCCTCCTCCTCCACCTCAACAAATACAGGCCTAAGTGCTAGTTCAGCACTTGAGCAGTTATCCGAACCAGTACCAATACCAGAACTAAGGGTATGAGACCCCAAAAATTTAACTTTAATAATAAAAAATAGAACAACAATAGAAATTATGAGTCACAGCAAAACCAAAATCAAAGGCCTCATGATTACGAACCTTATTTATATTGTGGTTTCCATAGAGTTAGAGGACACAATGTTCATACATGTTGTGATTGCAACAATTTTTTACAACGGATTCCTGAGGACCAAAGACACCTCTTTGTTGAGATGTTTTTGGCTAACCCTACGATGCCAACACAAAACCTACACACATGTCTTATGTCCCATCAAAATTATACTCTTGGGATTTTCATGAACCTTCTTCCAACGTGCCTTAAGAAAGGGAAGCTCAATCCCCATGGAACCAATAAGGGAACTACCATTGGAAACAACGATCACAAAGTATCCACTTCATCAAACACCAATGTAGACCCTCCTTTAGATTTTTGGAATTAGACCAAAATGATAGTTTTGGTTGAGTTGGAGACCGAACCTAAAGTTAATGCAGACACTCGTACTTGAGATTATTCCTCATAACCTCTTCCAGTTTTACCCCTCAATGTCGAATAATACGCTAGTGGCTCCAAACCCGTGGGGGCCTATGATTTAATTACAAATTTAAACAATACCTTCTCTCACATTTCCTTCTTATATTTGTTAAATAACTCACTTGCACATCAGGCAGCTCCATTAGAAGTGTTAGGCCTTGGCCATTTAATCCACGTTACTCCTCCTCCCGAGGCCCAGGTCAATCACATAGACTTTGATGTCTATCCACCGGGGAAGCCTGAGAGGGATTCTTGTTTCTTATTTGACATTAGCAAAATGCCAACCGACACTAAGTTGGTGTGAAGAGGTGATCTGACATTGTACCTCTAGGTTTGGATTTACAACAACTATGATAAAACGTGTGATGATAGATGATGGAGGAGTCATCAACATAGTTCCTTTCTCATTTCTTCAAAAGCTAGGCTATGGAGAAACCAATTGTTCTTCAACCTAAAACACGCTAAGAGGCTACAATAGTCTTAAAGCAACTTCCATTGGGAAAATAGTGTTGTCAGTTACCCTCAGGCCAAAGATGGTTTTAACTGAGTTTTTATATTATAGATCGGGAAACCAACTATAATATGATTCTTGGTTGACTTTGGATCCATCGAATGAAGGAAATCCATTCCATGCTCTTTCAGGAATTCAAAATTCCTACATTTGGGGAAATTTTTCATTTCTCATGGTGATCCAAAGCCTTTTGGCATTCATCTAGACAATTTAAAGAAGAAACCCGGTGTTCATTTTGAGTTTGAACTCCCAACCAAATCAATTGAAAAAACCTAAGGATTCAACACCATTGTCCAATCCAATTCCTACGAAGGAATTATAATCCCCCAAGGTAATTGAGGGGGGTGTTCCACCTAAAGACAAAGTTTTTCTAGTTAAAACAATGTCAACAAAGACGATGGCTAAGATTGTAGAGTTGTTGGAAAATGACCTAACAATCTTCCTTTCTTTTGACTCCATGGGTATGGGGAATTCTATTCAAACTTTCTTCACTTTCGGTCGGTGGCTATGAATATATTTACATGGTCAAAGTCTCATAGGTAAAGGAAGAAGAATCCAAAGATGATAAAACCTCTATCTTCCCTAGAAAAATATTGGACTTTCAAGTATGTTGGTGCAAAATGTCCGTTTCGGTGTTGAGGCAGGTGTGATTCTACATCTCCGAAGGGAAGGTCGTTCCCTTTTCCTTTAAGCTTAATTTTGAGCACACAAACAACAGTTCCAAATAGAAGGCTCTTATTATTGGTCTCATCATAGCCAAAAGGATGGGTGTTTGCAACATTAGGGTTCTAGGTGATTCCTAACTTGTTTCCAAGCAGGTCTCAAAAGTTTATAAGACTAGGAGCAGAACATCTACAAATCTATAAGATTATCATGCTTGACCTTGGACAGGTTTTTGATTTTATCTCTATTGAGGCTATCCCATGCAATACAAACCTATTATTTGACTCTATATCTACTTCCTCTTCTCAATTTTGTCCAAAGCAAAAGATTTGAAATAAACCGAGTTCACTTGTTTGGTCATACCTTAACCTCTAATTTGAAGAATACCAATTAATCCAATTCTACAATATTTCGAGCCTGAGAATGAGCCTACCACTATGGATTTTGAGAAGAATGATGAGGCAATCCTAGGATTCCTCAATGAATACATTGATCTCCACCCCACTCACCATAAGAGAGGATTTTCTCTTATGCCTCATCCTACCTCCTACTTTGGAGATTGCATGTCATACCCTTCTCATTGGAAGTCCTTGAGATCTATGAGGTAGAGGAAGAGGAATTAGAATTACCTCCAGCCCCACCTGAATTCAAAGAGGGTAATGCCTCTTTAATTTAAGGGACCATAGATATTAATATAGGGATGGAGGAGGAACCAAATATCTTAAAACTTGGTTCTTATCTTACTCCAAACGAGGTAGAAGCACATACAAAGGTACTCAAATAACATTTAAAGTATTTCACCTTCAATTATAAAGAAATGATAGGAATTTCCCCCCACATGGTAGTGTATAATCTTGTAACCAGACCAGATGCTAAACCCATAAAGCAAAAATTGAGACCTATGAAGCCAAAAGTAGCTTTGATGGTCAAAGACGAGGTTATGAAGCTCTTATAGGTGGGATTCATTAAATCGGTAGACTACTCAATGTGGGTTTCAAACATAGTCCCCATTCTCAAAAATAATGGGAAAAATCACATATGCATTGATTTTAGAGACATAAACAAGGCATGTCCTAAAGATGATTTTCTGTTGCCTTCCATTGACATCATCATAGATGCAACACCTGGATATGATTTTTTGTCACTTATGGAAAAACATTTCAGGTTATAACTAAATTAGAATCTCTAAGGAGAATCAATAAAAGACAAATTTAACTACTCCTTGGGGTACCTATTGTTACGCAATCATGTCGTTTGGCCTTAAGAATTTTGGTGTTACTTATCAAAGAGAAATGACTTATATATTCCATGATCTTATTCACAAGATTGTGGAATATTACGTTGATGATCTTCTAGCTAAGAAAAAGAAGTGATCCAATCACTGTGAGGTGCTTCACATCATCCTCTCTTGTCTCATCAAATATGGTGTCACGATAAATCGAGAGAAGTGTGTGTTTTGAGTGAGGGGATGTAAGTGTTTGGGGTACATTATCTCTTCACAAGGGATTGATGTAGATCCAGAAAAAATTCAGGTGGTCCTAGAAATGACCCCACGAACTAACAAGTTAGGAATCAGGTCATTTCTCATAAAGCTCAAAGAAATCTATGGGTTCATACCTGATTTAACCTGCACCATTCATCCAATTAACAATTTGTTAAAGAAGGATTGTTGTAATATCTGGACGACTAAGTATCATGAGGAATTTGAGTCCATGAATCGGTTCCTCTTATCACCACCCACACTAATGCCACCTAAAGCATATTTTCCTCTCATTTTGTATTCTTGGGATATTGACGTCTCTCTAGCTTGCATGTTAGTGCAAGAAGATGATGATAAATGTGAATGCATCATTTATTTCATTAGTCATACCTTGCTAAATTATGAGACAAACTATATGCAGGTGGAAATAGAATGCCTAGCTATAGTTTTTGTAACAAAATAATTAAGGCATTATATGCTTAACCAAGAAACGTGTGTAATTGTTAAGATAGACCATCTTCGAATGTTTCTAACCTAGTGTTCTTTGTCTAAGAAGGTTGGTCACTTTATGACCCTAATGGATGAATTTGAGCTAACTTTCATCAATCAAAAATCCATCAAAGGAAAAATCATTGTTGATTGGTTGGCAGACAACCCATTGGATGGCGGAGATCTGCTAGACTTGTATTTCCTTGACGAGTGCATGTATTACATAGAAGCTAGGCCTCTCATTTCTGTGTGCCCATAGTATCCAAACATTGTTAATTTCATTATGGACTGCACATATCCTAAGGGGAAACCTCACAACAGAGAAGACGGTTACGCATCATAGCTATCAAATATGTGATTGTAGAACAAGTTCTCTTTAAAAGAGCCTTTGATGGAATGTTGTTGAGGTGTTTTGATGAATAAGAATATGAAAAGACCCTTTTCAGAGACCACAACAGAGTCTGTGGAATTCACTTTAAAAGGACATGCCACTACTCGTAAGATACACCAAATGGATTTTTTTTCCCACCTTAGAGCACGAAGCTATGGAATACTGCACATGTGCCAAAAATTTCAAGAATTCTCTCATGAGATTCACATACCTGTCCAGGATCTACAACCGATAGTAATGCCTTGGCCCTTTTCTACTTGGGATTTAGATTTCATAGGAAATTTTTCTCCCTCATCAACAAATGGCCACAATTTCATCATTACGTCCATGGATTATTTCACAAAGTGGGTCAAGGCCATGCCTCTTACAACTGTACCTAGGTCTGTGATCTCACATTTTATCTTAAATCCGATCATTTACAGGTACGGGGTCCCACAAGTCATTATCTCGGATATTAGAACATCTTTTAAAAATGAAGATGTAAATGAGTTATGTTCGCAGTTCAAAATCTCACACCACGCAGCCTCTTTATACTATGCTTAGGCTAATGGAGAGGTTGAGGCTACAAACAAAATGTTAAATTTCATTCTCCTCAAAACAGTTAAGGAGAATAAGTGTGATTAGCACTTGAATATTTTTCCGGCCTTGTGGGCCTTCAGAACTTCGGTAAGAATGCCTATGGGGAAACCCCATATTCCTTAGTTTTTGGTTCTCAAGTGATCTTACCACTCAAAGTCGAGATACCTAGTCTCTCAATATCCTTGCAATGCATCTTAGATGAAGAGGGATATCACAAGGCATGGCTTGTTTAATTAGAAACCCTCGACGAAGTTCAGCTCAAAGCTGAGCAGTGACACAGTGTCTACTCTGACTAGATGATCTGATAGTATAACAAAAATATATACGAGTGTGACATAGTAGTAGTATATTTGGTGTTAATACTTGACATCCAAATCAATAAGAAACCCGATGAAGGAAGGAAATTCATGCCCAAATGATTGGCCCCATATCGAGTCATGGAGGACTACAAGAATGGGGCATATTTCTTGTGTAAATTAGAGGGTGAATAATTTGGTGAATCCATCAATTGACTTCACTTGAAACATTACTACGTATGATCCATCTACATTTCCACATGTACTACATCCATACTACATTTCATATGTAAGTTCACATTGTAAAATTTTAGTCAAGAAACTTATTTTTCAAACAAATTCTAAAACTTCTAAGCATTGGAAAAATCATTCGATCATGTTTCTTCAAATATCCGCGATATTATCATTAATAGTTCTAATCATTTCTTCATCTGAGCAAGTTAAGATAGAATTTTGACATTGATCCTACCACATCCTACATTCTTGGTTCTACCCATAGTTTTCTTCTAGCATAGGTGTCTTTTCCCATAGTTTTTTTCTAGAATCTTCCTAGTGTCACATCTTTCCCAAGAAACCTCTTTGGTAACAAAAGCACTCTAAACACTTTACTCAGATCACTTGTCTACCTATCTCAGCCTTCAATGATGAGCTCTCACATCTTACTGGTTACGTGCAGTTGAGGCTGGGGGAAATCTCTCCCTCCCAAAACCGCAACTCAAAGTTAAAATAAATAAATAAATATGAAATAAGTTAATCAATAAATGAAAAAATATTTCATTTACAAATAAAACCACACTTTGTTTCCATACCAATGTTTTTTATGATCCCATACCACATACTAGTGGCGTGAGGTTAAGAAAGGAGGGAAGTTCCCTTACTCGCCTACATTTTATCCTTGGTGATGATCCAATGCTTCTTACTGGTAGCATGGGGCAAGGTGCAGGGGGTCTTTTCCATAATAAATCAGTAGGGTATAAGCAACTTAGAAAATTAAAAGTTCTTTCAAACTTCGAATCCCAAGAAAGTGAATTAGATGTATATGTTCTAAGAGATTCAAAGCCTTAAAACTAGATTTTTTCAATCATGAGACCATCTATGGCTCTAATTCTAGATAAGCTTGCAAGCAAATTACATTCTAGACTATGTAGTAAACTATATGTAGAGTTAGGTTGTAGGTTCCTAATTGGGTTTTTGTCAAACATTTGTCTTCTTTTCATCATTTCCATTCATCAAAATCATACAACTCACATCCCTTTTGGATCTTAATGTTGAGCCCTCACCTATTACTAGTTGCATGGAGTTATAAGTGGAGTGGGTTCATTTTCTTATCATATCACATTCATCACATTTTGCCAATAAAACAAGAAGTACTAAGTATTGTTTAAAAACCAAAGTTTTAGATTACATTGTGTTTGCATAAACATCATATAAATAAATAAAAAATCATTTTGTTAGCACATCATCATCAATACATCCAAAATCATATAAAATATTGGGAATTTTAAAAATCTAAAAGTAAACAAGTGAAGTAAACCATAAATGAAGATAACTCTTACACCAAGATGATCGATCCAAAAAGAAGTATACATGTATGTATATATATATCCATAATAATAGAGTTTTTATACAATGCCATCACACTCTAGGTGTGGTCAAAATGCTCTTTATGAGCACAAAATCTAAAAAATTGATATATGTCTCATAAAATGACATCGAAGTAATAAATGTCTGTCTTATCCCTCCCTATGGGATCCAGATGAAGGATCATGATGATTATTCATGTTATGGATCCTATGGTGTGAATGTGAGCCTCTGTGCACTGAACGATGAGAATGAATGTGAGACGAAGCTAGGAATCTGTTGGTAGTAGTCTCGTTGTGAGAGTTTCCTTGTTGTTGTCTTCTCTTAGCTAACCAGAATGTGGTGATCTCGGTCCTCATCTCAGAAATAATATCTGCGGCTTAATAGACCGGTGTGAAAACATCAGTGTGACGTTCGTCCTGCATCGACTTCCCTACATCAGCAAACATCTCCTCTCAAGTCTTCCCCATGGGAATGATCAATGTGTCGACCAGGATTTGGTGAATAAAATCTCGCCAACCATCAGCAGTGGATGCAAAGCAAAACAAAATAATGGTGACTTAGAAAAATATTAAAAACCCAAAAAGAAAGACAATGTGTAATTCACTTGAAATTCTAAAGTAATAGAGTTTAGGGAAGAGTATACTCGGATCTCCCAATATCTAGGAAGGGTCAACTGGTGTCACTGGTGGTGGTGTAGCTACTGCAAGAACCTCCTTGGCTACAACTTCTCTTGAAGGATCTCGTTGTCCTATCACAAACTACTCGTCACCACATCCCTCATGTGAAATAGACTCCTTAGAATAGAGAGTCTCCTTCTCCACCTCCGCATATTCTCTCTCTGCAATAGAGATATCTCTAATAACCCTCCACTCGATGTCATTATCCACTCCTCCATATTGGCCCTCCTCACAGGCCTTCTCTCCAGTCACCTTTCCGACCTCTCCCTCAGTTTTCATCTTCATCTTTGTCTTGATATCCTCCTCCACCACCTCTCTATGTGTGATGGCGGCCTCGATCTATAGTATAACTCCTTACCTGGCTATAATTGGAGCTACCCTCTGTGTGGTAATAGGAACTCTGGGAGTCACCACTATCAAATAAAGTTGACCCTTAGGGCCATCTCAAGCCTCTCTAATCCCATGATAGACTATAGGATACGTAAGAAGTGCATCGACATACGACATCCCAAATTGTTGTGGAACTCTATCTACAGGATGAACCTCAACTTTGGCTTTCCTATCAACTAATTGGGTAGTGGTGTTCGCCGTTTTATTTTACTGACCAAAATCCCAAGGCACGTTGGCACATCACCCAGGTAGAAATTGAGTGCTCACCTGAAGGGTGCAAGGGTACAAATTCCATCTTTTATGTGAGCTCTACTAAGGAGTTATCATAATGAACATATATATATTCCATATTTATAACAAGTATTCAAGTATATTGTAGAATATGAGCTAGATCTATATCATAATTCTAAGATTATTTCATACAAGTATCAAGATTAATTCCACCATGAAATAACTAGTAACTGAAGTATTTACAACCAATATCCAGCCACAAAGATCCATTATATCAAGTACTGGAAAACACAAAATTTGTTTACATACATAATACTATCACCATAAGTATGTGCACCCATAAACTAGTAGCATAAATCTACAAAACATGGATACCTAAACCATGCAAATAAATACATATATAGGGGTGGGGTTTTTCCCTTCACCGCCCATGCATCCTCAAAATAAGTTACATTCTAGGAATAGCCATGTGCCACTACAAGATAACTACAAAAGCATGCAGTATTTTCTAATAATAGATCTACTATGGTTAACTCCTAGTTCAGATCCTATTATTAGCTTGGAACTATGCATGTCACTTAGTCGTCCTTGTATCCCAAAATATACCTTTCTTGAACCGCAAGTCATCATGTTCCAACCTTATCTTCAAAACCTTGTTTGGTTGACACTCCAAATCTATATTTAGATCTGCATCCAAAAACTAGCTAAGTGTTGACTCCTTTTGTGAGCAATCATTTCCTATCTAACTCCAACGCGTAAACCTTGTTCTCCTCATACGTGCTTCCTTATGCACCTTTCTCCTACACACTACCTTATCCTAGGTACTTAGTCATTTTCTCTTCTCAACATTATCCCACACTTGTTTCATTTCCGCCCCTAGCAATGGGTAATCTGATGTGTCCCTCCAAGAATAAAGAATAAAGAATCTTACATTCTTAAAGAATAAAAAAACAAAGAATAAAAAAAACATTTTCACTTTGTAAAGAGGATAGGAAAATCCCTATTCAATTATGCTTAAATTTCATTTCATCCTTCCATCTCACTCTGCACTTATTTGAATAGATCCTCCATCATCGCACTAACTTCTTCAAATATTAGCTCTTCACCCTTGGCCTTAAACGTGTCAACCAGATTTTCCAACTGTTTGCTAATGTCAGTCAATGTGTCCATTCTACGTGTCACTTGGGGATACAATTCCTTAATCCTATTATTTATCGAGGTCATTAAGATATCAATGGTATCACTCTTCTTCTTGACCTCTGCAAGGATCATATCTCATTCCGCCTAATTTTCTTTGTTTTTAGCTTGGAACTCTTTTAAATTTGCCTCATGAGTGGCAACCAACATACTTGCCACCTAATCCCTATCTTCACAGTTGTCATTAACAACCTCCACCATATGGGATGTGGTCTTTACTGACAAAAGAAGCTTAGTGTATTGTGTTGTGGTTGTCTCAATTTTTTCTTTCTCTTGCTGCTTCTGGCACATCATAACTTCTTCATCGGACTCCAATGCAAGTGGTTGCTTCTACATTGTAATCATGTGTGTTAATTCCTCCAGATAATGGATGGTTGATTCATACTTTTACAAGGGTGGGGCCAGATCCTGACGTGCTAGTATGATTGAATTTACAATCAACTCTATCATTTTATATACCTAACATAGCTTTCCCTTATCTTCCCGTAGCTCGACCTTTAACTGAGCAATATTACATTCCTTCCCTTTTCGCTCCTTGTCTCTCTCAATAATTTATTTATTCTTTTCCTCCAAATATTTTTCCAAATCCTTTATTCTATTATTCCTTCCAAAAAATCTCACCTCTACTTCCACTAATACTTTATTCAATGCATTACACAGTTGTTCATCATTTATTTTCTGAGAATCCATTACCAGATTCACTTCTGTAGAGCTCAGTGAAACTCAGACATCAAGTAAGGCTCCCGTGATTACCTCAAACTTACTTTCATCTACATGAGACTCGAATGAAAAAGAAAACATCTTTCTAGTGTGTGGGAATTCACTCTCCTTTTCAAAATATGTCCAACAAAAGAGTTGGTATTCTAATACCATAGTTTGATAACGCACGTGCAAAACATTGTTAGGATCTACATCATAAGACATGATACGTAATTGGGGTGTATACACGAGCCTGTTGCCCATGCATGCACCCTTCGGACTACCTATTTCCAAACTCATCTCTCCTTCCAGACTCCCACATTTCTTTGTTTCTTCTTCTTCTTCTAGACTGCGTTCTACCTCTCGATTGACCAAGTGTTGTATGATACCAGCAACTTACCGTTGTGCTAGGGTCTCTACTTCAGGGCTGGGGACATGCGTAGTCTCATGCACATTACTTATAACTTCTTCATCTCCAACCCCTTATTCCTCTCAATCTTCCTCTGAATGTGTGCTACCCTCCTCATCAAATTCATGCACAATATATACGGGAGGGTTCTTTTTAGGCTCTCCTTCCTCTTCCTTTCCCTATGTCTCTTCATTCTTCAAGCTCTCCATCTTCTCAGAGTCAGAAATTTGTATTACCCTTTGCTTCTTTCTTACCAAAGACACTTATTTCACTAGGGACTCCTTCCTTACTAGAGACTTCTTCCTATAAGTATAGGTACTCGTACTTGTACCTACTTCATGTGTCTGTGTGATCTAGTCCATACACATGCTTAGCGCCCTACTTGTTGTAAGATTATCTTCATGATCTCTCTTACTTGTGTCCACCTTCTTTCTTCATGCAGGGTCCTCAGGGATAGAAACATCATCTTCTACATATGTTCCCTTCTCAAATTTCAGTTGCAAAGGCATATACACCCTTGTTACAGTTGTCCCTGCAATCGGTATTGTAATGGGTTTGAGAAAATTGATATCTTGGGAAACATAATTTTCCACATATGCACGCTTCTTGGGGTAAACAAGTGTTCAACGCAGTGCACGATGCTCCTATTCCACTTCACTTAGATCAAACCTCAATTTCTTGGCCTCCTTAAATCTATTAACTGCACTCTAGAAATAATACATTGTGAAGGCAAAAGGCAATTTTCACTATGGGCTCTTGGTGCCATCAATCAATGTAAACCTGTCAATACAAAAATGTAGGTAGACTGCAAACTTCAGCCTCATCCCCCACCAAGACTTGTAGTTGCTTTGGGATCCTCCACTCGATGTGGAAGGCATCACACATCCTCTTGTACCATTTATCCAAGTGCACCTTGTACACCAGTGTCATAGACTCACAAGTATAATCTGTAAACCTCTTAGCACAAGAAGGGTCTTCTTTGGGGTACTCTCATATGTTGTTGTTTGGCCCATCGGGCACTCCAATTCTAGAAAATACAATCAAAAGTAATATATTACCATACATAATCTTCTCTCCATCATGTGTGGCATCAATGATATCTTCAGCAATAAAGGAAAAGATGTTGTAGATGGTCCCTTATGTTATCTTCTTGCAAGCATTCAACCATCTCTTATTAACTCTAGGTCCATTGTTCTTGTTCTGTTCAATTTGGTAAGTAGGCGCATAGCCATATTCATCACTAGATCATTTACCTTTGCAATATCAAAGGTACACTCGCCTTTCTTGTACTCATATTCCTTAGATTTTTCCTTGACAACCTCATTGTTTCCCACATCATCATCAGACGACTCTCCAATGCAGATAAGTCCAGTGTACTTTGAGATTAACTATGGAGTTATGTGCATCCTCCTTCCTACAAAGTAAAAATTATCCTCGTGTACACATGACATAAGCCACTGGTACAATCTTTCAGGATTTTCTAAAATATGGTAGTTCATACAGTTGCATAAATCCAGCCTTCTTCAATTTCTTCTACACTAAATCATCATATGTCAGTTTTTCATCCTCTATTCTTTCACTTGTGGGTCGAACTAGCTCCAAATTCATATCCTTCTCAGTCAAATCGGTTTGATGGTTATAATCACTTATAACCATCTTGTGCACATGGGTCACCCACTCCATTCCCATCAATACCCCATCTGGATATTGCATCTTTGAACACCATTCCTCATTGAAACTCGCCGCCGCAACTGGTTTTCCCTTGCCCTTATTCTTGGGTGAAATAGTTTCTTCCCTTCCTGGTGCCATTCTTAGTTGAGTAACTAATAATTCTACCTTATGCTTCAGTTCTTTTGGTGCCTCTAACTTAGAACCCCACTTCTTCACACAACTCTACAATTCATGGCCTAGTTCTTCAAACCCTAACCAGAGAACACTTTTCTTTTCACACTACACCATCCAAACCTGGTGAACTTCTTTCATAAACCCACTCTATGCTTGGTTGTGTTTATCTTCACAATCTGGTTCACGAATTTCTACCTTCGCAATCGATCATTCATAAAAATTTGCAAGGATTCCCTAGTTCACAAGAGCTCTTCCACAAGTTATCACAATTTAAAAATAACTTACCCTGACCCCTATTTATAGTTTTTCACTTTTTGCCACATTAATTACCATGCCACTTACCACTATAATTCCAAAATAAATATGACCTTTCTTGTCTCCCCAAGTTTGTTTCCTCCACATTCCTAACACGTGAAACCTCCGCAAGCTTCTGGCGCATAAAACTATAATAACCACAGACCTCCTTACGCGCACTCTGAGTGCCTAAGTACATCAACCACTATGTCCTTTTCCAAGTAGTTTTCCCTACCGCAAGCTACCCCACATTGCTCTGCATATTTTTTACTATACGTGGAATTTTTCCTTTGCATCATTCTTATTATCATCATCTTCCTATGACACTTTATCATTCTCCAACAACCATTATCACCACTACTTTGCGTGCCCCTCTAATACTTAGGACTTCCATTGTGTGCTTTTATTTTTCCCAGGACATTGTCAACATCAATACTTATATGCATGCCTTTGTTTGCACTCTACCCCACACTAAATGTATGTGTGGTCCTCTGCACATAAATTCAATAAATGGTAATCAACTTCTGTCGCGTAAATGCACTTATTACACAAAACACTGAACTAAATTGATAAAGCATAGAAATGTTGAAAGGAAACACATATAAATAAAAATGCATTAATAGAAATCTAATCTAACTAGCAATAATGCCTTATTATAAACACCAAAAAACTTATTTATAGTAGGGCTTCAGCCTACTCCCATTAAAGTAACCAAGAAACCTTGTCCCATCTAGTGCTTGTAACTAGAAAGTGCTTGAATCAAGTATGTAAGTCACAACATACGGTCCCAACCAATGCATTTGGAAATTTCCGTGATGGCACAAAAACTTAGAATAATACAGAAGAAACCATCTTCCTAACCTCAATCTTCTTGTTCTTAATATGGTGATCATGTCATGCCTTCTACCTAGCCTTTTCTGTCTTCTAGCTCCAACGAGCTATAACGTTCCTTTCATCCAGCTACATTAGTTTATCTATATGTTCTTAAAGGACTTTTTCATCCACAAAACCTCTTGCATGTGTAATACACAGGGAGGGTAACATGAATTCTATGGGAAAAACAACCTCCACACCAAACACCAATTGAAAGGGTGTGGATTTGTTCAATATTTTGTATGTTTTCTTGTATGCTCAAATTACAACAGAGAATTTATCATCCCAGTCCTTTCTTCCAATATCACAAATATTTGTCAAAGTATGGTTCAGTATCTTGTTGAAAGCTTTAGCAGTGCCATTGGCATGTGGATGATAGGGGGTTGTCTTGTGATGCACCACCATAAACTTAGCTAACAAAATCCTGATAGTCTCATTCAAAAAGTGTGTGCCCCTATCACTTTTCAAACTCAACGGACAACCATATCTATTAACAATGTTTTCCCACAAGAACCTTGTTGTTGTAGCTATTGTGCAGTCCTTTTTATGTGGTTCTTCCATCCACCTTGTAAGATAATTGGTATAATTTATGATGTAGTGTGATCTAGTCCTGCGCGCATGGGTGGGGAAATAGGACCCACAAATTCAATTGCCCAATTTTCAAAAGGTTCTGCACTAGCAATAGGTCGCAAAGGCATCTCATATCTATGCCCATGGCTTTCCAAGGCATTGATATTGGTCACAATCCTTGCAATACTCTATACAATCCTTGTAAATCGTTTCCCACCAAAGGTTTGCCAATAGAATCTTGTGTGCGGTGGCATTTCTTGCATAGTGACCACCTACAATTCCACCACGAGTCTCTTCCATAATGGCAGGGCACTCATGTTCAAGTATACACTGGCACAAAACCTCATCATGGCCTAACTTGTAAAGATCTCTACCTATCAACATATAGGGCACGACACGTATAGCAATTTGTTTCTTCTCCAAGGCTTACATGCCCTCAAGTGCCACACCAGTACACAAAAATATTACAATATCTGTCCAAATCAGAGGGTGTACAGTTCAATCTAAATAGTTGTGCATCTGTAATTATATCCTCAATGCTCTGTACATCTTCACCTAAGTTAATCCTGGATAAATGATCTGGTCCTAAGTTACTCTTGTCATTCTTCACCACAACTGTAAAGTCAAACTTATGGAACAAGAGAATCCATCTACATATGTGCCCCTGCAAAATGGGCTTATTGACCAGATACTTCAACGCCATGTGATTTGTATAGAATACAAACAGAGTTTCCAACAAGTATTGCCTAAACTTATGCAAGGCATAAATCATAGACAATGTTTCACGCTCCGTAGTTGTGTAGTTTTGTTCAGCCGGGGTCAGTTTCCTACTTTCAAAACAAATAGGGTGATCAACAATACCCTCTCCACACTAGGCCAATACTGCATCAATGGCCATGCCAAAAGCATCCACATGCACATGAAATGGTTTGTTCCATGAAGTAAAACACAAAATAGGTGCAGAAGTAAGCCTTTGCTTCAATGTCTCAAATGCACACGTTGTTGTGTCTCACCCCAATGGAACTTACCCTTGCTCTTTCAATAACTCCTCTAAGGGTGTGGAAATCTTGGCATACCCCTTAATGAATTTTCTTTAGTACCCTATGTGTACAAGGAATCCATGCACTTCACTCTGGTTAGTAGGTTCCTCTAATCCAAAAATGAAATCAATCTTAGCAGGATCTACCAACAAACCTTCTTTACATATGATATGTCCCAAAAGAGTTCCAAAGGGTGTAAAAAAAATTCACTTCTTGATGTTGAGAGAGATGCTTCAACTACCTACACCTCTCAAACATAAGTCTCAGATTGTCACAATGGTCTTTAACTAGCCCATAAATAGTCCAATCATCTAAGTAAACCCGTAAGAACTTATGTATAAAATCCTGAAATTCTTGCACCACAATGTGTAAAAATATTGTAGGTGCATTCTTCAAACCAAAGGGCATAACTGTGTATGCAAAACTTCCCCACTATGTGGTAAAAGTGGTCTTCTCTTGATCTTCTTTTGCAATCCTCACCTGATGATATCTAGAGCTCTAGAAAATCCATCAGTAAAGGAATAGATCTCATGCCCTACCATGCCCTCCAAGATCTCTTCTATAAAAGGTGTGGGGAAAGGATCTATAACACAAGCATCATTTAACTCCCCATAATCCACACAGATCCTTATCCTGCCATATTTCTTGATACTTATCACCATTGGGCTAACCCATTCTGATTCCTTCTATGGGCTCAATGATTCCATATTGGGATTTTTGCATCTTATCAATTTCTTCTTTAAACTTTGGTGCGCACAGGTTAGGATTCATCTTATAAGGCCTCTTCCTAACCGGGTGCACACCTATCCTTAACTTAATTATCATCTCACCCAAAGATTCATGCACCCCTTTCAACTCATGATAGCCTCTAGGGAACAAATCTCGGAAGTCATGCAGGAGCTCAATAATCTTAGCAACCATTGAATCAGACCAATAATCACCAATGGTAGCCTCTTTAGGTTCATCTTCTGTTTCAATGTTGAATTTCTTTATTTTCATAGGTTCATGGTATGTGCACACGCTCATTCATCTGCACTATCCATGACCTCACGTGTACCCATGGTGTGATCAACATCCAAGTTCTCTACTTCCTCATCATCAATCATATAAACCATCTTACCTTTTTCCTTTGCTAACCAGGTGCACGCCAAGCTATTCTTCATCAGTCTCCTCTTCTTCAAAAGTGCGCCTCAAGGTCTGATTCTCCCAAAAATTCCTAAATGAGTTCTTCAGCTTTTGGACTATCTCCCATAGTCAAGAGCTTCATTATCTGCAAGGATTCATTCACAGGTGGTTTAGTTAAAAAGTAATCAAAGGTCTAAACCATACCTGTAGTCATCTTTGTCCAATTCCCTGTTTCTTTATTCAACTCTGCATAGACATACCATGCCCATGCACAACCTCGTAAGGTGGAATAGAACTTATGCACCCATAGTGAAGTTGGAAAAGCTTCCTACCCCCCTTTCCAGAGTCTCTCACACTTCTGAACATGGTGCTGAACAAGATCCTTTCCATGAAATTCACAAATTTGAGAGGGCACATTACTTCCTAAAAATCTGGCAAGAGAGCGTAATTCTCACTTCACGCCACTCCACAAGATTTTCCCTATGTGTGTGATCCACCAGTGCATTGTTGACCCACTCAAAGTATACACTAGCATATTTCTTCTTTCTACCTGATCTTTGCACTGGGCTTCCATAGCGCACATGGAAACACCTCACGATTTCCTTCGCTAGTGTACGTAGCTACCTGGTTATTTCCCAAACACCTAACAGACATGGCCTGCTAATGCGCGTAACTAAACTCTTCATTTCTCATCCAACCATCTCCTAAGTCCCATGCACCTAGTTATCACAAGAAACACTTGTTGTATCACTCATATATTTTGAATCATCCCACTGAATTACTCCTTCCTTTGATGGCTCTAGCACCTCGGGATCCCTGATGGTGTGCACATAAATTTTGTTTATATCCTCTTCACTCAAAGGCTCTACATAAGATGCAACCTTTCATCTAGTTAAATAGATGATCACGCGCTCCTTATTATTTTCAAAGCTGATATAACCCTTATTGAATCGCAAATCAACATTATTTGCATAACACCAGGGCACCCAAGTAATGCTAGAAAACTATCTACTTTTGCAAGTGCTAAGACCTTAAAAATCACTTGTAAACTTGGCCCCCTGAATTGTAATAGTGGCATCTTTCAAAACTCCAATAGGTGTGGCTTTAGTCCTATTTTCTGTAAACAACACATTCGAAGTAATGGTGGTCTCCCCATCTGTTTCCATACATCAAAAGTGATTACATTCATTTTCGTGCCTGTATCAATCAAGATGTTACTCAAAATCCACCCATCAACAACTGCATTCAATGTAATCTCTTTATCATAATCAATATAATGAGGAGGCAAGTTGGCATGCAATATTTATCTTTGTGCTCAGTCTCAATGCGTGGTACCTTTTCTCTCAACCATTCCCCTAACAACAGGAATGATGTTTTCTTAGCACAACAACTTACAAACCTCCTTAATGTCATCTAAATCTTTCTAGGGTAGCACAACTATATTTTCCTATTATAACTTCCACAAATGTTCCTTCAAGACATTGTATCTCACCTTGCAAGCTCCTGATAACCTCCATAGATTCCTGATACACTTCCTTTTGATGCGCAGGGTCAGGATACTTTGCATTGATTAACTTCCTGCTTTATAATAATAGGCTTCTATTTGGGAACCTCACAGGGTGTGCGCAACTTCAGCATGAGTAGTCACTAACATAGGTATCATATCAGGATCAGGTACTAATGTGGGCATCCACTAATCTCCCATAGCATGTGTTGCACTCTAACTAGCCTCATGCCCTTATCATTGTTTATGCTTACTTACACTTGAGTGCTCATACAAATCCAGGGCACTCTTCATAATTATGGTTTTTTCTACAAAATGAGAAAACAATGTTCTAAGGGCATTTCACCTGTAAATATTAGGAGATCCGCATGTATAACAGGTTCCATGAGGGAACTCACTTCTTCCACCCGGTGACCTCGGCCTCTAAATCCTCCATGATAGCCTTTACCTAGACCACCTCCATCAAAATGCCCTTCATTATTATTCTGATTTTGACCATGATTTTCATTTTCCTCCTTGGAATTGTTTACAACACTGGTTTGGTGCACACCCATATCAATCGCTTCATGAATTTGATCAATCAACCTATAGTTTTTTGTTTCATGAGTGTGTGATTTACAAATCTTACAGTAATTGGACATGTTCTTCTTGATGGCGCGATACAACAAAGGGAACTTACTTGAATCATGATCTAAAAATCATATTTCACAATCCAACAACATGGAACACACCGATCTACAAGGGAAAATATCCTTGGTATGACCCTCTACTTTGAAATTTGTACATCACAACCCATTGTGCATCTCATGTGTTGAATTGGCTGACAATTTTTTAACAGCTTCACCATAGAAGCAATATTTTCCTCCAAAAAGGGAATCACTCTAGTTTCCACACTACCAATGGCCTCAATGTATAGAGTTACTTCAAGAGCTTTGTGTAGATCTGTAAAATTCTTGTGTGAGAGAGCTATCTTGAATAGGGTTATCAAACCACCAACGAACCATTGTGCATGGTGACTAGGATAAATATCATAGGATAACTTTGATAACAGATTTTTATAATGGGCATCATATTCCCTTACACTTTTAGCCATGCCTTACTTGATATCCTTTATGCACACTGATGCTCTTCTACTCAAATTCAGGTATATGAAATTCTGCCAAGAAAGCATCATGCAGCACGGTGTAATCTACACAAGTCTGATTCGGATCAAATTTCATATACCAACTATGTGTGCACACCTGCAACGTGGTTGCAAACTGACTTGTTTTTTGCTCTGGGGCTGTAATGCCCTTGGAACGCCATAGTATTTCACACATATGAATGTGATCTGTGGCAACTTCAATGCCTCTATACTCTAAGAGATGAAGGGACATTTCATAATACACTTTTTGGGTTAGTGCAGACCATGCCCACCAGATCTAGATCATGTATTTCTTCTTGTGTTCCCTCTACCTCCAGAACCACTAGATCCCATATATCCCAAACCTCCAGATCCTCCTGATCCTCCTCATGTGGTGAACATTAGACTAGAGGATGTATTGCCTTATGTTTCAAAAGTTGTACTAAAATGAACTCCCACCGTCTGCGAAGTTGTGCTACTTCTAGATGTAATACCATCGTTCTGTGTTGATGACATGCAAGAAAACATACCTCCAACTAGTCCTCCAAATAATTCAGAAGACACCTACCCCACCATAGATGAATAAGCTACCTGGTTAACTCATGAACTTGATGGTAAATTAACTCTATATGTCACTACTCTACTACCCACAGTAGCTTGCTTACTAATGACTGTCGTAAAAGTTGGAAAACCAATCATAAGGGTTAAGTCACTAGGAGGGATCAAATGTGTGCCTATGGTCCATGTAGTTTCCACTGATGCGCTCTCATCTGAGGTCAAAGAGGTTTCTCTACCATGCTTACCCAAATGGGGGATTTCTAGATGCTCCAGCTCCATGTCCTCTACATGAGCTCCAAATCCTTCAAGATCCATCTCTCTCCACGATGCCATTCATTCCACAACTTCATGTTGCTTCTCCAAATCCCTCTTGTATGCCTCATTAAACTTGAGCCACCTTTCTTCTCTCTACCTTTCTACTGCCAAGTCTTCCATTTTTCACCATACCTACTCCTGCCCCTGTGTGTGATGAGCGTTTAGCTAGCCATGGGTTTCTCTTCAAAATCCATTGTTACCATCAAGATTTTAATTTCTAAGGGGATAGTGCATAGATAAGATCCTTTGGGCTTATGCAAGAACTATAACTCAGTTACCTTTAGACATGAATAAGTAGACACGACACACTCCAATATATTGCTATTCACAACATTCTACTCCACTAGTGATCTACATTGCACGTCCAAGGCAGATCAACATCATGAAAATTTTGGTAATCTTCCTACATCCAAACTAGGGTTTTATACCTCTAATTCCTTTTTAGTGCATATCCTATCAGCCACTCATACAACTCTATAGGAAAATAGGTAAATAAGGTCTCATAGAGCTCATGATAAATATTCTATTCAACCCACGCGCGTGCATTAAACTCAGATCCAGTGTTGTATCTTTGTGCAAACTCATCCTCCAAATTCTCTACCCAGCTTTCAAAAATGTCCAAATTGATATGGTACATCTCCATCATGCACCATCCTTATAAAAACTTTGAAAATTTTCTTGGAAATGGATACCAAAATGTAGTCTTATTTTACCCACCAAAAAAGCCCAAGGTGCGTTGGCACATCACCCAGGCAGAACCTAAGTTCTCACCCGAAGCACACAAGGGTACCAGGTCTCTCTTTTATGTAAGCTCTACTAATGATTTAGCATGATGAACATACATATATTCCATATTTATAACAAGCATTCAAGTATATTGTAAGATATCAACTAGATCTGGATCATAAGCCTAAGATTATCTCATACAAGTATCAAGATTAATTCCACCATGCAAGAACCAGTAATAGAGGTTTTTACAACTAATATACAGCCACAAATATCCATTATATTAAGTACTAGAAAACACATAAGTTATTTACAAACATAATACTATCACCATAATTCATGCGCGCCCATAAACTAGTAGCATAACTCTATACAACATGGATCCCTAAACCATGCAAATCAATACATATATATATAGGGGTGGGGTCTTTCCCTTCACCACCCATATATCTTCAAAATAAGTTGCATGCTAAGAATATCCATGCACCACTAAAAGATAGCTAAAAAATCATGCAAGCTTTCCTAATAATAGATCTACTACGGTTAACTCCTAGTTCGTGCATCCTATAATTATCTCGGAACTATGCATGTCGCTTAGTCTTCCTTGTATCCCAAAATAGACCTTGCTTGAACAGCAATTCATCATGTTCCAACCTTATCTTCAAAACCTTACTTGGACGACACTCTAAATCCATATTTAGATCCGCTTCCAAAAACTGGCTAAGTGATGACTCCTTTCGTGTGCAATCCTTTCCTTTTTGAATCCAGTGAGAAAACCCTATTCTCCTTGGATGCGCTACCTTCTCTCTTGTACTTATTCATTTTCTCTGCTCAACAATGCTGCAAGTAATAAATGTAACTATGTCATCACCCCGCAGTATGACCATGTCCTGGTATGGCCGTACGACCATATTATCAATGGTAAGCGTGGCTACAGGCTGATGTGCCACCCTAAGAGGACCCGAGATTATCCATGTCACTGCCTTTATGGTTGCTAGATCATCTATCCCAACTTCCCTCTAGTAGGGGATCATCCTCTATCTTCAAAATAAGTTGCATGCTAAGAATATCCATGCACCACTACAATATAGCTAAAAAATCATGCAAGCTTTCCTAATAATAGATCTACTACGGTTAACTCCTAGTTCGTGCATCCTATAATTATCTCAGAACTATGCATGTCGCTTAGTCTTCCTTGTATCCCAAAATATACCTTGCTTGAACAGCAATTCATCATGTTCCAACCTTATCTTCAAAACCTTACTTGGACGACACTCTAAATCCATATTTAGATCCGCTTCCAAAAACTGGCTATGTGATGACTCCTTTCATGTGCAATCCTTTCCTTTTTGAATCCAGTGAGAAAACCCTATTCTCCTTGCATGCGCTACCTTCTCTCTTGTACTTATTCATTTTCTCTGCTCAACAATGCTGTAAGTAATCAATGTAACTATGTCATCACCCCACAATATGACCATGTCCTGGTATGACCGTGTGACCATATTATCAATGGTAAGCGTGGCTACAGGCTGATGTGCCACCCTAAGAGGACCTGAGATTATCCACGTCGCTGCCTTTATGGTTGCTAGATCATCTATCCCAACTCCCCTCTAGTAGGGGATCATCCTCTCGTACACCTAACACATGACCAAAGTAGGATGGCTTGGGGACTTGCCCTGAAGTCTTACAACTCAATACAAATCAACAAAAACAAACATAACACAAGAATACCATAGACTATGATAAAAAGGAATGATGATAAATCTGAAATATCAGAGTAAATTATAATATTAGCATGAAATTGTTACAATCTCACCCATGAGGTACTTCAAGTGTTATTGACTTCACTTGCCTTCCACCAATACTATGGGAGAAACTTCACAATTACACCTCTTAATGGCTTCTTCAACACACCTTTAAACTGATGGCTTCCTTTACACACTTACTCATACAATATTTCTCACTACTTCCTTCTATGCTAAATGAGGGGGGTGGCCTCTTTATTTATAGACTTCTAGGCTTATCCATCTTATCTCTAAGATAGGATAAGAAATCCACTCTGACGAATCATATTCCATACCTTAACTCTTATCTGTACATGTAAGCTTATCTTTTAAGATAAGATAAACCTTATCATTTCACATGGGTTCCACATTTTTAGACTTTTTACAAATAAAATATACAAAATATTTATGACCTCACTCCTTGTCCTTATTACCAATATAATATTTCTAATTCCTAATCATGTAGACCCTACTTCTCTACTTACCCCAACTTTGACATTTTAACATTACTGGACCACTTACGACAACTATTTACTTTTTACCACAACATTCCTATTGTACTTTTGACTATTGCCGTACTATACATTATTGGCGGCGTCGTACTGGCAGCGCCGTTATCTTCTATCGGACGCTACTACTAATTATACTTAACAACATCCTATTCCTAATACATACATTAATGAAATAGAAATTACGGAGGAAAATTTTAGTGTCGACATCTTCCCCCTTCCTAGCTTCTACTCCGTCCTCGGAGTAGACTATTCTGGTGCTTGGAAAATCTTCAACTTGTCGTGGTTGACCCATTTCGTAATGGGAGTGCCATCCAATTCCTCCAGTCGGTACGTACCATTTTCATGCACAGCTGCTATTTTGTAGGGCCCCATCCATTTTGGAAGAAATTTTCTCTGTCTTCTTTTTTTGTATCTGGAATCATATACTAGAACCAAGTCATTCACATGAAATGGAGACCACCGGATCTTTTGATCAAAGTATTCCTTCTGCTTCATTTTCTTCTTATAGCTTGTATCCTTAGCTATTTCCCTCATTTCCTCTAGCAAATGAAGATGTACCAACCTTTCTTTTACTGAATCACTTTCATCCATTCTTTCATTTTTCATTACTCTGACCGTGGGAATATCAAACTCAATAGGAAGAACTGGATCAATGCCATAAGCCAACTGAAATGGGGAGTATCCTGTTGCTGACTTTGATGTTGCCCTATATGCCCACAATGCTGCATGAATCCTTTTATCCCATTTATGTACCTGCAAGGCTGCATCTTTTGCTAGAATTTGACACAACACAAAATTTGTTCGTTCCACCTGTCCATTTGTGCTTGGCTTGTATGTTGTTGCCTTCCTGTGCTTAATAGAAAACTTATTGACTAGGGCTTCTACCACCTCATTAATGAAGTGGCTTCCTTGATCTGTTACAATTTCTAATGGACAACCAAATCTGGTGACAATGCGTTCATATATGAACCTTGCCACTTCATCCATGGAAGTTGTTTTCAATGGCCTAGCTTCAACCCACTTGGTTAAATAATCTGTGGCAACTACAATATACTTATTTTGGCATGAGGTAGTTGGAAGTGGACCTACAATGTCTATTCCCCACTTTTCAAAGGGACCAAGTGGAAGAATAGGGCATAATGGAGCTGATGAAGTCTTACGGTTACCATGTGTTTGACAAATATCACATGTCTTACAATAATTATAACAATCTTTAAAAAGAGTGGGCCAGTGATAACCTGCATCCAAGATCCTTCTTGCTGTAAGTTGTCCAGAGAAGTGCCCTCCACATGTACCATTGTGGAATTCTTCTAGCAGTTCCTTCCCTTGATCACGTCCAACTGCCCTCTTGTACTGTCCATCAGGTCCTATTCGAAATAATACTCCATGCAGAATAGAATATGGACGACTGGCTTGAGTAATCTTTCTCTTAGTCTTTGCATTGGCACCATCAGGAAACTTGAATTCATTCAGATAATTCCAAATATCTATGTATTCACTAGGGATTGTGTCAAGGGATAACAATGCTGCATCGGGGAAATCATCATCATCACAAGATGATCCTAAACCATCATAGGCTCGAGAGAGTGCATCTGCATTGACATGCTTCTTTCCTGGCCTATCTATAATATCAAATTCAAATTCTTGTAGCAAAATTATCCATCTTGCTATCCTCCCTGATGGGTTAGGCTTATTTACAATATATTTTAGAGCCTGATGATCTGTTACAACTAGAAATTTTTTCCCTAGCAAGTAATTCCTAAACTTCTTTACAGCAAAAATGATAGCCAGAGCCTCTTTTTCAGTTACAGTATAATTTACCTCAGCACTGCTCATTTGTCTGCTCCCAAAGTAAATTGGATGTTCATTCCCATTTTCATCCTTTTGGCTCAAAGTACTTCCTAGTGCTGCATCTGAGGCATCAGTGTACACAATGAATGGCTTGCTCCAATCTGGATTCTTTAAAACAGGTGAAGACACCAGGGCTTCCTTCAGTTGTCCAAAAGCTTCATGCGCCTTATTTCCTGGTTCATAAGTAACATCCTTCTTCAAGAACTGGGTTAGTGGCTGTGCAATCTTTGAGAAATTCTTGATGAACCTTCTATAGTACCCCACATGGCCTAAAAATGATCTCAACTTACTTCTATTCATAGGAAATGGTAACTCTTTGATTTTTGAAACTTTATCAGGATCAGTACCAATACCATCTCTGGATACAACATGCCCTAACAAAACACCTTTAGAACATCCAAAGACACACTTTGTAGGGTTTAGTGAGGCTTGTGCTTCATCTAACCTTTGAAATGTTGTCTCCATTTGGTGCAGGTGGTCCAACTTGCTCCCATAGATGCAAAAATCATCCAGAAATACTCTGATGAAGGTCCCAATGTAGGGTTCGAACACCCTATTCATCAAACGCTGGAATGTTGCCGGAGCATTACACAACCCAAAAGGCATAACTCTATAAGCAAACGTTCCCCAAGGAGTGGTGAACGTGGTCTTCAGCTGATCTTTCTCTGCTATACGAACTTGGTTGTAGCCGCTATATCCATCAGCAAAACTATAGCACTCCTGGCCAGCTACTTCGTCCAAGATCTGATCTGAAAATGGAAGAGGGTAATGATCCTTCTTTGTTGCCTTATTGAGCTTCCTGTAATCAACACAAATGCGTAGCTTCCCATTCTTTTTTATTGAGATCACAATGGGAGAAACCCATTCTGAATTCTCCACAGCAAATATGAATCCTGCATCAAGCAACTTATCTATTTCTTCTTTTACAGTCTTGGAAAAATTAGGATTCATTCTATATGGCATTTGCTTTATGGGCTTAGCACCATCTACCAGCTCAATAGAATGTTCTACCCAACTTACTTGACGGAGTTCCTTGTAATCAAAAGTGAATATGTGTATGTACCTTCGAAAGAGCTGGAGGTAGGATTCCTTCTCACTCTCCATCACAGCATCACCAATCTTTATTTGTTGGAGACGATCATCAACTTCTTCTTCAGATAATTTTATGGGGTCATGAGTTGGTGTGACTGGAAGGATATCCATGACTGAAACATCAACCTCACTTTCTTCATCTTCAGTGTCCACTTCACTGGTACTAGAGTAATCAGAGGATGTCCAATCATCAGTTTCATCACTTGAATCCACAGGTTCTGCCTTATGATGTCGAGGGATCACGTTTATCTTCACCCTCTCTCTACCACGTCCAAGTGTCATGAAACCTTCATTCCAGTAGTTTCTTGCATGAACTCTCCTTAGCCATGGTCTTCCCAGCAGCATTGGGTACGCAACAGTACCATTTTTCATCACCTGAAAGTCTACCACACATACAACACCCATAACAGATATTGCCACATTTGAAACTACACCTTCTGGTTTAGTTTTTCCTTTATTTAATGACCTTAACATAAGTGTTGAAGGGCGATCAATTTTTAAACCCAACATATTCATTACAGACTCGGTCATTACATTAACTGCAGCACCTCCATCAACTAAGACATCATGAATTGAAATACCATTACATAATACCTCAGCTTGTGGAGCATAGGGATCCGCCTCTGCCTCCAAAACAGGGACCTCAACCTCCTTCCTTCGTCGAGCATTGAGTCCACTTCGCAACTCCCGCCTCTTCTCAGAAGACATAGCCAAGAGTTGACCATATGTAATATTTGCAGGCCTTTTGGACAGATCTTCCAAGATGGAGTATGGTCCTTGCCCCTGTGAAATCAGAAAATCCTGCACACCCAACTTTCTTCTCCTATGTTTCTTACTAGTTTCTCCTTTCATCTTCTTAGGATCATTTCCATCTTGATTATCTTTTTCTTTCTTTCTTTTTGTTACAAACACATCTACTTCATTATTTCTGCTCTTATCTACTACATCAAAAGAATTCACAGGTGCTTTTCCTTTATCATTATCTCCTTTACCAGATGTAGAAGCTCTATCTGGACAATTATACTTATAATGACCCTTTTTATAACAACCATAACATACAACTTCAGAAATATTTCTTTTTGGACCTCTATCTCCTCCCTGAGAACTAAATTCTTTTCCTTGAAGAAGATTAATAGTTAACTGACCCATCTTTTTGAGCAGATCTTCATACTCAGTAGATGTACTAGGAGAAATATTTGTGCTCACCGGGAGTGGTTGTGGATTCTGGACCAAAGGTGCTGGTGTAGGCTCTACTTTAGCAACAATTTCTTTGGGCTCCTCTTCCATGCTTTCTTCTTGCCTTCTTGCAATCTCCTTTGCTTGTTCAATGGTAGCTGGGCGGTCATACTTCACTCGTTGTCTGATCTCTGGCTTCATCCCAAGAATGAAGTGCTTACATAGGAGATTATCCACGCCATTCATCAACCCATCCGCTAATCCTTCCTTCCGGATCTGGGCATCGAGCTTCCTCCTTAGCTCTAGAACACGAGCATGATAATCCCTTATCTTCTCCTTCTCTCCTTGGGATAGCTTTGTGATCTCGATCATGAGATCTGCATATTTCTGTTGTTCACCAAATTCTTCAAGAAAACTTTCAGTTAATAAATCCCATGAATTTTTCACATTTTCACCTAGTGTTTCAAACCACCTAAGTGTTGAACCATCCAAAAAGGTAGGAAAAAATTCAGTCCATTGTTCCCTTCTTATAAGGCCATTACAAATACAAGATCGTTTAAACTCTTGAATGAAAGAGGAAGCATCTTCATTAGATTGGGCTGAAAAAACAGGAATCTTCCCCATTTTCAAAAGTAACCACCGTAAAATACCAACCCACAAGTACAATCAACAAGACTTATGTGCACAAATAATTGGAATCACTGTAATAGAAAGTGACTTTACACCTTTCTACAGTAAAATAGAAATGACCACGGTAACTATGGTAAAACTTGACTTACTGCGGTAAAAACTGACTTTACTGTGGTAAACACTATTCACAGTAAAAAGTGAAGTTACTGCGGTAAATACTATTCACGGTAAAAAGTGACTTTACTGTGATAAATACTATTCACAGCAAAAATGACTTTACCATGGTAACTACTATTCACGGTAAAAATGACTTTACCATGGTAACTACTATGCACAGTAAAAATAAGGTTACCCTCCAATTGATTTTTGACTAAGTGGGAATATCTCTCCAGAAAATCCACCAACGAGGAATGGTCCCGGCAACGGAACCAAAATGTCATCACCAATCCGGCACTATGATAATTCTTCACCGGGAACTCCTCGTGCTATGATTATTTACTAATGCACAGCCTTTAGTTTGGTGGATGTAATCTGGAAACACAACAACAAACATAACACAAGAATACCATAGACTATGATAAAAAGGAATGATGATAAATCTGAAATATCAGAGTAAATTATAATATTAGCATGAAATTGTTACAATCTCACCCATGAGGTACTTCAAGTGTTATTGACTTCACTTGCATTCCACCAATACTATGGGAGAAACTTCACAATTACACCTCTTAATGGCTTCTTCAACACACCTTTAAACTGATGGCTTCCTTTACACACTTACTCATACAATATTTCTCACTACTTCCTTCTATGCTAAATGAGGGGGGTGGCCTCTTTATTTATAGACTTCTAGGCTTATCCATCTTATCTCTAAGATAGGATAAGAAATCCACTCTGACGAATCATATTCCATACCTTAACTCTTATCTGTACATGTAAGCTTATCTTTTAAGATAAGATAAACCTTATCATTTCACATGGGTTCCACATTTTTAGACTTTTTACAAATAAAATATACAAAATATTTATGACCTCACTCCTTGTCCTTATTACCAATATAATATTTCTAATTCCTAATCATGTAGACCCTACTTCTCTACTTACCCCAACTTTGACATTTTAACATTACTGGACCACTTACGACAACTATTTACTTTTTACCACAACATTCCTATTGTACTTTTGACTATTGCCGTACTATACATTAAGTGTCGACAACCCCGCACTATCCAATGTCAACCTCTTGTATGTCACAGGAACACCCAGGATCTTATGTACATCCTCTAGAGTGTAATGCCTCTACCATGTTGATATATGTACTTACTTCTATAACTAAATTTTGCAAACGTTTATATGTGATTCTTATTCTGAGACGATATACTCTTTTGAACTATTTGATCATGTTTGTTGTAGATGGTATGATTTACCTTCTAAATCTGATGTAATTATACTTTAGCAATATTGTACTGATGTTGAATTGTTTTCATGTACTCACTATATTGATCTTTTGAAGTACATTATGCGAATACAGGTGATAAGAAGTAAATGCGGTGTTTTGAGACCATACAGGTAAGTTACCTAAGTTACAATATTAAACATGTTCCTTAGTTTATTGCATTTCTATGAAAGGAATAGCCATATTATTTGATCAATTTCAATGATCCTAGGGCATGCCTTTAATTGATATATTAGTATGATCATTGTTGTAAAATAAATTTGAATTCATTACATTTCAGACATACCATCTTGTTCAGGTGTAAATGCATATAAGGTTACTGAGGGTGTTTTGTGACATCTTTGAAAACATTCATACTATAGATTAATCGTATTTTGAATAAATGAATTTCAAATAATAACGCTCTTGTTTGATAGTTCTAAAGGCTTAATGAAACCTTTTCTAAGGTGACTAATACATATCTATAAGGGTCCTAGATATGTTATAAATATTTATGATTAAGTAAACCCGTAACGTAAGTTACATTTGCTATATTATTGAAGGGGTATAAACCTATCTATGAACCTAGACCTAACCTAAGACTTGACCATGGTAACTAAAACCCTAAGGGTATAAGCTCGGTCAGCTAGGTGTTGAACCATGTTGTACCAATAATTAATGGCGTTTAAATATGGAAATACCACCACCTTTGGAGGAAACCAAGTTAAACTTTGTGGGCACTAAACTCCAGGTAACTAGTTATGGTTTTTGCACTTGTGTAGAACATTTAATTGTTACTACATTTAATTGGCAGTTGGCAGATTCAATGGGGTGACTAGAAAACAGTCCTTGGAAATTCCAAGATGGAATGGTGGAAAGGAAAGAGAGTTGGTTTTACCTTTCATTTTGATCTTTTGAGCTCAATGGCTCTACATGGTGATCTCTTATTTTTCAAACTGGAAGTTCGTTTCTGTTACATTTATAATATTTTCATTGCATGGAAAAATTAAAGGAAGGAAAATTATTACTGAAGCTATAAAAATGAAGGAAAATAAGATGATAGGTTTTAGGTTAATTATGGTGCAAATTTTTTGTGTAATCTATTGTAAAATCTTGATAGGAAACTCTAGGAGCTTGGAAAAATTTTGTAGTAGCTCTATCAGGCATGATAGGCTTTAACTCATTATGATAATATACTCTATATAATTACTTCATAAAAATAACTCTACTCTTCTTGAAATCACATTCTGGGTTCTGGGTTTTAGTGGTTATGGTATCATTTCTACTTTTTCTTGTTTTAATCTGATATATGTTGAATAACTGGTTTAAGTCGATTTTAACGATTCTGTGTGCTTATATGAACCTTGGAATATCTGGTTTAAATTGATTTAAATTACCTTGTTTTCATATTTGGATTTGTGATCATTTTTTGAAAAGGAATAGCTAAGTTATTTACTTTTGTTTGTGCATCTTTGGTTTCACATAATACTTTTGTATTAAGTTTAAAAGATTGTTGAATATAATGTCAATACCCACTTGATTAATGTCTTTGGTGCACTGTTTGCTTATTAATATTTTGCATTAAACAAAAGTTTGTTTAGTTTTCTTTGGGTTGACTCAGTGCAGGTTATGCATTCGGTCATATCAACCATATTTCATGAATCTTGGTAACTTCAAAACTTATTAATACTCGAAAGCAAATCTTAACCCATTCTAGGTGTTAACAATTTGGAATATTTTAATCTCTCCATAAAGGAGAAGGTAACTAGTTATTGATCAAATGGTTTGAGTATTTTTTTCCTTGTTTTAAGACCACTCTTTTTGGGTTGGAATAAGTCTTGATCAAGTGGGTAATGCTTAGATCCTGGTCTTCTATGTTCCTTCCTTTCTGAGTTGTGCACTTTTTCCATTCGGGTAATTCATTCAAATTTGGGTTCTTGATTTTTTCTTTTTGAGGGCATTCTATGTCTTAAATAATTTTTACTTGATTTGATCTTTCAATCAATATCATATCTGGGCATTCATTTTTTGACTATGAACTAACTATTGTCCTAGTTTTATAAAATATTAAGGATGATACTTGGTTTTAAATCTTTAACCTAATCTTTCTGGGTTCATTGGTTTTTACCATTTGGTGATTTACTTAGACATGGGTCATAAATTCAACCCCTAAGGATTATATTCAATGTTGTGGTTTGAACCCTTCCTTGTATCGAACTTAGAATCATTTCATTCTGGTTTTCACTTTTCGAATTGTTAACTTGTGACTAGGTTTGTCAACTTTGTTGAAATACATTTGAACTGGTCAAAGTAGGCTTATCTGAGAATGAGTTAGGGGATTATTAACCCCTGTGAGTTTGAATCCATGATCTTGTATTATTTATAGTTGTGTTAAATCATTTTTTATTGACTGCAGTTTCTTTAGTCGATCTTCTGTATGAGTGGGATATAAAAGTTGATCATTAACATAAATAGTAAATTGTTACACTTTTGGTTATGTTGCAGTTGAATTTTTATGGTCGTTTTGGTTATTAAATTATTGTGGAAAGGTTAGGTGTAGCTCAATGTCATAGTATTGGGTAATACACCTTCTTTTGGGTTTTAAATCAAATTCCTTATGTGTCTTCATGAAGTTGTTGATGGTCGAATCCTTCAGTTTGATCTCTATTGTACTGTATTCAGTCCATATTGAACCACTTTGATTTGATAATAGTATCATTTATCAGTCTTTGTGATGGGAAATTTTTTGATAGATAATGAAAAGAAAATAACTTGACTTTGGTGATCAAGTTAGATTTGATTTTTGAATGGATATTTGGATATTTATTAGTCTTTTTATAATTTCTCGTTGCAGTTATAAATGATATCATTAGGATAACAGATGAACTATGTGATTACTATGTAAATGACTTACTCTTCTTATATGAATATCATACTAATTGATTTATGTGGTGTGCTGAAGTAAATTTCTTAGATAAGTAAAAATTAAAATGAAGGACAAGGTGTTAGATTTCAATCATATAATCTATAGGATTATATGATTGAAATCCTAATACACTTATATTCCTGTTTTTGAATTTCAAGGGTCAAATGGACTTAACTTACCTTGATGACTGAACTTTTGTTTATATAGATAATTGGTTCATAGATGTGGCTTAATTTTACTTCCTTTCTTATTCAGACATTGTGGCATTTTGGAATGCTTAAAGGATTTGTGTCATTTTGGAACTTCAGAACAATTTCATTAAATAGCAGTGTTCCTTTCATGAAATTTTTAGATAGAAGCATATTGTTCTAATGTTTTAGTATTTATCATACTCGGTTCTTTTGAACTGACACATGCTAACAATTTTGTAGATAGATTTCGTGAAAGGTGAAACAAGAAATACTTATAGGAAATTGCATTTATTTTATTGATGAAGTTCATTTAATTCATATGCATGAATGTACTAAAAGTTCTTGAAATGATTTTGTTTGAAGAACCATAAATGCCTAGTGCCATAGTACTCTGTATTTATTGAAAAAGGATGACATTGTTGAATAAAATATTTATGAAATATTTATTGTGGATGGAATAAAGTGAATTATGCATTTGTTATAAGTGACTTATTGTATGATTAGAATTTGAGAGTTATTTTATCTTTTCGATATGACCAATGCAAATTTGGTTATTTAATCCTAAGTCAAAAGTATACATGACTTATTACTTACCTTATGGATTTAAGTGTTGATTGGATAGGGAATTATAGATCTAATTCCATTAATCTATTGAGATAATGGTAAACTAATATGAGCTATAATTCTGATATAGTAAACCTTATTAGGTTGTGACAATAATGTAATAAATGTATTATGGATTGATATTGTGTTCCTTATCAAGGTTATACTAAAATATGATGTTGTAAACATATAGATGAAATAATAAGTCCTTAAGTGGAAGAAAAAGGAAACTTCCTTATTATGTTGATAAGGACATAGTGCATGATCCTTAACTTATGTTGATAATTATGTCTATAAAGTGATTGGATATAAGATCTTATTTAAATGTGAACCAATGCAAGGTTTGGAAAGATAACAAGGTTATGATAAGATGGTTAAATGATAAAGAAGTCATTAAATCTAACTTAAAAATTATATAATTTGATTTATACTTATTTGATAGACTTAAATGGTGTCCTTTACTTATTTAAATCATATTGATTTTCAAGGTTTAATGAACAAATAGAAAATGAATAAGTGAATTCATGTAGATAAACGCAGATTTGATCTGCATACCTTCAATTTATGAGAAAGTTCATTACGATCCTTCCTTAAGGGATTAATCACACAAACTTAGTTGATTCTTAGGTATGTTACCTAATGTTAAAATAAACTAATTAATAAGATAGAAATCAATAAATTAATGAGGTTGTTAAGTATGTTAGTTTCATTATTAGAACTAAGTGGATTGTTGCAGCATAGTTACTGCTACACATTACCCACTTAATGACGCATGTCATTAGGTGGATACTATGAAGCAACAACTATACCTTAATATTCCACTTAGCTCCTCTAACACAACTATCATAAAGTGGGATTTTAGGTCACTATTTTACTCTAAACTGTGATAGGAATATAGCCTAATGTTGACATCAACTTATGTTGACCTAGGGTGAATAAAAATACCTGAATCAACGTAAGTCAATTCGAGTATGTTTACTTGTCCTTAGTCACCATAAGTAGAATGTCCACACTAGTTTATGTGAGTTGTCCCTATTTAGTGTGAAACATAGACCTGGAAATTGGTTAGCAAAATTCAAAGAAGTATAAGCTAGATAACAGTTTCGAGTGGGGTGAAAGACATATTCCTTTCGATGAGTATGTCTTCTAGGAATAAAAACATGGTAAACATGTTTAAAATTTTGGCCAAAGTATCGCAAACTTTTGGTTGTGTTGTCTTATGTCACTTGGTCTAAGATTACATGATATCATATGAGTATCAATAACAGATACTCAAATAGGATTCTTAGAAATTAACACTTGATTGAACCTTAATGGGTGAAGGAACCAAAATTATACTTTGTATACACATGAATTAAATTAAACATGAGAGATTGATTTAACACCAAGTCATGAAATGAGAGATCGGGTTACACCAAGTCACTACAACTACATATGGTTACTGTTATGTGATGGATTAGCAAGGAATGTTTGTTATAAATTATGTGAACTTAGAACAGTGAACATTGTGTTTTAAAAAACAAATTCCCATATTTTCTAAAGTCATAAATGAGGATGTTACAAAGAGTAATGGTCCACTCTCCTCAGACCCTTTGGTAGCAAGAGAGTGTTTTGGTCTACATCCCAATAGCTCAAAATGTCACACAATAAGTGATTAGTTGGTGCTATTAACACCATCTAAGATAAACTCAATAATTTGGATCTGTACAACAAGTTTATCTCCTCCTGAGATAATTGATCAATAATCCCCAGAAGCCACTCCCATTCTTTGTTCTAGATCCATCAAATGTAGGAATCCTTCTGCATTCATCAAAATAAGAAAAAGAGCAAGTTATAAACATGTTTGACAAAGTAAACTCATCAAAAAAATTATAAAACAATAGAAAAACCAAAAAAAAATCATTTAACTTTGTTGAAATCAGCCTCTGCCCCGATAATTACAGAATCTCCGCCATGTGTAGAGCGGAGATTGTGTAATTTTCATGGTAGTTGTGTAACCGCCACCATGTACAGAGTGACAGTTGTGTAACCACCACCTGTGTAGAGCGGTGGTCGTGTCAAAAATGGCACGCCCTACCCTAGGGCCCGAAAACTCAAAAAATCAGAAAAAATACATTTTTTTTCATCAAATAAAATGCATACACATCTAGGCGCCCCCTTAGGAACATTTTAACTATAATATTGTTAAAAATCACCCCCCTGTGTAGATATTTTTCAAATTTTCATATTTTAGGTTTAAAATGAATAAATGCAAAATATTAATATTTTTCTTATCCACTGCTCCTCTCTCTCGTAGGGCCATGATCACATCAATGAACTCTTTTATTTGATTGTATTCATGCTCAAAATGGTCACAAGTAATCCAGAGCTCCAAATTCTCTACAAGGGTGAGTGAAAATGATTTTGAAAATGATGGTTTTAGATATATATATATGGCTTTTTTTAACTCTATTTTGAGTATGTGTGTCTTTGAGAGCTAGAGCGTTGGCGCAGGTATATTCCTATCCCCCCGTAAATGTTAAGTCCTCTTTTCATTTTGCTTTAGTATGTTTTTCAATTTCATATCTATCTACACTTGATTCTTGGTTTGCATTGTGTAGGTAGTGGGAGTTTGGATTGGTGTCACTTTGACACACGGATGCGTCAGGTATAAATTATAACTCCCCATTTTGGAAATGCTATACTTGGACTCTACATTCTACACCTCTTCATAGCTAGGACACTTCTCCGAGGAGGCAATATGTATACACCCAATTTTTCACATGCTACATTGATGGAAATGGTTAAAAGTCCCCTATGATGATCAATATATTTTCCAACGATGTTCGAGTCCTATTTCCCCTTTACAGCTTATATTTTTATCTTAGGATACTTTACTTATCCATTTCCTATTTTTTGTTAGCTTTCCGCAATGTTTTTCCTTAATTGTTGGTCTTAAGTTAAGCAATCACCACCCTACTTGGGTAGCAGTTGTGCAACTACCACTTTTCCCTTAGTGGTGGTTGTGTAACCTCCTCCCTGTGCAAACTGGCAGTTTTGTGCATTTTGACCGAGACTTCCCAGGCATGATTTGGACACGTGTTACCTTCTTCTAACTCACCTTTTATGCCCGTTTCTTTGTCAATTTGGCTGATTTTGAGCTTGATAGATATGTACCAACCTCATCTTCCTCTTCTAATTGTTGATTGAGAGTTAACTACACCTTTTTGTTGTGATGTGGTACCCCATGGTTTCTAAATGGCATAGGCCATTTCCCATCCTACGTTCTATAAAAACCAAGATTCTTCCCGAAGCATGGGCCAGAGATTTTTGTTGTGATTTGTGTTGTTGTGCTACCATGATTTTACTAGAAATTTCACAACCAAGCATTGTTCTCTTCCGTTGTTATTCTTCTACTTGCATTGCTACCAGACTACCAGTAAGCCACCATTTCTCCAGCACCTTCTTCTTTTCTTTTCTACATTACCATCTCAATTCCTTGGACTCACATGAACATTGAAGTGGGAAAAGAAACTAAGGGGACACAAAATCAAACCATAGTTGGCTTTGCCACAGTACTAAAAATTTCAGGTTAAGGATGTACTTAGATTTCATGAAGCTTTCTTGAATTTTTTATTTAATATTTATGTGTATTATTGATTAGAGTAATAAACCATGTCAATTTAATCATTGCAATAGTTAGATCATTAATGTAGCTTCCATTTCTTTTGTAAAGATTTTGTTGATAGATAGCTTCCCTACCTATCCCTATGGATTTGCAAGGGAATATTTTCAGGAGGAAAGCTTCTACATTTCTGTTAGGAAATCACAATCCATTTCAATTTACAATTTCCATTGAATCCTTCTTTACTTCTACCGAGGAGGTTATAAGGGAAGAAAATCTTCTGAGAAGCTTTGATTTCTTCCCATGCTTCTGAGGAAAAACGGAGGATTCACATCCACAATTACAATTTGGAAAAGCTTTGATTAAATTAGAATAGCTTAAATTTGTTTCATCACAGATATATAATCACATCCGGCTATTGATTTGTTTAGGTTCTGTTAATTAATTTGTAGAGGCAATTTATTCCTTTCTTTGGTTTCTTTTGTTATTTTCGAGAAAGTATAAAATCCAAAAACATTAGTTAATTAAATTATATTGTGTTTATTGTTGTATTTCCTTTATATAATTGAAAATTCACAAAAACATAGATTAAATTTCCTTTATTTAAATTAGTTTTCTTTATTGTATTAGATTAATTAAATACTCACCTCGCATGACCATTTCTGGCCCTAGAGAACCTAAAGATTACATCTTTGTGCCCATAGTTTCACAGCCAAACCAACATATAGCTTTATCAAATATTTATCAGGGTCTTTAGATTTGCATCTTCCAGACCACTTCAGACTTTCCTACTATTACTGCATAATTGAGAGATTTAAACACTGAAGATGACAGAGCTTACAAATTTTGGGCTAATTAGACTAGCTATAGGTTGCCTTGATCACATGTTGGTCATTTCTACTCATTTTCCATAGCATATATGTCCCACATGACCATTCATGGACCACAACAATGAGAGAAGAAGTATATGATCCATGAGTCCCTCAGCCAAACGCAACTTATTTAGAGATTGACATTGATACATGCCCTTGTATTATGGTCTTTCGATCTTTACGACTTCCATCCATCACAATCACACAATTTCACATTCTTAACGAATAAGCAGAAAAAGTCTACAACTCTTTATGGAACCGGCCTATTTCCCATAGCCCACTCATTTTTCCTTATTCATTTGTTTTCTCTAGCATTTCCATGACCTTGTCTGGATATTTCTATGAGGTGGATGAAGGTAAATTTCCATGCATTCCACAACCAATTGAGATATTTTCACACATAAACATTGATATAATATTACGTGTTTTTATCCTTCTCGACCGTACCATTACACCCATTAAGGTTAGAGAGGATTTTATTTCCTTAGACAAGCAGATCCTTGTAGTGCCTGTAGAGGACATTAGATTTCCATGATAATCTGTTAACCATACTCACTCATCTTCGAGTATGATATCCTACATAGCCATCCATTCATTCCATATCAGTTTTCCCGGCACGACCTCATGAGTTCAAGTGCGTTTCAAGGTCACGTGGTTTTTTTTTAGTTGTACAGAGACCCTAGTTCAGTCTCATATTTAGAAGAGCTACCTTCACACTTAGAAGAGGTGGTGTCAACTTCTATATTTAGTGCACCATAATGCTCTATACCAACATCGTATATGTCCATATTCTCGTGTGTGGGGAGAGGTTCTCACACACCTTGATCATATTTTTCATACCCATAACCTTGGTATCCCATGGCATACAAAATTTTATTAGGGATAACATACTCTAGGGATTGATAAAAGAAGGTCATATTATCATCAGGTGATTGGGATGTGTAAGTGTTATCCAAACATTCATTTTCTAAGAGGTCACCAAAAATGAATTTTTTGAGGCTGCAATGCTCCCAAATTCTTTAGGCTGAAATTTGGTTTTGCTATTTGTTTTCAAGGATAGTCATAGATTGGAAATAAGGAAGTCCTAATCAAGATTGTATTCATTATAGTGGGTGTTAATAATTTTCAACTTGGACTCCCATGTAGGAAGAGGGGATGTAGAGTTGTATACACCAACTGCATTGGGTTGAAGCATATTACAATGTATATCAAAGACAAGAGCCTCTTATTCAAGTTCAACAGCAAGTTCTATAATATGGTAGTCATAAGCTTTTTGATAATGTTCTACAATTGGTGAAGGGTTGAAAGTCACTAGGAATCGTGATCTTCTAACATTGATAATGCAATTTGATACATTGGTAGAATGTGGAGGGTACGGCTTGCATGGCTTAAATCCATGGGTGTCTGAGGAGGATGTTATAAGGAAGTTCCAAATCATTGACATGGAATATAGTTTCATGTGTGATAGTTCCAAAATCTATATGTAAAGTAATGGTTAGTGCCAACTATCTCTCTACATTATCATAGGCCTTAATGGTGATAACATTAGGCTCAAACTCTGTATCAGTATTTCCCAACTATATAATCAGCTTCAGAGTGCAAATTTTCTAAACCAGATCCACTTTCCACAAGCACCTATATGAATTTCTTGTGGGTAAGGATCACCTTGATGTAGAAGGGTAAATTATGCATGTAGTTATCCATAAAAACATCATTTTGACTCAAAATGATATGTTCAAATGGTATGATTTAGGTGACCAAGGCTTGGAAGCACGAAGGTTCATTCACTCTTAAAGGGTCTTCTAGATGATTTCTTTGTGACGAATAGATATTTTAAAAAGATCCAAGATAGAACTCTTGGCATTTTTCTTCTCAAGATTCTTTAAGATATCGTAATGACCACCCAAACTAGTAGGAAGAGGGGTTCTTACAACAACAATGTGAGTGTGTCATGTTATAACTGCACAGTCCTAGGACTTGATTTTTATAGTGGTTATATGGTTTGTAATGGGGTGGATATATCCCATTATAGAGTCAAATGGATGTGATCTCTTAGCGATAACATGATTGATAATTTTATCTTGCAAGGATTGACCTCAATCTAGATTCAGTTCTTCTTATTGCTTATGTTTGGTAAAATGTTACTTATATATACACAATTGATTATTTAACGGTTTATTGGGTTATTTTCCATCAATTTTTATATCACCTCGATCTAAGATATCTTGAATATATTTATTTGGTTTCAAACATCAATATGTTCCATGACCTTTCACACGATAATATTCACAATATTCATTGTCTTTGTGCGATGACAGTTTAGGTGCATAATATTCAAAAGGTTTGGTATTAGGGAATGTGACCATATTAGCCAAATCAAGTTGTCGAAGGATTGATGATAGGGACTCACTAAGTGCATTATAGTCCCCTACATTTTTTTATAGTTTACATGTTCCTAAGAAATTTTTTAATCTGATTTGTTTTGGACCACTTAGATGTGTTTGGAATTTGTAATTCTATCACCTATGACATTTTTGTTTTTGTTGAAAATTTTGGATTTTTCAATAGGTTTAGGGTCATAGTCCCTTTAGAAAGGTTTTAAGACCCCATTAGCTAATAATACCTTTTTTATTTTACAACCTTTCTCAGTGAATTCTTTAAAATTACTACACAATGAAATTGCAAATAAAAGGAAATCTTGGGATGAAAATTAGGTACATAGATGCTTATGAGTTGCTTCTCCAGAATTGAGCTAGGGAAGTGACTAGCTAACCCTCGCTATCATTGTAAGAAAACAGAAAAAAATTCATTGTTGTGTTGTTTATCATTGCATAGGTCTAACATTGTAATATCACTTTCCATATTAAACGAAAAATGGCGAACAAATATTTCAGATAAGTGTGGGAAATTAGAGATTTACCCTTTCAGGAGATGGAGAAACTATTCAAGTTCCTATCCTCCAAGACTCTGTCGGAACAAGTGAATGAGATAATTATCATTGTATGTGACTTATTGGCACGCCATAAAAAATTCCTTCACATGGCCTCTAGGCTCACCTTTTCTTTAAATAAAATGTACAAAAATAAATGGTAGTATGAGGACAAGTGAACAAAGAAAAAATAGGTGGATGAATTTATTAAATATCAAGTGAGAAAAACTCTATTAGAAATAAACCCTAATGATTTCATGAGGAGTATGTAAAGCATGAATATAAAAGATTTTAAGTTAATAAATAGTGATTTATGAAGCTTGAATGATTTTGTACTTAAACGTGATTGTTTTTTAGGGACCTTCTAGGTTGATTTGGGAAGTATAATGGTTGCAAACGAAATATTTTACAAATAATTTGATGTTTACGTGAGTTTTCAAAGGGAATTTAAGCAAAAATAGACATCGTGACAACTATAAAATGAGGATTTTCCAATTTTAGGATGTTTGATAAGTTTAGTCAAGGAAATCTAGGTAAATCAGCGTAACGATTGTAAATGGTCATTTTTTCCTAGTTTTTTGTATTGTGAATTTTCTATGAAAAACTAGGGAAATTTTTTATGGTGTAGTGGTTATAAATGGACATTTTCCCTAGTTTTTGGATGGTGAATATTCTAAGGAAAGATCAAGAAATTTTGACAACATAACAGTTGTAAATGGTTTTTTTTCCTAGTTTTGGATATGAATTTTCTTAAGAAAAGCTAGGTAAATTTTGACAGCATAACAACATAATTTTAGCAATCAACCAGTTTTCGAAAAAAAAAATTAAGTATGAAGGTCAAAATGGTTGGACAAATTTCAGAAGAGTTTCGTATTGTTAATTTTAATAAATGTGGCCAAATTGTGGATGAATCATATGGTCTTGATGTGAAAAAGAACACTTTCTAACTCTGATAGAGTTTCACCTTGTTTTATAACTATAACAAGGTTTTAACTCAGACATAGTTTCTCCTTGTGAGGTTTTGTTAAAACAAACAATTTTTAGGAAGAGTAATACATATTTTTTTTTTGTTTACAAACACAGTTTCAAGGAAGAAGTCAAGAAAATAATAACCTATCCCTAATCTTTGGCCATCTAGCTAGGATAAATAAGTTGTTAGGGGTTTCCTCGATATAGCTTTTAGTACGTGAGGAAAAATTCTGTCAAATTAGGAAATATTATCTAGCATCATGGTTTGAAGGTTCAAATCCCCCTTCCCCTTCACTCTAGTCATTTCAGTAGAGTGTGGCCAAAAATGACAATTGTTTCTTGTGGGATCCAGTCTAGGACCTAAGTAATGGGCCTAGGTATTAGAGGTAAATGCACCCCTCACTTCATAGGAGCCACATAAAATTGAATGCTTACTAATCCAAAAATTATTGATCTTCCCACGAATTTATATAGCCCCCTAATACATGGGAGTTGTCCAAATGATTAGGTAATAACGTCTTAACCACTGAACCCTATTAAATAAAAGTGATTTAATTATTTCTTAATTCCAAGATCACCTTTTGTTGCATGGAAATATCATACATGTTTGATATGAGGTACAAACAAGAATAAAAAAGATTTCAACAGGAAACAAACACCATTGTAAAATGGTTAAATCAATGGTTAATCCAATTTATAATATTTTTGTAAGAAGCCTAGATGATTAAGGAAAAAATCAACCTAATATGTTTAACCTTTGACAAGTAGCCTAAGTGTTTAGAAATATGATTAATCTCATATATTATTCCAACATGAAGGAATGCATGATTTATTTAAGAAAAAATTAACCAAACTATGAAATACAACGTAAAATGAAATCCACACAATTTGGATTTTTTCTTTAATATGTTTGTTTTTTTCTTAGCAATAGTCTTTGGCAAGTGGATATGGCAATCTATGCATTAAAAATTAGTAGTTTCACAATTAAAAAATTATCTCCAAACCTGAAACGTATACTCATTTTTAGTGATATGAAATTTGGAAGGGGGGAAGGGGGTATATTTATTAAAATAAATGTTAAGTTTAAGAAAAAAAAATCTTAAAGTATATACTTTAAGATTTCTTTCTTATACTTTAAATTCATTTTAGTAAATATAAGAAATTAGGGTCACTCTACTTCTGATGGACCTGGTCTCGTAGCTCCAACGGTTATAATATAGATGATAGCTTTTCAAAATAAAATATAGTCAGTACTTACTCATTTTTAGAATTTCAACAAGGACCTAAAGCTTTCAGGGAATATATATTGTATTCGGTCTTTGTTTTGGGAAAATATATAGTCATTTTGTAGGTTTTTTGACCTTTTGGATTGGTTGCTAACATTTATAGGAGTTTTGGATGTGTCTAAATTAAATTTTATAAAATACACAACACCCAAATAAAATGACACTTGTTTTAGTATATAGACTCATGATTTTCCCCATGAGTGTGGAGTTGAAGCCTTAATTTTATCTTGGAACAAGGGTAACATCCTATTAGGGATTATTACATACTTTACAAGCTTGGAAATATCTAATCAACCATATAAATAGGTCAGATAGGTGAAGTGGATCTTAGCTATCTTACCATACTAATCCATGCATTCATCTCAGGAGGGATCCATAGATATTTTCCATAGGAGACGAGGGATTGATGATGAATAAACATACTCAAAACTAAAAAATGACACTCTTTCTTGATATATATTTCAAGTAAATATAATATAGGGAGCCCACGCCATATCTATATACATGGGTTTTTACCCCATACCTATATTAAAGATAGGTGTGCGGAATAATGAGTAAATATAGAGGTGTACACATTTGGGCTAAACACTAGATAGAGAGAGAAGGATGTGGGAGTTCCAAATAAATATATATAATTCATAACCACCCTCCCTCGGTTATTTTAACCGATCATAAGTTAGGGATAACAAGTTGATGAATCCTAAGATATTTTATCAATGGAGTTGTTTTGTGCCATATCAAGAGAGGAAGGGGATGAGCGTGCGTGTTATATCATTTAGTTCACTATGCTTATTCATATAGAGATAGGTTCCCTACCACTTCTCAAATTGACCTACCAAGTTTGAAATTTGGTCTAAAATTCACTTTAGTGACCACAAATCAACTCTATGATGTTTGTTTGCTTCTTACTGAAATGAGATCCTCACTTTCTAGATAGAGGATTTCTCCCTGAATGGGATTATTATCTTATGGAAAAAATGATTCCATTGAAATGTGCCTCCTCCTTGAGGTGTTATCACACTACTAGGTTTTAAGTGAGTGTTTAAGAATAGTACCAAATGAATGGCATCAAGTGAACTGAGATGATTGTTAATTCATGGAAACAAGTTACTCCATATGAAGATCATCCCCTCACCATTCCTGGATCTAAAATCCCCCTTTTATGGAATGAACTTCATGATTCTCATACATGTATTTACTCATATTTATCTCATGGAGATATATCATTCCCTAATACTTCACACACGATGGTCCAGGATACCTCAATGGCATGACTAATTCATTTTGGCTTGTTTCTTAGAGAGATTTGGGTATAATGATAGAGTCAAGATATGATGATCATCAAGACACTCCTTGAGCTCCACATTTAACCTTTTAACATGATGAATCCTTTTAAATTAATTTTCTTGAACAAGATGAAACCTAGGTCAAAGCATGTTTATGGTTCCTGGACACCTTTTTCCTCAAGTTTCTCCTCATGGAAATGGGTTTCCTCCTCTAGATAGGGGGATGAATATTGAGGATGAGTTACATGTTCTTGACCTCCATAATTCAATGAAACACTACAAATCAAATTTTATGATTGACAAAACTATTCTAAAAATTTAATTCTACCTACAGCTCAAAATTTAGGTCTTATTTTATTTTAAACTGAGAGGGGAAGCTGTATAGTTTTGAAGTACCTCAAGATGTATTTGATACTTGAATCAATTTTGATTATTCCACCTTGTATATTATTTTAATATATTTTTAATTCCTATTTTTTTACATCCTAACATTTTTTGAAACTCTTGGAATCGTTTGGAGAATTTAGCTTTCACCATTTTAGCTTTTATTCCCTGCACCTAAAAACCTGGTCTTAAACAGATTGCTCCTAAATGAGAATTTTATTTCCTAAATTTTCCTAAATTTCCTTATACATATTCAATGATCTCTAAAATAACCCTCATATGCTTTATATTTTCCATGAACACTTATAAAGGGTGTTCAATTAGCTACAAAATGGCCAAAAAAAGCCTTTTAGGCCTACGGAGGAAGTAGTCTCTCATCGAAGTTGAATGAGTTGATCAACCACCTTAGAAACTCTTCCCTCCACACTAAAACACATTGAATGATATTCTTAGTACTTTCCTCTAAGTTAGGGTAAATTTTTAACCTAAGGAAAGTTTGTCCATAGGAAGGATTCACAATGACTGAGAAGCCTAATTATCAATTAAGGGCTTAGTTTCATGCTTCAAAATTTTGAATTTCCATACTAGTTATTTTGGTCATTTTAAACCTAATAAAACACCCTCTAAGAGAGTTCAGTAAATATATTAATCATTCGGAGGTTATTTTGGGTAATATTTTAAGTGTTGGAGGTAATTTAGGAAGATTTAGGAAAGGTTTTCTCATTCAAGGACAATATGCTCAACAATGGGTTTTCTAGGTGCATGGAACAAACACTCTGATGGTGAAAACCTGACTTCTCTAGGTGATTTTAGGATCTCTATAAGGAGTTAGGAGGTAGTAAAATAGGTGGTGTAAATATATTTGAATCCTTTAAATGTTTGAAACATCAATTTTTATCTAAGGATTGAAGGTTTAATGAAGCATTTAAAAACAATACGGCTACCCCTTTTGGTTCTAGATAAAAATGGGCCTAAATTTTTATATTCAGGAATAATCAAGTCTTAATAGTTGTTCCATTGATCTTAGAAGGTTTATTCCATTGATATTAGTAATTTTTAACTCATTTTTAGGAAAGTGAGTGAAATGTGAGACTCAAGGAGTGAGTTGTTACACCCTTAATCATATATAGTGTATCTGATGGAGATAATGACATGTGACACACATTCCATTAGATATTCATATATTTTTATCATTATATATTTCATCCATATCATTAGCAGGTCAGCCTCAGTGGTGGCCATATCATAGGAAGGGTATATATAGGAGATAGCAGTGTGTAGTTGAGGCTATTGAACACTTGAGTCTTATTGTATGGTTTGGAGGTTGTCCCCTCGAAGTGGCTACGATATTATACTTTAATATTGAGATCATCTATCTAAATTTTTCTATGTTTTGGTTTTATATTATTATTGATGTTCTAGTTTATTGAAGCAATTCCATTGCAAGTGGTATAAGAGTTGCGATCTAGGCAAAAATCCTAAATTTTTGTTTTCGCTATATCTTGTGAACCAAAGTGAATTTCTCATATATTTTTTACCAAAGTTGTGAATCATTCCAAGTAAGGTTCCCTGACAATTTCATATTTTTTATTTATTTTGAAAAAGTTATTGCAAATTTAGGTTTTTTCATAAAATCACTCCCTAGGCTGCAAATTGTGGAATTTTTCCAATCTATTTACATTTTTAGAAAGATGATAAAAAATAGTTGAAGTTTATTCTTTAATTTTGTTTATATTTGGCCAAATTACTATCGAGCTCTTAAATCCTAAAATTTTACCTTCATCCCTAAATCCTATTGTTTTGAGGCATCATGGTGGGGCCTTCCACAAGAGGTAAAAATAATCCCATCACTCTAGGTAAAACTCCAGAAAAGTATGAGATAATAGTTGAGGAGTTGGAGTCAGAAGGGGTAACTACAGATTCCTCAAGGTTAGGGTTTACCTTGATAGATCATAAGGTAAGCCAACTTGATTTTGACCTACAAAACCTCAAGTCTAAGGTAGATGTAGAAAAGAATGTGTAGAAAGGATTGGACAAAATTGGAGGATTTCATGCAAAAATTCAATACACATATAATGGGTAATCGTACTTCTATCAACCAAGGTATATCTTCAAGTCAAAGTAATAGAAAAATGAGCCAGGGTGGATCTTCAAACATGCCCAATCCAAATACAAACATTCTACAGACCCGTAACATGTTTCCGAAAGTGGAGATGTATAATTTTGATGGAAAGGATACACTCAAGTGGATTAACCAAATGGATAATTTCTTTTATCTACATCAGATTCCATCAGGACAAAATGTGACCATGGCATCTTTCTATCTCGAACCTAACCAATTCATCTAGTATCGATGGTTATGTGCTCAAAGGAAAAAAAGTGGTCTTAATGTTACATGGACATTCTTCACCTAAGATTTTCAATTACACTATAGTTATAGTGTGTCTAATAGTTCCTTCAACCAATTAGAAAAGTTAAGATAGAAAAGATTCGTTGAGGATTACATTCATCAATTCTAAAACCTTTCATTGCGGGTGGAAAATATTACTGAAGATAATCTGAATGACTTATTTCTTGGGGGTCTTAAGGATCACATTGAGCATGAGGTGCATATTTTTAATCCTCATAAGGTTTACGATTCTATGATTATGGCATGTCAGGAAGAGGAAATTTTAGTTTCAACCAGGAGAAAAAATTTCACTAATATTAGAGATCGCAACACCTTTCCTCTAGCACTCCATTGGCTAGTTAGTTTGACACCTCAACAAATTGAAGAAAAGAGAGAAAAAGGTTTACGTTTTAACTATGATAGTAAATATAGACCAAGACGTAAATGTTTTGAAAAGAATTTTTTCTACATTTATGGGACTAGTATGAAGAGAATGAAGAAGATGAAGAGTCAGAGGTCATGGTCGAGCCAGACGAGGAGTCAAGATATCCCCAACCAATGATCTCATTCCATGCAATTTCAAGCATTATCATCCCCAAACCCTCAGGTTGGTTGGATTCTTAAAAAGAGAGAGGTTCACATTGTTGATTGACTCAAGAAGTACTCACTACTTCATCAATCATAAGTTAGCAGTGCACCTAAACTATTTTATTTATCCATCTCCTGAATGTCAAGTAATGATTGTTGATGGAGGTATTGTTATTTTTTCTAGAAAATTCCATAACATTAAGCTCACCATGGGATATTACATACTAAATAGCCCCATGTATGTCATATCTATGGGAGGATCAGAAATTGTGTTAGGAGTTAAATGGCTTACCACCTTGGGAACCATTGAGATGAACTTCCAAGAATTGTTCATGCACTTTCAATCTGAAGGAAGGAATTTTTAGCTAAGAGGCCTAAGAGAAAATTCTCCACGGCTAGTGAGATATCATCAGATGCACAAAATGTTAAAAAATGGTGCACAAGGACTTTTGGCACAACTATTTTTATTGGAGGCACATCAATCTAAGGAAATTATACCATTGGATATGCAAGCAGTGTTGGATGCACACTCTATTGTGTTTGAAAATATGCCAAAGGGTTTACCTCCAAAGAGGGATCATGATCATATTATTCAGTTAGTGCCAATGACCCAACCTCCCAACATCATACCTTATAGGTACCCATATGTGCACAAGAGTGAGATAGAAAATATTGTACAAGAGATGTTGGAAGCAGGAATCATCCATTATATTCAGAGTGATTATTCTTCTCCAGTAGTGATGGTGCATAATAAATATGGCATATGGCACATGTGTCTTGATTATAAGGAACTTAAAAAATACATAATCAAAGATAAGTTTCATATCCATGTAATTGATGATTTGCTTTATGAGTTGCATAGTGATGTTTACTTTACAAATCTCAATCTTCATTAGAGATACCACCAATTAAGAATCAAGGATGAGGATGTTCATAAAAATGCCTTTCAAACACATGAAGGCCATTATGAATTCTTGGTAATGCCTTTTGGACTCAAAAATGCACCTTCTCCATTTCAGAGTTTGATGAATTCTATTTTTAAGCCATTCCTAAGTAATTTTTTTTTTATTATTTGATGATATATTAATATATAACAAAACATGGGAGGAACAATTGCATCATGTAAATAAGGTTTTGGAAACCCTTGAGCAACATCAACTTTATGTAAATCCCTCTAAGTGTTCTTTTGGAGTCAAGGAGGTTGAATATTTAGGTCACATTGTCTCTCATGAAGGTGTTAAAGTGGATTCTAATAAGAATAAGGTGATGAGGGAATGGAAGGTTCTAAAAACCCTAAAGAATCTCTGAGGATTTTTGGGGATTACAAGCTATTATCGTAGATTCGTAAGGCATTATGTAAGTATAGCAGCACCTATCACAACTTTATTAAAGGAGGACTCTTTCCATTGGAATGAGGATGCTATTAAAGCATTAGATAAGGTAAATGAGGCCATGTGCACCACTCCAGTATTGGCTACTCCATATTTTTCAAAAGCGTTCATTATTGAATGTGATACATCAGAGTTTGGTATGGGGGAATTTCTCATGTAAGAAGGCCATCCTATTTCCTTTTTGAGCCATCAATTCAAAGGTAAGAATTTTTCAAATCCAACTTATGAGAAGGAAATGCTAGTGATACTTTATGTAGTAAAGCAATGGAGACCATATCTCATAAGAAAATACTTTAAAGTGAAGACATATCATGATAGTCTAAAATACTTCTTGGAGCAGCACTTATCATCTAAAGAACAACAAAAATGCGTCTCAAATATGTTGGGATATGATTTTGAGATCATCTACAAGAAATGGAAGGATAATTTAGTTATGGATGCTCTATCTAGGAAAGATGAATCATCTGCAACATTGTTATGTGTCATATACATCTTACAAGAAGATTGGGTAGAGGAGGCAAGGTTTGAATAGAGAAATGATCCAGCTACACAACACCTCATTCATAATCACAAAAATGATCCAAGCATGTTTAAAAATAGGGTTGTATCTGAGCTTCACGCTTCTCCAGTTGGGGGAACTCTGGATTCTTACAGACCTGTCATCAAATCAAACAAGATTTCTTCTAGGAAGGGATCAAAGGGGATGTCCAAAAATTTATGGTTGAATACATGGTTAGTTAGCAAAATAAGGGTGAAACAATTTTGTCCCCAGGTCTTCTATAACCTCTATTTATTCCTATCCATCAATGGGAAGAGGTTTCCATGGACTTCATCACAAGATTTCCTAAATCTGAATGAAAATTTTCCATAACGGTTGTGGTGGATAGACTCACCAAATATTCTCATTTTTGTGCCTTGTCACACCCATTTTTTTTAAGCACAGTAGAAAAATCCTTCATGGAAATAGTTCAGAAGCTACATGGGACACCGAAGATTATAGTAAGTGATCGGGACCCTATAATTACTAGTAATTTTTAGACTGGTTTATTCTCATGTTTGGGTACTCAGATAGCTCATATCTCTTGTTATCATCCCCAGTCTTGTGGGAAAATAGAAGTTTTAAATAAGTGTTTGAAGGGATATCTCCATTGCTTCACCTCAAATAAACAAGCAAGATGGGTACAATGGCTACCAATTTCAAAATGGTGGCATAACACTTCCTTCCATAGTTCATCCAAATTGTCTCCTTTTTGGCACTCTATGGGTACCATCTGTCATCTAGCACATCATTGTTAAGAGGAAAAATAATGGTTAGAGTAGTGGAAGAACACATTCAGCATCTTCAAGTGGTCCTGTCTAGTCTCAAGGAGAACTTGGCCATAGCACAAAACTACATGAAGTAGCAGGTAGATCAACATCGCACTAAAAGGAATTTTGAATTTGATGACTAGTTTTTTGTGTGTTTACAACCATATAAGCAAATGTATTTGAAACAACAGCATAAGGATAAAAAACTTTCACCTAAGTATTCTGGCCCCTATCAAGTATTACAGAAGATTGGTACTGTGACATACAAATTAGAACTTCCACAGACAACCATAATACATCCATTATTTCATGTTTCTTTCCTGAAGAAAGTAATCAAACTAAGGGTATTAGTCCATATAGTGTTACCTGAGCTTGATGAGGAGGGGAGAGTCATCTTGGAACCTGAATACATCTTTCAAATATGCACTAAAATATTGAGGACACGGTTTATTACTGATTACCTGATCAAACGAAAGAATATGGACAATGAAGATGCACCATGGGAGAATATAATGTTCTTGTAGTAATACCAAGAGCTTCTCATCATTGGGGACAATGTTTCTTTGAAGGGGAAGGGCATGTTACACCCTTAATCATATATAGTGTATCAGATGGAAATGACGACATGTGGCACACATTCCCTTGGTTATTCATATGTTCTTATCATTATATATTTCATTCATATCATTATTAGGTCGGCCTCAGTGGTGGCCATAACATAAGAAGGGTATATATATGACATATTATTACGTAGTTAAGGATATTGAACACTTGATTCTTATTGTATGGTTTTGAGGTTGCCCCCTAGAAGTGGCTAAGATATTATACTTGCATATTGAGATCATCTATCTACATTTTGTTGTTCTTTGTTTTTATATTGTTGTTGATGTTCTGATTTATCCAAGTAATTTCATTGCATGAGTTCATGATCTCCTTATCTTGATTCTTCCATTATGTTCATACCTTCTTTGAGGAACAATCCAAGATGATCTATTCCAAGCTACCAAGGCATTCAAGACCATCATATATGAAGGAATGATAAATCCTATAAGGATACTTTTACACACATATTAAAACTTTAGTTTCTTTGTTCCTCTCTACTAAAGGTTTAAAACTCATTCTCATCATAAAAAATCTCGTTCTACATGGGAACGCCAAAAATTATCACAATACATTTCTAAGACTAAACCTTATGGTAGAACAGAGATTCATGACAGGATTTTATCAAAAAATTAGAGTCTTGGAGTATTCTAAATTAATGTATACATGCTTCAAAACTTCATAAACATCATCCACACATTGGCTCAAGGAGAGAGGTAGTTTACCCTATTTCAGTCATATGAACTTAATTATGATGATGTGATGAGATTTAGGGATTATTTGGTCTCAATAAAATCATGCACAATAAATAATATGTGAGTTAATGATGTGTTTTTGAGTTTTATGGACTGTAAATACATCATTATCTAAAATATTTAGTTATATAAGTGAAGAAGCCTCAAATAATGATGGATTTTTGTATCCTTGTAAGGTACACTGGGATAAGAAGTGAGAAGAACTTAATGAATAGACCACTAAGATCAATGAATAATTCCCTCTTTCACTTGAACCAATCCATGAAACACTTCCATTCCTTTCTGACGCTCTTACACTTGATGAGAACTTGAAACTATTACCAACACAATACAACCATGATGATCCTTCCACCTAGGAAACACAGTGACTAATGAAATGTGAGACCAAAAACCTTTTGACCTTGAGATGGGTAAAGGTATGATATTGATTGAATAATTCTTCATTATTTTAATCAACCCATCTAATGAGATGAGAAACACTTTAAGACCAAAATTGGGAACTGAGCAGACTTCCCTTCCGCCCGAGTCACAATTCAACTTCCAATCCTTCGTAAGCATGAATTTTTCCTTACCATTCCTATGAGGAAAGATCCATATATATTCTCAACACATAGTCATATGTGGATATTTTAAAATTTTGAGTTCATTACCTCTTAGAATGGGGACTTTCATAAATAGACTGTTTACCAGGGGTGAGGATCTCATAAGGATGGGGCCAAAGTACATGAGTTGAAAACACCTTTCTAACACCATAGGATGTGTTTTTTGTGTCCCCCATGTCACATTTAAATATCAATGGAATAATTCCCAAAATTCATTTCTTCCTTAAACTCAAAATTTAGGACCTATTCCTTATTAAACTAAGAGGGGCAACTAAAGAAGTTTGAAATATATCAAAAAGTAATTAAGCCTTAGAAAAAATTTGATATTCCTGCCTTATAGAGGATTCTAATATATTTCTGATTCATGTTTGTTTTCCTCTTAACTCATTCAAGAACTCCCATAATCTTCTAGAGAAGACAACATTCATTGTTGAAGCTCTCATTCCCTACACCCTGAATACCTGTTGTTGAACAGATGCATCCTGAATGAGATTTTATTTCCCAAAGTTTCCTAAATTGATTCAAAAACCTTAAATTCTCTCCAAAATAACCTTCATATTCTTTTTAATTTCCATGAATATTCCCAGGGGGGTGTTTACCATTTGCAAAATGGCCAAAAATGGTCTTTTTTAAGCCTTCGAAGGAAGTTGTCTTTCACTTAATCTTACTGAATTAATTTATCACCTCAGTTAATTATCCTTGTGCACTAAAATAAACTTGAAAACCTTTTTATGTCTTTCCTAAGAGCTAGGGTTAAGGTTGAATTGAACGTAGGTTAAATAGAGGAAGGATGCATAGTGAATGGGAATCCTAATTTTCAATTAGGGGCTTAGTTATCATGCTTAATATTTTCAATTTTTCATGCTAGATATTTTACATGAAAATAGTGAAATTGGACTCAATTGTACCCCCAAATTATATCATGCATTACATATTTATTTTATTGGTTCAATAATAGAATAAATATTGATTAAATTGAGCCATGTGAAACTTATTAGAACTATATGATTTGATTTTTTACTTCATCTAGGACTAATTTAAAATCTAGGCATGAATCAATCAGTCAATTTGATTGAAATTGAATCCATACAATTTTTGATGTATGAGTATCACGAGGGAATTGAATTTATTACATAATTTTTACTATATTTGTTAAGTACATGGGCACACATAAGGATGGTGAGAAGGATAATGGAGAAAGGAACTTATGCAACAAAAACATTGGTTGATGGTGACGATTATGCAGGATTTTCACGAATGCTTTGTGCAATAGTTGAATGATATAATGCACATTTATTACAAAAGTGAAAGAACACAATGTGTGCACAAAGTGAGTTGAGTCTACCATTTGAGGGACTGGAGTGAAACTTGGTAGAGAGACGAGTTGATTCGCATGGAACCAGTGAAAATTTTCAAGGGTCATGAAGAAACACTATTGTAATAACTTTAGGATTTTTGTTGGTTTTTGTAAAAGTCCCAAAATGGTAGTATTTGTAGATATCACCAAGGATTCTCAAATTAATACAAATATGTACATGTGTTTTGATTTTTTATGTATTATAAGATATTTCATGATTCCATATATATGAGCACCAATTATTTCCTTTGAGAATTGTGAGGTTTGTAAAATCTAATTTTCACCCATCTAACACTCCTACAAATGTCAGTAAACAATCAAAAATGCCCCAAAACCTAAACAATGACTATATTATTTCCCAAAATAGACATCGATTGTAGAATTTAAACCCTAAAAGCTTTAGGCAGAATGTTGAAATCCTAAACAATACCTATGTACTAGTCAGATTAGATTATAAAAAACTATCTCCGAAACCGTGACTCGTGAAGTTGTGTGAATAGTTCTATAAGGTGCAGATTGACCCTAATTTATTATATTTACTAAAATATATTTAAATTATAATAAATAATAATAAATGAAAAACTTGAACGTTTATTTCAATAAATAGAAGGTTTCCACAAACATATATATTCCCTGTACACTAAGGAACGTGTGTGCATTATAATGTGTACGTGTTATAACAAATACATGTTTTAACCCATACACGTTCCTTTAATTATGCACACAAACCAATCTTTTCTAGGCTTTAGATTGCTTTGGTTTACCAGACCTAAGCCTTGGACCTATTACAACACAATAACCTGCGTGTTTTGGACAAAAAATGCAAAAACTCACCTTTCACCGTGATAAGTCCTACAAAAATGATTGCAATATTTCTTTAAAAATTGCCTACAATGTCAAAAAACTATCCTTTTTCTAAATATATACTTTTTTATATTTTTTCTACTATCATAAGGTTTCCATTTATATTTATTTCAAACTATGTCTTTCATACCTTTATTTTTATTGATTGTAAATGCTTATCTTTTGTCATGTGTCTTTTGTTTCACTGGTCCAAATTGAAAAAAAATTATATAGTCCCAAACTAGGACTAATTCTATATATATTCAAAAAAATCTAATTTTTGATATTTTTTGAGGTTATTGGGGGGGGGGGGAACGATCGGTTATCTGTTATTTTTTAATTTTCAAAATCTTTGTACTTGAAAATCATAAATTAAAAAAATACTCACTAAAAAATTGTATGTATGTATGTGTGTGTGTGTGTGTATATATATATATATATATATATATATATATATCCCAAACTAGATGTTCCTATCTATCTTTCTACCAAATGGTTTTCAAAAATACTAAATAGTGCTCAAAATGGGGGGCATGATTGATTCTCTACTATGTTTTTTAACAAAAACATGAGAACCTATTGAGATTTTAGATATTTAACCCACTTACACTCAACCATTTGTTTTAAAAAAAGGTTAGTTTAGAAACTATACTCAAAATTCTACAATTCATTTTCTTATAACATCTTCAAATTTTGAGTGTATCTATCTCAAATAACTCGTAAAATTTTAAGTTATTTATTTTTTAGAAAAAAGTGTCCACTTAAGACCCCCTTTAAGCCCCCCATTTCCATGAACCTACCCCAAAGTGAAAAACTAAGTTTTGTGTTGCGAGGTTGCTGACACAGATAGCAATGTCATTGTTTACCAAAGCAGGTCTGCTAAACAACAATGCCGTTGAAAGTTATCATGAGGCCACTAAAATTTTGGTGAGGTTGTTTCTAGGTAGGATGAATCTGCCAAAAGCAAGGTCGCTATCATATAGAGTGAGGCCACTGAAATTTTTTGAAGGCCTCTAATGGACTAGGTGAAATCGGTGGACAAAATGGTGAATCGGTGGACATAAGATTCGTGGGTTGATTTTTTTGAGAACACTATGATTCTATGTGAAAGTGAAGTCATGATGTGAACATGCACTTTTGATTTCATGTGCAGGATGTCAATTTCTTCTAGGACTATGTATCCAGGGCTCTTCATCTTCTAGATCTCTTCCTACATGGTAGTATATTTTCCTCTCTCATTAACAAATCACTTCTTTTGTAAAAGTGACTTGATTCACTTAAGTTATTTCTATTTCTTTTTTGAGTTTGCACATTTTCTATTTCCATCTTATCTCACCTAAGTGACTTTATATTCCTCTATTGTAAAATTGTTTTTCTTAAAATAAGGAACAATAACTTATTTTAAATTCATAATATGAAAATTCACATAGGATATGAAGAGTTGTGTAAAGATACTATAGATTGGGATAGATTCTCCTATAAAGTACCCAATGGAGAATATTTAAACCCTAAAGAGAAAACCTAAAATTCTTGATTTATTATAGCCAATTGGTTGAAGAAAATAATGTAATTTCATTCAGATCTGAAATTACACTAGAAACATGGTGAGTTGATTTAGAGATCAATGCCCCTAAAATCTGAATCTAAACTTAATCAAACCTTTGCCAAAATAAGAAGAATTAATCATGTACGTATGAATACCAAAATATATAATTTTTGGACCAAAATAAGAGCTAGAATTTTATTAACAATCTACATAAGTACAACTTACAAAAATAGCTTGAAAGAAGGTTTTCCAAGCCCAGATCAACTAAAACCAAGCTGAAATTAGCCTCCAAAATTATGGAAAGGCTGATGGTTATAAGATCCGGTACATTTGCTCCCTAGGATGATCATATTTCACCCACAAGGAGGTCGCTACCCTGGAACAATGTCCGAAATGAAGGTTTAAGTCAACCAAAACACCCTTGTCTTCAAACCCTAGTTGGAGATGCCTCAAATCTACAATATGGGGTCTTCAATCACTTCTAAAATATTGAGTTTATCCTTGAAATCTTAATAAAACCTCCTAAAATGGAGGATCTTCACACAAAGGATGAAGATTTTTCATTCTTCAACCTTGGAAAGAGAGGTTTTTTGTCCTTCGATGTAGAAATAGAAGAGCAATCAACCCAAACCAAAAATCAGATATCAAAATAGCCAAAAGATGTCCTCTACCAAGTGTGGAAACCTCCTTTTATGGTTGGAAGTGGCACATGGACCCATGCAAAAGTCCCAAATGGTTCACTCCACTTGGAGGGAGTCATTTTTATTTTTATTTATATTTCCCTTTTGTTTTATCCCCATATGGGTCATATTTTCTCTTTAGGGAAAATAAAAATAAAGTGTACATTTATTTTATTACTTTATCATTAATAAAATAATTAATGTGCTTATAATAAAAATTATTATACACTAAAATTAGTATATTAGGATTAGTTTCCCTTATTTTCTACACCTTAGCCGTTGTGAACAAAAGAATAGGCTAAGGGTCTTCGACCTATTATTTTTTAGAAGGAGATATTACAATCCTCTCCCAAATTGATTTCCCTCAAGAAATTACAGAATTGGATGCTCCGAAATTTCTGCACCTTCCCACGTGGCATCCTCAAGGGGTAAACCTTTCCAACTAACCAAATATTCCCTTATTCCTCAACTTCCTTTCATAAACATCCATTATGGCTTCCAATTTTAAAACCAATTTGCCTTCATCATCAATATGGGGCAGCTCAATAGAAAAAGTGATGGGATAACCTAAGTCAATTTTTCTTTTTGTATCAAGATTTTATTTTCTTCTCACATGTTAGCAAGGATCACCACTTTGATACCATTGTAATGTCCTTAATGGAGAATATTCAAGCACCAAATAGAACATCTGAAATGAATGATTCATTACAGCCAACTAGTTGAAGCAAATAAGGTAATTTTATTTATATTTGAAATTACCCTAGAAATGGAGAGCAAATCTAAAGATCAATATCCCTAAAATATGAATGTAAACTTAATCAAATATTTTCCAAAATAACTCGAATTTAAACTTCATGTATGAATACCAAAATATATAATTTTTGGACCCAAAATAAGAGTTGTAATTTCATTAACAATCTACAGAAGTACATCTTACAAAAATGGTTGGAAAGAAGGTTTTCCAAGCACAGATCAACTGAAACCAAGCTGAAATTGGCCTCCAAACTTATGGCAAGGCTAATGGTGATGAGATTTGGAACATTCGTTCCCTAGGATGATCATATTTCACCCACAAGGGGGTTTTTACCTTGTAACAAGCCGGAAATAAAGGCATATTTTAGCCAAAACATCCATGTCTTCAACTCTTATCTGGAGATGCCTCAAATATGCAATATGGGCTCTTCAATCACTACTAAAATACTAAATTTATCCTTGAAATGTCAATAGAAACTCCTAAAATGGAGGATCTTCACACAAAGGATGATGAATTTTATTTCTTCAACTTCAGCAAGAGAGTGTTTTCATCCTCTAACGCAAATACACCAAAGGCTTTTTGTCCTTTGATCTAGAAATGGAAGAGCAATCAACCCAAACCAAAAATAAAATATCAAAATAGCCAAAAGATGTCCTCTCCCAAGTGTGGTGACCTCCTTTTATGGTTAGAAGTGGCACATGGACCCATGTAAAATTCTCAAATGGTTCTCTTCACTTGGAGGGAGTCATTTTTATTTTATATTTTTATTTCCTTTTTGTTTTATCTCCATATCAATTGTATTTTCCCTTTAAGGGAAATAAAAATAAAGTGTACATTTATTTTATTACTTTATCACTAATAAAATAATTGAAGTGCTTATAATAAAAATTACTATTCACTAAAATTAGTTTATTAGGATTAGTTTCCCTTATTTTCTAGGCTAAGGGTCTTTGACCTATTATTTTTTAGAAGGGGATATTACATATTCATTTGCAAGAGATCATTTTTTCTCCCTCAAACATGGTTTGTTCCTCCACATCTTACACAAATACTTTCTTCGTTTCTCTCTTTTTCTTCATCCATTCGTAAAGGAATTTTGTAAGGAAAACTAGAACATTGTGCCTATTTGAATGAAATAAAAATCAGTGGTTGAATTTTATGTCATTTTTTTCTAGTCTCGTGATCCTTATTTATTTGTGTGTTTGGTTGTTTCCTCTTATTGAGATAGAATATTTCTATGAGTTATTGGTTAATTGATTCTGCAATACCCTTTTGAGTCTAACTCTCTCCTCTTTTTCCCCACTAATTGCCCTACATTTATCTCCTCTCACACTTCCAAATTATGCTGGAAATCAAGACACTAAGAAGGGGGTGACTCAGTGTAAATTCAACAATTGAAGAATAAATCAAACCAATTTAATTTGTTTCAACTTGTTAAGAAGAAGAAACTCCACAGTTCACATGCAATCAACAAGCACAACACATAGGAAGACATAATTTTTAAGTGGGAAACCCAATATGGGAGAAAACCCACTAAACCAATGCACTATGTTGGACTAATTGTCCAATGGAAGGTTACAAAGGTTACAATTTTTGTGATCACCCACTCTACATGAAGCACCAACTTCAATATGTGATCAAGCACCTACTTGACTCTTCTACAAGCTAAAACTTGCATGAAATCACCCACTTTCAAATTTTATAAGCTCCTACTTAAACTTAAATTCAAATTTTTAGCACTCACTTGACATGGTTTCTAATACAATAGATAGTGATCCTAAATTAGCTCATACACCTTCATACAACATTCACTATTTTCAATACATTATCACCTCTTTCACCTTTTCAACGTTACACACTCATCTCTCACATACATCAACAATATTTTTCATACACAAAGATGGGCTTTTATAAAACAAGAGAGACTCCCTCACATGAATTTTTCACTTCCACACCAATGTCTCTTCACCTAGCTACCTTTTCAACTCGTAGAAGGAGATAAAAGGAATTCATATAAAATTGTCATTTATTAATTATTAACTCTGACTATGATTGCAGGTTCAAGTTCAAACCTTTTAGGGTATTGTCCAGGGATAATTTTAGTGGCAAAAATTTGTAATATGGCGAATATTCCATTTTAGGAAAATTTGAAAAGGTGAATTTTTCGGCGCAGGTTAGTGACCTGTTTGCCTAAAAATTACATTTTAATTTTTTTTAGGGAACGGATTCTTTTGCACTTGAAATATATCCCATATATAATCCTAGATTATTCACTAGGTAGAACACTTCTACTTCACGCATACCACCTGGGGACATATCTATTATCAAGTACAGTAAACTTGTGAAGAAACAGAGGCCAGTACACAAATTGTAGTTTTATTGATATTCATCAAATTTGCAGTCAGGTGACAAGTATTATTCTCAGATGCACGATAAGAAAGTTACACTGACACGCGACAAGGAGAGTTTATTGGCACACAACAAGGGGATTTTGTTGAATTGCGACAGGAGGGTGGAGGCTATAGACGTGTGAAAGAGATTTTGTTGATGCACGACAATTAGATTTTGTTGATGTGTGAGAAAGAGAGTTTGTTGACACACAACAAGAGGGCGGAGGCTACAGACGTGCGACAGAAGATTTGTTGTCGTTTGTTAGCAAGGTTGTTGACGCACGACAGCAAACTTATTTTCCTGCATCAATAACCTTACTGACACACGACAATAAATCTCCTATCACACGTCTGCAACCTTTCTATCAGGAAAAACATTTGCACACAAACCCCAAAAAATTCACCTTTTAGTGAAACCGGTTCCGAGGATATTCACCAGGTATTTTCCACCTCCAATTTTCAAGAGGTCTATTAAAATGAACCCTGGTATTGTCTGGATTCTCTTATTCACATAATGACTATAGAAGGCTTCTCAACTCCATATCATACTGATTTCAACTATTAAGATTCTATTTCTGACTTCTACACATTGTTTTGTAGTTGTCATATTTGGACTGACTCATTCTTTGGTGAGTGAACTAATTTTAGGCACATTTTGGGCTTGAATCTCGGTGTCACCATCATACACAAACATTACTTAAGCCTCCCACATTCTTTATAACATATGTACAACCTCCTTATTCACCATTTTATCTTTAAACTTCATTAGAGGACATATGATATCATTAGGTATTTGTGTTAGCGAGCACAACCCTGATCATGACAAAAGAGAGGACTTATAACCTCACATTAAGTTATGAACTTAGAAGCATTAGACGTGTAGGAGACATTGGTTATATTCTTGGATATTCTTTACAAGCTACAGTGAACAGATCCTCAACATTTTTCTTATCTTGGGAGGACAATTTGAGAAAAAATTATCATCTACAACAATCAAGAGGACAGGGCACCGTTGTTCTTCTTAATGAAACATGCACTGAGGCAAGGTATACATTGTTTTACGAGTAAAGGTATACATTGTTTTACGTGTATAGATATACATCTTCAAGGATTTAACAAACCCACACTTTATCAACCAAGCATAACTTCAAGGACATATTTAATAAAGGATAAGGACTTTTTAAAACTTCTTAGGTCCATGTATTGTCAGATATCATGCCAACAAGGTCAGACTTGCTTGATCTTCAAGACTTACCTTAATTATGATTTTATGACTCAAAACCATAGTTAGATATTTGAAGTCTTTCAACACTTTACTCTTCATTTTTATTTCAATAAAATTGTAGGAATACTTCATCAAATATTATTACTACAAGATCATACCTTCTTTTGCATTTTTTGATAAGATAACTTCATGATTTAAGGTAAAACTCATAGTCCTTCTTGACTGTCACATGAGACCAGACCCGGTCTTCAAAAAAAGAGATGGTATACTTAAGTAAACCTTTGTCCATATCATCTAAGGAAATTTTTTGAGAATATCATTTCCTTAATAAACTTACCACACCAAATCAAGGAATATGATCATGAAAATCAAACATTTCTAGGACTATGTGTGATGGTTCTTAAGGCGACAAGATCCAATCTTAACTTGGAGACTCCTTATCATGATACCTTCCCTCACATAACCTACCATAATATAAATACTTCAAGAATAACCTATACACCATCTCCAACAACTTTTATGCAAGGGTTGTGAAAATAAATACACACTTGTGGAAATCAAATTCTCAGTCTTCTTGACAAGACATATAGGACATATGAAGACCAGTAAGACTTAGACTTAAAAACTCTTCACCAAAGAAAACTATGGGCTCCATCAAGTCACATTGAACATGTAGCAAGAGTTCATGCCCATTTCTTACCTCAACATAAATATTATATACAAAAATCTTCTTCAAACACCATGATTGGTTTAGCTTGAGTGTCCTTTTAGCGATAGGAGATAGAGTTTGACAAGAATCACACAAAACATTCAAATAAATTTCCCGTCATATTTTGTGAGCATGAAGTACATTCCTTGAACTGACTTCCACATCCATAAATTCATCTTGGAACCTTTTGAATAGGGTTGTGTAGCTAAAAACTTTCAAAACAGGATCAAATTTGTACACAGCAGTCAATCTTGAAGTAAAAAAATTATATCATTGTGACCTAGAAGGAGTCTTCTACAACCATCAGTGGTTGTATAAACTTGTGCAATTGTTTTAGAGACTAAAAACCTCATTTATTTTCCATTGCTTTAAGATGAGGGTTTGGTGAGGGTTTGAATATTGATAGAAAAATGAAGAGAATTTTTTTGTTATTCCACCTTTTGACCTCAATTTTTTTCTAAAAGTTTTATCTTTGAATGCTCTTCAAAAAATCCTCTAATGATTTATCTGAAGAAGTGATCTGAAAATAATCAAGTTATTACTACCTGGTCTTGGACCCTTATAGGCTTTAATTATTTGCCGATAATTTACTCCTTTTAAGTAATCAATTTAAAATAATGCAAGACAATAATGACAATTGCACAAAGATTGATTAAGGAGTTCAGCAATTGCCTACGTCTCCGGATTCGTGGTCGAACCGTTCCACTAGTCAAAACTTGTAAGTTACAATAGTACTTTCACAAGAAAACCTAATGGAAATTTTACTTGCCTATCAATACACCAGTTCTTCGAAAAACTTCCGATGATCAGTCGAATTGTTCTTCACCTTCCTGATGCACAATCTCCTTCAACTTCGATCAGCCTTCCCGACGCTATCAATGTGAAGCTAGCACTCCAGTCGATAATCCAGGATTTGCAAGTAATTAGTGTGGCTCAATGGGCCTATTGGGTAGTTTATAATTTACTCCCAATCACAAATATTTCATCTACTATTGCCTAAAAAAATAGGCCAATAGACAATACTTGTGGACACATCCCACAAATAAGCTTAACAAATAATAAGCTCGTTGGACTAATGTGTGTTCGTTGCACGGGTGTGTTTATGTGTCCATTACAAAGAATTAGGTACCCTATTTATAAATTTTTAGGGCCCAAAAATAATGGATTTAACTTCATCCTTAGGCTAATATTAGCCTTACCCGTACATAGAAATTGGGATAAAATTTCCAAATTGACGGATTGCATAGGAAATCCCAATTTGGGTGGCATTTGCATTTTTAATGGGATAAAATCCCCATTGAGCGGATAAGGTAAGTGGTTATATCCCACATTTTGAGGTGGGATAATGTTTAAGGCTTTAAATAGCCTTCCTCCATGCCAATGAAGTGGTCAAAAGACCACGTTAGGCTTAACCGCCCCCATCTCAACCGCTTCATCCTCCATCCTTCCACGTGGAAACATCCACACATGGGTTAATGCCCCCTAACAACCACTTCACCACCTTCCATGTGGTCAAAGCATATGCATTTGGTTTGGCGGTTTATACTAATGTTTAAACATTAATATATATATGTGGCATTTGGAAAGTGGACTTACCAAGATAATATAATTTCGACCCTTACAATGTGGCATAGAAATAATTAACTCGGTAAATAGCATATAGCCCACTTTTTGTCTCCCAATAGGAAAATCAAGTGAATTCGACGAGTGGTGGCAAGCCACGTGGTGGCTTGTGGACCCACCACATTGGCGATAATACCATAGTCCACACGGCGGTCGGGCTCCCCTCCGTAATAAAAGTTGAGCCTCTTGTTCCCGTGCACCATTTTTACGCTCGTCGAAGACCGGTGATCAAAAACCAACAAACAACTCCCTTTTTCCTTTTTCGCCACATGTCGCAGTGCCATTGGTCCAATATTGACCAGTTGACCAGAGTTGACTTTCCTGTTGAGTGAACTTTGACCGGACATATCTAGAGCTCCCGATGTCCATTTGTCGCGTTCTTATAGTCGTTTGGAAAGATCTCGAGATGATATTTTGCACTAACACCATTTAGGGATGTTTAGGGAACTTTTGAAAATGATCCTCCTGATCAAGAAGGCTTTTAAATTTTGTTTGAGTGATAAGAAGTTAGGTCACGATTTTATCCCATCTTCCTTAACCCGTTTTTTAGTAAAAATTGAATATCTTGAACAATTCTCTTAAATTTTTCATAAAACTTGATATAGAGAAATAAAATACCTTCCTCTACATGCTTCATAGCTTTATTTCTCATAAATGAGCATGTATAGTCAATATTAACCTAATTTTTCTTTGCCTCCACTGTTAATTCTCAAAGGCATTCCTAGTAAAGACCTCAAATTTACCTCCAAGAGATGAAATATGACCTATAGCTTCTCATAAATTCTTTATGCATTATTCATAGGCTCCTCCCATGCTTACATAGGATTTTAATGGCCTACGTTGACCTCATACACCTCATAAGGTTCTATAAATAGGCCTAAATGGGCTAGTTCCAACCATGACTTACAACACCTGACCTGATGATCACCCTAGAAGCCCTTGCACATCCTTGAAACACCAATTCAGACTTGTGGGACACCTGAGTAGAGTACACCAAGCATATCCATAGCTCTAGTGGGCACCAACCTCACTGACCAAGCCTGTAACACCCTTAAAACCATCCTGAATCTTCAAGAAACCACCATGAACCATTTGTGAACACCAAAAACCATTGAGAAGGCACCAACCTTCATGAAATTTCAATACTCCTTTTCCATCAATGTCATGTGACAGCAATGACAACACTAACCAATGTAATAGGGTTCAAAAATCTCCCCCTTTTTCATTGATGGAAACAAACTCAGAAACCTTGATGGAAAACAAGCACACCAACATCTTCAAAGCATTCAATCCTTGTTTCTGAGATAGCACTCTCTCCCCCTTTGAAATCTATGAGAAAGGTTCACACATCCAACAACATGAGTAACATGAAAAAAAATAATTGGCAAAGCATGACCTTACCTAAAGAATTCCCCTTGAATTTTGACTTGTTCCTTTGTCAGATAGGACTTAAACAACTGCATGAATTTCTTCATCAATCAAATTCAATTCTCTACCTAAACCTATTCTCTTAAAATTCTATACTTTTTTTCCTTTGCATATGCCTTTCTTTGGTCTTCTTGACTTGTTCCTTGAACTAGTGAACTAGCTCCCCACTATCTAGACACATCTTGAGCCTTCTTGGATCAACTATGGCACTTGAGCTTCTCCCCCTGATAATATGATACCTTTAGTGATTGTTAGGGGAAGGGATTACCCCCAATTTGTATCTTAACTACTCAAAAACTGTCTTTTGGTAGAGGTTTGGTCATTATATCAGCTACTTCCTCCTTTGTTGACACATGTTCAAGCTTAATTCTTTACTCATTCACTTGCTCCCTCAAGAAATGGTACTTGATTGGTATGTGTTTTGTCTTAGATGTAACACTAGATTCTTGGATACACTTATAGCACTTGTGCTATCATGGTATAGAGGTATAGGACCTTCATTTTCAATTTTATAGTCTTCAAGTGTTTGCTTCATCCACATCACTTGAGTAAAACATATGGTTACTTACTACATACTCAACTTCACAAGTGGAAAGTGCTACAAGAGATTTTTTCTTACTCAACCAAGACACAAGGAACTTACCTACAAAGAAGGCTCCACCAATTGTGTTCTTCTTGTCATCAATGTTTCCTACCTAATCTACATCAGTGAAGGATTTGACTTGAAACTCATTGCATCTTGGATACCAAATTCCATATTCCATGGTCCCCATGAGATACGTGAATATTCTTTTGACAGCTTAGAGATGGATTTCCCTAGGATCTTCTTGAAATATTCTAACCAAACCAACTTCCTGCATGATATCAGGGTCTAGATATAGTTGAATACAAAAGGCTTCCTATCATAGATCTATATGAGGTCTGATTTACCTTTGGTGAGTTGTCTTCCTTTTTGAGTTTGCATCCTACAATCATTGGAGTTCTTACTGGCTTGTAATTTTCCATTTGAAATCTCTTGAGCATCTCCTTGATGTACTTTTTCTGTGATATGAAGATACCTTCTTTGGATTGACTGATTTACAGCCCTAGGAAGAATGAAAGTTCTCCAAGCATTGACATTTCAAACTCCTTCATGACCTCTAAAAATCCATGTGACATAGTCTCACTATCACTTCCAAATATTATATCATCAACATAGACAACAATAAGCAACAAATGACCTTCTTCCTCTTTTATATACAAATTGTTATCAACTACTCCTTTTCTGAAGCCTTGATCAACCAAGTACTTTTCCAACCTATGCTATACCAAGCCCTAGGGGGTTTGCTTGAGACCATATAATGCCTTCTTCAGCCTTCAAACATAATCCTCTTCCTCAGTGAGAGAAAAATATCAATTTGTTCAATGTAGAATTCCTCATTCAAGTTCCCATTTAAAAATTTGACTTTACATCCATTTGATATACTTTGAAACCTTTGTGTGCTGCATATGCCAAGAAGACCTAACTGGCCTCCATCCTAGCCATGAGAAAATGTTCATCCACTCCTTCAACCTGAGCATATCCTTTGCAAACCATCCTTGCCTTATTTCTTGTAACTTCACCTTTTTCATTCAGCTTGTTTCTAAACACCCACTTGGTTCTAATGATGTTCTTGTTCTTTGGCCTAGGGACAAGCTCCCAAGTTTCATTTTTCTCTATTTGGTCCAACTCTTCATTCATTTTATTGATCCAATTTTGGTCCTTGCTAGCCTCATGACATTCTTTGGTTCTATCTTGGACAAGAGATCAATGTTTTCTTGATTTTGAATACTTTTACAACCTTCTTCTTGTTTGAATGCATGTTTCCTTGTTTCCTATGATTTGATTTGATGGATGATCCATCTCTTAACCTTCCTTGAAGGGGATTTTGTATCAGGTCTTTCTTCATCTTCATCTTCTTCTTGATCAACTTTTGCAATTTCATCATCATCCTGATTTTCAGTGCTTTGTGGAGTCTCCTTGGGCTGAGTTGTAGTCTTCTTTGTATATGATTCATCAATTATGACATGGGTGCTCTCTACTATATTTTTTTGGCTCTTATTATAACACCTATGGCTGAACTAATAACTGAGTAGCCTAAGAAAATGCCTTCATCACACCTTGAGTCAAACTTACCAAGATTGTCATCATCTCTTTTGATAAAACACTTGCTTCCAAACACTCTTAGGTGTTTTACACTTGCAGGTATTCCTCTCCAAATCTCATAGGGTGTCTTCTTCTTGTTGATTCTAATTTAAGATCTATTTAGGATGTATAATGTTGTGCTAACTACCTCTCTCCAATATCCATCTAGAAATTTTGATTCATTCAACATGGTTCTAACCATTTCTTGCATTGTTATGTTCTTTCTCTCCACTACCCCATTTTGTTGAGGTGTTCTTGCAGCTGAGAATTATCTTCTTATTCCATGAGTCTCACAAAACTCATCAAATTCATTTGACCAAAATTCTCCTCCTCTATCAGATCTCAAGCTCTTGATTTTTGCATTCTTCTCATTCTCCACTAGTGCTTTGAATGCCTTGAACCTTTCTAGTGCTTCTGATTTCTCTTTGAGGAAGGAAACCCAAGTCATCCTTGTGAAGTCATCAATCAATAACATGAAGTAGCTCTCTCCTTGAATTCTTTCAGTTTTGGTTGGTCCTACAAGATCAGTATGAATCAGCTCTAGAGGCCTTGTAGTAGAGTACTCTTTTGATTTGAAACTTCTCCTAGTTTGTTTTCCATGAAGACATGCTTTGCAAAGTTTATCAGCTGGTTTGGTGATCTTAGGCATGTTTCTTACACATCCCATGGAGCTTATTTTGACAAGATTGTCAAAATTGAGATGTCCTAATCTCATGTGCCAAAGCCAACTCTCATCTACCTTGCTAGTGAAGCACTTTTTTTTTTGATCTCCTTTAGGACATACATATTATTCTTGGTTCTTTTAGCCTTGCTAACCACCTTACCTGATTTTTTCTTCCTTATGTCACATCCTTTATCATGAAACACCACATTGTATCCTTTCTTACACATCTAACTCACACTCAGGAGATTATGCTTCAGACCTTCTATGTACAAAACATTTTGAGTGACTTGTCTTTCCATTGTCAAGGCTTAGTGTACCCTTTCCTACAATGCTAGACTGATGTATTATCACCAAATTTCATTGTTCCTGAAGCATTTTCTTCTAAAGAGATGAACTTTCTCTTGTTTCCTGTCATATGACTTGAGCATCCATTGTCTATATACCACTCCATGTCTTCACTTTGAGAGTTAAAGGTAGTTTGGGCTATCAAACCTTGTTCCTTCTTCCTTGTAGGATCTGATTTCACTATATACACCCTCTTGTTCTTGCTTTGGAGGTTTTTAGTAGCAAAATTTTTCTATGTGACCATACTTTTGACAGTTGTAGCATATCATCTCATTCTTATTTCTCAAATTGATATGAATTGAGATGTCTTCCATGACCTTTTGCATGTCTCCTACACTTTGAAGCTTTGTGACCAAACATATTGCATGAAAAACAATATCCATAGAAGGAGTGAGCATACCTTATTGCATGGGATTTATTACTTGAATTGTATCTCTTCTTGACATTCTTGACATCAACATTCCTTTCTTTAGGTGGGTCTTGAGTTGTCTTGATTACCTTCTTACATGTTGGTTCATCATCCTTATGTTCCTCCTTAAATCCTAGGCCAGATTTGTCATTGAAATATCTTTACTTGCTTAGAAGTTCATCTAGATCATTTGATATTTTCTCAAATTTTGATAGGCCTTCAATTTGTTTGAAGTATGATCCAATTGAGTTTGCCAACTCTAATTTGATGAGTTTTAGGTTCTCCTCTTCCTTGACTTTGAAAGATGATTCAATCATCCCTATTTGTGCTTCAAGTTCCTTGATCATTTCTTCATGTTCTTGATCATTTTTTCTTAGCCTTCTCTCATGAATGTTGATATGCTCTTCATAGTCTCTCACCAGTGATTTCAACTTTTGATTATTCTTCCTTTGGATTTTTAGTTCTTCAAGAGAACTTATTAATTCAACTTCAAGGTTTACTCCTACATCCTCCTCATCTGAGCTATCATATTCAAACTGAGTTTTTGCCTTTTGAGTCACTTGCAGTAGTCACTTCCACAAGCCATGAATAGAGTCTCATCTTGAGTACCTTCATCTTCACTTTCAGAGTTGTTGGAGTCACTAGACTCAGATGAACTTGATCCTTCTTGGGTATAGAAATTCTTCTTGTTCTTGAAGTACTTCTTCTTACCTTCATGTTTCTTGAATTTCTTCTTTTTCTTGTGAAAGTTTCTTCATCATGTTCATCTTGATCTCCCTTTTTTTGTTAGGACACTTGGATGCAAAATGACCAACTTGGCCATAGTTGAAACACTTGAATGGTCTTCTTACCCTTGTACTTTCTTGATCCTCTTTTTAACCTCCTAACAAACATGGCTTCAATTTTCTCATCATCCTCCTCCATGTCAGATTCAGCCTTGTTCTTCTTAGCTTGGGATTCCTTGTTTTCCTTGAATGTTGCTTCTTTCTTGACTGATTTTGATTCAGTGGTTCTCATTTCATAGGAAATTAGAATACCATGAAGTTCATCCATTTTAAGAGTGCTCAAGTCTTTTTCTTCTTCCACAACTGACACTTTAGAATCATACTTAGTAGACAAGGATCTTAATACCTTTTGGACAACACAGCCTCCTCTATCTTTTCTCTAAACCTCTAATAAGGTTTATCACTTCATCCACCCTTTAAGTAGGATGCAATACTTTCACCTTCCTTCATTTTAAGACTCTCAAATTGGCTATGTAGGTCTGTAACTTGGCTAATTTGACCTTGTTATCTCCTTCATATATGGTCTATAATTTTTCCCAAATCTCTTTGGTTGTGGTACAATGCATGAATTTTATGAATTCAGCCTCTGCCATTCCACATAGAATGCATTCATAGCTTTGGAATTGTTTTCACTTTCTTCTTTCCTGTTACATCAGTTGGAGGTGTATCTGGAATGGAATAGCCACTAATTACTGAATTCCATATGTCAAATCCTAGAGACATGAGATATGTATTCATTCTAACACTCCAGAAAGCATAGTTTGATCCATTGAAGAGAGGTGCTTTGGATGTAGAGAAACCACTTTGTGATTGATTGCTTACCATGTTTGGATTATCTGGATCTCCTTTGAGTTGTTAAACTCACTACACAAGGACCAATATCTGATACTAATTGTTGGAAATTAGGACACTGAGAGGGGGATGAATCAGTGTCAATTCAAATTTTTAGTACAATTCAAAACCAATAAATTTGTTTCAACTTTAATATGGAAGAAGCAACCACACAATTCACATGAAATAAGCAAGCAAAACACATGGAGAGACATAATTAAATTTTAAGTGGGAAACCCAAGATGGGAGAAAACCCACTAAACTAATGTAGACTATTGTCCAATGGAAGATTACAAAGGTTACAATTTTGTTGAGCACCCACTCAACATGAAGCACCAACTTCAATATGAGATCAAACACCTACTTGACTCTTCTGCAAGCTGCAACTTGCATGAAAGCACATACTTTCATAATTTTCCAAGCTTCAACTTAGAATTGACTCTAAATTTTGATCACTCACTTGACATAGTTGCTAAGACAACAAGATAGTGATCCTAAATTAGCTCATAAATCTTCATACACAACTTTTGATTGCACTAGTTTTAATACATTATCAACTCTCTTCACCTTTTCAATTACACACTCATCTCTCATATACTTCAACAACAACTTTCATACACAAAAATTATCTTTTATAAACAAGAGTGATACATGAACATGACCTTTGCCCTTCAACTTCAATGACTCTTCAACTAGCTCACTTTTCCATATGTACAAGGAGATGAAAAGGTCTTCATATAAAAATGCCATCAAAGATGTCAATGATTACATCTAATCATTGATGATTGCAGTTACAAGTTTCAAGAGTTTTTAGGTATTGTCAAGATTCACTTTATTCAAATGATGATCAATAGGAACTCTCTAAAAATTGACTTCTCTGACTCTAATACTTTCCTTTCCCCTGCAACATTATTTTGTAACTGTCAAATACAATGATTTGTCTTCATTATTTGGCAAGTGAAATAGGTTTGAGGCACATTAGGGATTAAGTCTAGGTGTCACTATCATGTAACGTTGTTACTAGCCTATAATCTTTTTATAACCTCTTATAACTCCATCCTTCTTCCATTTAGCCTTCAACTTCATTAGAGCACATAGTGAGCACATTAGGTGTTTGTGCTAGTGAGCACAGTCTTAATCATGAGAAGGGAGATTATAATCTCACATCTAAGTTTAAATATTCAAATGTATTAGATCTGAAGGAGGACTTCATTAACCACTAAGGGCTTGAAATCTATCAAAATAGGGTATGGACCACTTTATTCAACTATTTCTTCACAAACCTTCAACTTCACAGTCATGGAGACACTTGGTCTACATATCAGTTGGATGAGTCTTCAAGCATAAAGGAAAGTATTCAACTATTTTCACATAGCTTGGAGAGGAAAATTTGAGAGCATTTTAGATCATCTACAACCATCAAGAAGGTAAGGGCACAACTCTTCTTCATGAAACATGCACTAAGACAAGATATACATTGTTTTTCTAAGTTAGCATGACTTGCAACTTTAAGGATTTAAGAAAGTTCACACACTTTTCTCATGTCAACCATGACTTCAAGGTCATATTTCAAGAAGGATAATGATGATGTTTCACAACTTACTAAGTCCATGTTTTTCTAATATCATGCCAACATAGGTCAACTTTCTTGATCTTCAAGACTTACCTCAGTTAGGGTTTTAATGATTCAAAACCCTAGTCATACATTTTAAGGCTTTCAACATTTTACGTCTTCATTTTTATGTCAATAAAATTGTAGGAAGACTTCATTAGAGATTCTTACTACAGGTTCAAACCTTATTTTGCACATTTTTTGATAGGAGAACTTCATGATTTAAGGCCAAAGTCATTGTCCTTCTTGATTGTCACAAGAAACTAGACCCACTCTTCAAGAATGAGATGTTTACTTGTGTAAACTTTGTGCATAGAATCTAAGGCACATTTTTGAGAAGATCCTTTCTTTTTGAAACTTACCATGTTAAATGCAATCACCAACTCAAGAATATTTTCATGAAAATCAGGCATTTCTAGGGACTATGTGCACTTATTTCAAGGCACCATAGGATAATCTTAACTTGAGAGATTCTTCCTTACTAAAAAACTTCACTCACATGACAATCCATGCATAAGGATACTTAAAGAATATCCTATACACCACCTCCAACAACTTGAATGCAGAGTTGTGAAGAGAAATTCATAAGCAAAACTCAAAATCTTAGTCTTCTTGACTAGACCTATAGGACAGTTGAAGAGAAATGAATTTTAGACTTCAAACCTCTTCACCAGAGAAAATATGAGGCTCTATAAGTCACTTGACCTATAGCAATGTGTTCATATCCATTTTTAACCTCAACATCAGGCTTATACACAAAAAACCTTCTTCAAGCACCATGACTGGTTTAGTTTGAATGTCCTTTTAGCAGTAGGAGAGGAATAATGCATTGTGTTCACAAAAACATGCACTGAAATTACCCAAAAACTTTCCATGAACATTTTGTAATAACACATTCACATACCTAGACTTCCACACCAGGGGATTTCATCTTGGAACCTTTAAAATTAGGATTGTGTAACTAAATTTCTTGCAAAACAGGGTAAAATCCATACAGAGACAGTCATGCTTGAAGAAAAAATGCCACCAACCTAGACTAGGAGGACCTCTCTATAGCCTTGAGTTGTTTTCATGACTTTACCAAGTGATTTGGAGACTAAAAAACTCATTTCTTTTCCATCACTTCAAGATGAGGGTTTGGTGAGGGTTTGAACAGTGATAGAAAAATGAAGAGAAATTTCTTGTTCCTTCCACCTTTTGACCTTAGTTTTTTGCAAAAGTTTAGTCTTGGAGTTCTCTTCAAAAAATCCTCTTATGATTTATCTTGAAGAAGGATTGTCATTTTTTTTAAAGTGCTAAGAAGACATGTCACTATTTTAGCCCTTCTCTCTTTACCCGGTTTTAGTAAAACTTGAATATCTTCAACAAATTCTTCAATTTTTCATGAAACTTGACCTAGAGCACTAAAAAACCTTCCTCTACATGCTTCATAGTTTTATTTCTCATAAATTATCCTGTACAATCAAGACCAATCTCATTTGTTCTATGCCTCCACTGCTAGTTCTCAAAGGAAGTCCTAGTGAAGACCTCAAATTTTCCTCCAAGAGATGAAGTATGACATGTAGCTGCTCATAAATGCTCTAGACAGTGTTCCTATTCTCCTATATGCTTATATAGGATTTTTATGGCCTTATTTGATCTCATACACCTCATTAGGCTCTAGAACTAGGCCTAAATGGGCTAGTTCCAACTATGACTTGCAACACATGATTTGATGATCACCCTAGAAGCCTTGCACATCCTTGAAACACCATTTAAGACATGTGGGACACTTGAGAAAATCACACCAAGAATCTCCATACCTCCAGTGGGCACCAACCTCACTGACCAAGCATGTAACACCCTGAAACCATCATGATGTTCAAGAAAACACCATGAGACCTCTTTGTGAACACAAAACACATCATTGAGAAGGCACCAACCTTCATGAAATTTAAATCCTCCTTTTTCATCAATTCCATGTGACATTGAATTTTACTAAACCTAGAATTGAAAAAAAATGAATCTCCAAAAAAAACCTAAACAAGACAAACATTGAAAGATTTTTAACTAACACCAAAATACAAACTCAATAAATACATGGTGAAACAATATGGAAAAATAGCTTATCAAACTATGGTCACTCATATATTCATTGAATGGTGACTTTATGAGATCAAGGTTTCTCTAAGATCAAGTCGAATCACCCAGTTAGAGTGGCCCATATAGATCATATCTATGTTAGTGGTTCGAGCATTGGATCGGCCCCGGGTTGGAGCGACCTGATATCACTTAGTAACCTTCGTTAGAATCACATCCTTCAGCTCCATGGAGAATTCTTCGAGCATTTACCCCATCCCTCTATCATCAAACCGAAGATACTACCAATGTGGTCAATATGGCTAATATGAATATGGATTCTAGCCTTAATGATAAGAATAGGGAGGATATGAAGTCCTATCTTGATCCCGATGTCAGTCATGATCACGATGATAAGGACGAGCCCATGGATAGTAATTTGAATGGAAGTACCGGAGATGTGGGCATTCAATTTGGGTTCTCGAGGTTGTCTATATCTCCTCTCCTCAGTTGAGGGAACAATCTTTGTTCACTCTGGGTGCTCCTATTCACATCACAAGTTAGATAGTCAAGGTATAGATTCTCATCTATAGCCTTTAGTCGAGGTCACACCCACTTATATCACGTATATAGATGTAGAGTTTCCCTCCCCCTATTCTCATCTCATCCAAGCCCGGCCTATGTCCTCTATTCCTCCAAACTCTTTCTATATATCTCCCAGTGAACCATATACATTCCAATGGGTCTGTTCTCTGGCTAACCCAACTAGCGTCGTCCTCATTCCCATGTCCTTATTCCCTAGAGAGTTGGGTGTTCTCCATATGTAGACCACGGGGTGCCATATATAGATAGAGAGATAGATAGATAGGGAACCCAATACCCATCCATCTATCAAGGGAAGCTCGCCTTCTCTATATACGGCTGGTGGTCGGGCTATCTCAGATACTCCTAACTATCACGTATGTTAGTAGTAGAGTGGAGCAAAATATAACCTCCTGCCCATAAGCCACCCATCCAACCACTACGCTGCATTGGTTTTTGTGAAAAAAAAATTACAACAGTTGACTTTATTGTCAGTTGTTAACTTGTGTGAACGGGCTATCTCCCATCTCTATTAATTCCCCTGCCCCATGTATAGAGAGGGGAGCATCCTATATATATGGGGGTAGTTGTATTATCTATAGTAGGCCCCAACAGTATATAGATCCTTTCGGGATACTACTCAATTGCCAACATATGGAACGTGTCAGTGTAATGGAACGTTTCCCATGGAAAGATAGTTGAGAATGAGAATAGAGATACACATAGGCTATAGAAAAAGTGGGGAAATCACGGGTGCATGGATCATATTAGTTAGAGATACACCTTGGATAGGGAGCACAAACACACAGAGGGTTGTTAGAGTAAACTGGAAATGTATGTGGGAAAAATATATGCAAAGTAGTTGTCAGAACTACACACCACAAACACACAATAGATATCTAATAGAATCCATGTGTGTCAATTGACCAACAAAAAATCTCAGGAATTGAATAGAATCCATATGCGTGGAGGATCTACAGGTTGCATAGACAGAGATACATAGTCAAAACATAAAGGAGGTTGAAAGAAAACTCAAACCAAGTCTTGGTGGAGTCTGTTACATATGTCGTAAATTTGATTTCTAGTTTGCTCCAATTCTTTCGATATGAGTGTATGTAATGCTCCTTTTCACTGATGGTACAATTTTCTCTCTTTGGCTTTCTTATCACAAGAACCTACCCCTAGGATCATCCCCCTAGTTAAATCATAAAGTTGAAAGTTCCCAAATCACAAGAAACTACCACTCTGATACCAAATAATGTATTTGAATCAATTTGAAAACAATAAACATAGCAATAATATTCTAATTGTTGATTTCATACTAAACATATTACATATATATAGGCCTAGTCTTCTCCTATTATTTAAGAGGCCTATAACTAGATATGATTGATTCAACAACTCATGACACACTTGACCTATTTATATGGGTTATTGTAACTCAAAACAACTCACTTACTATTACATAATATAATTACTCACAATAATAATTTACCACACATAAATTATTAAACACCATGTGAGTACTAACCAATAACTTCCTAACAGTGCCCTTGACTCACCCCTCCAATTACCACATATGATCTTCCAAAAAATATTCTTGACATTGGGACGCAAGGGAATTTAGGAAGTTATGACTAAGATCCAACTGCTCATGGAAATCCTTCAATCTTGCAGGATGTTTAAGTAGCGTGGATTACCATGGAGCATTTACAAGGATCCTGGCACTTATATTTTTCCATTTGATCTCTTCAAGAAAGGATTAGTTGGATGAAGGGGTCTGTGCAAGAATTACATTCCATTACTACAATTTAAGCAAGACATTAGAGCTCTAAGAAGAAAATTTAAGAGCTTTGGGAAGAGCCATGGAAGGGTGGAAGTCATTAATATGTGAAGGGGTCATTTTACATTTCATAATATGGGTTCTTAAAAGAGTAGACTCTCCATGAGATTTATTTGTTCTCCAAAAAGTGCTTAGAGTCAATATTCTCACCAATATATTGATTAGAAGTTCAAAAAGAGGGGCTTTACAGGACATTTTCAACAAAATGAAATCCTTGTGTCCCATTGGGCATGCAAAAAATTGTTAGAGGTTGAAACTATTTATTTTTAAAACTTGTTGAACTAACAACACATGGGATTACTTCTCAAGTGTGGGACTTATAAACCAAAGCAACCCTCCATAGAGATTTGGTTCTCATCTACTTCTACTACTAAAGCTATCACTAATCTACGAATACCTAATCTAACACCATATGGGAAAAGGGAGAAGGAAAATAACATAGAAGAAAAAGGTGATGCACTAAGAGAGAAAAATGGATCTTCTTATTTTCTCTATGTCTGAGGATAAACACAGTATATTATGTGTATGCAATTATAATCCCTACACAAACAAAGATATCATGCATTAGGTAAGAATGACCTCTGAGAGGTCCAGGAGACAAGAGAGAAAACTAGGATAGATATAAGCCACAAAACTTAGCTATTTTTCAAATAAATGCAACTATATTAAACTGCAATATGAATCCCTAGATGCATTACATTCATCAATATATAGGATTAAACACCATACAAAGAAAATGGGAAATCAAGAAAAGAAGAAGAATAGCCAGAAGAAATCCAAAGGGAAAAATACTATCACTTAAAATAGAACAAACTCTACACTTTATAGAAGAAAAGAAGATTTGGAAGAAAACATAGGAGGCATGAAGGAATAATGGCGGATCATATTTCAAGGCAGAGAATAGAGGTTACAAGCTTGAATAGTGCATCAGAAAGAGACAAACATCCATTTGGGATAGTTATCAATCTGAAAAATCTTGGGTCTAAAGTTTCATCTTATAGATCCACTTGTGTGTCATTAGGTTTATCATTAGGTTCTACAACTTAATTTGGCATGTAATGTGGCATGGTAGGGTGTCTCATGGCTCGGTAAAGGATTTGTGAGTAGGCACAATTGTTTGTGGCTTGTTACAATAAGTTGTATTATGAAAGAGCCTTAGTGGGGGCGCGATAGTAATGTGTGATAAAGTGTAGTATTTCACGGCCTGCAAATTTAAGAAAGTGCTGCCAAATTTTACAAATAAGAGACAAGTGCTTGAGGTCTTGATCCTTTAAGGGCACAATGTTCACAAAATGGGTAGGACACTCATTTCATGTCATTATTTATACATCAATATGCCCCTAATATTTAAGTGTAGTTGTGGAAAGTGATTTTATTGTAACAAATATACTAAACTAATGACATCTAAGAGCAATTTAGCTCTGGATTATCCCAATAAACTCTTTTACTATAGTTTTATCTCTCAAAACATTATAAAATTTTATAGAGAAATATATTTTTTTGTTTTAAAGATAAATATATAACAAAATCATATGAATACATACATTTATAAAATCAATTTAAATTAGTTTAGTGTTTCTCATTTATTCTTTCATATATTTGTGGAATTCTATCCCCATGACATTGGAAAAAATTATCCACAACTACATTGTTATGATTGAAATGAATCAAGTTGCTCTCTTGATGGCTAAGAAAGCAAATGAAGAGAGGATAAAGTTGGATTTATTGGCGGACTAAATGGTATACTTTCACTACTCAAAGATAATAATGCTTCTAAGGACAAGTTCATTACCACTACTTTCTCTTTTGGGTTCAAAAGCCATAAGAGACACAAGTGTGGCCATGGTAGTGAAGCTTAGGATGGCTAACATTATCGTATTGGGTACAAACAGCATAAGTGAATGGGCACAGTGAATGGGCACAGTTTAGGCCATTCAATGCACATGCTAGATAGGTGACCGCAATGTAAAACATCCTCATTGATTTTTATTATATTTATAAAAGATTCCTATTTGGTGTTATGATACATAGAGTAATTTTCAATTATTTTTTATTTCAATGTTCATTGTGTGTCTTATCATCAAATTAATTACAACTTTATTATAAATAGACCATGTCACCAGGACTATTAGAATGTTGTCTATTTGTAAGTGGACACGTCAAAGACTAAATTTATCTTCAAATTTTGTTTGCAACTATTATGATATCTATCCTTGGTCAACCATTTTATGCATAACATTGAGTGGTGAAAGTCGAGCACAATATTTTCAAAGAACATATGTGGGTTTCCTGTGCTTCATCAATTTCTATTATTAATTTTAATACATAATAATAGTAATAGTAATAAAACATGTCAATTTCATCAATTTGGCTAATGACTCACAAACTCTTCCACAATTTAGGAACTCTTTTGCAATACAACCAATAATAAGAAAATTGATTGAAAATATTTTCCACGTGTTTATGTGTGTGTGTACATTACATATATGTTATATATACAAGATATTACATGTGTGTGTGTGTTGTCTATATATATATATAATATATATATATATATAATTCTATATATATGTATGTATGTTATGTATGTATGTCTGTATGTATGTATCTACTGTATGTATCTATCTTGTAGATATATGTAGATATATGGTAGATATATGTAGAATATATATATATATTATATATGTATGTCTGTATGTATGTATGTATGTTGAGTAGTATTGTATGTATGTATGTCTGTATGGTGTGTATTGTATGTATGTTATGTATATGTATATGTATAGTATGTATTATTATATGTTATTGTATATGTACTATGTTGTATGTATATATATATGTTGGTATGTATATATATGTGTATATATATATGTGTGTATATATATATATATATATCTATATCTGTGTGGTGTGTGTATTCCAATTTTGGCGTTACAAATAAAAGTGAGTAGACAAATTACACTTTGCACATCACATCTGCTACGCTTAGAGAACTCACAACCAAGAAACTTAAACAAGTTGATCAAAATAGGAGAGAGATAACTAAGAACAAAAAACATTAAGCCATGGGGGCCACAACCAACAAAGGAAAAGGTGGAGGGGGGTCATCGAGTTGTTCCCCCTACTTGCCCCAATCTAGACAAGCACTTAGTATCTAGTAGGTTCCGCTCATCATCTTTACATTTATCTTTATCTTCATCTTCATTGGCATACTAGTACGGAGGAGAAATGGCCAGAGCTAATGGATGGAATTTCCCTTGCGAAGGCACTACCCATCCAATAGTGTTTTGTCTAGTGTGGCCACCACCTCCACTACAACTACCTTGAGAGTTGTGAGGTGGAGAAAGATACTACTACCATGGTGAGTCACTCTAGTGTCTACTACACTAATAATAATTTCCACACTAGCCACAGTCACAACAACAAGAAAGGGAAGGAACTCGGCTAACATCACAAGGTGCATTGCTTCGATGGTTGAGCAACTACTGGAAATGTTCCACCTCCAGGAGGAATTTCTCCATTTGCACCTGAATCTATAGAGTGACATTGGACAACACATTACTTTTTTAGCCATGGAAAAATAGTTTCTATAATATTTTGGTTGAAATTGGATTAATTTCTATATTTCCATAATTGATAAAGGATTTTAGAATGAAAAATGTGCCAAATTTGCATGTATTTCAGAGGAAAAAAGGTCGATTCCTCTGAAAGTGTCATTTTACATAAGAGCATTTCATGGCAAAAGGATAAAACATGGTATAAATCTAGTGCAAAGCACATTGAGCATGATTGTAGAACCATAAAATGTGTTTAATAAAATCTAGGTGATTACAGCAAGAACACACAAGATGTGCTATGCCAAGGTGAACTTGACAAGAACCAATCAAGATCTCTTGATTAAGGATGCAGAAAAGGAATTGAACTTTCTTGGGCTCAATAATGGTAGTCCAAATTTTTTCAAATCTCCTCTTCTAAAAATATTCAAAAGAGCGAACTTTCCAACAAATATTGAGAGGCTTAAATTGTAAATGTTAAGGGAAGAGGATTTGATACCCTAACTAGGGTTTCTATTAGTGGAAAGGGGTTTCAACATGCCAATTTTAGTCTTGTCACCATTTGATGGGTGTTTACACACCAATTTTGTGAAGGTAGCTATTAGTGGTGGCATTCTATATTTCAATTATTGGCTCATGATCATTGGATTACAATCGATATTTTTCTTTATGTGTATGTCATGAAAACTATTCCATGGAAGTTTAATAGAAAAGGTCAATGATTAATTTGATACCTTTTTGAAACAATCTAATGCCTTTGATCCAGGGGACCAAGGTAAATGACACATTGTAGTATGAGAACAAAATACCACAAAAGGGAGTGGGAATTAATGGAAATCCCATTTCAAAAACCATCTCCATCCCAAATTAAGTGCATTTTGAGAAGCTCCCAGGATTTTCACATGTTTTTGGCCACAAAGGTGCCGACAATTTTTATAAGAAGCTGAGTACGCAAAATAATTTTCACATTTCATCCTTTCTATATTCCTTTGCCTATAAGGCATCTAAGTGAGTTGTAATTCATGGGGAGAATTTTCCATAATTCATCTCCTTCCATAAATCATGTGAATACATACTTTTATAAAATCAATTTATATTAGTTTAGCCTTGCTCATTTATTCTTTCATATATTTGTGGAATTCTATCCCCACGACATTGGAAAAAAAATATCCACACCTACATTGCTGCGATTGAAATGAATCAAGTTGCTCTCTTGGTGGCTAAGAATGCAAATGAAGAGAGGATAAAGTTGGAGGATTTATTGGTGGACTACATGGTATACCTGCACTACTCAAAGATAATAATACTTCTAAAGACAAGTTCATTACCACTTCATTGTTTATTTCTCTTTTGGGTTCAAAAGCCACAAGAGACACAAGTGTGGCCATGATAGTGAAGCTTAGGATGGCTAACATCATTATATTGGGTAAAAAAAGCATAAGTGAATGGGCACAGTTTAGGTCATTCAATGAACATGCTAAGATAGGTGACCAAAATGTAAAAAATACTCATTGATTTTTATTATATTTATAAAAGATTCCTATTTGGTGTTATGATACATAGAATAATTTTCAATTATGTTTTATTTCAATGTTCATCGTGTGCCTTATCATCAAATTAATTACAACTTTATTATAAATAGACCGTGTCACCAGGACTATTAGAATGTTGTCTATTTGTATGTGGACACATCAAATACTAGATTTATCTTCAAATTTTGTTTGCAACTATTATGATATCTATCCTTGGTCAATCATTTTATGCATAACATTGAGTGGCGAAAGTCGAGCACAAAACTAAAAGCTAGGTGAGAGGAAATGTATAATATATTGTACATTCATCAATTATAGTAATAACAATCTTTTCAAAGAACATATATGGGTTTCACTTGCTTCATCAATTTCTATTATTAATTTTATCACATAATAATAATAATAGTAATAAACATGTCAATTTCATCAATTTGGGTAATTATCACAAACTCTTCACAATTTAGGCAACTTCTGCAATATAACCAATAATAAGAATAATTGATTGAAAATATTTTCCCGTGTGTGTGTGTGTGCGCACGCGCGCGCGTGTATCTATATACATATATAGATACACACACACACACACACACACACACACACACACACACACACACACACACACATACATATATCTAGAAATATACATATATATACATATATACAGTATATATACAGATAGATACATATATACATATATAGACATATATACATATATATACATATATATATAAATATATATATATATATATATATATATATATACACATACATATATCTATATATATACAAGTTGGCATTACATATATCTAGATATATACATATATATACATATATACATACATACATACATACATACATACATACATATATATATGTATGTATGTATTTATGTATGTATGTATGTATGTATGTATGTATACATATATCTATATATACAAGTTGGCATTACAAATAAAAGTGAGTAGACAAATTACACTCCACACATCACATCGGCTACGCTAAGAGAATGTACAACCAAGAAACTTAAACAAGTCAATAAAAATAGGAGAGAGATAACTAAGAACAAAAAAACATTAAGCCATGGGGGCCACAACCAACAAAGGAAAAGGTGGAGGGGGGTCATCGAGTGTTTCCCCCTACTTGCCCCAATCTATACCACGACTTAGTATCTAGTAGTTTTTTCTCATCATCTTTACATTTATCTTTATCTTCATCTTCATTTGCATTCTAGTAGGGAGGAGAAATGGCTAGAGCTAATGGACGGAATTTCCCTTATGAAGGCACTACCCATCCAGTAATGTTTTGTCCGGTGTGGCCACCACCTCCACTACCACTGCCTTGAGAGTTGTGAGGTGGAGAAAGATACTACTACCATGGTGAGTCACTCTAGTGTCTACTACTAGAATGATATTTTCCACACTAGCCACAGTCACAACCATAAGAAAGGGAAGGAACACAGCTAACATCACAGCGTGCATTACTTCAATGGTTGAGCAGCTACTGGAAATGTTCCACCTCGAGGAGGACTTTCTCCATTTGCACCTGAATCTATAGAGTGACATTGGACAACACATTATCTTTTTAGCCACGGAAAAATAATTTCAATAAAATTTTGGTTGAAATTAAGTTTAATTTATATATTTCCATAATTGATAAAGGATTTTAGAATGAATAATTTTCCAAATTTGCATGTATTTCAGAGGAAAAAAAGTTCGATTCCTCTGAAAGTGTCATTTTACATAAGAGCATTTCAGGGCAAAAGGATAAAACATGATATAAATCTAGTTCAAAGCACATTGAGCATGATTATAGAAACATAAAATGTGTTTAATAAAATCTAGGTGATTACAGCAAGAACACACAAGATGTGTTATGCCAAGGTGAACTTGACAAGAACCAATCAAGATCTCTTGATTAAGGATGCAGAAAAGGAATTGAACTTTCTTGGGCTCAATAATGGTAGTCCAAATTTTGTCAAATCTCCTCTTCTAAAAATATTCAAAAGAGTGAACTTTCCAACGAATATTGAGAGGCTCAAATTGTAAATGTTGAGGGAAGAGGATTTGATACCCTAACTGAGGTTTGTATTAGTGGAAAGGGGTTTCAACATGCCATTTTTAGTCTTGTCGCCATTTGATGGGTGTTTACACACCAATTTTGTGAAAGTAGTTGTTAGTGATGGCCTTCTATATTTTAAATTATTGGCTCATGATCATTGGATTACAATTGATATTTTTGTTTATGTGTATGCCACGAAAACTATTCCATGGAAGTTTAATAGAAAAGGCCAATGATTAATTTGATACCTTTTAGAAACAATTTAATGCCTTTGATCCATGGGACCAAGGTAAATGACACATTATAGTAGGAGAACAAGATAAAAAAAAAGGGAGTGGGAATTAATGGAAAGCCCATTTCAAAAACCATCTCCATCCTAAATTAAGTGCATTTTGAGAAGCTCCCAAGATTTTCACATGTTTTTGGCCACAAAGGTGCCGAAAATGTTTATAGGAACATGAGTGAGAAAAAAAATTTACACATTTCGTCCTTTCTAGATTCCTTTACCTATAAGGCATCTAAGTGGGATGCAATTCATGAGGAGAATTTTCCATAATTCATCTCCTTTCAGCACTCGAATGACCCATATGACACATAGAGCATGCCCTTGACTTTAGATGTTAAGAAGTCTGAGGCCACAAAACTCCTTAGCTTTACAACATGTCCTAATAAACTCTATGAAAGCCTCTGCCACGTTCAACATTGGCCCAGAGAAAATATTAGATGATTTTCTCCGGCTTAGCATGAGAACTTCGGAATGTGCCTAATAAAATTATTAGTACACATGCATTGCTACTAAAACTCTAGAGCAGACTTGGAATTTGATAGCAAGGGAGCTGGGATTAAAACCCCATAAACCCACTTTTTTCCACTCATTGGATCACAAAATTCAAATGATTGGAAGTTGTGGCTTGAAAAACAAAGAGAATGCACAAAAATTTGAATTGTTTTCTAAGATTGATCCACTTACATTTATACTTGTTAAGCCAAGCAAGCATAGGGGTACAGGCATCCTTGTAACAATAGGTTTTTTTCCAGTGAGTGGAGGAACAAGAGGCAAGATGAAAAATTTGTAGGTAGTCTATGGCACTATTACTAGAGGACTCATCTTCAATTAAGGTTGGGAATGAGTCATCAGCAAAGTTTCCATTTACATATATACTTGTTAAGCCAGCAAGCATAGGGATATTTGCATCCTTGTAACACTAGATTTTTTCCACTGAGTGGAGGAACAAGAGGCCAGATGAAAAAATTGTAGGCAGTCTATGGTGCTATTACTAGAGGACCCATCTTCAATTAAGGTTGGGAATGAGTCATCAAAAAAGTTTCCACCAAACATTTGGCTCAAGAATTGGGGAAGGGAAATCCCTTTGACTATCCCTGTGGAAGAAAATTTGGCAAAGAGATAATTAAGCCATTTAGTAGCTAAGACATAAAGTGTGGCAGAAGAGGGGGGAGAGGGAAATTGTATGATAGAAAAAGTAACATGCGAGCATGGGAATCTACATGTACCTCCTCCTCGTACCCGACCTCTTGAGGTCGTGTCGAGACAGCCGGTGAATGTTGAATGTGGATAGATATGTATAAGCTAATCGGGTAATCTTAAATCCTCAATACGCAATAATGGAATCTGCGAATCTAAGGCAAAGAAGGCCCTCCTAACCTGGATTGATGTAATGGTTCATTTGGATATAATGGCTACTCGGAGGCTCCAATCGATGTCAAGCTCTACCGAGATCCTATTTCTTGGTTGTTGGATACGTGGGAAGTGACCTGTGGGAGCTTCGTATATATCTCCAGACAAGGTCATGAAAGTAGTGGTAGGTCGTTTAGTGGATTTTTAGGTTAGCTATAGGTAGTTTTCTGGTCTAGCCCAAAAGATATTGGATTGATTGGCTTCTATGTTTAATATGGAAAAATGTGCTATAATATCTAGCGGGAGTGGTGAAGATCTAAACACCAGCATTCGTAAGCCGGTGTCAATACTTGACTGATTTGGAGGCCCGTTGGGTTTTGGGATTTAGGGATCACAACCTTGCGTTCATGGTTGTTGTGGACCTGTTATGGTCATGTGAAGAATCAATCCCTTCTCCCAATTATCCAGTAATTATATGCCTTTTCAACTTCTATGTTTAGAACTAGAAGTTGTATGATTTTCTAAGAGTACCTAACAGGTGTTCTGGCAACTTGAATACGTAAGCTAGTTTCTATGTCAATGAGGAGGTCTCCCATGTTAGGCTATGGAACCAAAGGATTGTAACCGAATGTTTTCTCTTGTTCAAATCCCTGCACAGTCATTCGGGTGTTTTATCAAGGCAATCTATAGTTTGGATGGTTTGACCAGAATGTGTAAGCTTTGTCGTCTTCGATATTCAATCCTCTTAGTTGATCACTAATTGCTTGTAAGTTTAATGTTGCTTGGAAGACCTGTATCCTAAGGTCCTGATCTATATCAGCTAAAATCATGGGTAAATTTGGTTGAGGTACTATAGGTTCAAATATATATTCTCTAAGCTCTCTAGTTCATGTGATTATCATACAAAGATTATTCAAACTCTAACTAACATTAATAAACTAATTATGCAAGAGGTATTACACTACATAAGCATTCTTCTATTTTTGTATTTTCCAATGACGTATTTCAATGAAATTGAAGAGCAGCTAATCTAGTATATCTATAAAATGAATAACTAATCTAATAATAGAATAAAACAAGCAACGTAGCCTGGTATGGCTATTCACCTATGTAGTTGTGATTTTATCCTAAATATCTAAGTAGCTATATATTCTGAATTTGAAAGGCTCTCGATCCTACCTCAGAAGTGAGGACTGAATCACAGTTTCTCAGAAACTATCAATCCCCACAGCTTCCCCAGTGATATCGAGAGTGAATTTTTAACTGAAATAAAATAATTGACTACTCTATTTGATATGTCGTAACTAGAACTTTGATAGCTCAAACCTGGCATTTACAGAATAGTGGTAAATCCAGTTGTGTGTGATTTTGTCCCCTCAGTGTGATATCCTTGTTCCTTTGTGTCCTTGTGAATCCAGAAAGTGTGTATATGATAGTATCAATAGAAGATAGCAATCGAACAATGGCAGCTTTGGATATAGACTGAATATAATGTGAGTAGGAGAGGGATAACGCAAGTGAATAGAGCTTGACTAAGCAATTGCTAGCGAGATTTATTGCGGGAATACAACACAAGTGTACCGAGAGTTTCAAAAAATATCCTTGTGACAAAACAAAACCTGCAACTTTAATGGATTCTAGTCTAGAAATGAAGCTATTCTATGTTTAAACTGACTGTATGCAGTAACAATGAAACAAGACTTGAAACAAGAAGATGATATGACCTCCAAAATGCCAACAATGGAAGCAAAACCTGAAACTAACAAAATTCTAAGCAAGGAATTGAAAAATTGAACAAGAGAATTGAGAGGATGAGGGGCCATTTGCTTGAAAACAAGCTGGCTATTTATAACCAATGCATTTACCAGAGGGTAACTCCCATTAGAACTCTTTTACTATAAACAAAGGAAAAACACTATTCCCAGGGAGCAGAAAACATTAATGCAAGCCAAAGTGGTTGAAGAAAGCGTGTAAAATTGAAGATTTACGTTTGACATGATTGTCGGAAGGATCTGGAAAATGCATACATGACTGCCGCCCTATGTAGGGCAGCGGTTACAGGACTGCTACCCTGTCCTGGGCGGCGGTCACAGGACCACCGCCTATATAGGGTGGCGGTTTCGTCACTGAAGGCAAAAATGCAAGAAGAAAGGGGAAAAAAGAAAAACAAAGCATGCAGAGGCTAAGCGGGGCATGTGGGATACAAGCGTATACATGGCGAGCCTTTCTGGATTCCGAAGACCTTGCAAGGAGACCTGTATAATCATTGGGGCATGTGTAACATCGTTCCGACTGTGCATTACCCTACAATTTTGGGTACGTACATATTGCCCCCTCGGAGAAGCGTCTTAGCCATGAAGAGGCGTAAAATGGTGGGTCCACGTATGGCGGTCCTGAAATGGGGAGTTAAGAATTATACTTGAGACACCCGTGTGTTGGAAAGTCACCATCCGAGATCCCGCTACCTACAAAATGAAAAGGGGACTCAAGTGCAGCTAGATAAAACAAATTGAGAAATAAGACTGAATTGACATGAAAAGAGGACTTACCATCTGCGCGAGGTTTAGAACTTACCTCCGTCGGTGCTCTGACCCTGCGAAAGACATTCGAAATCAAATTAAGTTCTAAATGTGTCTTTGGGGGGGGGGCATAAGGTAGGTTTCTTTTTTCGTTAAAAAGGTGTTTTTGCTTGCTTTTAAGTATTTTTTAGGGCTTATGACCCATTTGGTTTTGCGGGACAGGACCGCCGCCCTGTGCAGGGTGGCGGTTACAGGACTGCTGCCACCCTGCACAAGGCGGCGGTCCACGACAAACAACAAAAATAATGCAAAATTTAATTTTTTTTTGCATGTATAGAATTTTCATGTGTTTTTACTAGTTTTTTCAATTGGATTTCAGTACTAACTTACTCCTTTTTTTGTTTTTGGGTGTATGCAGAAGGAGAAGTACATCAGATGGAGCCGGGAGAGTGAGTGTGATTGGCTCTTGGTAGTGTTGGAGTCGCTCTACCAGGCAGAGCGGGATACTCTCCAGAGGGTTGGTATATGGAGGATTGCATAGGTTCCTCATGTTGCACCTGTTAGTCACATATTGTGTGACTTGTTCTCTTATTGGGATGTAGATCGGAACACCTTCCGATTGCTAGGAGTTAGGGGTGAGTGGTCCATCACCTTGGAGGATGTTTACCGTATACTGGGGGTTCCGATCCTTGGGCGGAGGTTGTCTCTTAATACAACAGCATCTAGATCACAGGTGGTTCAGTGGGCCACCTATATGGGAGATGCGGTCATATCGATGGGGTCAAAGAAGGGTGTGAGGATCCGCTCCATTATTGAGTCAGACATTCCCTTGCTTCACAAGGCCATTATGGGCATCCTTGCATCTAGATTGATTGGGGACAAGGGAGGGGACACCCTCTTGTATTTTTGGGCTCCTATTATTGCACAGATTGAGGGCCATGGATGTCTCTATGTTTGGGGAGCAGATATCCTCAAGACTGCCTACCATGACTTATACAGGGTAGTCCAATTACAAGGGCAGTCACTGAGCCACCCGACTCTTGTCATGAGTTGGGTGTATGAGCACATGATCCCATATGGGAGAGGTGTAGAGGTGGAGGATCACGAGGCCGTCAGGGCAGCGAGGTGGGCAGGGATGACAGTTCTCAAAGCACCCCACCAGCCAGTGGCTTGGCTGACTACTACAAACATGGAGGCCACTCCTTATCAGGCCATGGCAGGGGTATGGGGAGAGGATACCGTCACTTTAATTACCGCCAGACCACTAGCCAGTTGATAGACGTGTGGGGAAACTGGAGATACACCCCTTTGACAGAGTTCCATAGCAGTTTGGCATCCCTTATAGCGGCATGCTCCCTCTGGTGATGCCAGTGTATAGATCTATCCGTGAGGATCGAGGAGGTCCTAGAGGCAGGGGTTGGACTATTGTTATGCCCGGTACTCCTATTGCGGCTAGGAGGGTGGTACGCGCACAAGGGAGAGCTAGTGCTCCTCAGGCACCCTTACTTCGGATTGCCACTGGTCCCGCTCATAATAGTGATGATCCCATTGACGTGGACTCCGAGTCTAAGGAGTTCACTGGGGGAGAGACCAAGGAGGAGATAGAGGAGATGGAGATCAATGAAACAAGTGGTGGGGGGGATGATAGTGATCCTAAGTGGCATGACACCTAGGAGATCCTGCAGGTCGAGAGGGCGGAACGGAGCACAGAGAGGGTGACTCTGGTTTCAGAGGAGTTACTCTCTCGAGACCCAGGTGGAGATGGCGAGTCTATTGTAGGTCGTCACATTGCCCCAGACGTGGGAGAGGGGCACCAGTCAGTGGCAGCGTTAGTGGCAGGCGTGGATCCTAGAGATCCTTCTTGGAGGCTTGGTGATTCTAGTGAGTTGTCACTCTTCTCCTGATATTTGTTTTAGTTAGACTCGTCTTGGTTTGTTATTTATTTTTGTTTCATTTACTCTTGATTCTATCGTTGATTCTTTTCTAACTTATTTTCTCCTTTGTTTGCAGCAACTACTGATGAGTGGCGAGACTTGATTCACTGAGTGTGTACCGATACCCTGCTTCTCCCCTTGGAGAAGACTCGTGCGGAGCTTTCCATGAATGTGGGGGAGCCCTCAGCAGCCGGTAGGCACACCGATGTTTTTTCCTTTGTCTGGTATGCGGCGAAGATCATGACTTCTCTCCACATGGAGGTGGCGGGATATAGCACAGCCAAGCGCCTGATGAGGAGGAGCCATTCTTGTAGTGAGACGGAAACTACCGAGTGCGACCGCGAGCCCTCAGTGCATTCGGAGCACCGGCGTATCTGGATTCCTAGGCGTGGTTGCACACCTTCTGAGGGATCCCATAGGGCTTGAGAGACTATTTTTGTAGTATTTTTTTAGATGTCTATATGAGTGTTTTTGTACTTTCCGGGCTCATTGAGTGTTTTGACCATGCCTAGTGCATGATGGCACTGTATATGAAACCTGATTTATATATATATATATATATATATATATATATATATATATGTATGTATGTATGTATGTATGTATGTATCTTTTTGGATCTAGACTTTTGGCATCTGGAATTTTGTGATTTGTTTCCAAATGTGTACTTAGATGCTTTTAGAATATTGTTTTCATGTTTTCAGAATGTATGCAATGGATAAAAAATGATAGTAGATAGAATATTTTACTCTGTATGTTTTTGTAGTGCTGATATGAGATGATACTAACATATGGTAGTACTGAACTTTTGAACTCTTTGGGAAATGTCAGTGATTTCTTCTTATGTTGGAAAAACGTGATGAATGCATAGTGATAAAGAGATGAATTTTCCCCAATCCTAAATCCACGCAACTAGTAAGATGCGAGGGTTCAACACCAAGAGTTAGGAAGGGCACAAGTTGTATGAGTTTGACTGAATGGAACAATGAGAGACAGACAAACCAGTAACAGAAACCAAACTTAGACCTACACACCTACCCTACTTAGAAATACTACCACGCTTAGAAGGCCACTTACTTTTTAGTTTATCTAGACTTAGATTCATAAATGGCAACCTAGTTGACAAAATCTGGTTTTGAGGATTTGATCTCTTTGAAATTTGGATATTTGTTTTATTTTAATAGGATTTGATTTGTGTTTTTTAGCATACCAAGATTTGTTCATTTGTGTGACTGGACCCCCTACACCTTGCCTCACACCACTATTAAGAAGCATGGGTTTGTCACCAAAGGCAAGATATAGGCGAGTAAGGGCACTTCTTTCCCTTCCCAACCTCACACCACCAGTAAGAGATGTGGGCTTATCACCGAAGGTTGATGGGGCAAAGAAGTGTGTAAAATAAAATATTTTGTTTACTTGGTGCTTTTGATTTTATTTGATTTTGACATTTCTGATCTATGACTTTGGGATATCCTTTCGTTCCAAGAGATTTAAGAGGGATAGATGTGACACCAAGAAGCTTCCAGACCAGACCGTGTAGGCAAGGACAGCTTCACCTAGTAGAAAGAAACAACAAAACCAAGTATGCAGGCCTTGGTATGGTTTCTGTCAATGTTTGTATGTCGAATTTGATGAGAAGATTTGAAAATAGTTGATGATGTTTGGAAAGATGTGATATGAATGCTTTTGCCAATATTTTCATAAAATTGTAATAGATTGTTTAAGAGTAAGCTCCTAGACTACCATTTTTATGAAATGGACAGAATGAAGTAGCTAAGAGACTAATGTAATGTAAGTAGCTATAATGTACTAGTAATGACTTTGGTGTGTTATGCGTAAAACCGCCTTAAGATGCAAGGAATTGATAGTTTCACCGAATTCCTCACCTTCCAGTGTGCACAAGAGATACGCACCATTTCCATAGTCCTTCATGACTTGGTATGGGCCCAACCATTTGGGCTAGAACTTCCTTCCTTCGCTGGTCTTCTTATCAATCCAATTGTCCAGTCTTAGAACTAAATCTCCTTCATGTATTTCTTGCTCATAGACTTTTTTATTGTACTACCGGCACATCCGGTCAACATAGGCTCTATGCCATTGTTCGGTGTTTTCACCTCATCAAGGCTTTCTTTACGTGCCTCCCTGTAAGATTCTTCACCTAGAATCCCTTGTAATGAGATACGAAGACTGGGTATTTCAACCTCCGAGAGAACCGCTTCACTCATACCAAGGAAAGGAGTTGCTCCTGTTGGCGTTCTTATTGAGGTTCGATGGGCCCACAAGGCTGGATATAGTATTAAATTCCAATCTCGCTTGTTCTCCTTAACCGTTTTTTAGGAGAATAGCTTTTAACGTTTTGTTTGTCGCTTCGGCCTGTCCATTGGCTTGAGGGTAGTAAAGAGAGGTTGTATGATGGTTTTATCTTGAATTTTAGTACATAACTCATGGACTTCGTCATTTGTAAAGGATGTGCCTATTGGCAGTGAATCACAGCACCCCTGAATGTCTGCAACTTAATGGGTTTGAGACTCTCAGTGTGATTGCACAACATGGAGCTTTTCCCAAGTGTGGGACCTTGCAAAATCAGGAAAAGCTCTCCGGATAAAGGCTGGTTCCTATTCCTCTGTTCAGATGCACAAGTAAAATGCAGAGGGTTTACTAAAACCTAATCTAACTTTCCAAGGAGACAGGGGTAAGAAAATGCATAGAATAAAAAACCTAAACTACAAAGGTGATGCACCGAGGAATGTTAGACACTTGTTTTGCAAATTTAACACAGACCACATAAATGCAATATAAACACCATGCACATGTAACCAAACTGCAATAAGAGATCAAAATGACAGCAATGAATACATGAGAGGGTTAAGAATCAATCACAAACATATATATTTATTGCTCAAGAGTCTACAGTACATTGCAGTGGCCAAGAGGCAAAAAAGACTGGCATTACAACCCATAATGGGAGGTTTGAAAGCTCCACAAAATTCTCTTGCAAGCAAAGGGAAGAAGGGGGGATGCAAAACAAAAAATTTCCAACCTTTACAAAGAGCCTCTCCTTACCATTTTATATGAGGAAAAAAATGAGGGAGAAGAGAGAATGATTCGAATTCTCCCCCAACCACCTCTAAGACTGCACCTAACTCATCATATTATGGCGGTAGGTGAGAATCTCAACAACCCAACAGTGACGAAGTGTATTTTACATTTTTAAGAACTTGTTCCCACCCAGTTGAAGATATCCAGTCGTAGTTGGGTAGAGGATGCCGAGAGATTTCCGAAAAGTCTGACCTTGCGTGAATCCGAGCTCCCTGTAAAAAAGTTATGGCGATCTGAATATTTCCCGCGTCAGGGTCTTCTGCCTGTCGGGTTCGGGGTTCTCCTCTGCATTTGCATCGGGTTTTGGAGGATGCCTCGACATGTGTTTTGATGTTTGTTTTTTCCCGAAACCCGCTTCCGCCAGTATTTCCAAGATTTCCTTTGTTTCGGGGTCGAAAAATGGACCTGCATATCGGGTTTGGAAGGTGGCTCGACATGTTTCCTCCCCATGCTTTCCTGACATGTTTTTCCCGACTCCAAGACCCGATTCGCCTAGGAAGTGTTTCGGGTTTGCGGAACTCTCGAGTATCGGGACATCCCTTACGATCTGCATGTCTCATGTTTCATGTTTCCCGAAACCTGAAACACGAATTTCTTTTGTGTCGGGTTTTCTAACCCCTCCGACATGCTTCCTTTTGTATCTATATTTACCCGGGGGTAAATATATACAACAATGCCATTATCTGAGATAATGACTTGTGGGACGCCATACCTACAGATAATTTGGTTCAGAATGAATTTGGCAATTACCGAACCTAGTACTGTGGTGAGAGGCATGGCCTCCACCCATTTGGTAAAGTATTCCGCGGCTGTAATTATAAAATTATGGCCATCGGTTGATGAGGGAGAGAATTTCCCTATCAATTCTAGACCCCACATGGAGAAGGGCCACGGAGTCACTATTGGTTGCAGAGATTATGCTAGCATATGAATCTCATGAGAGAATTCTGTGGCATTTGTGGCACTTACGTACAAATTCCACTACGTCATGCTCGAGAGTGGGCCAAAAATAGCCCATCCGATGTATTTTACGAGCGGTGGCATGACCACCGAAGTGGCCCCCACATATCCAGCTATGGGATTCATGAAGAATCCTCTTGGATTCTTCTATGTTGATGCATCTTAGAAGCATGTCGTCGAAGGCTCTACGATAGAGTACTTGGTCTAAAACAACATATTTAGCGGTAATAATGCGTAACCGCCTTCTTTGTTGTGACGTTGATCAGGGGATCATTTTTTAAAGTTTCACTAAACATCCCTGAATGGTGTCAGTGCAGAAGATCATCTCGAGAGCTTTCCAATGAATGTGAGAATGCGGCAAACAAACATCAGGAGCTCTAGTTATGTCCGGTCAAAGTTCGGTCAACGAGAAAGTCAATTCTAGTCAACTAGTCAATATTGGACCAATCGCACTGTGACACATGGCAAAAGGTTTTGGCAAAAATTGAAGGGGTTTTATCCACCGGTCTTCGACAATCATGAAATGGTTGGTTCGATTTTCCAATCGCTGGTCGACATGTGGTCTTAATTATCATATTTCAATTAGAATTTCAAATTTCATATTACTTTGTAATTATTCACCATGAAAATTGCCATGTCACTATATGGTTACACCTCCATATTGGTCACTTAAGCTATTATTAGCCACACATTTTATTTAATTCCATATTCCACGCATTTAATCCAAATCCATATTACATATTCCACGCATTATATTTGGTTTAACCTCCATAAGCATTATTCAAGGCACCTAAAAATACTATGTCTATCCATGCGCCATCCTTCCAACCAAAAAAATGCACCCACTTCCCACAGCTAAGGTGGCTCTTAAGCCACTTAAAACATTGCACCGCCCACCTTTTAAAACCTCCTCCACTTTAATCTGCACCAAATGTGGGATATTGTTCCCTAAGAGATAAGTCAAATGCATGGGGAGGAGAATGGAACCCGGGTGGGCCGTGTAAAATGATAAGCACCCAGCCGGTATGCTAGGAGGCTTAGAAACAATATAAAAGGAGTGTTATTTTATTTGAATAGATTGAGGTCTGTGCAAAGGAGGAGAAGAGGGCAGTTTTTAGAAAACACCATTTTTGAAGGCCTTGCACTCAGAATGAGAACTCAGCGTAAAAAAATGAAATGAAGGAAATTCTGAGAAGATTCCAACGATGTAATATTTGATATTTTTTGTTGATTTTTAACCTGTTTTTGGAAGCTTTTAATACAGTTTTTAACAGGGATCTACAAGACAGCTAGTTGGAAAACACGAATTTCAATGCACTTCTGGTCCTAATTGTGACTTGGTGTAAACATGAAAAGTGTTCAGAATTCAGAGATGATCTCAGATATATGATTTGTTTTCATATAATGTTTTTAAATCTCCATTTGTAGGTGTTTTTCTAACACAATTGTAGGGAGATCACATTGTGAAAACACTGTAGGAGCCACGGATTGTTCTTAGGACAGTTTCTGCTATTTTTCAAAGTTCTTGGGGCATTGATTAGCTCATTTGCAAGTTGTGATTCATTATTGGTTGTTTACAAGAGTTATTATACTTACATTTCAATATCATTAATGGATCGGTTCAATCCGAACTCGGGGACGTAGGAATTTCCAAACCCCGTAAATAATCTCGTTTGTTATCTGAGTATTTTCAGTTTTCTTATTATTTATTTGCTACACAAGTTTTCCACACTTCTATGGATGCATAATAATTAGAATTTAATCAATTTTTGGAGTTTAGAATACTGAAAATTGGTTAAGAAAATCACGATCTTTGGAAACTTTTAAAAGTGAAAAAAATACAACACACGTTTTCAGATCAAGTTTGGTATCAGAGCAGTTAGATTGCCAGATTAGCTTCTAATTGTGTTTGAAAATTTGGCTTCAGTTTCAATATTGATTTCAGTCTTCAGTGTGCAGACATTTTGGGGCTTGTTAATCTTCTTTCGCAATGTGCAGTTTTGGAAGTACAGGTTGTGTTTGCAGGAACGAGGAATCATGGGCAAGTCATCCAAACAGGAGCAACTGGATGAGCTTGAAGCCATAAACCGCCAACTCCAAGAAGAAAACTCTTTCTTGAGAGCTAATTTATATTCCTTGGAAGAGAAAATAGTGTGGTTAAAATCTGAGCCACAATCCTCTATAACCAAGAAAGAGGAGTATGTCAATAAGATGCTTGAAGAGAGCAAGAAGTTGATGGGATTTGTTAAAGAGTTGCAAGATGAAATACGGACCAAGGATGCTCTCTTGGAAAAGCTGCAACAAGGTGAACATAAGAAGGAAATGCCTTCCAAATCAGATGCAGGTACTATGATAGAATGCACTGTAAGTTGTTCACATTTTAATTCTTCCTCTCATTCAGTTTCAGATGTTCCTTTGGGTCAGTTTGAAAAACACACTAAGGGAATTGGGTCTAAGCTAATGGTTAAGATGGGATTTAATGGAACGGGCCTTGGTAAAAATGGACAAGGTGATGCTAACCCAGTACAGGTAGAGGATCAGCCTCGGTTTGCAGGTTTGGGTTATTCTAGTGGGAAAATGGAAATTGGAGAAAGTTCCAAAGCAGCTGAAGGAAGAAAAGCTTCCAACAGCCAAGGATCTACACCACTAGAATTATAGGATTCCACCATCAGGAGGAACAATGAAAGGTCTAAGAAAACAAGTAAAAGAGGTAATCAGATTCCACCTCCTTCCACTTACATAAAAAATAACACTAAGGGAAAATCAAATCCTAAAACTTCTAATACACTCTTTCAGTTGGAACAATATAGCTTTGGTAAGTAGAAATATACTTTCCCTTGGACATTTTGTGAAGGTACTAATCATTCTGTTGTGTATTTGTTGGAAGAGGAAAAATTTGATTAAGAAGTTAATGCCTTTTGTGAATGATAAGGCAGGTGCTAAAGCCCAATCTCACCAATGAAAGGCGAGAAATGGCAAGAATGTTACCTCTCCTAAACAGGAGAATCATTCTCGTAGACAGAGTTATGAGAATGGTAAAATGGGTAAGACTCCTAAAAACAAGGAAGTTAAATTTTGTTCATAGGAAGGGTCATGATGTTAAGGTTTGTTGGTTTGTTCCTAAACAACAAAATTGGAAATTTGTTAAAAAGAACAGTATTGTAAAACCAACAGTGCTAAACCTAACTAAAACTCATTTTGGTACTGAGAAGGTAAAACAGCCAAAATGGAAAAACCCAAGTGATTGGTTGGGAAAAACACTCCTCAACTTTATATTTGCACTACAATAAATTGTTGATAGTAGGCAAGCAAAAAAAAATTTCAGAGCTATATTTTAGTGATTCCTTTTTATTGATAAGGATTTTCTCTTAAGTTGATATTTAAGCTTTGAAAATGAATGGAAACAACTGAAGAGAAGATTTGAGTGATAGGTTCATCATACTCATGTTTTGGTTTCTCAAATTGGTTGGTAGTTCCATTGTTGAAAATAGTATACAAGGATAGGCATCAGTAGCATGTCTAAATTTGAAACTTGCAGTTGTAATCAGCATAATCACAAAGTGTCAGTTGAACACTAGCTTCTGTTATAGATGGGTGTTATTATCTGACTTATTATTTGTGATGGCGATACAGTGTTTTGGCATATTCATGTTGATTCAGTTGTTGACTATAACTATTTTTGGGCATTGATAGTCTATAATATTCTGATAGTGAATACTTGTAGTTGTTACAGTTTCAGATGGGTAGTGGGCACTAGCCTAATTGTGGGCAGTTTAGATGTCTTGTATACTGATCTATGTTATGGAATTGTAATTTTTTGGTAATCGGCCGTATCACAAAGTGACAGTTGAACACTAGCTTTCCGTAATAGAATGGGTGTTATTATCAGGTCAGTTAATTGTGATGGCATTATAGTGGGGTATGATAGATCACAATTGTGTGCAGAGTTGACAGGGTTACAACCTTTCAGTTGAACACTAGCTTAATTGGGTGTTATTATCTGATCAGTTATGTAATTAGCTAATCAACTATTCACATTTTTTATTAACCTATAATGTTATTTCAGGTTCTTGTATGTGTTTGTGCAATGCAGGAAGAGATAGCATTATTTGTGGGTTGATACACAACTTTTTTGTGGACAAAAAAAAGCCTTTCTCAATGGGGAGGTGTGATCAGGGGATCATTTTTGAAAGTTCCCTAAACATCCCTGAATGGTTTCAAGAAGATCATCTCGAGAGTTTTCCAATGACTATGAGAACGCGGAAAACGGACATCAGGAGCTCTAGTTATGTCCGGTCAAAGTTCGGTCAACAGGAAAGTCAACTCTAGTCAACTAGTCAATATTAGACCAATCGTACTGCGACACGTGGAAAAAGGCTTTGGCAAAAATTGAAGGGGTTTTATCCACTGGTCTTCAACAATCATGAAATGGTTGTTTTGATTTTCCAATCGCGGGTCGACATGTGGTCTTAATTATCATATTTCAATTAGAATTTCAAATTTCATATTACTTTGTAATTATTCACCATGAAAATTGCCATGTCACTATATGGTTACACCTCCATATTGGTCGCTTAAGCTATTATTAGCCACACATTTTATTTAATTACATATTCCACGCATTTAATCCAAATCCATATTACATATTCCACGCATTATATTTGGTTTAACCTCCATAAGCATTATTCAAGGCACCTAAAAATATTATGTCTATCCATGCGCCATCCTTCCAACCAACAAATGCACCCACTTTCCACGGCTAAGGTGGCTCTTAAGCCACTTAAAACATTGCACTGCCCACCTTTTAAAACCTCTTCCACTTTAATCTGCGCCAAATGTGGGATATTGTTCCCTAAGAGATAAGTCAAATGCATGGGGAGGAGAATGGAACCCGGGTGGGCCGTGTAAAAGGATAAGCACCCAGCCGGTATGCTAGGAGGCTTAGAAACAATATAAAAGGAGTGTTATTTTATTTGAATAGATTGAGGTCTGTGCAAAGGAGGAGAGGAGGGCAGTTTTTAGAAAACACCATTTTTTGAAGGCCTTGCACTCAGAATGAGAACTCAGAGTAAAAAGATGAAATGAAGGAACTTCTGAGATGATTCCAACGATGTAAGATTTGATATTTTTTGTTGAGTTTTATCCTGTTTTTGGAAGCTTTGAATGCAGTTTTTAACAGGGATCTACAAGACAGCTAGTTGGAAAACATGAATTTCAATGCACTTATGGTCAGAATTGAGACTTGGTGTAAACATGAAAAGTGTTCAGAATTCAGAGCTGATCTCAGATATATGATTTGTTTTCATAGAATGTTTTTAAATATCCATTTGTAGGTTTTTTTCTAACACAATTGCAGGGAGATCACGTTGTGAAAACACTGTAGGAGCCACGGATCGTTCTTGGGACAGTTTCTGCTATTTTTCAGAGTTCTTGGGACATTGATCAGCTCATTTGCAGGTTTTGATTCATTATTGGTTGTTTGTAAGATTTATTTTACTTACATTTAAATATTATTAATGGATCGGTTCAATCCGAACCCGGGGACGTAGGAATTTCTGAACCCCGTAAACAATCTCGTTTGTTATCTGAGTATTTTCAGTTTTTTGATTATTTATTTGCTACACAAGTTTTCCACACTTCTATGGATGCATAATAATTAGAATTTAATCAATTTGTGGAGTTTAAAATACTTAAAATTGGTTAAGAAAATCACGATCTTTGGAAACTTTTAAAAGTGAAAAAAATACAACACACGTTTTCAGATCAGATGTGGCACCTTCTGGGTATGTATGGTCCATGTTAAAATTGATGATATCAATATACCAGGGACATGAAGAGATGGGGGGCCTGGTTTCGATGAAATATACACACTCATCGGGAAAGTCTAGATTTACTAGCTCGCCTCCATCTAGTGGATTGTCAGCTAACCAGTCTGCAATGATTTGTCCCTTAACAGATTTCTGGTTCACGAACGTTAACTCAAATTCTCCCATTAAGGTTATGAAACGGCCAGCCTTTTTAGATAAGGATCCTTGTGTGAGAAATGTTCGTAAATGGTTTGTCTTTACAATGACCCTTGTTTCCTGGTTTAACATGTAATGTCTCAAACATTTTTGTTGCAAAAACTATGGCAAGGTGTTCTCTTTCTGCCTATGTGTAACGTGTTTCATAATCGAGCAACATTCGGCTAATGAAATAGATCACGTGTTCTCGCTTGTCATCATCTTCTTGAGCCAGCATACAGGCCAGCGAGACATGAGTTGCTCATGAGTATAGGATCAAAGGGCGGTTTGGTTTGGGAGGCATTAGCGTGGGCGGGGTGACAACAAGAAGCGTTTAACTACTTTGAAGGCCTCGTTACATTCTTCAGTCTAATCGACGCTATAATATTTCTTGAGTAGATTGTTGATTGGATGAATTGCAAAGCTTAAATCTGGGATGAACCTTCGGATTGCACCAAGTTTCCCAAGAAATGACCTGATTCCAGACTCATCCGATGGTGGGATCATTTCGAGAAAAGCCTGTATTTTGGCTGGATTAACATCAATCCCTCGTGAAGATATAATGTATCCTAGAATTTTGTCTCCAGTCACACCAAACACGCACTTCTCTAGGTTTAATGTGACACCATATTTGATTAGTCATGAGAGGATGATACGGAGCACTTCCGGATGATCACAACATTTCTTGGCTTTGGCCAACAAGTCATCCACATAGGATTCCACAATTTTATGGATAAGATCATGGAATATATAAGTCATTTCCCGCAGATACGTAGCACCGGCGTTCTTAAGTCCAAATGGCATGACAGCGTAGCAATATGTTCCCCAGGGAGTTATGAATGTGGTTTTGGCTTGATCCTGCTCATGATATTTTAATCTGATTGTACCCTGAGAACCCATCCATGAGGGACAACAGTTCAAATCCAGTTGTTGCATCAATGATAACGTCGATGGATGGTAATGGGAAATCATCCTTGGGACAAGCTTTGTTAATATAACAAAAATCTATGCAAATGTGTATTTTACCCTTTTTTTTTTAGGACGGGAATGATATTAGATACCCATTGTGAGTAGTCAACGGGCTTGATGAATCCTACTTGGAGAAGTTTTACTACTTCCTCTTTTACCATGAGAGCCACTTTTGGCTTCATTGGTCTTGACTTCTGTTTAATTGGCTTCGCATCTGGTTTAGTGACAAGATTATGCACCGCGACTTGTGGTGCAATGCCCGTCATTTCTTTATAGTTAAATGCAAAAGCCTTTTGATGTTCTTTAAGGATTTGGGTGTGTATTTCTATCTCCTCTGGAGTTAACGAGGATCCCAACTTCAAAATTCTTGGTTCCTCCTCCGTTCCAATGTTTATATCAATGGTTTCTTCTATCAAAGAAGTGTTACCTTCTTCAAATTCAGGTGGGGCTGGAGGTAATTCCAAGCTTTCTCCATTTTCTATCTTGTAGATATCGAGATCTTTCTGTGGAGGAGACTCTACCGTGGGATTTCCAAAGTAGGAAGAGGAATGAGGTATTAGGGAAAGATCAACTATACGGTGAGCAAGGTGTAGCTCCGCATAGGCATTTAGATATTCGAGAGTGACTCTATCATCGTCAAAGTGACCTATGATAGAAAAATCATCCTCAGCTTCTCCATGAGCTAGGAGTGAGTTTGTTGGTATTTTATGCACTAATGGTTCGGTACGAAGTGATACCGTGAAATTTGTATCCTCCAACTCACTGTTCGGGGTGAAACGGGAAGTTGAGGTTGCTATTGAGTCTGCGAGAAGGTTCTGCTCTCGTGGGATTGCTTCAATTGATATGAAGTTGAATCCCTTGCTTAGATCTAACATGGCTATTTTGTATAGTTGTAAATGTTCAGCCCTAGTTTCATATACCTCAGAGACTTGGTTTGCAACTAGTTGCGAGTCTCCTAGCACTCTAATGTTATTGACACCCATTCTTTTAGCTAGGATGAGGCCAAGGAGGAGAGCTTCGTACTCAGCTCCGTTGTTTGTACATTCAAACTTTAATTTAAAGGTGAAAGGTAGGATCTTTCCCTCAGGTGAAGTAAAGATCACCCCCGCCCCAGCTCCAAAGCGACATCTAGCTCCATCGAAGTGGAGAGTCCAATATTTGTTTGGAAAAATTGACGTTGGGAAATTTGTCGTATCTATTTCTTTTGCTTCGGTTACCTCTACCATAAAAACTTCGTCTGATGGAAGAGAAGCGATTCCAGGGTGTGTCCCATACCCATGGAATCAAACGGTAGGAGAATAGGTAAGTCTTTCTCCAGCAACTCAACAATTTTTGCGGTAGTCCCTAGTGACACTGTTTTTATAACATTGGTCTCATTTTTGAGTACTGGAACGTCCTCAGCTGGATTTGAAATTTCCAACTCAGTGGTGGGTATCAGCTTTTCTTTTGGTTGTGAATTAGTTGGTTTGACAAGCTGATTTTTTGGGAGTTCAAACTCGGAGTGAACACCTGGTCTTTTCTTTAAATCAGCTAGGTGTATATCGAAGGGTTTTGGGTCACCTTGTGCCACGAATATTTTCCCTAAGTGTAGAAATCTTATTTCTTGGAATAATGTGGAAGGGATTGCCTTCATGCGGTGTATCCATGGCCGACCAAGGATCATATTATAATTGGTTTCCTGATCTATAATATAGAACTCGGTGAGAACCATCTTGGGTCCTAAAGTGACTGGTAAAACTATGGTTCCAATTGAAGTGGCTTTGAGGCTATCATAACCTCTTAGCGTATTTCACGTCGTGGAATAGTTTGTCTCTCCATATCCTAGCTTTTGAAGGAAAGCGAAGGGGACTATGTTGACTGCTGCCCCATCATTGAACATTGCACGTTTAACATAATTATTGTAGACCCAAACTTGTAAATGTAAAGTTGGGTCGCCTCTTCGTGTAATTTCAGCATCTGTTGGCATTTTGCTTATATCGAATATAAATTCAGTATCCCTATCTGGCTGCCCCAGAGGATAAACGTCAAAATCCACATGGTTTACTTGCATTTCTGGAGGAGGAGTGATGTTGATTAAATGGCCAAGGCCTAATGCTTCTAAGAGGGCAGCCCTATGGGTGGGAGAGTTTTTTAACAAATCCAAGAAGGAGATGTGTGAGAAGGTTTTAGTTAAATCATTAATTAGATCATAGGCGCCTATAGGTTTTAGCAATGTTTGTTTAGTGTTTTCTGGCTCTAATGAATAACTTGGAGTTGGTTGAGAAGAATAATCCCATGTTCTTGTTATGGTTTCTATGGGTAGCTCGGCGTCTAACTCCACTAAACCAACTATCTTAGTTTGAGGTCGAGTTCCTAATTGGGGTGCGACTGGTGGATTTAATGAAGTTGAAGCTTCATGATCATTGTTTCCTATCATGACACCCTTATTTGTTCCGTTAGGATCTAACCTATTGTTGTTAGAATGGTTTGGGAGTGGGTCATTGAAGATCTTGAGGGATGCATTTTGAGGGGAAACTACCCCTGCATAAGTGTTTGGCGTGGGTACTACAGAATTTGCTAAAAACATATCTATAAAGAGTTGTTTTTTATCTTCTGGCAAATGTTGCATGAATTTATTGTATTCACGACAAGTCCTAGTATCGTGGCCTTGAATTTTGTGGAAGCCACAATATAGATTGGGATTGTAATTTCGAGGTTGTTGATTTAAAACCTGTTGTGGCCCGAAATTCTGATAAGGTTGTTGGTTTTTAGAGTTAAAATTTTGAGGTTGTTGCCTTTGTTTTGACTCTGATATCTAGTTGGGTTTTGATTTGGACTTTGTGTTTGGACTTGTCGTTGTTGTTGTTGTTTCCGTGGTGGACGATTAAAATCCACCGTGTTGATTGTTGGGGTAAAATTATTATTTCGCTGATTATTAACAGGTGGCGAAATGTTTACAACATTTTCCCTTTTAGCTTGGTCAGTTACTCCATCTGTTGTAATGCCGCGGTTCTTGTTAAGGATCTTAGGTCCTTGATTAGCGTTCCCAGCATTAGGATAGGCCGCGGTGTTTTGATTGGGAGTGGTTAATTTCCCGTTTGTCCCATATGTCTTACGACCACTATCAATCGCTGCTTGGTCGATTCGGAGAGCACTTTCGAGTACTTCATCGTAAGTTCTTAGTGGGAACTTCTGGACTTCTTCCTTTATCTCTCTATTGAGTGAATTAAGGAATAAATCGCATAGTTCCATTTGATCCATATTTGGAGCACTCACTGATGAGTAGAGAACCGTATGCCATCTTTGGATAAAATGAGTGGCGGATTCATTATGTTCTTGTTTGATATGTAAGAACTCCCTGATTCCTGTTCTTAACAATTTGTTCATGTCGAAAGCTTTGATGAATTCTGACATGAGTTGTTTAAATGAGTGTATCGAAGCTTCAGGTATTCTGTAATACCAATCAAGGGCAATACCTTCTAGGGTCTTAGGGAATATTTTAGTGACAACCCCGTCCCAAGGGAGTAACTCCCGTATGGTTGTGGCATAGGCCTTAATGTGTGTGTTTGGGTCCCCTTCCCCTTTGTATTTGGGAAAATCGGGAAGAGGTCTTGGAAGCATAACGCTTCGTATGGTGAAGTCTAGGGGCTCTTTCAAATATTCTGAGTAAGTCCCTACTGCGTAGGCCTCAACCATCGATGGGGCTTGCTGAGGGGGTTGAGGGGGAATGGGTTGTTGATATGGCATAGCATATGCATTTGTAGGGACATAAGGGAATCCTTGTGGTTGAACGAACATCCCGGGAGAAGAGAACATGTCTCCTTGTGGTGATTTTGAATAGATGTTTAAGTAAGGAGGAGCATTTTTCTGGTACGGGTTGTTTGGTGCCAAGCCGGGAGGTGTCATGTTTTCAACTGGAGCGGTGTTTGAAAACGTTGTCCTAGTTGGCGTTTGTTGTGGATAATTATAAGGATTTTGAGGAGGCATGCCTAACGTGCCTGTTCCTGTAAGGAGGTCAACTTGACTAGGGTGATGCAGAGGGTTGGGGATTCTTGCTTGCCTAAAATATGAATTTTGGTTTGCTTGAGAAAGTTCTAGCCCTCTAACCTTCTCAGCTAAGGCTGAAATGACCTCCAACGGCGAAGATGTAGTGCTTTTCCTTAAGGGTGTTTGTTGTATAGCTTGAGGTTGTAAGGGGGTATGATACCCTGCTATGAATTGGTCGTTACCCTGCCAAGCTTCACCGAGGGTATTTCCCATAGGTGGAGGAATGGGGGTGTTCTCCTGGAATAGGGTATCAGACTGTATTTGTAAACTCCCTATAGGTGGATACATATTTTGGAAGCGTTGTTCACTTTTAGCGAAGCGTGCCAAGTACTCCTCATCCAAAAAGGGGAGTGGGTCTGATTGTCTACTGATCTGTGGTCTGAACAAGACCTGAGGAGATGAAGTGGATTCTCCAGTAAACATCATATTGTTAGAGCCTGATGGCTCTAGTTGTTGTGTTTGTGCAAACTGATCAAACTCCTCAATTCGGAATGAAGAACTAGAACTAGTTCTGTGAGGGGGAGTTTGAGATGACAAGTAATTACTCGAATAGTTATCAGCCCACGTAGAAAGCGAGGGTGATGGTTGTCTATTTGTTTGACTATAGTTTACTTTGAGACCTGAGAGAGGTCTGTCCATATGCATCATATCCTGACATATTCGGGGGGTATATGAATACCCGCAGAATAATGGGAAAGAGTGAAGGTGGATGGAAGAAATGAAAACAGAAAGAGAAATATTAGTTTGTTTCACGTTGGGTTCACCAATTTTGTACGACAGAAAAGTGACATGCGAGGATGATAATCAACAAGTGACCTTCCTCGTACCTGACCTCCCGAGGTCGTACCGAGACAGCCGGTGGTTTGTAATGTTGGGTGACTTAGATGAAGCCATAAGCTGGGATTATGGACAATTCTCTATGATAGAAAAAGCTATAAGCAAGGATGAGAATCTAACCTGCAAGTAACTTTCCTATAGCTAACTATGGGAGGATCAATGACTAAGATCTCGAGTAGTCTTGATCTCCTGGTAGTGGGAAATGAAAAAGGGGAGATTTAGAGGCTATGAAGTAGTGGTAGCATATTTTGTGGTTCCCTATGGTTTATCTGGTCTAGCCTAGAAAATATTAGATTGATTGGCTTCTAGTTTTACGGAAAATCTAAAATGAAGATCTAAACACTGAGCGAATAACAATTTATACTACTGATTGAAAGGGAAACTAATCTAAACAAAATACACGATTGAAACATTATAATTACAAACAAAAATTAAAATACTTTTTACTAAAACTAAACAATTTTCTCGGAGACCTAACCTAGTGTGGTTATTCACCTAGTGCAAATGTGTGAATCTAGATAAAAGACAGCTAATGTTTAACTTAATTGAAAACCTTCAATCCTACCTCAGAAGTGAGGAACAAATCATAGTTTCTCAGAAACTATCATTCCTCACAGCTTCCCTGGAAATATTGAAAGTGAGCTTAACTGAAATCTATATCAGCTAAAATCATGGGTAAATTTGATATGAGGTACTATTTAGGTGTAACTAAATTTGATAGCTCAAACCTGGCATTTATAGAATAGTGATTCAAATCTAACATTAGTTGTGTGTGACTTTACACTTCCCCTCATTTGTGATCTCCTGTTCCTTCAATGTGAAGAGCAGCTCTCTGTGAATCTAGAAAAGCATGTATATGATAGTATCAACAGAAGATGGAATCATTCGAACAATGGTAGCTTTGGATATAGACCGAATACAAGTGTGCGAGTAGGAGAGGTATATGATAACGCAAGTGAACAGAGCTTGACTATGCAATTCCTAGCGGGATTTATTATGGGAATACAACACAAGTGTACCAAGAGTTTTAGAAATTATCCTTGTGACAAAACAAAACCTGCAACTTTAATGGATTCTAGTCTAGAAATGAAGCTATTCTATGTTTAAACTGACTGTATGCAGCAGCAATGAAACAAGACTTGAAACAAGAAGATGATATGACCTTCAAAATGCCAACAATGGAAAATAAAATTGATGCAAAACTGAAGCTAAAATTCTAAGCAAGGAATTGAAAAACTGAACAAGAGAATTGAGAGGATGAGGGGCCATTTGCTTGAAAACAAGTTGGCTATTTATAACCAATGCATTTACCAGAGGGTAACTCCCATTTGAACTCTTTTACTATAAACAAAGGAAAAACACTATTCACAGGGAGCAGAAAACATTAATGCAAGCCAAAGTGGTTGAAGAAAGCATGTAAAATTGAAGATTTACGTTTGACGCGATCATCAGAAGGATCTAGAAAATGCGTGCAGGACCGCTGCCCTATGCAAGGTGGCAGTTATGGGACCACTGCCCTGTCCTTTGGGCGGTGGTCATTCACGGGACCGCCGCCCTAGGCAGGGCGGTGGTTTCGTCACTGAAGACAAAAATGCAAGAAGAAAGGGGGAAAAGGGAAAAACAAAGCATGCGGAGGCTGAGCGGGGCATGCGGGATACAAGTGTATACTTGGCGAGCCTTTCTGGATTCCGAACACCTTACAAGGAGACCCGTATCATCATTGGGGCACGTGTAACATCGTTCCGGTGGTGCAGTACCCTACAATTTCAGGTACGTACAGGAACCTTACCTAATAGACCGATGAAGGATGAAAAGTTCATTTTGGATGCCATTAATGGTGATACACCCCACCTACATCTTGGAAAATCATCTTCACCATGTTGACAAAATTAGGGCTAAAGCTAAGAGATTGAAGCGTCGCCAAAATAAATGCCCATTTAATCCTATCTTAGGATTTTCCAAAATCAATTTTCATAAACATTATCTATTTATTTGAAATTTTGGCCCTTTCCATGCCATACTAAACAATAATAATGTTATCCAAAATGAATCTATTATAAATAAACACATTCTTCTTAGGGTATAGGATAAGGGGAGAAGATATCTAACCCTCGAGGAAAGTGCTCTTATTGTAATCTTGTAGGAGACATTACGCAATGTGATTGGCTTCCAATTACATATGAGCTCCAAGTCCCCGTATTTGGGGTATGTTTAATGTTTCCTTGATTGATCATTTTCCCAAATAAGTTTATGTGAACAGGCCCAAGGTAGACTGTATATATGTTTGGCCCTATGGGGTCCTAAAGCACTTGGTAAATTTCACAAAGCAATCCATCTATCTGTGGAGCTTTATCAATAGCTATATGCATGGTGGCTTCATGAAGATCTTCGATAGACAACATGTAGTCACAAAATACCCATTAGGTTTTAGACAAAACATAAGGAACCATTATTAACATCAAGTCAAAGCTTTCTCTAGCTCATGAGTGGAGGATTAACCATCAAAAACACCATGATAGTGGGACACAAAGGCTTTAAGAATGTCTGAAAGACGAGTGAGTTGAGGATTGGCATTTTTGATAGCTTTGATTTGTTTCTTCAACTAGAGAAAAGAAGGGCGAAGAACTCTTTGGAGGCTCTGTAAGCGATCTTAAGCCAATGCACAAGCTATTATTTGAGCTCCTTGAGCTTGATAATGTCCTTCAAATTTGACTTTTTATCTCAACATAATGGTGTCATTTTGCAAAGTTTCATTGAAGGGAGACAACTCCAACTCTTGTGATATTCAATTCAATCCATGGAGCAAACCCTCATAAGCATTAAACCTAAATATCATGACTTAGTAGTCATGTATGTGCAAGTACCTTGTCATGTGATTAATGGCATTTTCCCACCATTCAATCCAACCATGGGGGCCATCTGGGTTAGGATTAATGTTCCATATTCACACAACATGCTTCTTAGTCCAAGCATGGTTCAAATGAGTCGTGGTGAAAAAGAATTGAGCTTTGACATTCTACGAAAGTGGATTGAGCCACTCATTCTCAAATATGATAGGGTTGTGACATTAGTACAACACTCCTATAATGACAACAATGGGGTGATCAAAATTATTAGCAAAGGTGACAACTTCTAGTTTGTAAACAAAGTTTTGTTGAGTTGCTTCACCACTTGTTCGACACCTTGGCAGAGGTTAAACCAAGTGAACCAAGGGGAGGCGACGGATGTGGTTGAGATCTAACAGCCCTAATTTATTGCAGAAATAAAATCACGGCTCTCTTTCACCCATGCACCACCGCATTGAGAGGATAATTTATATCTTCTTTAGATTCAATCATGTTGAAGTCACCACATAAGACCCAGATGGCATCTAGAAATGAGTCAATGATGCAAGCCTGGATGGAGATCTCTAATCTTTCACTAAACAATTGGTATAAGTATAATTCACAACCCTAAATCAAGGTTTCATAGGGACAAGTGGCAGAGTAGTGAGAGTCTTGTGATAATGAATTGTCAAGGATATAAACTTATCCCTAAACCCATACTATCTCATTTAGCATGTACTAAACACTCCCTCCTGTTGTGGTCATGAATTTGGAACAAGAAAACATGAAAAGAAATAGTACAGTTTCAAGACTAAGACAACCTATATCAAGGCAACAACTGGGAGTTTGTTTTCCAAGTGCATATGTAAGGACTTCCACAATATTTATACCAAGTCCACATGCCTCCATACATTCTTGAAGCCTCCAACAAGCTATTAACATATCTACATATCAAGAAACATCATAAGACATTGTACAGTTTTATATTACAGGGGAAATACAAAGCTCATAACATTTAAGGCATAATGAATGAACAACAGAGAAATTACAACGTTAAGAAACTTGTCTTCATCTTTATTAAATCCCTGACACCATTATGTCATTCAATAGGAGGTTAAGAATACAAAAAACAATTGAAAACCCTTGTTCTAATCTTCTGACTAAGACAACGTAGCTCAAGAAACCTCTCCACATTTGCCTTCAAGTTGCTCCTTACTACATTCCAAGCTCTATTATGTTTTTCTTAGCTTCTCTCCTCCAATGAATCCACCCACCATCATTCTTGCATCACATTTATTAGTTACAAGTCTAACCATACTCTCTTACACTAACCAAGGTTGTAATTGTCTTGAATTAGCACGTGTGATCAAGGGTTAGAGATTTTTAAAACATTTGAAAACACACTACTAGACCTCTTCTAACCTCCCATGGAAAATCATGACCAAACTACGAGATTTAGACCTCAAGAAAGCACCTAAACCTTGATCTACAATTCAAATTTTCAAATTCCTAGTTTTGGTGGGAATTTTTGTTTTGAATGGTTTGAGGGGCTAGAACAAAGGGAAATGACATAGAAACGTGTCTTATTGGTCTAAATGAAGTCCTAAACCTTTGAAAGCCAAAATTTGAGCATATTTACATAGGATGCCCCAGCATCACTCAGCAAGCCATCGTCAAAAGGTTGTCCTTTCAACAACATAATTGGACGCATAGATAATAGCAATCCCAAACAAGCAGTCATTGAAAATAAACAACACCCACATGATCTAATGAGTAGGATTTGAGCCTCATGTGACCAAATGAGGTGAGAGCAATCAAGCTATTAAAGTGACAACACCTCCATGATTGTTATCGTGACCTAACATCTAGTAGATGGACCGAAGCCAAATCGATCTATCAGCGGGGTTGAGTGCAAATCTAGAATTTTTAACTTCTATTATGCAAAAAAATATCTTTTCAAAAAACACACATGTATCCATTAAAGTATACTTGCAGGAAGATCCAATGAGTCCTCTAACATTCCGTGAAAAAAGTATCATGGGACAACCTTTGTTTGCATGTAACCCTCCTCATCGTCATCGACCAACACTAAAAAATTGTTAGCATGATACAAATGATTATTTCTTTTCATATAATCATGGATGGTGATTTCTTGCCGCTTGTCTAGTGTATAATCACCATCCTCTAGGGGTGATGAAGGGTTGTGTTTGTGGTAGAGAATCGTCTTGTTGTCAAAGACTACAAGGTTGTTAGATACCTCTGTCTTTTTCACCTCTAACAGAGATTGTGACGATCAAGACTCATAACCTATGCTCGGGAATTAGAAAAGAGATCTGTAACTTACAACATACACAAAATGAACAAGGTAGTTGATAGCACGGCAACCACTATTGCTTTGTTGGCATATGAGGGCCTACTTGTGGGCTTGTACACGAGTTTTGGTTTTCCCTGCCACGTGGGCTTGGTGCGAGCGACGTTTGTTGGTCACCATGGTCCATCTACTAGTGGATGTTTGCACACTTTTACTCACCTTTGGCATTACTTTAGATGCATGCATGATTCGACAACAAGCCATCAATGGGCAGTCCCAAGTTTTGTGGTTTGTGGTGTGGCACTAAAAACAAATATTTATCAAGTTGATGTACAACATCATTGCATTAGCCTCTTATTGCCACTTTGATATCAATTTTTTCTTTGAGGTCCTTGGGGAGGTATACCTCAATGCAAACACACTTTTGTGGCCTTGTCACGTAAAATTTAAGCCCAATGAAACAGCCAAGCGGCTTTATCAGCGAGTCTATCGAATTCCGAAGAGGCAGTGACAGACCAAGATACTCAATCCACGCTAGGATTTTCAACTTGGCTTGTACAATCTCGAGTCTAATGCGAAAACATTACCAATGTGTTTCAAATGAACCATGGATTGTGGGCAACGATAACTCTACAATAGTCAGTTTTATTAAATATAAATTTCAATTTGAGCCCAAAGATTTTGCTCTCAGGTAAGCATGTACAAACCATAATAAACGATCTTTTCAAACTCACATAAATATTACTCCAACTAAAAAATGAAACAAGTGTGTTACTCCTAAGGTTATTATTAAAGAGATCAAGCTCCACCAGTGTGCTGGTAAAATAATGGAAACAATCATCCTTGAGAAGGTTACAATTTTGAAACTTTGAATGGTCCATATTGGCATGCAAAACATTATATAAAAACATGTTGCAGTGTGTTTAAGAAATCTTCATTGCAACCATCTACACTTGGTTGGAGCACTATAATTGGGTAGACATGAATTTATGGTTTTTTAAAGGCAGTTATGATTTTTTGTTTGTGTTCCTTTTACGAGATGCAAACCTTATGTTGTTTGAGGTGTGGTGTTGATCTCGTCATTTGTATGTCTTCATACAATTCGCTTCTTCGTGTCAATTTTTGCATAGCTACATTCTTCTGCAAATTTGTCTTTCTATCCTTTTTTCATATATGTACTCACTTAAGTATATTTTCTTAACTCGAGATGACTTTAATTTTTTCGCATATTAACTCCTTACTTCCCTTTTCTTTTTCACTTCCTCCAAATCCATTTCACTTTCCTTTGATATATTTTCATAATTTTGCTTTGCATGCCTTACTTTGATTGCTAGATGTATTTTAATTTATAATTTTTCATCATTTTATTTATAATAGTTTTTGGGTACAATTGTCCAGTTGGTCATCTTGGGACACTTTTCAGTCAACCATACATAGCATCCGTTAGTTCCCTCGTCTCTTGTCCCAAAGGGATATGTGGAACATAGCATCCCTTGCAAAGTTATCTGAACCTGAAAGAGTGATTAGTTCCCTCATCTCTCGTCCCAAAGGGAGATGTGGAACATAGCATCCCTTACAAAGTTATCTGAACCTAAAAGAGTGATTCTAAATATGGACTACCAAAATCAGGTGTCCCGGGATTTTAAAAAGTTCATTCTACATTTACAAGAGTACTGAAACACAATTAGTTCATTCTACATTTACAAGAGTTACTAAAAGGCAATTAGTTCATCTAAAAGAATTTTTTTAAAGTTTTCTACCAACATAAAAGCATTACTTGAGAATGAGGAAAATGTCCAAATTTGATTATGATGAACTCTTGTTTCAGACAATGTTTAGATTTATGCACTAAAAGAAACAAAAAAAAAATTATCCACCTCCCTGTGCCCAATCTCTATCATCAATAAAAAGAAAAGTTACAAACCTGGAGAATCTAATGGAAACTGAAAGCACATTACATATTCTCATATATCACCCAGTGCATTTCACAATATAATTACAATAAATACAGAATTGTATATTGCTACATTACCATTAGTATTCTTAGACTACTGAAAATGTATACCGGAAAATATTTAGCATTATAAGCATATAAAAGTAAAACATCACGAAATTACAAAATATCACAAATTTTACGGAGTCACCATAGCACAGACTGGGGGAAATGAACTGCTCTGTCATCATTTAACATATGCACAATACAGTTTTGTCATCTCTCACAATTATAGAGCACACTGAAAAATTTTGTGAGGACCGTCTTAGCTGCAGCAGTTGCTTTTCTCATGCTGAAGAGGTTTTCCTTTAATTTGAACAGTACTTCTTTGGATATTCTGTGTTGTTTGGCTTCCTACCCTGTCACAAGCCACACAAGTAATTTGAGAAATCAAATCATCCACCCTAAAAATTAATGTTACTGCTAAAAAGAAGTGCTGAAAAGGAAAATCAACATAGGATTTGAGTCTCAGACGCCTTGTCAAAATCTAAGACTGATTCGTTAATGAGAAGTCATGGGACAATGCACCCTTAGCAAGTCTACCTCTTTTTAATTTCCCTGGCCATAGTAAGAAATGCTTGCTCAACATTTGTTGCATCTTTGGCACTCGTCTCCAGGAATGGAATTCCAACTTCATTGGCAAAGGCCTGCAATTCTAAAACACGTCAGGGAAGGTACTTTGAATAGGAAACGCAAAAAGGAAGGGATCTGATTCTTGTAGACAGGTGCAGACTCAAATATCAAATTTTGAATGAACATGGGAGGTACAGAGAAACATGATAAGCCTGGTGCAACTGGTATGTGCCAAGCAGTAGCCACAATTGAATCTACTCACAGGCTAAAAAATGCCAGAGGAAAAGAGATCTTGATGCAACTATCTACAATTGAAAATGTCCATTCCAAAAATAAATTATATACCTTGGCCATTTGTTGATCTACTGCTCTCTTCTCGGTCAAGTCACATTTGTTTCCCACAAGAATCTTGTTTACATTGTCATTTGTATACCTTTCAATCTCAGTCAGCCAGTGTTTGACATGATCAAAACTATCCACATCTGTAATGTCATAAACAATCTGCAACAAATGAAATTTACAATACTTGTTAGTTAAATTGTACGAGGTGCCGATCATAAAGTTGTACACTTTTCTGCAAAAATGTAAGCCTCTGAAATGATGGAAACTGGACAATATACTGTTTAGAATCTAGATAGATAGAGTTGATACTCAACTAAAGTAGAAAGTAGTGATTAAAGAAATGCCATACATATGTTTTCATATAATTTCATCACATCTACAAGAGAAAAAAAGGATGATGAACCTGAAATGATCAACATAAGCAACATAATTTCTGTAAGAAAGATTCAGATTTCAAATCCAATATTGTGTAGAACCTTCCACTTTGGCAAGTGGTTTGCAAATCAAACATAAATAAAGCTGGTAAATTGAAGTAAAGAGCAATAAAAGTAGATGCAACTTGCAGATGATCAGCTGGCATACTCCTTTTTCCTTTGTTCAAACACATGGCAAGCTATGCTTGGGATTCCACTAAAAAATGCTGCCTTGCCAATTACTTTTTTGTTAGGACTAATGGGAGCGCATACACACAAGTACAATGTATCCAACAAAATGATGGAGAAGCTACAAAATAATTTTAATATTCTTCAAAATCTAAAAACATCTAAGCCAGCATACAACAATATATAGACTCTAGCCCATAACCAACTTGGGCACGACTTACAATGGTACTAACACAAAATAGCTCAATGCAATCGAAAGTAACAAGTTCAACTACAGCGCAGCACATACCAGTAGCAGCATAAATATCTACTAAATATTAGTTTATATCATAGTTACCTGGGACGGCGGGACGGCGGGATGGGGGGACAGGGTTTCCAGGACGGCAAAAAAATTCTAAATTTTGGGGACAGTGGGGGGACAGCTGATTAAAAAATATATAAATATTTAAAATAAAAAGATATAGTGACTAAATTATATAAATAAGCTGAAATAAAACCATTTGAGATTTAAATAAGGTGAAACTTGAACTCATAAACATCAAATACATTCCTTAATACTCATGATTCTTTCAGAAGATTGCAAGAAGTTGCTTGGTCCAAAAAGGTGCAAAAATTGATTTTATGAAGATAAGAAAAATATTGCCATCAATGAATAGAGCTCAAGAAAATATGCACTTTTAGAGAAAACTGCACCTGAAACAGAGCCACAGAATGAAAGTTATGGCACATGCAAGTTTTTGCTGCTACATCTTCCCGGACCCTTTCCAAAAATGGCAAAAAAATTTCTATGCTTGTGTTTTTTTCACCAAAACTCCAAAAAAGGAAAGAAATGCCAAAAAAGGAAATAAATTTGTGGGGGACGTCTGGATGTCCCCCCCATGTTTCCCTGTCCCCAGGACGTTTCCTAGGAAAAAAAAAAAAAAGGGAAGCGTGGGGGAAACGTTTCCCCCACGTCCCCACGTCCCTAGGACGTCCGGGACGTCCCGAACATGTCAAATTTGGGGGGGGACGCGTCCCCACGTAACTATGGTTTATATATTTACAAGTGCTTGGGTATATTTATGAGCTATAACAAGACACATATCTGACCCATGAAAAAAATGGGCATTGTAGACAACATTTCTTCCCCATAATGACCATTTGGAAGTTTATTTATAAGTTTGCAGAATGTGTCCTCTGTTAGTGCTTTGGTGGAGACGTCTACTACCTCTTCCTTTATGCTGCAATAAACCATCTCAAACTTCCCTTGTTGTAGCAACTCTCTAATGAAATGATGGTGTATCTCTGTAGGCTTAATCCTGCCAAGGAAAATGGTATTCTTAGTCATCTGTATAGTATTCCAATTATAACCTAGAACGTATGTGTGTCCATATGTCGTTCCTGTAAATTCTGTAAGATTCTCCTCAAACAAACTGCAGCAGATGCTGCCAGAACTACTGCCTTATACTCAGATTCTGTTCAAGATAACAATATTGTGAGTTGCTTCTTAGCGCTCCAAGAAACCACTGTTGATCATGCTGAATGCATAACCTGAAGTTGACTTACTATCACGTCCTGCCCAATTTGTATCTGTATAACCAAGATACCTAAATGCTTCTGATGACACGTGCTTCACACCATAACTGTTACTAGCCCTGATAATATTACTCCAAACTGTGAAAAAGCTAAATCTACTAAGGCGTGATCAACTGAATTGGAGCCTTTGTTTCTAGAATAATTTTAACCCAGCCTCAAGAGCAGTTACAATTGAGCTTGCAACCATCCATCCAAACCTTTGCAAAATATCCATAACATACTTAGCCTTTGGCATGAAGATGATGTTATGGTCTCTCTGCCATATGCCTAAGAAGTAATGCAGTTCGCCCAAATTCGTCATGTCAAATTCATCTACATATTTCCTTCAAAATAGTTGGAACAACTGTTGGCTATTCCTTGTGTAGATAAAATCAACATTAAGCTCTACAATCACTCCGATACGCCAGCTAGTATCATATTGACTCTTTTTAAACTAGCTGTCGCACCTTTGGTGCTATTTTAAGGCCGATGGACAAAATAAATTAACCTATTCGGCGCTATCTATTTAAACAAAAAAATAAAGATTAAAAGTTGAGAAAAAACGTATAAAGAAGATCACATTTAATTAATTCATTGTCACCATTTTATGTGAGTTAAATACACATCTTAAATATGTTATTTGACATTATGAACACATTTATATTGAAATATAAAATATACAACTGAGATCTAGAATATATTACTCATACTTTACCATTTCAAACATAAGAATGAAAACATTTCCACTAAGTTGCCAAAACGTTTTTGCATAGGGGTACAGAGTATCCAATACGCAGCTACAGCCAAAAACAATTTGGCCCCGGATATGGCTTTGGATCCGGCAAGACAAAAAACATATTGAAAATATATATATATATATATATATATGAATTTCAGCCTAATAAATAAGAATTAACCACATATTATGCATACGAAAAACAAAATAAGCCAAATAACCACAAAAAACTTGTAATTTGTTAAAAGCTAAAATTAAAGCCAACCAAATGCTTTGCCAAACAAAAACTACAATTCATAACATCATGATATAGTTATATAAAATTTAATTATTACACCAATGATCAAACTAGTATTCAATATTCATCATATTTATCATATCGTTCTTGTGTTTTACTTTTGTTTTATACAATCTCTTTCACTTTTAGGGTTTCATGGGTTTGTTTATGTTTTTTTTAACTTAATGTTTAAAAAGTTGGGATAAAGAAAAAACATTTGGGCCCGGAAATGGCCAGGGTACAGCCAGGACAGTCCGGGTAGGCCCTGGTACATCTGCAGATGTACCCAGACTGTCCCAGTCGTACCTTGAACATTTTCGGGTACATTTCCGGGCCATACCAGTGCCAGGTACGTTTCGTACCCATACCAGGCCCTCTGCTGGTGTCGTACTGGTATCTTAGCATTTCCATATATCAAAGAGAGTTCACAAATATTTGAAGGCATTTCTATGCACTATAGAATTAGTAAGATATTCTTTAGATGTTATATACTAACTAGTGCTCGAGATCTAGGGTAGGATTGGTGCAAGAATATATATTTTTAAATAAAATAAGGTTATATAACCACTCTGATGCACCAGTTACAACCAGATTGACTGCTTTTAAATAATTAATCCTTGAAGTACGTGCAACCTGGAATGCCAGGCTCTTGGTGCCTGCTTAAGAGTTTTTAGAGTCTTCTTCTAACTGCAGACCAAATATTACTCTAGGTTGTTTTACATAAATCTCTTCATAAACACATCCATTGATCAAATGCATTTCTTGCACCCTTCTGATACACTTTCCACTGATGTTGTACTAATACCGCATGAAACATCCTAACTACAGATGCAAAAGTTTCATTGTAGACAATACCTTCCTATTATACATATCTCTTAGCCACTGGACAGTCCCTGTACTTATCCATAGATCTATCAGACTTTTGACTTCATCTAATATACCCATTTGGTTCCAATTGCATTCTAGGTGACAGCTTCATGAAATTTCAAGTACCATTCTGCATTAAGGCATTATATTCTTCCCGCATCACATGCCTCCACTCTTCCTTAGTTTCAGCTTCCTCAATGATTTTTGCCTTGTGGCCTCATCATTCTTCAGTGCTTGTGTCTTTAAGGAAAAAACTATGTTTAATTTAAGATCTAGTGGTCCTATCCAAATTTGTGCTAGCATTGCTTCTGAGCAGGAGTCCTCATGGGTCAAAACCAATTTAGGACCTTTTTATGTCTTTGATTTGCCTTAGGTAATTCTCTCACACTTAATCTTGGGTATTTATGATCACTTCTGCCTTAGTCTCCACCGAAGTCATGCATGCCGGCATAATCCAATTTTATCAAAGATAATATCTCTACTCAGAACAACTTTATTCGTGTTGGGGTTATACCACGTGTAGGCCTTTGACTCGTTGGAATAAGCGATGATGATACATTTCAAACTCTGGTCATCCAAATTTGACACAGTTTTATGTTGAACATGAGTAGAAACTATACACCCAAACACACTTATGCTCCACAACTGTCTTGTAGCCTGACCAGGCCTCTTTTGGCATCGTCCTTTTAACTTTTTCAGGCACTTGTTCAATAAATATAATGTTGACTGAATTGCCTCAGCCCAAAACTCATTACCAAGATGTTTTGCTTTTAATCATACTTCTACTTCTGGCCATCTCAAGTCAGCACAAAACTCATTACCAAGTTGTTTAGCCTTTGTTCATACTTCTAGACAACTCAATTTTAGATGGCTAGAAGTATGATTAAACGCTAAAGATTCTCGGCTATAGTGTCATTCTTCCTCTCCACAACATCATTCTTTTGAGTGTAATAAGTTACAGTCCTCTTAATCACATTTTTCCAGCAAGAATTAAAGTCATTTGAAGTAAACTCTCAAGTCTCCCCCCATTATCTGACCATAGAGTCAAAATCTTTTGACCACTTTCCTTCTCCACCAATGCAATTGACTGCATAAAATATTAAAATTTCTCTGAATTTCCCTTCAAAATATATACCTCGGGTAGTTATGAATAAATGTTGAAGTATCTTGCGTTCCCGAATGACAAGGCTCCCAAACATCCACACAGATCTGTTTACACTAAACCAGGTTCTCGAATATTTAATGAAGCCACATTTCAAACTTGTATTATCCAACTTTGACCTAGTTTGCTGGGGTACGAGTTCATAGGCAATGTACTAAAACTCATTTAAATACTCAAAAATTGGCTTGTAGCCTGACCAATTTTCTTCTACATCCTACATTTAATTCACTTGGTTGGACACATGTTTAATAAATATAGTTTTTATATGAACTGCCTCAGCCAAAAACTCACTACAATGTTTTCCCTAATCACATCTCTAGGCATCTCAACTATAGTTCTGATCTTCCTCTCCGTGATAGCATTCTGTTGAGTTATAACATGTTATAGAATGCCTCTTAATCCCTTTTACCTGCAATAATTGAACTCATTTTGAAGTAACCTTTTGAGTCTCCTCCCATTATCTGACCAAACGGTCAAAATATTTTGACCACATTGCTTCTCCGCGGCCTTAAAGTGCATAAAAGACTAAAAATGCCTCTGATTTTACCTTCAAAATATATACCTAAGTATTCCTCTAGCAGTCATCGAATAAATGTCAAGAGTATTTTGCCTTCCCAAATGGATAGGTTCCCACAGATCCACATGGATCTATATACACCAGACCAAGTTATACCTTAGCTTTCCAAGATTTGTCCTTAAGACAGCTCTCCCCTTTGATGTTTTCCAAAGACACAGTTGTCACAAGGGTTAATCATTTTCTATAACCATCTTTATCCTTAATAATACAAGACATAGAAAACTGAAGTGCCAAAACCTGTAGTCCCAAATCAAGCCATCCCTATCTACAGAGGCCTCTAATGTTTGATTCACATGGAGAAATTGTGACTTGGAAAGTATTTCTGAGTTCAAGGGAACCTTAAGCCACCATGGCAAGTTTGTTCAGGTTGTGCTTGATAACAAACTTGCCATTATCAAACTCATGTCTATAATCTTGCTCCATTTTCCAAACTTAAATTAAGTTCTTTAAAGCTGGCACATGAAGCGCATCGTTAATATAATTGGTCTTTCTATCTCTTGTGTTTATAGTCACAACAACTTTTCCCTCGACTTCGGGAGTAATTTCATTGAATGCTACCTTGCTTGCATGAGAGATTTAACTTTCCAAATTTTTGAGCTAGATGTTTATTAGTTGTTGGGTGGAACATCTTGAATCATAATATCATCCATCCTCTTCATCATGATCCATCAAAACAAAGGAGCAAAATTTTACTCCTCGATCACTCTATCGTCGGATTTGCTTCCTTCTTCACCATATCAGATTTCTTGAAGTAAGAATATTTCTCAGAGTGCCCATTACTCTTCCAATAATAGCATTGGATATATTGTCTACATCTACCTCTACCTGTATAGCTCATGTTGATCCTGTTAGCATGCCAAATTTGTAAGCTCATTTTTCAAAATTTTGTCTTAATGATGCACTTCCCTCTTGTCAGTTGCTTGTACTTTCTACCATTGAATTTTCATTAACCACTTAGTGGCATTTCCACATTTACAGACTTGTTATATTTTGATCTTAAATAGGTCATTTGCTACTTTACTCATTTCACATGCATTCCATAACGTGCCTTATGCTATAATGGAGTCTTTTTTCCTTCACAAATCTTCCACACTCTATCAGTTCTCAAAATGCATAGAAAGTCCGCCCAGAGCATCACTTAAGTACTTTTTGCACTTGGCAAAAAGTCTTTTATGGTTCCGAGAGCATTTTATGAGTACGCTTGGGCACTATGATGGTATTGAAAGTGCACTATATGTGTGCCCAAGCACCATGGAGGTACTAAAAACAAGTTGTAATTGCGCTTGGGAACCACTTGGTTCTAAAAACATATTGCAAATGCACCCAAGATATGTTTTGGTTCCAAACGTGCCTTTACGATGTGCCTTGGGTACTTTTATGGTTCGGAAAACCTCTTATGTATATGCCTAAGTTTTAAAATGGTTCCAAAAGCACCCTATTAGTGCGCTTGGGAACCTTAAGAGGTTCCTAACTCATCCAAAACATGTGCCCAAGGTTCCCAAGACCTTCCAAAAGCAGCGCCCAAGCCTCCAACACTTCCTAATGCACTCTCCAAGTGCACTTGGCACATCCCATGGGTTCTTCTAACACCAAAAAAAGTGCACTCCTCCTTTGCCTTGGTTCCAAAATCATCAAAAAGGTGCACCCAAGCTTTGGAAAGACATAAAATGAAAAGTGCAAGCTCATTTGGTCACAAAACAGCTTTATTTTATTCTCCATGCACTTGTTGAAATGTCCTAGTTTTCCCACACCCTCCAAAGGAATTTTGCTCCATCAAAACAAAATCCTTGAAATTTTGACCCGTCTTTCCTCTGTCATGCGCCTTCATCTTTGACTGTAATCTTGCATGTTGAAATTGCATATTTTATTTGTTTGGCCTCCTGAGGATTTTTGAAGAGTTTTGCTCATAAAACGGTCAAAATTTGCTCCAGAAATACTTCTAGATCATCTGCACACTTCTTACACTCATCTTTCCATAGCCATGAAGTTCAAATATTCAGGTTACAAACTGATCTCCATTTTTGGTCACCGACATGCCTAATATTGGAGATAGTAATGTCGACTTCCTGGACTTCATAGACCTCTGGGTGAGAATGGCTGAAAACAATCGTACTCCCTTGGCAGACCAGAATTTCCACACTGGGTTGTACAGAGTAGTTGGGTTCCCACTATTCACGCAATACACTGATCTTGTCTTGGCATGCGTGAAAAACTATGATCCAATCACCAATGAAGTCAAGGCACCTAATGGCACAATGGTCATTCATCTCAATTCAAATTCAATTGGTCTAGCCTTCGAAATGTGAAAGTGTAAGCATTCAATTGTCCTCACAAAAGTAGATGACATGGCTGAATGGGTTAGTAATGATTCCAAACTTCAAATGTTGGCTTCCTCCTGGCTGAAAGTGTAGTGGAAAGGAACCTCAAAAATTCCTAAAAATCCAATACAGACAGACTTTCATGAAGAGCTCTCAAACATGTTTGTTCTTCTCAGCAAGGTAATGGGCGAGCCCGCCACCAAAGAATTCAAACCTTGGATGGCACAATATATGAATGTGATCTGTGATGGCTCTCAACACATTGATTGATGTCAAGTCATAAGTGACAATCTTCATAATGCCTTGATGAATCTTGACGTCTCCAAGGAATTCTACATCATTTCATTCCTTGTCTACTCTTTTGCAACGATTAGAGTATAGCCTGGATTGTCTTCAGAGGAATGTTTCTTTGATAGTTGGATAAGTTATTACTTTCACCCACAGATCACTCATGAGGGTAGCACAACTCATTTCAAGAAGGCTAATGATGCATTTACCATGTTTGTTGTTTGGCAAATGGAAGAGAATATTGTAACAAGGATCTCAAAGGAAGCCACAGAACTTCTCACAAAGTTCAAGATCTACTTCATTCAATTTTGAACTTTCACTTACATCAGAGTTGGTGCCTTTGATGGGTATCTGTACAAGCTACCAAGGTACATAAGCAACAAGCTAGTATTGATAGAACTCTGTCGACAATTGAGCATTCTTCACACCAAATGCAAAGATAGAAAGGTCAAAGGCATCAACTTTCTGATCAAATTAGCCTTCTACTGCTGTAAAAATTCTCATGATGCACAAGATATAGAGCCCACAATGCGTCCTTTCAATTTGCACCCATATCATAAGAGAGCTACTTTTGATAGAAAGGAGTTTGTAAGGAATAATTTACTAAGAATTGCTAACACTGCAACACATCAACCTAAGATTGAAGTCTTTTAGGCAGATTGTGTCGACGACCTCGAAGTCCACCGGAGGGATTATATGAGAATGACCCTGGAACAGATGAAAGCTTTCAGACTTGAATGGGTCATAGAAGGACTTGTTAATGATGGGTGTGACATAATTGATCCACGTGTCACAAAGACCCTGCAACATCAGCCTTTGAAACTAGTTGATTGGTCGATTAAGGAAACGGGTGACATTGTTGACTACACCTTTGTCACCTAGCGAGGTTGTCACTTCCCAAGCTCCCAAGATTGATCAAGGAACCTCCAATACAAAGGTGTAAGTCAAGACACTTAGATCTCATGCCTCACAGGACAATCTTGTTGACAAAGGCATTTCTCGCAAAGCCATTTCTCCACAAAAGAGGCAAACTTCTCCTAAGAAGTTGTCGAAGAAACAGCAAGGCTTCCCCAGGACAAGGAGAGATCGTTTCTTCTTCTCCTATGAAGGACATCCCGGTTATCCTAGAGGAAGCCCTTCAACATTCCTTTTCCTTTCCTCTAGTTTCCCCGCACAAGAATCCCTCTTCTTCCCCTTCACCTCCTTCCAACACCAGTTTCCCTCATTCATCCTCTCACGCATCCCCTCGTCCTTCTCCCATTCCATTGCAAATTTTGTCTCCCCAATCTCCATCTCCTTATCCGTCCTCTTAGGTTTCATCGTTGATTAAGAAGAAGAGATGAACAAGTGCTAAGGTTGTCACCCCAGCTTATGACGCAGTTGCTAATCTCTTATAGATCACTAGAATTGCTAAGAAAGCCAAGATAACGTCAAGGCTTGTTTTTGATACTTCAAGAGCCCAATTCGTAGAAATTACTCAGCCATTGGTGGGGAAGAATGAATCAGAAATGACTCTAGTGGATTACAATCTCAATTGGAATCCATCGGGAGATCTTACTTGTGACGGTGATGTCCATAATTGGTGGGAGAACTATGTGCGGTTGGAGCCCTCTTCGGAGTAATAGTACATAGGCAACGCTCAGCCATCATGAGGGTGTGTTGGAGTCAGTCAAACCCAAAAAGCTCACCCCTTTTTAATGTATTATATTATTAACCATGCCTTGTTTGGGTTTGGACAAAGTAGAGAGAGCACAGACTTCGTCACATCAAATTGAAGGATTTGAATATCTCAAAGCCAAATTGCAGACACATGCGAAGCGCTCCAATCAGTTTCAAGTCTGTAATACCCTCCCAAACACTGTCAATAAACTTCAAGTGTCATTTGACAAAGGCATTCAACTTTGACAATAGTGTCTGGAAAAGCTCCCCGTTCCTAATTTTCACTAGAAATGTTAATGACACATTTCTACGTTGATTCCAAGCATTGGCACTCTCTATGCATCACTCCTACAAGCAAAAACAAGTTGGATCTTTCCATTGTGTACTTTATAGCATTCTCTCTAGAAATATTCAATAAAACCCTAATTTAGGATCATATTATTGTACTTTATTGTCTTTATCTAATAATATGAATTAAGACATCGCTTTGATTGTTTGAAACCATAGTGCACAAAATAATCAAAACAATCTCCTACAAGATTCTTGTCAAAGCCCTTGCTCTCCATCTATAGCACATCCTTCCTACAATTGTTAGACCTAAGAAAATAGGTCTCAATATAAGTACATAAATTTTGGATAACATTATTGATGCAGAGCAAGACACTATTCCTTGGCTAAAACAAGAAGTTAGATTTAATGATCATATAACTATGCAAATCTTGATTGGCTTCATAATGAAAACAATGCAAATTTTGGTTAGACAATGATTACTAAGACTATGTTTCCTTGTTTACAAGGTTTCCTCACTGTCACCCTTCATATCCCTTCACTATGTAATAGGTTCAAGCTCCAAAAGGACTCCTTAATAGCTTGCTCCTAATAACCTGCTGTGCGCTGTTACAAAGGACTGCCACTGTAGTTTTTTTGTATAATACTAGTTTAAGGGACAGTCCCTTATTACTAAGATTACCTCTTGGAAAGATTAATTGTTACACATCACCCAAAGTTTTATTAACACTCTCTCATTCATAATATAGGTGACAAACCATATCTTATTCTGCCCCTGAATCAATGTGCTTCTTACTCTTTGGTCTTCTTTCATGAGCACTGTCATATAGAGTTTTCACTTACCACTCAAAGAATCCATTCTACCCATCCAAGGTCTTCACACACACACACACACTCCTTTATCTCTGTATGCCATCATGACAAGTTACTAATAGCAAATGTTAGGATGCAAATATCACTTTTGTATTTCCAGACTTCTATGATTAAGAAGGGTCTACTAGCCCTGAATTTATATAAACCTTATTGTTCTACACCACTCACAAGGACTCGAGAGAATCTAAATACCTTTTCAAGTACCCTTTAGGGGCTTACAGCTTTACACAAAGTTCTAGATTCAGACTCCCAATGCAACTCATTCAACCAGCCTGTTACATATTCCCAATTAGGTCTCTAGGCCTCAAAACAGGGTTTCATAAGAAAAATCTGCCTTCACACGTCAAATTCGTGCAAATGACTCAAAACCTCAAAAATCAGATGGAAGGAGTTAAGAAGGGTCTACAGTATTAAATTTGAGCCTTGGAAAATCTTAAAACTCCCTAAAACACAGATTTAGAAAAAACCCTAGATAGGGTTTGTCTACAGACTCAAGAGAGAGAATATTGGGGTTTTCAATGCCAATCTTATTTTCAAGACTCCTAACTGTTATCATGAGGTCTGTGCCACCTTGATACTCCTCTAGGAACAGTCTTTCATTCATGAAATCTCCTAAAATACTCGTCAAATCGATTTTACCAGTCTAGAAAGGAGGGTTTGCACTTACACAGTCTGGGTTATGCATGATTTGATCATTCTTCTTGCTCAGCAATCCAAAGTAGTCTTTATTCCCTTGAAAGTTGAAACATAATTCTCTCGGTATCCTTTCATTCTCTTCATTCAAAAGTCAGGAATACATGGTTGAAAATGATCTTTTTCTTCGTAAGTTTGATGTTCCACACCCTGTTACAGTCTGCCTGCACACGTTTTTCAAGTAAAGGAAGTGTTCCTGTTATCAAGGTCCTTATTAACAACCAAACATCATTTACAGGGTCTCTATTACCTATCTCTAAGGCCCTTTCAACTTACTTCGTACTGTATTATGTTAGATCTTTCGAAAAGGTTGGCTTACCAGTCTTAGATAGACTGTATTATCTGAGTTCACTAAATTTTGACCTTCTTATTGAAATAATGTCATGACCACTACAGTTAACTAAAGACCTCTCTATATCCTCCTTGAACAATGCATATATTTGCCTACAAGATGAGCAATTCCCAACAGTTCCTTACATTGTTTCTTCAACCTACAAAACACATTAACCAACAAGTACACTTTCAAAACCACTTACAATCACAGGAATGAATTACCTTCATCTTCTTCAAGGTTTAATAACTCTATGCTGTGTTTCTCCAACTAAGAATGGCCCTGTCTTCTCTAAACAATCTGCACAGTCATGTCATACCACCAAAAACATAGTGTTTGCCCTGACAACGAAAACACTTTCTCCATATATTCTACAGTCTCAATCCATGAATATCTACCGTCATTCAAATCATACTACCATCCCCAGAATTTCACTGATTTAGCATTGGCATGGCATGCATATTAAAAGGAACACAAACACATAGTTGTTCTTTCATGTATCATTCACATTTACAAGAATGTCAAAGCTTCATTGAAATCAAGATCTGTATTATAAGAGTTTTCAGGATTTCATACAGATCCACTAAGCCTACATGGCTCTTCATACTTACAAGTTCAAACCACGTCCTCTAACCTAAAAACTCTAAAAACTAACTCCTCTTATTCAAATATATTTCTTTCATGACTTAAGATGGAAGTAGTTACAAGTAGCTCTAGTTCCTAACCATGGTAAGAGGTGACCATAACTTACGAAACCCTAAAGATGGAAACATGTTACTTCCATAATATGAGGTTCTTGATAGTCCTTTACATCATTTCATGCTTCCAAACCTAGCACCTAAACCCTAAAAACAACTAGGAAATTCAAATATTTAAATGGTGTGTTTTGGAGGGAAAACCCAAAGTGACCTTATTACACTCAAGGAGGGACCCAAATAGGTTGGGATCCACACTAAAACACTGAAAAATGACCACCTAAACCTATCTCGACCCAAAATTGCAAGATAAACCAAACTTTGCTATTTACATGGTTGATGATGCTCCTACATCAATTATTGTCATTTAGGAAGGGCATGGAGTGGGCTTAGGCCTTTAGACAACATATTTTATTTCTCAAACTAGATTTTGAGAAGGCTTATGACCACATAGAATGGCAGTTTATTTTAGCCACATAAAAAGCTTTAGCATTTGGGGATTTCTCTCTGCATTGTTTACATCCTTTCTACAAAAGTCTCGACTTGTTCAACTATAAATGGTCACAAGTCCAAGAGATTTGGACTCTTACCCTCGATCAAAAAAGGTTTCCCTCTTGCTCTTGCTTCATATGCTTTTGCCAAGCAGACCTTCGGCTATCATTTAGCCTACAAAGCTGAGAAACGTCTTATTAGGGGGCATCACTCTCCCTATAAGATGGGTCCGCTTCTTAGTGGTCATTTTGATGACTTTTTTTTCACCGAAGTGGAGAATGAAACTTCACAGAATCTATAAAGTTTTGGCTTGTATTAGCACCTTCTATATTAAGTTTGAATTTCCAATGGAACAAAAATCGATGCTATCAATAAAGTATGATGTTGATGCCTAATTGGATTCAAAATTTTAACTAGAAGTGGATTTGCAAAGGGGGAAATGTTTAAATTCCTCAACATTCATTTTTCCTTTGAAAGCTCCATGTCTTCCCTCTAGTAGTATGTTTTGTAACAGGCTGAGAAGAAAATTGCAAACTAGATTACCAACCTTTGTCATTGGTTGGCAAGTTTCAGTGTTGCACAAAGATTTTGGTGGCAACTATTGTCCATTATTCCTCTTGTGACGTTATATCCAATGTCACTTACGACAAGCTCCCCAAGTTGCTTCGAGACTTTTCATGGGCTAATGCCAAACATAATCAAAGATTCCATAAGTGTTGCTTGGGACATTTGTGCCTTCTTCAGGATAAAGGAGAGTTATGGGCATCATTGATATCTACAGATAGAGTATCGCCATGTGTGCTACGTGGATTGTTCAAGCTATTAAGGGTTAGAATGCATGGAAAATTCTCCTCTGTAAATGCATTTCTATGAGTTCGCCTTATGGAAAAATGTCTAAAAGGATATTATTGGTTTCCAAAACCTGGTTACTACCACTGCCCCTATCAAGATCATGGACTCATTTATTAACTACAAGATGTTGAAATCATCTGAGTTGGGTTAAACTATTTCTCACTGGGACAAACCACTAGTCTCTTTGATTGAACTCAATTTCACCTGTCCTAACTAGAGTTTGTCCACTTTTCATGTTTTACCAATCCAGTACATTTTTTACAAATGGATAACACATGACATGGCCAACACACTTTATGACTTAGCACAGAAGTCAATTAATTCTAAAATAATTGATATGATTTAATATTATAAAGTCATTTGATGTTCAATTTACACCCATGAACATTTCCCCCTTTTGACCCACCTAGGGCACCTATCCACACTTTCATAAATATTACATCTCAGGGCACTTTCAAATATAGGACTTTCTTAGATAGTTACATTGGAGCAACCAACCATTTTTTGATATATGGCATCTCCAAGACAACTCATGGTACACTGAGTAGGTCTACCAAGCCTTGTTTGTTGGGCAAAGGAGTAAACAATTTCACCTTACGATCCTCTAGTCTCTATAAAGTTTTGGCTTGTATTAGCACCTTCTATATTAAGTTTGAATTTCCAATGGAACAAAAATCGATGCTATCAATAAAGTATGATGTCGATGCCTAATTGGATTCAAAATTTTAACTAGAAGTGGATTTGCAAAGGGGAAATGTTTTAAATTCCTCAACATTCATTTTTCCTTTGAAAGCTCCATGTCCTCCCTCTAGTAGTATGTTTTGTAACAGGCTGAGAAGAAAATTGCAAACTAGATTACCAACCTTTGTCATTGGTTGGCAAGTTTCAGTGTTGCACAAAGATTTTGGTGGCAACTATTGTCCATTATTCCTCTTGTGACGTTATATCCAATGTCACTTACGACAAGCTCGCCCAAGTTGCTTCGAGACTTTTCATGGGCTAATGCCAAACATAATCAAAGATTCCATAAGTGTTGCTTGGGACATTTGTGCCTTCTTCAGGATAAAGGAGGTAGATGGGCATCATTGATATCTACAGATAGAGTATCGCCATGTGTGCTACGTGGATTGTTCAAGCTATTAAGGGTTAGAATGCGTGGAAAAATGTCTAAAAGGATATTATTGGTTTTCCAAAACCTGGTTACTACCACTACCCCTATCAAGATCATGGACTCATTTATTAACTACAAGATGTTGAAATCATCTGAGTTGGTTAAACTATTTCTCAATGGGACAAACCACTAGTCTCTTTGATTGAATTCAATTTCACCTGTCCTAACTAGAGTTTGTCCACTTTTCATGTTTTACCAATCCAGTACATTTTTTACAAATGGATAACACATGACATGGCCAACACACTTTATGACTTAGCACAGAAGTCAATTAATTCTAAAATAATTGATATGATTTAATATTATAAAGTCATTTGATGTTCAATTTACACCCATGAACATTTCCCCCTTTTGACCCACCTAGGGCACCTATCCACACTTTCATAAATATTACATCTCAGGGCACTTTCAAATATAGGACTTTCTTAGATAGTTACATTGGAGCAACCAACCATTTTTTGATATATGGCATCTCCAAGACAACTCATGGTACACTGAGTAGGTCTACCAAGCCTTGTTTGTTGGGCAAAGGAGTAAACAATTTCACCTTACGATCCTCTAGTCTCTATAAAGTTTTGGCTTGTATTAGCACCTTCTATATTAAGTTTGAATTTCCAATGGAACAAAAATCGATGCTATCAATAAAGTATGATGTCGATGCCTAATTGGATTCAAAATTTTAACTAGAAGTGGATTTGCAAAGGGGAAATGTTTAAATTCCTCAACATTCATTTTTCCTTTGAAAGCTCCATGTCTTCCCTCTAGTAGTATGTTTTGTAACAGGCTGAGAAGAAAATTGCAAACTAGATTACCAACCTTTGTCATTGGTTGGCAAGTTTCAGTGTTGCACAAAGATTTTGGTGGCAACTATTGTCCATTATTCCTCTTGTGACGTTATATCCAATGTCACTTACGACAAGCTCCCCAAGTTGCTTCGAGACTTTTCATGGGCTAATGCCAAACATAATCAAAGATTCCATAAGTGTTGCTTGGGACATTTGTGCCTTCTTCAGGATAAAGGAGGTATGGGCATCATTGATATCTACAGATAGAGTATCGCCATGTGTGCTACGTGGATTGTTCAAGCTATTAAGGGTTAGAATGCGTGGAAAAATGTCTAAAAGGATATTATTGGTTTCCAAAACCTGGTTACTACCACTACCCCTATCAAGATCATGGACTCATTTATTAACTACAAGATGTTGAAATCATCTGAGTTGGTTAAACTATTTCTCAATGGGACAAACCACTAGTCTCTTTGATTGAACTCAATTTCACCTGTCCTAACTAGAGTTTGTCCACTTTTCATGTTTTACCAATCCAGTACATTTTTTACAAATGGATAACACATGACATGGCCAACACACTTTATGACTTAGCACAGAAGTCAATTAATTCTAAAATAATTGATATGATTTAATATTATAAAGTCATTTGATGTTCAATTTACACCCATGAACATTTCCCCCTTTTGACCCACCTAGGGCACCTATCCACACTTTCATAAATATTACATCTCAGGGCACTTTCAAATATAGGACTTTCTTAGATAGTTACATTGGAGCAACCAACCATTTTTTGATATATGGCATCTCCAAGACAACTCATGGTACACTGAGTAGGTCTACCAAGCCTTGTTTGTTGGGCAAAGGAGTAAACAATTTCACCTTACGATCCTCTAGTTTCCTGGAGCTGCCCCTTGTGGTCTCCCTCTATGGTTTTTGTTTATGAACCACTTGATCTCAATTCATGCAACACATACTACATGTTTACACCTAAAATAGGACCCCACACTTGGCATTGTTAACCAAAATGATGATTGAATAATGGGTCCTTTTGGAGCAACTCGCCAATGAGAAAAGGGACAAATGTGTGTTCTTGTGCCACGAGTTGCAAATTTTAAATGCCTTGACTGCAATTGACCTCTTATTGCCTAGAAAATTGCAATTGGAGGTGTTATCCAAAAAAATAAAAACCAAAAGGTAAAAGTGGCTTTGACTGTAGGATTGCATTCCACCATGAAATGCAAGTGAACCTTGAATCCATTTCTTTGTAGACTAGTGCCTTATCCATCGAGTGACTTATCTACATGTGAATAGTGTGCCATAAACATTCATAAGTTCTGATAAGGACAACTAACAACTGATTCTCCTATCCCAATCATATGGGAAATGAACGCATGTCATCGAACCCGATCTTACTGCTTCAAAAATTTTGCATACTTATCTACTTGCCTACCTACCTGCTTGGGAATGTGCCCTAAGACCTATTTGCATGTCTACCTACTTGGGAATGTGCCCTAAGAAACTTTCCCACTAAAGGATGAGGTACCACCACCACTAAATTGCTTGTTGAAAGAGATTTCCAACGCTTTGAACAAGATCTAAAATAGAGCTCAGATGTAAAAATTATGATCAAAATAGTGTCTAGCTCCAGGGTCATCTATAGATGGTTTTGCCAAATTTTACAAAATATGAAAGATTTTTTTTTAAAAGACATTTTATTTCATCGGAGAAATATTTTTACAATTACATCGATGCCAAGCTTGAAAGCTATTTTTCCAATCCAGAGCATTATAAAGGAAAACAAACATATCAAAAAACATTAAGGATAGTCAAGTTTTAGAATAGCCTGCATAGCTTCCTGATCTTGTTGAGGCCACCAAAGAGGAGGATCGCCATAGCAGCTTATGTCATGATTATCCAGAGCCCAATTTGCCAATGCATCTGCCACTTGATTTCTCTGTCTAGGAATATGTGCGATTTGGAAAGTCTAAAATTGTGCCTGTAGACCTTCAATTTTATCTATTTCTCTCGCAAGCTGCCAGTTTGAGGTCCTTTGAGTCCCATTAATAGTTAACATCCTAACAATGGCCTTAGAATCAGATTCCACCTGCACTTGACACCATCCACACTTAATAGCCTCTTGCAATCGCCAATAAATAGCTCTTACCTCAGCAATATTATTTGCAGTGATACCTTGTTTTGTAGCAAACATAAAGGTTGCTTTCCCATCATGAGTTCTTCCAATAACCCCCATCGCAGCAATCCCTGGATTTCCCCTAAAAGCCCCATCCGTATTCAATTTTCCAAATTGCATAGGAGTGCATAGGAGGAGGAACCCATGGTTGCTTTTTGTCATCTCTCCTTGGCGGATTAAAAATAGGTAAAGTGGAGTTTTTAGCCTATAAAGAAAGCACCTTGCATATATTCGCCCACACTGGAGAAAGAGCGGAGGGAAGGGAAACCTTTTGCTTGATGGTTTCTGCCATATTAATTGTAGAATTAAAATCTCCTCCTAAAATAAGAGAGGCCTCTATAAACACATTAGCCATACGAGATATTTGATTCCATTGCTTTTGTTTAGCGCCCACATCCAAAGGGGCATAAACTTTAATTAAAACAAAATTTTGGGCATCTACTGTAGAATACACATGAATTAGAAGCCCTCCATGAATAGCACATGAATTTAACATTGTAACAGCCTTAGGATCCCATAAAGTAATAATAACTCCAAAAGATCCTTGCGAACTCAAAGCAATATGAAGGGCTTTAGGCCAAATTCTCTCAGTAATGGCTGCCATAAGATCTATAGAAGCTTTAGTCTCTTGAATGAAAACCACAAGAGGACGGTTAGTGTCAATCATTCGTTTTATTTCCTGAACTTTAGATGGGCTGCCTTTTAGTCCCCTAACATTTCAAGTAATTATCTTCATGATGGAGGAGTTTGGAAAATTTGGGATAAATCCCGTACCATCCCAGCATTGCTCAACTTCTTACCCTCATTTTGAAGAGATATTTGAGTTGATTTATGACCTGGTTTTATATTTTTATCAACTTTTAGTTTTTTCATTTGTTCCTGAGCAACTCCTAATGAGGATTCATCAATTTATTTGCCCTTATCATGATTAAAAAGAACCAATGCTTTATCCATATTTTCCGTTACCTGGATATGCGGCTCTACATCCAAAAACTTATCTTGATATTTGGTTTTCCTCTTATAGCTCTTTATATTTTTCCCTGTTGAATCTGATAAAGGTTGCGGCTGAATAACCACCAGCAGATTTTGATTTTCTTTCCTTTGCTGATCCATGCTTTGTTCCTATTGAGTGAGTTGATTAAGCTGTGTTTCAGGGACTTGGGATTCCATTAATTCCTCATTTCCTTCTTCCTCTTGTACCTGTTGCAAATATGAAAGATTTGCAAAGACACTTTGTGTTCCAAGTTAGATTTATGGGGTACAAACCAATTCAAAAGGTTCGAACGTATGTTGCCAGGAAATGGGTACGTGTTCGGGTTCGATACGCGGATACGTCAATTTTAAAAAACCCTTGGGTACGATAGATACGTCCGTACATATATATTAAAATATATATATATATATATATATATATATACACTCATTTTTTTGTCCATAAGAAATACAAAACTTAAAAAATATAGTACGATCAATGTTCAAAACATTCAATATACTTAAGATTTTACATTTTCTATGATATATGAATATTATATTCCTTTGTGTTTCATCCGTTTTCTTTAAGATTAATTTTTGTGTTGCAATGGTGGCCATAAAAGATGTATATAGGGTGCTACTGAAGGACCTATTTAATTAGGTTGACTCTAACCGTCGATGATGACTAAAGAGGTCAATCCAATGGTTGGTTCTTGCATTCATATTATCCAAAATCACCTTCTAATCCTCCTTAAGGATGCGAGAAGGAGTCAATGTTGTGCCTTAATAGTTTTTAGGAAAGGATGCTCTTTGAAACTTTAAGCTATGCAATTTGAGGTTCCAAATTTTTCTATTAGTATGGAAGATCACCTGAGATTTGATCTCGTAAATAACTTGTACAAAGGCTCAGATATATATGTCCAAATTTCTATGAATAGCTTCTTTCCTCGGCCAATTGTGATGATCCCAAATAATTACCTCAAATGTTCTTTATATCGTTTGAATATTTTCTCTTCAATAAACTAGAGGTATTTTAAACAATCTCCAGGTTTCCTTGTGGTTGCCATGCCCTCCTAGTCTAGTCCTCAATAAAACTTAAGTTTGTTTGAGTCAAAGTAAAATAAAATAAAATAAATTTAGAGCCCCCCCATTGCCCAACGGTGCTGATACGCCCCGAGTACGTATCGGGTACATCTTGGGTATGTTTTGACGTACCAGAGACGTATTCTACGTGTAGAGTACATCTCGGGTACGTCAAAACGTACCCATGACGTACCCGGTACATACCCAGGACGTATCCGTATCGGTACGTATCTAGGGGGATATGGGAGGGTGGGGGGCGAACCTTGGTAACATAGGTTCGAACAACATCACGACACAAAAAATTGGGGTTGGAGGTACACCAGCAGTTCATATTAAATGGGTAGAGCAAGTGGGCTTTAATAGCAAGTTTTTGGAAACAATTCTACAAAAAGTTGCAAACTTTCTTAGAAGCTCCATATCTCTAATTTTCTAAATACGTGCAGAAAATTGGAATTGGGAAGTAATTATGTAAAAAGTTGCAAGATTGCATGGAAGCTCAGGATTTCTGATAATGAATATATGAGCATGTTTTTTACATGTGTTTGCAAGTGAGGAATCTCATCATTGACTTTTTTGAACATTTAGCCAAGTGCATTTTGGACTTTTGCTTAAGATTTGGCAAATCATTAATGTGAGAAGTTTTGAGAAGTATTTTGAGAGGGTCTTGAGGCATTTTGAACAGCAGTGTGGGAAGCATTTAGGCGTGAAAGGACACATGGTGGGAACAAGCGGGTTTGCAAGTTAGACAAGTCGTTGTGGGGGGTCAAGTCAAGCCTTATTATTAAGTCATTTAGCTATATAAGCCTTTCTGTTTAAAGCTTCCTCCTTATTTCAATAGCAGTAAGCTTTGATGGCCTGACCTTTGCACCAAACAACTGTTTTCGCCATTTGCATATCTTTGATGGAGGTTGTACATGTTCTTTTGCCATCATATTGTATTCAACCCATCACATTTTCAGTGATACTGCTACTTTTCAAAAGCTTTCCGATACAAACTTCCAAAACTATGACTTCAAATTTTTTGAAGTGTTGCTCTGAATGTTGTTTAGTCCAGTTTCTGAATAACAATCCATTATCCACCTCCATTGAATCGTCCACTGCCAATCAAATCTCCATTTATAATGAGGGCCAGTGTTTGAGCAGATTTATTGATCATTTTTCAGCTTGAAACTGTGACAGAAGATACAAGTGTAGTTTATGAACTTTGTATCAAACCTAAAGAGCAATGGATCGTACACATGTAATACAAGTTCGATATGACCACAATGAGCAACACAATGAAGTGTTAATTTTCAACATGTGATACAGCCACCAATGCCATGGAATTTTACTTGCAGATTCAGCGGTAGTTTCAAGTCACGCACCATCATGTTGCAGAGGACTGAATGGAATGTCCACACTAGAGGAGGGTTATTTACAAGAGCAAATAATGTGCCTGCCACAGCTGTGTGAGAAATAAATAAATTCACATTCCTCGACAAATTTAGTATCTTGATTCCATTCAAAGTAGAACCCTTTGAAGTTGAACATCTTTCTTTATTGCGTTGTTGTTCAGCAGCAAACTTTAAACATTTCACATACAGCATCACATTTTAGCTGAAACTTGTACAACTAGCCTCTAGCATTTCTGGAAATCTGAATCCTTCCTCACTCAACATGGCTATTTGAAGTACTAAAATTATTGTGTTCCAATCAATTTTGTTTTTGACAGGCATTGTTTAGCTTGTTCAACAAACACCCTTTTCACAGCATTCACTTGCTTGGCCACATTCCAAAAAACTTGTTGAAAATTTTCTAGTTTGTTTAAGGGATCTGCATCTCCGTGTGTGTTTAGTGTCCACTCCATTCATGAATGTTTTGTTTGATGGTGTCAACTTCCCATCTTGTTCTATTTTCACGCCATAATGCTCGGCAAATATTTAGCAATTATTTGCAACAATTTGAGGTATCATGCACGAACTGTCTTTTAAAGCCTGCGAACAGTTATATGCAGTCTACAGGAAATATCACTTTTTAACTACAACCATTCCTCGTTAAGGGGACAACACCCCCTTTCAACTGTCTCAGAGAAAACCTCTGCAAAGCAAGGTTTAGTATTGGGAATCTGATCTTCCAGTTGATGTAGAGATACAGAGAAGAGTTTTATGAATATGGAAGTGCTTTCTATGTTTACAAATACAATTGAAGTTGCATCTCAACCACAGAGGGAAGTCTCGTACATTTCTATGAACTATTAAATCATAGCTTCTCCATATGTCGGTCCATAACAAGCCTCCCATTCCATTGCAAGGTATAAAAATCTTTAGTCTTCTGTAATGTTTTCCAGTCACAGATGCCACCCAAGTCCATACAGAGACCTCAACCTTCTCATTGTCTCTCTGAAAGGAGTTTAAAAAGTTCTGATAAAACCCTTTGAGGCAGTCTACTCAAATGGGCTTGTATTCTCCCACATCATTCTTAATGCAAGTTTCCAATAGCAATGTGGTCTTAATGGTACCTTGTCCAATAACCACAGCAATGGAGAAATATCGATGGCTGTACTGGTAGTTTACTATATCCTTAGTAGAAGGGACAAGAAGAACCTATTTTTGGCATTACAAGTAGAAAGGCAGAGTCACTGATGACGAGAAGGAGCTGTGAAAATAATGTTGAATTAGTAATAGCTTTTCCCCGGCAAATGATGGTGATTAAAACATGAAATGGGCTTTCCCAACAAAATGAAAACACTTGTCATTTTCCTTTGCCCTCGTTCACGAATTTTTGGGGTCTGTTTGAACATTTGCAATTCTTGTAAAATTTACTAGCTTTCTTAAAAAACTCCAGATTTTCAGTTTTGAAAAAGGGAGCAGGTTTTCAGGGATCTGAATCAGATTTGCAAAAGTTGCAAAATTGTTCGCAGATTCTGGATTTCAAACAGAACATCTATGAACGGGTATTATCATGTATACCTGATTTTTCCGTCAAGCCTGCTCAATTGAAGTTGCCAAATTTGAGAAGAGAGCTTCTTACATTTTGACATCTTGAGATTCACCGTCTAGCACCTCATACGCAATGTTATTGCAATATCCAGATTTTGGTTTATTTCCCATCCTTCTTTGTTAATTCAAATGGCACAAAATCAAACTCGCTATGCAACCCTTCCCAATGTTCTGCATTATTTTAAACTTTGATCCATCACTGTACTGCAAGGGGTCTCCCTAAGATTCTTCTATCTAAGGTCTCTTTGAATTCTTTGGTTCCACATTCCTTAGGAAATGTAATATCAAGCATTTTTTCTATTTCAACCACAAAAATTAACCTTTTAGCTTCTTTCATTTCTTAAATCGAAAGAAGAGGTCCAATCGTACACTCCTTTGACATGACAATGGTTTCATGAATCGAAATGATGGGTGGATTTGTCACTTGAGAAAACATTTGGTTTGAAGTACTTAAAGATAATGGGTCTAGTAGACCTTGTAGCTAAAGGTGTGTCATTTCACATGGAACCAAAAGCCTTTGATGTTGGGGCTACCCCCTTCGCCAGGAGAGAGCATACGCTCAAATAGATTCAATCAACATATTTATTCAATAAGAGATAGTACATTATATAGAGAGATGATCTCCTAAATTTAAGAAGTCAAATCTTATCTCATAATCTCCCTAAATCTTTGACAGAACCATTGACTATGACCTTTGCAACACTGTCACGCGTGGGTCCATATATTTGTAGGTTTATCTCGAACCAGTTACAATAGGGGAATTATTCTCTCCACATATTATCTTCTCCAAGAACTCCGCTTAAAAAACATCGCTTCCATCATCATTGATATTTGTGGATCGCACCAAGTCCTAATCTAAGCACCCATGTGAGGTCTATTCATCTCTTGCATAGTGCAACCTTGAGAGAAATTTGTCTTCGATTTCGTCAGATTTGCAATCTTCCCAACAAATGACTCCACCTGCTAGTTGATGACATCATGTTCTAGAGTTTTGTGTTCTCCCTTCATAGGTATAGCATTACGTTTAAAATATTACATTAGGGGGAATAGGACAGAATGATAGGATCCAAAGGAGGACATTGATTGCTACCGAAAATGCACCCGATTACAATTTTCTTGCAAGTATAGATTCCCACCCTAAATTGGGAATGTCACTCCTTTTCTCTTTCTTTATCGTCACTGAACGTGTACAAGTGATAAATGTTGTGCAGAGTTCAATGAATCTACCAACCCCCTTATTACTAGGATACCGTAGAAGCTTCAATGGCACAGTCTTCAAATCCCTTCGACAAGGAGTATGAGAAACTTCTGAATTGGGTAAAGTATGCCCCCGCACTTACAAAAATAGTGTGCAAGAGAGATTCCCCCTTCAGCTGAGATATCTTTGGTTGATGAAACTAAGCTCTCATTTTTATGACCAGATACGTGCCCCCAACTTAAAAATTCACCCCCGTTTGATCCCTTGAATAAATGCCCCATTAAAATATATTCCTTCAAAATATTGTATTTGTGGGTAAGTTTGGTACACACGTGCATTCTTCGGAAGATTCCTCTCAGTAGTGAGTTCGTGCCACTTCTGCAAAACTTTGCCACCAATTGATGCTATTGACCACAGTACGAGGTCATCATGTAACTTCACAAAATTACCTTCCAACTTGATGAGCTGGGAGTGCAAGTTTAATTGATGATGATCTGAGCTCCAACCAACTATCTGAGAAGCTTCTGTGGCTCATCACAAGGGGACTGAGACAATTCAAGGTTGAAAGTCTCCTTGTCCAACGGTTCCCCCAGTCAAGCTCTATTGAGAGAGCATGATAGCAAAGTCAGCCAATAGGAATGACTCGGTGTGAAGGCCAAGTGGAGTGTCCACAACTATTTCAGAAGGAGACTCGGTAAATTTGTATGTATTCTGGCACTACGGGATGAGGGATTTCGTAATGTGGGCAAAATCTTGAGCAAAGGAGATCCAAACCCAATTGCTAAGGAGTCAGGTCTAGCTCATCACGTTGGAAAGATAAAATCACAAAATGAACAAGTGCTCTGCAATTTGAGTTAGGGGTTTGAGATGCCAAGAAAAAGCTCGATATGTCAAGTTGGAGGTCCCTATGTAGGATCCATTCAACACTACGCGGATCTTAACGAGTCGCGGTGTTGAGGTCTGCAGACCCTGAGTCTTCTTTCTTCTTCATACCATTCCCAAATCTTTTTTTTCCTCACCTTCCCAATGAAGGGGTCTAGAACATCTTCCTTGAAATTTTTTAAGACTTGTAGTCTCCTCTCTTCTCTAATGAAAGCATCCCACAATTGCTCGAAGTCAGGTAACTTCTCCCCACCACAGATAACCTGAAAAAAGTTGTCTACGGTGGATTGAAGCCATTAAAAGCAATCTAAATTAGCTCTTTTTTTTTTACTTTGTCACCAACTGCACCAGTTTTATCTTTAAGCTTTGCTAGCTTTATCATATAGCTTGCCATTGTACCTGGTCTTGCTCAGGCAAGTAGTGTTGAGCTTGTTCCTCTAAAGTATCTCCCTAGATACATTCACACTTTAATCCAAGGTTCCCAAGGCATCGTACATTGGCAATCTTTTTGGAGGCGATATGAGGGTTAGATAGTCCTTCACCGAATGCCAATAGGATCCGCTTTGCCTCCGTTGTCATCTTGATGCACTTTGCCAAATCTTTGGGATCTGTGACATGTAACATTCTTCTCCACAAGGTATCATAATTTTGTTTCTTTCAGGATATTCAGCAATCTTAACTTCCAAGGCACATTAAGGATCCTCTAACAAGTGACTTTCTTACATGTTAGGAGTTTTCATTGCTAACTTTGTTCGAACAAGCTTCAATCTACCATCATTGGATCAACTAGGGTTTCACACCGCACAACCCTTCACAAGTCCATGTGTCAATTGGTGATACAATTCTACTTTGGCCATTGAAGCTTGGGCACACTACCCATTGAAATCCTCTAACAATAGACAAATAGCCTCTCCATACACAAAATCTGGAAGATTTCAAACCTAGGACTCTAATAGCATGTTGAAAATTTCATGTACACCATGGTAAGCAAACTCTGATCTTAAAGAACCCTCAACTATATAGCTCAACGATGAAAGCCAATCAAAACTACTGAAATTCAAATGCTAGAATCTACAATCACATACAGTAGAAAAGCAATAATTGAAAAATATTCAGATCCACTCAAAATCACACCACTGTTTTATTAATCAGGAAAACAGAACCTGCAATGCTTTGCCCAAACATGCTCTAGAAGAAAAACAAAACCTATGATGCTTTGAAACACACTCTAGAAGAACACTCGCACTCAATGAAAAACTGAATTAATAAAACACCCACCCTAGGCCCTTTTGTGACTAGAGAAGAGACCCTAAAAATAGCCCAGAGCCTAAAACTGGATCCATCCAAAAATTAAATCAACCCTTGACCTAGTTTTATCCTGAGGATCCACAGCCTTAAATAGGTAAAGTCAAACTTTACAAAATACAAACTGCTAGATAAAGGACAGCTATTCTGAGTTGGAAAACAAACTACATACAACCAACTGCTAAACCTAGTCGGCCAAGAATGGAACTGCTGTTCTCTATGACCCTGCACTCTGCTGAAGTGTGCCCAGGTTTCACACGTGCATGCTGCTGGAGGACGTATAATGAAGCACCCTAATCTAACATTCTAATGTTCCACTCCTAATACAAGCCTGAATTTCTTCAAACTAACTTTTAGTTTACACATGTTTATATCCGAGACACCAGAATCCTAGAGAACTGGTCAGTTATTTTTAAGTGGTGGTGGACATTTGCATAATACATCATCATTTAATCAAGGCCCTTCCAAAGTAAACTTAAAGACACCATAGAACATTCAAAGCATGCATGGGTACATGGCACTCCTAGCAGCAGGGTTGTGTATAAGCTCCGATTTGACAAAATGGTGCATGTTTACAAAATACTATAACACTAATAATTTGCATGGATGGAAATTTCCATAATACATCATCGAGTGTAATCAAGGCCCTTCTACCAAAGTGGTGTCACCCAGATTTCATCCTGAAATCTGCGACTACCCTATCCGAAAAAAAAAATTACTTTTAAAATAATGGGTCGTTTTGTGTTTTTATTGCCTGAAAGTTCTTGTATTGCGTCAAGATATTCCCAAAGAGCCATATTAGTCTTTTTCGCCAAATACCTAAATGCCCAAAATTGTTATATTCTGTCGTTGGGATTTGTCTGCGGGAAATTTGTATTTAATTATTTTGAGCCCCGTATGAGGCTATTTGCGCTCCGTTTTAAATCTGTTATGATCGAACATGCCATTCTTCCTATGTACCAGAAGGGTTTTAACTTAGAATAAGTTTTGGGCTTTATTTGTGCCTTTTGGCAATTTTTCGTGTTTTTGTGTTGTCCCGTTTCGTTTTCTGTGAAAATTTCTCTAGAACAATTTCATTTGCCGAGTAAGCCCGATTTTTGGCCTGGAGTAGCTGGAAAACATATACGCACATTATGCCCGGAGGAAGTCACCATCGGAGGTCTGGATCACTGGGAAAAAGCGAAGCGTGCACAGAAAAGCCCCTGCGGGGTTGGGCGCATTTTTGGAAAACAGAGGATTTAAGCTGCAATGGGAAAAATAGAAGCAGCATGCAGTGGGAATTTTGTACCTGCCTAGCAGGATACTTTTTCCTGTGATAGAAAATTCACTTAAGCTACAGTGGGAAAGTTAGAGGCCGCAGGCAGGCGGGAATTTATTGTCTGCCTTGTAGGGTAAAAATTCCCATGGTGAAATAAAATAAAAGTGACTTAAGTGAAATCATGGGATTTTATTGCCTGCCTTGCAGGGTAAATAATCCCATTGTCAAAGTCAAATCACTTAAGTGGATCATGGGATTTCTGGGGCTGCCTTGCAGGGTAAAGAATCTCATTGTCATAAAATTTTTAAAAATAGAATTCTATTATGCAAAAAAGTGCGACCCACCTTGGGTGAATAATAATGCATTAAATAAATATTTGTTAATATTTATTCACCCAATTTTGACGCCCAGGTATGGAGGAAAGTCAACAAGTCAAAGGGGAATTAAAGAAATAGAATTAAATGGATTAAATTGATTAAATTTAATTTATTTAATGGCTGCCCCCTTCCTTTCAAAAAGTGCGCCCCATTTGGGAGATATTTAATGATTTTTAAGGCATTAATTCATTAAATTAATTTCTATTTTCAGTGGCTATGGTCAAGGCACACTGTGAAGCTTAAGTGAAGTGAAGTGTGAAAGATTAAATTGGATTAATTTAATTTATTAGATGGTTGTTCTTAAACATGCTATTTTTAAAAGAAAAGAGCATGATTTTTAATTAATTAATTACCTTTAATTGTTAGGGCAATTATTAATTATAGAATTGTGAGGGTTATATAAGCATGGGCAGCCATATGGGTGAATTATTTGATTCACAGGTAAAGAATTGTAGCCAAGAAGAAAAGTGTGCCCCCATTTGAAGAAGGATTTTGCTCAGGCAAGGTGGCAACAAGGTTAAAAGCTTCCAGATTTGGCGCATGCTTTGAAGGAGGTTGATCTTTGTCTGCATAATTGTTTGCATAGGTGTTACAAGTGCTCAGGTGTTGTTGAAAGGATTCATGCTCTCTTTATGTGCAAATTAAACATCAATTTTTGGGGCAGCAGGCTTGAAAAGTGCAGATTTTTACAATTAAAATTCACTATTCATGCTCCGGTGGCCATCTTTGTCTGAATTAATTGCAGGAGTTAGATACAGGTGCTTTTATGAAGAAAAGGAACTTATATCAATGTCTAATACATTGAATATTTCCTCCGAATCTGAAGGATTATCCAGATCTACACTAGTTTTGAAGAAATCCGGCCAAATAAGAAGAAAAAGAATTATTCAGACAAAAATAGACAAAGCCATGGCGAAGAGAGATGAAAAAGAAAACACAACGGAGTCATGCATCACTTCCAAACTTGCAGACATAGGAGACATAGATCTAGGTCCGAAACCTCTTTCTGAATTGATTGATAGATCCAGAGTGGAAAGGACTTCACTCATGCGTGCGGTTAAAAGCAGTGGAATTATCCGAGCTGTAGTCTTTCCATGCACAGCCCAGTTGCCAGAGTGTGTTATGCAGGTGTAGATCAATATCCAGATGCAAATCCATATGCAGATGCAGATCTCATAGTTGCAAAAGTTTCCGACACAAAGGCTTCATCCTCTTGTTTCGAATGCAGTCCATGAAGAAGTCAGTGCGTGGAAAATTCCTTCCAAGATCTTTTGCAAATGCTCCCATCTTCCAGTTGAAGCCTTCATTGAATTTTCATTCATCCAGAGTGCTTTCCAAAAATTTTAATTGCTCATATGCAATTAAAAATAAGGATGATGAGTTATCTACGGCCAACCTTGCATTGATGCATGTACAAAAGAAGAACTGCAAAAGCTTCAAGGATAAAAGAGAAGACAAGGCGAAGGCAAAATTCCAGCCGCTTCCAATTCCAGCCGTTTCCAATTCCAGCTTGCTTCCAGATCCAGCTACTCCCAGATCCAGTTTGGTGAGAATCAAAGGCAAAAGAATCAGCTGCAGGCAGACATGAAAAAGGACAAGACTGCAACTTTCCTCTTCCTTCTTCTTTCCTTCGACAAAGTAATTGAGCGATCAATTAAATTATACAACTTAAGTGATTGGTTTAAAAGCCATTACTTGAAGAAGTCAATTACTTGGAGATAGGTGGCAGACGTGCAAAATAGAAGGTTCTATTTTCAGTTGCAAATCATACATGTCATGCAAAGAGGAATTCCAGGATGGAGATTGCCAGTTGTTTCTTTCCTCCGACTTCCACATGTGCCAGTTCAACTAAAGCTTCCAACTTGTAATTGCCCCTCTACATTCTATAAGTAGAGGAAGAACCTTCGGGTTAATAATCAGAATTTGTAAACAGCAATCTTGTGTTCTAGACTTTGTGCTGAACCCCTGAGAGCAACTTGGAGCAAAGGAATACAAAGGAGCAGGTTTCCGGAGAACTTTGTGTCACGGTGTACTTTGTTTCTTGCTTTTAATCTTAGATCTCTTAATAAACTGTGTTATTTTAGATCTGGATCTAGAGCTGCCTTTGTTTTACAATTCTGTGTGTTCATATCTATTAAGTTTATTCTATGTGCATGCAATTAGCTCTGCTATCTACTAATTGGGATGCACATCTTCCCCATTTCTTCTCTGTATTTCCCTTACTTCCTTTTGCTATAAAATACTTCCTTTCTTAAACAGCTGCTTACTTGCTGCAGAACTTCTTAGTTATGGTTCATGAACTAAGTGGTTAAAGTAAAACCCCTGATAGATAATAACACATTTTTATTGACAAATCTGACACGAGAGCCTCATCAGTTAAATGAGGGAGATTTATCTCATGACTGCCTAGGTTTTGTGCTATGCAGAAAATCTAGCCAACACAAAGTAAACAAGACACCATGGAACATTCAAAACATGCATGGATGCATGATGCTCTTAACAGCAAAGTTATATATAAGTTCCTATTTGACAAAATGGTGCAGCTTTACAAAAAAATATAGCATTAACAATTTGAGTATCTTCTCAATGATATATAGAAGTGAAAAATACAAAATGAATATATAAAATAAGGCATGATATATATATTATATGCCGCACAAGTTAGCTAGGTTGGCAACTATGAATACGTATTAAGCCAAGGACTAAGTTTCTTACAATAATACCATGAGCTCCACGGTAATAGCTGCTAGTTACAGTCTTGAAGCGCTCTTGCCCTGCAGTATCCCACTATGGGAAAAATGGACACAAAACTCCATGTTAGCAAAAAAAACTGTACACCTAAAGTTATAAGTTTGAATCATTAATATAAAACAGCAATGGTAAAAAAGATCATTAACTTACACATTGACACAAATCTTGTAAAATGTTTGGCAGTATTCGTCTCTATTTCATGGAGCCAATGAACAATGCTACCACAAATGGGATTTGGAAAAGGCTCATCAATCAGTAAGTGGTTGAAGGTGATCAAATATTTCTATACATCATCATGACCTCAACAAATATTTTTTTTGCAGCTTGCAACTACTGTTTCTTATGTTCTGTGTCATCAAACTGAATTTTAAGGTTCTTCAAGCTGCACATATTGCTTTTTATCAGGATCTTTGATCCACTATTATTGCTTACGTATATACTAAATATTCAAAAGTTGTAAATTAAGAAAAAACACAACCAAAATTAGACAGTTGACTGGTCAACTAGAGGCACATTCCCTAAACATGACAGTGTTATCTCATATGTAATATTTTATATCAGACCCATCCCAGACAGACCGACGGATTCATTACCGACCACTTCCGGGTGGAACAGACTAATTAGTAAGTACTTATTCCAAGGAGGAGGGGAACAGAATGATTCACAACTGATAGGTTCTCAACCAATTGGGGGAGCAAAGTGCAGTGAGCGACTGTTAGCAGTCTATAAGTGCAATAGCACATATATGCAGACATGGAACTTTCAGTCATATTTCTTCATTTCTTTGGCCAGTTGTAAATGGATTTTTCTTAACTAAGATCAGCCTAAAGCAAAGAGTCCTTGCAGTTTGTTACCATAGCAGCATCTAGATGCAGTTCTGACCCTCCAAGGCTTTTTCTGTAACTTCCATTCTTTTTTTTGGTCAGCTGCACATAGTTTTTTCCTGGTATTGTAGACTTTGCTGTTATATAAGGAGGCTATGGCCTTCTCCAATGGTGGTCCTCCTTCCTACAAGTCGGCTGTCTGGGCAACTCTTTTCAGCCCTCAAGCAAAGGAACATATTGGAGTTTGTACATCAACATGTCAGTAGATCAATCTTGAAGCCCAAAATTCAGCCAAGTTATTTGATGGTTGTCATCAGACTAATACAATTCCTTGGGGGAGTAATTCAACTTAAAAAGGTGAAATACCAACTCCGGAGGCTTAAGGGGTTTGATGTGCCAACTTATGGGTGCTGATTCTTTACACTAATCCTATAAATTGAAGTGAACTTCCCGTGACTGGAAATTTTCTGCTGTAGTACGCAAATAGTTGAGAAAAACTGGGCAACTGGGAAAAAAAAGGATGCTCTCTACCAAAGAACCCCATGGTTTATGAATCATGCAGACCTCTTTAGGAAGCATAGGAGTCATGTTTTCATTCCAACGGAGGACTCTCCTATAGTTGTTCTATATGGGGTTGACTATACTCCCTTTCCGGAGAATTGTCGGGAAAATCCTCATTAAGAAGAATTGGAAATGCGATTACAGAAGTTGTAGCAGCCTCAGACCTCACTCTGCAGTAGTCTATTGTTGATTATACATGTATCCGTGTCAATGTTGACCTTAAAAAATCTTAATAGGATTCTGCTCAAGCTGGTTGGTAATATTGGGAGCAGCCCAGTGTAAACTTTGCCATCAATATGGACATTTGATGAGATCATGCGATCATGTCATAATTTTCAGCCAAAGGAACCGCAAATGCTGACAAACTAGATTCCTGCAGACCAGTCCCACTTTGTAATATTGTTTACAAGAAACTTCCATGGTGATTGTTCACGTCTTGTAACCTGTTTTGTGACATAATTTTTTCCTCACAAGCACAATTTCTCAAGGGAAAATTGTTTCTCAAGAGAAACACAATGTTAATCAAGCAAAGACACCCAGTAAGCTAATCAGGCTAGATATGTCAAAAACTATTGACAGAAACAACTAGGCTTTATTATTAATGCAAAGCAAATGTTCAGTTTTCATGAAAGATCAGCTAGATATGTCAAATTCTTCCTCGCAAGCATGATTTTTCAAGGGAAAACAAAGTTTTGATGGTATTATTATTGCTCAAAACACAATGTTAATCAAGCAAAGACACCCAATCTGCTAATCAGGCTAGATATGTCAAAAGCTAGGCTTTATTATTAATGTAATGCGAAAGTTCAGTTTTCATGAAAGTTCAACTAGAAATGTCTTTCTTTCTCACAAGTATGATTTTTCAAGGGAAAACACAATTTTGATGGTATTATATGTTTCTCAAAAGAAACACAGAGATAATCAAGTACACACCTGGTTTGCTAATCAGGCCAGATATGTCAAAAGCTTCTAACAGAAACAACTAGGCTACTTTCTGTCTACTTTCAAATTTCATGAACTTTGTTTTCAATGGAGTTACAGTTGTATGTTAACAGCTAGTTGTTTTATTCAAGGCCTTTGGTTGAGTTGACCAAGGGTATTCATCAAAGAAATACTCTCTTTCCTATTTGTTATCCCAATGGCCCAATGGGTAAACTCTTAAATTGCATTGTCTCAACAAATTCATGGTTTACAGACTGGCCTTGTGGAAGGATCTCATAAGCATTAAGTTTATTGACGATACAATATTAAAGATAGAATGCAACAAATGCAGGTCCCCCATCCCCCTATTTCAGGCTCAATACATTTCTCATTTCTGGAGTGAAATGCAGGTTTGAAACACTGCCGAAACATAAGGAAATCCTGGGGACGTCCCATTTTCAGCACGTCTCAGCATTTCCGAAGCATTTTTGGCAGAGATTCTTCATTAAAAAGGCAAAACATATATTTTTTAAGTTTTGTAACACCATTTCCAGTGGCGCTTCTTTCCAAACTTGAACTTGATTTTACTGAGAAAACAACAAGGGAAAGGTTCATGGGAATCTCAAACAAGGGGCAAGTACAGAAAACGCATCAGTATGACAATCAGCATACCGTCAATTTGTGTTTAAAATATGTTCCTAATGACCACCAATCTTGTTCTGGAATTTACAGATTAGTTAACCAGTATCGCTTACGAGGCCCGGAGCACAGTAGGCAGAAATATTGCTAGGCAACCAGTTAAACTGGAAACTTCGTTGGTGTAGGAGGATGGCGTTGCTGCTGCTTGGGGCAGGAGCACTGGCATCAGGATGGGAGCTATTTATGTTGGGAGACAACCAGGTATCTGTGCACTGAAAACCTCATGCTGTTAATATGTTCTACTTCTGCCATGTTAAGCTTGGTTTCTAGTTCTGTCTACAGGCTGTTTTTATGCCAAGATTTTATATAAAACCTACCATGTTTAGGTTAATGATGGCTGTCATCTAATTATTTTCTTCTGGACTGAAATTCTTAATAAATATACTAGTTAATACATGTTTCTGCAAAAGGGACACAATGGAGGTTATTGGCTATAAACCTTTAACACATTATATGTCACATGATTCATGAACATTTGAAATTTTAAGCATGTTGAATGTTTTGAGCTTTCGTGAATGCTATATTTTTACATTGTTTATGAGCTAAAAAAAAGATAAAATATATATATATATATAATTTATTGCAAGAAAGTTTCTGTGCCATTTTGTTTCCAAAGGTTTTTGGAAATCAGCGTTTTTATGTTTTGGATCCATTTGATGGCAACTTAGTATTAAAGGCTACTATATTACCTAAAAAAGTCTCCTACCTAAGGCACGTTCTGGAATTATTTCAAACAGCCTATGTCATAAAGGTTAACACAGAAAAGACTAAAATGTTTTTTAAGAATATGGATTCCGATTCCAACTGAAAAAAAATGATAGTTGTTGTAAACCCTAGAACAGCAAATTGAAACCCTGGACCTTGACAAAAGGAAAAAACTGAATCTGATCTGTAATAACATAAAAAGCTAGAAGTTATGAATGCCCTTGAATAATCTTTTTACTTTCTGTTTAAAATTAGAAAAAAAAAATGTGAATGATCTACTTCTAAGTACCTGGTTCGGGTGCAATACAGGTATGGGTACGAAGTACCCGGTATGTGGATAAGGTGATTTTTTTTGCCTTGGGTATGTCTTGGGTACATCCATACAAAAAATATATAAAAAATAAAAAAATTATAACCTAATAAATCAGAAATTAGAGACATTTGTCATTAACCATATAGTATGCATGTAAAAAACAAAATAACCACAAAAATGAAAATATTATCCGAATGCCAAATGTCATAATAATCAAATATCTCAAATGTCATGTGCTGATCATAGGATGATAAACATATATTTATGGTATTTTTTTGTGTTTTTATGTTGTTTTTTATTGAAAACGTGAAAAAATAAATAAAAACTCATTTTTTTGTTGTGGGTACGTCCTGGTTATACGGGTACTTCCGGGTACATCTACAGACGTACCAAGAAGCACATGTATGCCCAGGGCGTACCCAAGGAGTACCGTACCCATACCACATCCCAGGTACATACCCAGGCTGGGTACGAGGCTGGAGTGGAAGAACGAGCTTCCTAGATCTACTTAACTGAAAAAACAATACTATAGCACTACTAAACATGGCAATGCTAGGAAATTTATAGAGAGAAAGAAACTATATTAATGCCCACACCAAAGCATTTTCCTATAGAAATTAGAATGGTCATATAGAAAAAAGCACTTTCCTAAGGAGGTATGGGTACCAACTTGGGCCAAAATATTTTCCAAGAAAAATATGGTCATTGCACTTGGTTATAACTTAAGACCATAGTTACCAAGTTCAGAAACTCAGATCAGTTGGGAGGACAAAAAAATTCAAAAATCCAGAATTCTTGAAAAAGTTCAGATAATTTTGGTCCAAAATATATATGTATTATATTTGAGCATGATTTTTTAATATGCAAATTGACAAACACAATGCAAAAAATAATAACATAATATAAAATGTTAATATATTTAATATTAAATAATATATAAGGTTTCTGGGTTATTTTTTTTCCCTAACAAAAATTTAAAATTTTATTATTTCATAAAAAAACCAGGGCCAACTTGGACCGAACTTATCCAGGTCAGCTGAAAAATATGGATCAGACCAATCTCCACAGACCTGCGTACAAAGACTTAGTTCCCAAATATGCCATGTTCTAACACCTTAGGGCCTATTTATAGCTGATTTCTCACTTTAACTCTTTTGTCTTCTGCATGTGGGATAATTAAGAAAAATTACACACTATGCTGACATTACCAAAAAGAGTAAATGACCATAAAGATTCCTAACCTACCCATTAAATTGGTCCCAATAGATCTCCAAAACAAAATAACAAAAAAAATCTAAATTGACAAACAATGTCTCGATAACTTGTACTAAAGTTGATCATCCTAAAAACACTGTAATAGTCCCCTCCTTGTTTTGCTTTGTCTGGAAGTAATTGAAGTGTTTGGTGTATGCAAATGCAATGTTTTAAGGCCTTCACACGTGGCATTCTCCAATGGGAAATCATCCCACTGAATAAAATATTCTGACAGTACCTTAGTCCTCAACTTTCTTTCTCAAATTCCCAAAATACCTCCCTGGAATGAAAAAAACATGGTGTGCAACATCTAAGGGAGGCTACAAATTTAAAATTTTAACCTCTTGTGCTACAACTTTCTTCAATAATGCCAAATGAAAGGTGATATGTTATATGCACTTACGACTTGCTGACCGGTCAAGAGTATATTCAATTGTCTCACTCTTGCTAGAAGATTGAAAGTTTCATAACATCTAGACCCAAGTTCCTCTACCCCTTTACCTTTGTAAGACTTTTGCTTATAAGGTTGTAGTTTCGAGATGACCCACTCCCACTTCAAATTCCTGCCCATTGCAGTGCTGGTCCTGCTGGCATTTAACTCTATCTTTAGAAAAATTAAGGTTCGTCTGTAGCTGCTTCAATATATTTTGGCCCTCTAGAAAACCTTTACTTGTTGGAAGTTAAACCTTCAAATTCAAATCAATCAACCGTGGTCATTGCTTCCAGCAGCATTCCATTATTCTCTTGGACCTTTTGCAGCTAAAACAAAGCTCTTTTGAGCATAAATCAGCAATGGTAGCAGGGTCTATTATTCTCTCTTTTGACTGTTCAGCCTTAAATACGAGATAAATAGAATTTTTCAGTACCGTATAAGTCTTATTTTTGCTCGGTTAGTTTGGAGGGCTGTCCAAACTTAGGAAACTTCAAAAACCCTTTAAATAAGCTTCTGCTTGATGAATAGTAACAGCTAAAGAGTAGTTGCCTTCAATGCCTCGACATATATCCTAATGGTCTATTTCAATTCAATGATGGAAATAGCAAGCACACAACATGGGTGATATTTTCCACATAAAGGATGGGTTGGCAGAATTCCCTCAGAATAATATTTACGGTGCCTTATTGTTTAATGTTCATGAAGGCCAAGAAGTAGTCTATCACAAAGGTCCCAAGCCGTTACTTCTAGCACATGGTGTTCTTGCTTGTTTCCCTCCTGTCCTTCTTAAGTTATTGCCACCAATCAAATGCAGACCCTTGATGAATAGCAACAGCTGAAGACTAGAGGGCTTCAAAGCCTGAATGCATACCTCCTCATGGTTTATTTCAATCCAATGATAGACATAGCAGCTGCACACCAGGGTGATATTTTCCACGGGAATGATGACTTGGCAAAATTCCCTCGAATAATATTCCACGGTGCCTTGTTGTTTGATGTTCTTGAAGGCCAATACTAGTACTCTGTCTGGGTATAACCACAGGCCCTCAGGTATGTATCGGGTACAGAACAATCACAAATATCCCGAGTGATTACTTCTAGTGGGTAAGTACTCTTCATAGCATACCCACAATTTCTGTCTTCCTTCAGTTGCAAAAAAAAAAAAAAAAACTCGAGGGATCTTCAAGACTGCAAATTGAACCTATGAAATTTATCGTGTGAGATTCAATATTGCCAGAGATGAAAAGGACTTCATTTGGTTGATCAGAAACTATTTGGACAGCTTTCATGTCCAGTTGCTCCTCGAGGGTCCTTTATAACTTCAATACAACCATCAAAGAAGGCATCGGAATCAGCCTATCTAGCCTCTTCCTTTGATACTAGGTGCCACCTTGGTTTCCTACAAATCGCATAGTTACCAGGAGATGGGTAATCTGAGACGGGCATATATAATTGATTAAGATCCTGTATCCTTGACAAGAGGCTGCTCTGCCCTCCTTAATGGATATTTGAGAAAGGACATTGAAATAGGTTCATGACTTAAGGTATAGAACTTGTGTAACTAAGTCAACAATAGAAATGGACGAGAACAATTAGTAGCTTATATTGATAAGCTTCATCTGATATCATCATATTTCAGGATCAAGAGTACATTACTACATTGTAACTCACTAAAATGCCTTTCACAACTCCCTCTACTGGACTAATTAAAAACGGAGGATCTGAGAATGTGATTTTGAGATCATCTTTGTCGAGGTGGCATCAAAGGGACCCCCTCTCCATTAGAGGCTAAGTCCTCTGTCAAGATGGTCTCTATGAAAAAATTTCCTTCTCCCAAAACCTTTCCCTAGGCCTTATCAATAAGTGGAATGCTTGTGAGCCCATTAGTAGATGGACTCATAGATTTAATGTTTTGTGGTCTTCTTGTATTTAGTCAAAGAAATCTTGCTTTAGATGGCTTCAAATTCATAATAAGCTTGATGTTGGCTTCTAATATTTTAATGGTTGCTGAGACTATAACCTTGTTGTTTTCTTTAAATTTTTATGTATATTTATATTTGTTAGTTTTTTTAAAAACATTGTACGAACATACCCACAGCATATCATACCCGGGGGTTTTTTAAAAAAAAATTGTTTCAGTGTACCGAACTTGTATCCATACCTATACACATACTTGTATTTGTACTTGTACCCGTACTCGTATCCTGACAATCTAGCATACAAGGCCTCCACTGTAGAAAACTCACCCCATCCATGTGAAAACCTATTCCACTGAGACCTAATATTAGAAGCCTCCTCTCCTCGATCATAATTTTTTTTTTCTTGTAGCCCCAAAATCCCTTCATCACCTTTTTTTCCTCATATGGAGCCCTCTTTTGGGTGACATTTGTATCATACCACTTTGAATTTAAAGCGTAGGCAGCACAATGAAGAGGTGTGTTAAATTTGTTCCATCTTCCATGTATTTTTTCTTCAATCAAAGGATAGAAAGCATGATCCCTTGAGTCTGTGACTTTGCTTATTCTTTCACACATGGAATCAATTTCTTCATAAACCTCCCCCAAACATGGGTTGTTTGAGTCTCTAAAACGGATCACCTCACAAATGGGTTAGATGGAATCAACAACAAATTTCACATCAGCCCAAAAACGATCATCGAGGACCATTTGTCTCACCTCAACTACAGTCTCTATTGTAGATTGCCTCCAGCTTGCCCATGTATCATTGACTACCGTGGAACAACCCCTTTGACCGCATAAAGACAGTCAAGAAGAATGAAGAAAGAAGCAAACAGTGTATCAGCAAGTTTGAGGAGTTCCACCTTGGAAAATCTCGGATAAATAGCACATGTGGTGATGACTGCATATGAGCATTTGTATTTTCTTGCCATTTTCAATGAGCATAGATATCCACTCAAACCTACCAATAGCTTTCAATGCATTATTCAATGCATGCACACAACATGGTGTCCAAAACACATGATTGTATTTGTTTTGTATTAGCAAGCCAGCTACTTTACAAATTGGCACAGCATCTGTAACAACTTGGACAACATGGGATGCCCCCACCTCCTCATCCATGTCACATAGTTGGTCCTTCAAGAACTAAACATTTTTTTCTTGCCCTGAACAATCTATCGCCTTCAAAAAATAAGGGCCTTTGGAAGAAGTCACCATAACATTTAGAAGTGGACGGTTTCTAGTATCGTTCCAAATATCCATCACAATGTTGCATCTTTCTATAGACCGCAATCTTTTGACTGGTGCAGTTTGTTTCTCTATCCTTGATATCTCTTTGTCAATTAAAGTCCTACAAAGCTTCTCATATCCAGGGGATTTATACCATGCCAGCCCATTGTTAATCACACAAACCATCTCCTCATAATAAGGAGAACATACAACATTAAATGGTATTCCATTCACGTAAAAGAAGTGTGCAATTGCCACATCAATTGCATCTCTACCACACACATCGAAAATGTATCCAATGGGGTTTGAACCACCAGCATTTGGTCTCTTATGAGAAGACCTTGCACCCTATTTTGCATTCAACACGTCTAGAAGATACATCTGTGTCTAATTGAGATTTCTCGAGTTCGCTTCTATGCTAGATTTGAGGTGTCACTGAAGTGTGAGAGCTTAAATTAGGCCCTTTGTCTTCAACCCTTTCTTGTTCCTTCGTTACTTCGTAACTCTCATCCGCATTTCAACAAGCCTCAATCCCTTTCCCCTTTGTTTGAAAAAAATGGGCCCTCACCCTCGTGAAAGTGCCCTAAAACGACTTCCCACACAATTTGCAAGTGATGACTAAGGTGCCAACACTCCCTTTGCCCATCGCAATACAATCACAATATTTTCACAATGGGAAGAGGCCGTTTTTCCTTCCCCTAACAACCCTAACAAACTCAGAAAAAATAATGAATATTAATATATAATATATTAATATAAATCAATAAAATAATAATTAAATGTTATTATTTTATTTTTAAAATTTAAAAATAAAACATTAATGTGATAAAGTTATAAACAATATAAAAGACTAAACTTTAACATTAACACAATTTAGGCTTTAAGTTTAAATTAATTATTATACAAAATGAAAATATATTTCCATATCTATAAACTTAAATATTAAATTACAATATAAATATTAACTATTTAAATTTTGAAAATTAAATTAATAAAAAAAATAAAGAATAACCTAAAACTAAAACTTAAGTTCAAAATTAATAAAAATAAATAAAAAACTAAGAAATAAAGATAAACCTAAAACTAAAACTTAAAAACTTAAGTTCAAATTGTTAATGACATTAAATAAGAAAAAGAAAGGTAGGTCATAGTGGTACCATTTGAAACGACAAGGCCATCCGTGGCCTTTTCCAAACTCTTGACCTGACTCGACCATAGCTAATAGCAAGACCATGGACCCCCCTCGCATAGGCAATGCCACGGTGACGCGCCAAAAACCAAAGTGATGGCATAGGCGGGAATGGTGACACATGATGAAACTTCAAAATGCAATGAAAAATACGGGTCATGCAACATGAAAAATACCTCAAATGCAACTTGAAATCCCAAATACCTTCACGCCTGCACAATGATATCCAAATCGACTTTGCACGTTGATACTTAATGGCAAATCTGATGTGATGATACAAAGACAGAGAAAGGCACGTTGAATAAGTAGAAATCGTGATTATTAGTGTTTTTTGATTAAATTATTTATTGTTTTGATAGAGAAATATGGTTTAGGGTTTTTGAGATCGGAAAGAGACATTGAATGTCTCATATGACCGTCTCCGGATATGGGAGACATCTTAGTACCTATTTCCCGTCTCTAAAACGTGCGCCCACGGGGGAAGACGTGTCTCCCTGCTACTGTGATAAATTACCTTGATTAGAAAGTTTGCCTCCTCTTCTAATAAGGTTTCTACAAAATGGTTGTGCTCAGAGTCATGATGCCCAACCTCTCTTCTCTGATTACCCAATCTTGCATTCCTCAATATGCACATGGTTTGATTCATGCATTCCATGGAGTTCCTTTATGGCTTCTCCCACCGATAATTCTTTTTTTAATTTCCAATTATTTCTCCATGAGTGGCTAAATATGAATCCATTGTTGGTGTCCACCCAAAGGCCATGAAAATGGAGTGTCTGTGATACCACCATTATGAGCCCAATTGGAAACTTTTGTAATGTCCCCCATTTCCGAGCAGGTGGCCTAAGAGGGCTTTCATCCATCTTAGCCTTGGTCATGCCCAAGGGGCTAGTGATGTTGATGGTTATTGGGGTATGGTTTTGCACCTCCATTTCACTTATATATTATGTTTTGACATTAGACACGTACTTTGAGGTGTATATATTATGTTTTGACATTAGACACGTACTTTGAGGTGACTTAAGTGAAATAAGGTTGTGTGATGCTCCCCTAAGGTACTTTATTATTATATTTTGTCAATGACTTAAGTGATGGGTGAATATATGGTACTTTATTATTCTAATTATTCGTTGGGAGGTGACTTAAGTGCACTTTTGGCATGTGGGAAATAAAGTGACTTAAATTATTTTAATTAATTAAAGAAAAGACCCAATGGGGCGATTAGAGTTCTTTTGGGCCTTTTGTTGCGATGAAGAAGTTATAAAAGGGAAGCACTTGGGAGAGACAGTAGGCATTCATTCATACACTCACCTATTTTGATATTAGCAGCAACTGTTCTTTGCACTTTCTTTGCTTGTTAAGTAGGATCCCATAAGAACCCTAGTTTCGGTGGTGAAAGATTCACACCTAGCTAGCAGAAGAACTCTTCAGTTGGTGAAATATCCTCCCTAGTTTGTTATTTTGGAGCATTATTCAGATTATTGGATCAAATCTGGAGAATAATCAGAAACTCAGATTTCAGAGTGAGGAGACAACTATTCTTTCATCAAGGGTTTCAGTTCATATTTGGAAACAACTATTTTCTAAGGTTTTATCTACTTAGTTCCAGATTTGAGGAGCAATTTTGAAGGGGTTTATGTGGGTTCGATTCACAGGAAGATTTCGGAGCTGGCGATTGTTATCATCATGAAGATGCCCTAGAATTCATTTCCATCATTTTTTCATTGTTATCTTGAAAATTACGATCGGTTGTATTTTACTCTCATTTTCTGCCCTAAAATTAAATTAAATAAAATCATATCTGAAAGATAAAAAAAAATTCTCTTGTTTATTGTTCCATATATTTTTCTGAGTTGTTTAAAGCTTTTGGGTAGTGTTGGAAGTGATTAATTTGCAAAATACAAAAAATTCTTTATTTCTGCATATTGTTGTCATAAAAACAAGAAAAATCAGAATTTCAATTCGCTGTTATTTTATACATATTTTGTGAATTTCAAGTAATATCCCACAAGGGATATCTCAATGGTATCAGAGTCGACTTTCCTCCAGCCTGTTGGGTGGCGAAAAGACAAATTAGATCTGAATGCAACCAAAAAAATGAAGTGGACCCAGGTTCCCGTTTGTTTATGGTATTAGTGAAATTTCTGCTAGGTCTTGGTTGAAAGACGTTGAGAGATATTTGTTATAGAAACCTATGTGTTAGGGTGATTGAGATATTATTTGCTATAGAAACCTATGTGTTAGGGTGATTGAGAGATATTTGCTATAGAAACCTATGTGTTAGGGTGATGTCCCTGAGACTCATCCCAAAGATACATGGATGGAGCAGCACATAAGTGGTGGCATCAATTGTTGAAAACCCAAGGGATTGAGTCCATTGCTTCACTTGCAGATATCACACAAAAGTTTCTAGAAAGATTTGATGTGCAGGATGGCAAGGGTAAGCAAAGAAATGAAGCCATGGAGTCTACACCCACGAAGGAGGACAAATCAGATCTACAGCCAAATGAAGAAAAAGAAGCTTCTAGAGAAAAAGGTATGCCTTTGATGAGCAAAAATATTTGTGACAAAGAGGAACAAACATGGTTGGTTGGTTGAAAAATTGAAAAAGATATTTCAATCCAAAAGGTACCTATCAATCCTCCAAAGAATAAGTCAATATCATATGGGATGGATTTATCAAGTAGTAATGAGCATAAATTTGTGAAAGGTGTTGATTCTTGTTCCACTTGTTCTCCATCTAAAATCATGAATCACAATAGGGATGGTGCTATTTTGGAGGTTTCTAAATCAGCAATAGAAGGTGAACCTTTTGATGATATTCTTTACAAGGAGGTTAGTAGTAGCATGGATTTATTTCATCATCTTCATCCTATATCATTACAACAGTTTTATCATGATGGTATTCAGCCTGTTATGGATAAGAATGCTAAGGATTCGGTACATCAAAGTCAAGTCATCATGAAGACAAAGAGTGATGATCTTCTTTATGAGATACAAGAGAAGCAAAGATGGAAGATCTTGCGTGATACAAGGGTTCATAGGCATTATAAGGTATGGGATCTTGGTAATATGTTGCAATTGACCAAAACTATCAATTCTGATTTTGAATTCATAAGGAAAAGAAGGAATTCAAATGTGTCTTTTGGGATTACAAGTGTTGGCAAGCATGGTTTCTTCATTGGAGACTCCGGTGCAAGAAGGGAGAGTACCTCTCAAGGTACTAGCGTTGATTTTCTAATTGCTAAAAAGGGTAAGAGAATATGGTGGAACCTTTTTAATCATCTTCAACTTGTTGGACTGTGTATAACAACAGTCATAAAGAGAGGAGAAAAAGCTTTGTTAATAGAACCCATGACTGATTTTTATATCAGCTACATGGTGGAACCCTTGGAAGGGTTAGTGGGGGCATTTGGTCCTCAAAGTGCTCAAAGAATCAAGGTGCAATCTGCTGTTAAAAAAGAGGAGTTGAATTCAAGGGGCATTCATGACTTTAGCATCCTAAGGTATGAGAATGTTTACCATTTTTCAAGTTTGTTGAGTTCTTCTATCTTGTTGCCATGTTTCTATCATTTGGGACAGCATGCACATGCTTTGCTGATTGAAGAAGACTTTCATAATCAAGTCTCAAGGTATGCTGGGATAAACACATCCTCCTTTCACATTGCTCTTGATTCAGCTAATGAGCATATGTTGGCAAAGAAAATAATGCAGCAGCCCATGATCTTGAAAGGACATGAGGTATGGGATATATTTATTGTGGTTGAGTTTGCTAGAGGTAAGGTTCTCTTTGGGATGCAATAGTCGCATGATATTAAGGAAGAAGATGGTGCATGGGTTGAATAATCAAAGGAGAATGAAGATGTTGATCCTTTATTAAAAATTCCGAGTTGCAAAGGTATGATGAGCAGCCCCAATTATGTTATTTCAGATGTGTTGTCTTCTCTCATGATGGGAATCAATGGGTACAACAAAAGGTATGAAGTTCCTTATGATAAAGTTTATGGATGCATGAGTTCTAATGTTGATTTCCATTTCTCTTGCATTTACGATGAAATGAAAATATGGGGAAAGAGAATAAAGTATGATGAGGGAGCAGCCATGTATATTCCCAACATAGAAGGAATTGATGAGTTATGTCCATGGAAAGACATGTCTTGCACAAAGAAGGTAACTGCAACTCATTTCTTTATTGTCATTAAGAGATGTGAAGTACTTGAATGTGTTTGTACATTTGGCTTACTTGAAGTTGGAATCATTCATTGGGCATATTGGCTGCCATCTTTTGGGAAACTTGCATTCACCATCTCTCATGTGGATAAACTAAAACTTTTTTAAGAAAACAAAGAAATCAGATTTCATAGTATACAAGGGCAAATTGCAGAAGATGTGATTGGTGAAGAAGGAAGCATGTCATTGCAGTGGTTGAATTGTGAATGAACAAGGATCAGCCTCTTGTGGATCATGGTGACATCACAAGGTATGAGACAAGTGGGATATTTGATGACTCCTGTTCTGACGAATTGTTTGTTGCATTCACAGAGCGCATCATGATGACTTATGTGGAGAGTAGGTCGGATGATGTTGAGTTGGGGAATGAGTTAGGTATGATGGAGACTTTGACTCCAGATGGGGTGAGTGGAGTCATGGATGTGGGTGTTACCAGTAGTGTTCCACATGAGACAGTTACAGGGATTGGGGTTACAAGTTCAGATCATCAGAGTTTATCATTATGTTGGTTATCTAAGGTTTCGGGAGACTAGAGATCTCATTTGCTTGTTGAGTACTCCAAAAACCGACACACTTGTGAGATTCTGGATGGTCACATACAAGATGACAGCTACAGATTGGAGGATGAGATGATCTTCTATCAGGGCAGATTGTACTTTGTGCCAGATTCATGGTTGAGGATGGAGATACTGTGACATGTGCATTGTTCTTCCGTGAATGGAAATTGGAGCTTTGATGACACCTACCGGCTCATATGGGAGAGGTTCAGATGGCATGGATTGGAGGATATCATCAACTTTATATATAGGGAGGGATGTATGGTTTGTCCTTGTGACAAATCGGAGCTTATAGGTTCATCATTTTTTGAGCCGTCATGGGATAACACTCCTATCCATTTGACTTCTTCTATGCCCGGTGAGCACTTCACCCATGTGCTAGTCAATAGAGCGACGGAGTTGACTCAGTTACTTGGTTATTCAATAGGTTCGCATTCATCACAAGAGGTGGACTATGTAGAGTTGATATTGTTGGTTGATCGTTTACTGGAGTCTTGGGATTTTTCCCCCATAGGACACATTGAGACACATTATGACGAGCCTTGCTATCACGCAAGTGTGGGTCATGTGGGAGAGTTGGCATGCTTTGTACTTATATGGGTTGTTTCACACGTTGATCTAGAGGATGCCATAGGGTTCAGAGGGGACTTTTGTACCCATGGGTTGACTGGAGAGGCAATGAGTGATCACATGATGATAGCTTCACATTGGCAGGGACTGGACAGATTTGCAGTTTCAATGTGGGCACCAATGGAGAGTTGGTGTGGGCATCATACCACTTCAGGGGATGCATTGTTCTCTACACGGCATGGAGAGCATGATGACTACATGAGGTGTCTTGGTTACTTCAGATCACACCGATCTTTGGTTGACAGCACGGTGAGGCAGAGAAACTTACTTTGTGGTATTCAGCTTCTGCAGCATGACATGATAATGCTTGGGGTCAAGCATTTCTCAGGAGGGGAGGATTGTAATGTCCCCATTTAAGAGCAAGTGACCTAGAAGGCCTTTCATCCGTCTTAGCCTTGGTCATGCCCAAGGGGCTAGTGACGTTGATGGTTATTGGGTATGGTTTGCACCTCCATTTCACTTATATATTATGTTTTGACGTTGGACACGTACTTTGAGGTGATTTAAGTGAAATAAGGTTACATGATGCTACCCTAAGGTACATTATGTTATATTTTGTCAATGACTTAAGTGATGGGTGAATAAATGGTACTTTATTATTCTAATTTTTCGTTGGGAGGTGACTTAAGTGCACTTTTGGCATGTGGGAAATAAAGTGACTTAAGTTATTTTAATTAATTAAAGAAAAGACCCAATGGGGCGATTAGGGTTCTTTTGGGCCTTTTGTTGTAATAAGAAATTATAAAAGGAAGCGCTTGGGAGAGAATTGGATTCATTCATACACTCACCTATTTTGATATTGGAGCAACTAATGTTTGCACTTTCTTTGCTTGTGGAGTAAGATCCCACAAGAACCCTAGCTTTGGTGGTGAAAGATCCACACCTAGCTAACAAAGCACTCTTCGGTGGTGAAAGATCCTCCTCAGTTTGCTATTTTGGAGCTTTATTCAGATTTTTGGATAAGATCTGGAGAATAATCAAAAATTCAGTTTCAAAGTAAGAAGACAGCCCTTCTTTATCAAGAGTTTCAGTTCAGATTTGGAACAACTATTTTCTAGGGTTTTATCTACTCAATTCCATATTTGAGGAACAATTTTGGAGGGGTTTTTGTGGTCCAATTCCAGAGATTTCGGAGTTGGAGATTGTTATCATCATGACAATGCCTTAGAATTCATTTCCATCATTTTTCCATTGTTATTCTGGAAATTACGGTCAGCTGTGTTTTTCTCTCATTTTTTCCCCTAAAATAAATAAATAATATCAGATCTGAGAGAAAAAAATTATTTCTCTCTTGTTTATTGTTCTATATATTTTTCTGAGTTGTTTGAAGCTTCTAGGTAGTGTTGGAAGTGATTAGTTTGCAAATACAAAAATTTCTTTATTGCTGTCATAAAAAACAGAAAAATCAGAATTCAGATCACTGTTATTTTATACATGTTTTGTGAATTTCAAGTAATATCCCACAAGGGATATTTCAACTTTCTTTTTGGTAAACCCTAAAGCATAAACTTTAAGTTTGGAAAAAGGAAAAATGTGAGACAAAACCTTAGAAATAGAAAAATCTGAATATTCACAAAAAATAAAAATCTAGATTCTACTTCATTGTTTGCTTAAAGAATTGCAAAAACAAAACTTCTATGAATGATCTATTTGCTCGCAAGAGAGAGGGAAAAAAAGAAATAGCACAGTTTTAAAATCTTATTTAGAGGATATATATAATATATAAAGAAGTGAGAGAACTTTTGTAAGGAAATATGGTCCCCAACCCAAGCCAAGAGAATTCTCCAAGCATGGTATCATAGTGGACTTGGCCAAGACGTGATCTCTATAGAATTGTGCACAAAGACCTACTTCCCAAACATGGCCTGCTCTAAATCCTAGGGGCATGTTTGAAACTAATTTCCCTCTTGAGCTCGTTTGTCTTCTGTGAATGAGATAATTAGATTTATTTTGCAAACATTACTAACACAAACAAAAAATGTACATGACTATAAAGATTTTTAATATGCTTACAAAGCCAATCCTAACATAATCACAAAATTCCTAACCAACACACAAGGTACCAATAACTAGTAATGAAGTTGACCACCCTTGTGCATTGTAGCAGTCTCATCATCAAAATAGATCGAAATGTATTTTTAGATTCTGAACTGCCACTCTTCCCCACTAAATGCTTTGGATTTCCTCTAGCATCTAAATCTCATTCTTGTAATTGATGGAAAGTGTCAAAGCTCAGGTATCAAATCAAATCCCCTACCTGTACACGCACTGCTAACACCTGTAAGTAAAATCTAACTCATTAAATTAGTGCTTCAAGCAATGCATCCTGCTAGTACTTGAGCCGATTTGTTTTGATCTATATTCTTGCAAAGGAATTTTCCCAAGCATGGTTTCCTCTAATCTTAGCATAAAGTTCCTATGCTCCTATTTGTTGGTGGCATCAATATAAGTTATTTATGCCTTACTAATTAGGCATGGCCAATAATCCTTGTTGGAGATTTTACACTTGTAACGACCCCTCTTACCAGTCACCAGAAATACGTCCTAAAAAACAATTGTTTGCATTCCATCCACCGAAGAGAAGTGCTACTTAATTCCAAACAAGGGTTACGAGATATCAAAAGAGGTTTATAACACAAGGGTATGATTTGTCCTAATCACAACTATATCTCAAGCACCAAACATCGATAGAAATCGTTATCAAGGAAACATATTATATATAACATCTCAAGCATCATCTAGCCCTAGATCCAATGCCACAGGTAAACCTCAAGCAAGCCTAGAGACATTGGAACCCAGTCTGAGAGTCAAGACTCGAGTTCTTTAAGAAGTAACTGTGTATAGGTTACGGGTATAAACTCAGAAGTTACAGTTCTCCCTGTCAAGACTGCAGTGTTTCAAGTTTAATTCAGATTTGTTATAAAACAGGACTCGCATTTACAACTCAATTCAATTCACTTCATCACGAGATCATTCAAAACTGTACAAACATTACAGTCGCCAGCTCTAGTTCAGGGGTCAATGCGAAACAATCATATTCCAAGTTCATAACTTTGGGAGAGGGAGTGGGTATGATTTCCTCTTCATAATCACGAGGAAAGAAGAGTTAGACTGGTAATATTTATGCACAATACCATTTAAATGGCATTGCTTAATCGAACATAACAAAGTGAGATCTCCTGTGCCAAGCAAAGTTATTCAACAGTCACTACTAGTAAATAGTTACCTAAAATTATTGAACCATCTATAAGGTAACAACATATCTGAAACCAAGTCTTAAGATCCACAAGGTACATTCTTCAATATACAAGTAGAATATAACCCGGACTACTCCAAAACCAGAATTCAAGTACTCGTGTAATTTCAATTCATTTACAGACAAAGCCATATGATTCTTCTTTCAAGACACTTCAAAACCTAAGCAGACTACATAAATGCACTTAAATACTAAAAGGATTGTTTGTAATTTATATACATAGTTTCCATATGAAATCAAACACAAATATGGTAGAAAATCAGCACATTCCCAGAGTCATTAGTAACATATCAAGTATCTTTTCCAAACAAATAAGGTAACCAGATTTTCTTTAAACCAGTGGACGATACAAATAAGTAATTGAATATTAACCAAAACTCTCCAGTGAGCACTCTGAATTACAACCTTTTCCCTTCTTATCAACTAATAATATAGAATACAGTCGGAAGGATTTTAGGCCCTAATTCTCACACCAGAACAGTAACAATGAAGCATCAAAGAATCTTCAGAATATTCAATACAGTGTAGAGGGAATTCAATCCCAACATCTTTCAAAAATTACATACAGCCTCCATTTAGGAGGAAGTAGAATTGTTTACAGCCCCGTGAAGGCTCAACAGCAACACACTAATAGACCACATGGTGTCTGAATATAGGATGTTACATTCACTTCTTTATTCAAACAATAAAAATGTAAAGACTTCGGTAGTTAATAATGCTCCTTTCCAATGCTTCAATTTTTAAAAACAACATATACAAGTTCAATGCTTCAAACAGTCATACTTGTAAGATGAGAACTGCTTGTAAAAGAGATGTTAGATTAACATGAGCTCCCCATTTTAAATCTGCCTATTCAAGGCTACTTGGCTTATGACAGTCGGGAAGGATAATGCATACAGCTCATTAACTAAGATAAATTCATCAATTCTAGATTTGGAGACTGTGAAAAGCCACTGATCACAAGTCAATCTTTATTGAATCAGACATACAGAGCCCTGATTGCAGGCCTATGCAAGCCGTAAAACCAGAGTTCTTTTTAATTCACAGAACCTTTAAATAACAATCACCTTCAACGTGCTAGTTTTTCAACACCATTTTGGATTCTCTTTTTCTTCCTTCAAAGGATAACATTTTGTATATAGTTGTAGCCCAAGGAGGGCCTGGTAACAAACAAGGGCATAATAATACAAATTAACACAATTTCCTTTTCTTAAGGGACAGAAATAGCCATTTTGAATTTCAGCAAGGAAAGTCATTACAATTCCTCTTAGAGGATGATCCATAAAGGAGCAAAACACACTTCCTTCAAATAACATTTAAATCTTCCTTTATTATAATACATGTAACACAGAGTTTCCTTCCTTTTTCTTGAGCAAGAAATATTGCAAACATTTACAGATTATCACATAATGAGATCAAAATCCTCCATTTTTTTTCTTTTCTACGCCTGCCAAGCCTGAATAAGACATGGGTCAGCCGGGAACAAGCTGGCAGTAATTTCATTTCTTAAACTGAGCTTATAATTATAAACATCTGATCATCAGGCTATTAATACAGTATTCCCTTATGATAAAATTATCAATCCTTGATAATTTTCGGGAGCTAAGGTTAGAGACACAGTCATCTACAGCACAGACTTCAGTTAGTTATTTTCATCCAGATAATTCCAATTACAGAGCTATCATAGCAATACCCAGGAGAAGGGTTTTCAGAGAATTCCACAAAAGATCACATTTATGTAAATATTTCGCTGAAGTCTGAACTGAGACTCATCATAACATACACTGAAATCCAACATAGAATTATCATATGCACTTTTCAAAAAGTCCATAAAATTTTTGCAGATGGGCCCTTAGTTTTAGGGAAGAGCGAGGCTCTTCATTAACACTTGGTTTCTGGATTTTGACCCCTCCACTATGGTAGTCTCCAAATTGCCGGTTTGGGTCCGGCTCCCAAATTTGCCTATTCCTTTTTGCCATCATTTGGTCTTCAAGATATTGGCAATACTTTGGGCAAATTTTTAAAGCTAGACAATGAGTGATCTATGCATAATATATTCATCCATGCCCGAATCTGTGTGGAGATTGACCTTAGTAAGGGTCTTCCAGACAGGTTGATTCTAAATCAGGGTCGCTCCAAATAGATCCAACTCTTGGACTATGAAAATACAGCGTTCAGGTGTTGTCTTTGTCATCAAACAGATCATCTGCAGGAATCATGTCCTCAAGCTCAAGGGCTTCCTAAAAGGAGAATGGTGCAACTTGTCAAACCTAAAAGCTGACAACCATATGAGCTTCCTCTTTCGGAAGCCAAAAGTGTCAAGAATACAGAATATTTTCACACCTCAGAGGTCAAGAAAAAGAAAATTGAAGCCACAGAAGTCCAAAATGAAGATTTAAATCAGGTTCCCGAAGAAGCAATGTCTGTGGAGCATCCTTGCGCGAGAGAGCTAGCTGTTAATGAAGCTTTGGCAGGAGAAATGAAGAGAGCCCGTGAATCGGAAATTTCTGATTCTGATAAAGATCAACCCTTAATCAAACTGCATAACACAGACCTCCAAGTGATTATTGCAGGACCTCCCCCTGGTGGTTGGACCACGGTCAAAAATAAAGGAAAAAAAGGTAAGACTGAGGCCATTTCCTCATGACAGATTTGTTTTCGCATTTCTTCCTTTTCTCTCACTTCCTTGTTTTTGCTGCTGCTTTGAGGTGAATAGGCCTTTGTCTAGAGGCCTTTTGAGCTCTGTTTGGCATTATGGGGTGTGAGGCCTTTTGAGCTCTGTTTGGCATTATGGGGTGTGACTCTTTCAACCCATCTTTTTTGTACGACCAGCATTGTACTATTCTTTTATATTAATAAAAGTGTGCTTTTCAATCCAAAAAAAATCCAAATAGGGATCAACATGTGTACCTACAAATATCAATCAAGGAATTGCCTTATATACGTATAGGTATATTCTTCTGTATATATGTTTATGCGTATATACAAGGCATATATGTATATATACATTCTTTATAAAACAAATCGAACTGGAGGTTATTACTCTTGCAAACAATCAAAACATATATAAAACAAGCAGAGCCTACGAAAGGAAACCATGCTTTTATGCGGTTGGCCATGCCCTAACTCCACAAGCTCCATGGCTCCTAGGCTCGTCCTTCAGCAAACCCCATCACCAGTTTGACGGCTATATAACAATAAATTTCAGTCCTAACTGCCACATTTTTCTTAACATTAAGTATACCCCCAGCTCCACGATTGATGATTAGAAAAACAACAACGAACTCCACTTTCTTTCTCGACTTCCATTCACATTCCATCCACATGGAAAGCCTCCTAAAGTGTCCTCTCAACACATAACTTCCTGTAACAAATTTCAAAACTCAACTTGCCCTAATTTTAGGGGTTTTCATTCATTACCTGTCATAATGAAACCCAAGTTTGATCCCCTTCATTAGCGTTCCGTAGCATTCTTCTTAACTTGCATGCCTCCAAGACAGCTGTAACTTCCAGTTCATCTCATGCCACCTGAAACAAACTCGAAAAATGCTGCCACCATGCACCCTGAAGTTAGGGTTTTCAAACCTCCAAAAGCATGTAGTGAATGACTACCAGAAAAGGTCAACTGAGATCTTACGAGCGCATTCCAAAATATCCTCAACTACATTTTTAAATTCATCAGATTCAAGACCCTCAACAAACCATAATCGTTATTTCCAACAAAGTCAAAGCCCCCAAAATTACTAATCAATACCGTAAGGCAGGAACATAACAAGGGGTTACAATGCCAAGTGCCATTTATGTAATGGTTGTGAAATGCCATGGAAATCATAATTACCAATAGTATAAGCCAAGGTCAAAGCCTCAAACAAGTGTAAATCAATTACCCTGGAATCAAAGCAAACACAATAAAATGTCTAATTCCCCTAATCATTATAATGCCATGCTCAATGCTAGGGCAGGGGATGAGGTAAGGGGGGGTACCAGGGGGGGTGGTCCAACAATCATGTTCATTCCAATTTCAACCATAGTCAAAATCCATTATGTCATACAAGTTCACGACAATTTAGCAATAATGTGAAATACAAAAAGTCAAGGTGACAATGTTTTTAATCAAGAGTCTAATAATAATTCCTGCCCTCTATAAGTCACAACGTCAACAATGTCAAAGTAATAGCAATTCAAACAAGGCCTGCTTCATATAAACTAGTGTTACGTGGGGAAGCACCCCCCTCCCCCAAACGTATGGGGCATTCCAGGGAGGGAACACCCCCACCCCACCCACATTTCCTGCCAACCGAAAAACACAAGGGAAGTGCCCAGGACATCCCTAAATATAAAGGGACATTTGTACATCCCCGCGAAGAGGCGTCCTCAGGACGTCATAGAATTTTTCTCTTTCCCCAACATTAGTCAATTTGGATTGAAAGCTAGGTAATTTGTTATCTTACCCCTTACCTAGCCATGGAAATTGTTTGAAATCCAAATACATAGTTTTTCTGATAGTTTATATTCTCATCAAACAATGTATCATCCAAGATCATTTATATTTATCTGGTACATTCAAGTTAATGAGTTCTACAATGCTAAGCTAGACTAAATGTCAGTCACCCTTGTTTTATAAGTTGTAAAAGGATTCACGTGCACCTTTATAATTAAATAATAATAGTAAATTATGTACCCAGAGCATCCTTTGGATGCCTATTGAATTATCCAAAGCTGAGTATGTCATGTTGGTTAAGAGATCGAGGCCTTGTACAATAAATGTTATCTGGAGTTAGCTAGTATGAAATACACTTTTCTTCATCCCAAAGCTTATGGGCCTCTTGCGGAAAAATGCACTTTGCCAAGTACATAAATTTATCATCAACCACATGAAAGGGGAATTTGTAACTCATTGCATTCTGTGTTAAACACAGATTCCTAAAACGGCAAGGTAGCAAAGATTCCTAAAACTGCTCCAGTGACAGGTTTTATCAGCAACCACATGAAACAGGAATTTATTTGTAACTCATTGCATTCTGTGTTAAACACGGACTCCTAATACGGTAAGGAAACAAAGATTCCTAAAACTGCTCCAGTGACAAATTTTATCAGTTAATTCATTAGTGATTCACTGTAATTCACTACATTCTATGTTAAACACTAAGACTCCTAAAACTGCTCCAGTGATGCCCAAAACAAACTGTGTAAAAATAAATGCAGAATTGATTTAAACAAAAGATGTATAACAACTCTTACTGTCAACCACTAAGCTTGAATTCTCACAAAGAGTTGTAGCGCCACCCACATTTCCATTGGGAACTCTATCATATAGTCAATTGATCAATAACAATGGTTTTATTTCAGCATATTTAAGTCTCAAATGGTTTAATAATTTATAATTTATTGATATTTGAGCTTATTTAGGTCTCAAATAGCATTATTACAGTTTATTTAAGTCTCAAATGGTTTTATTTCAGCTTATTTAAGTATCTTCCAAGTTAATTTTATAGTTTAGTCACTTTATTTTTATAGTTTAAATATTTATATATTATTTTAATTAGCCGTTCCCAAAATTTAGAAATTTTTTGCCGTCCCGGAAACTCCACCCCGTCGTCCCCGAGTCTTAGGTAACTATGACATAAACAAAGTCAAACTCTCATTCCATTTTGTAAAATCTAATAGTCAACATGAAACCCCTAAGGTTCTTTAGGTGATAACAACTCATCAGCAAGGCCCGCATGAGTCATATGATATCCATCCATAGAGATCACAATTCGAACTTGACACTAATCTTTAATTGGTGTCTAGGTCTAGGAATAGGTTATAGGTCATTTGTCACAAATCATCTAATTAGAACCATGAGATATCGCATGCACATTTCCGCACTTTGTGCAAACTTGTTCGCATGCAAACTTGTTCGCGTTAGATGGCCACTACAGTCTATCAACGGTCCTTCGGATGTCAAGTTTGGGCTACCAAGGAGGGATGTGACACTTGTACACAGTACAGATGTAGCTTACTCAACACATATTATCTGTTTTTTATGCCAGAAGACATCAATTCCTGTCCTTGTCTACTCAAGGATCACCCATTTGGAAGCATTTTTGTAGAGCAATATCACCTCCAAAAAGTGATTTATTTAGGGAGACTAATGATGGATGTAAAGCTCATTCTGGGACAGATTTCTGGAATAAATTTCATTTATCTACTTGATCTTCTGAATAAAAGCCGTTATGTCAGTTGTTGGATGCAGAAAGCTATGTTTTGGTTTATGATTGTATGATACCAGAATTGACTTCTCCTAGCAAGAGTAAAATGGAGCTATAGTTTTTTGTTTGACTAAAGTATTTGAGGGCAACTACCAACCAGTGCTCATGGTTCAAAATCCCATCGATGTATTCAACTCGCACACACAAGAAGTCCTGGCTATAGATAACCTATGCCCATTTCCTTAAGGCTTAGGAATCCCAGCTGAAATCTCTTGTCAGTTGATCTAACAAAACATATTTAGTACAGTGGATAATGGATTGCTTGTCGAGTAGTCACCAGAACTAAAAGAAGATAAAAACACAGTTGATTCCAGATATATATAGCAAAACGTTTACCTATGGAAATCTAAAAGACTTAGTCACTAGAACTTCTCAACACAGTTAAATTCTATGTGCAACTAATACACATGCATGAACCATATGCAGATGTGTTCCAATAAAGAATCTAAATCTCTATCACCACAAGATTTTTGAGCTTGAATGTGCTGAGTTGTTATACCAAAGCCAGATTAAACAAGGTTTTGATGAGAACCACAAACTAAAGATCACTTAAGTTCAAATTCTATCACCTTGCAATCTCAGGACTGGTACATTTGAATTAGATCAGAGAAAATAAGATAATGAATGTTTACAAAAACATAATTTATAGGATGTCAAAATTCAGAAGAAAACAGGCTAACATAACTATAATTTCAAGCTCCTCAAAGAGGACTAGAGGGCTTGTTGCTTCTGACACATTCAGGCATCCAAGGCTTAACAGAAAAAGTGAACGAATTGGTCACCATTGACACGGATATGCATAGACAGAAAGTCAAAACTCAACCATGCCAAATAGAGATCCCCAAAGCCATGGAAGAGCTTATATATTTTGCTCTGAACTGAATTTCTCAGCTAGCAAGCAGAACTGGAAATTTGGTTTTACTGGCAGATTCAGAAGGCACATAAAGCTTGCAAAAGAACCAATAGGAAAATCTGAAGTAATTAGGGGGTTGATTGTTGTCTGCCAAAATTTGAAAAATAGTAACAAAATAGGAAAAATGAAATATCTGAAATCTATTTTTTCTTTTTACAAAGACAAATCTGAGAAAATCGAGACATCTAGGCTATTCCAGAATAATGAACTTTTCTAGAAAATTCTTTGATACAAACCATTATTGTTATTACAATATCTTTTCCAAACAATACGTATGTACATATGTGTACATATACATCCAACTCAGGCCTAGAAGACTTCCAAGGGCAGTATGGACACTGCTCTTGGCCAAAGTTTTGTTTCCACAGACTCTTTGCATAACACTGCAAAACGTACAGTCCTTCAACAAATACTTAAAGGCCCATCTATGACTTGTTTCATTTTTACATCATGTTTTCTAGATGCTAGTGAGTCCATAGTTATGACAAGATTCTTTGTTACTCCCTATGAAAAGAAGGATGCTTTGTAACTTCCTCCTTACTCTGTAACTCCCTCAGACACCTAATATATACTTTGTAACTGCCTCACTATCTGATCCAGGAGAGCTCTCCCATTCTTTCTAGGAGATTAACTAGATTAGCAAGAAGCTATAGATAGAGTTATACATCTTGTAACATCCGATCTCGTGATCTTGTAGAGAAATATTGCATAATACAACTTTGCAGTTTACAGTTCTAGCACGATGTCTATCGTTCTCCTTTGTGTCTCCTTGTCTCATAGTAATCTGATTTTACAAGAAGCAATTGCCAATCAACATGAAGCAAGGCATGTACACACCTCTGTCGGTTCCAACGAGATTGTCAGTCGGAATATGATTATATTTTTTAAGTAGTTGATAGATTCTCAATTATGGCGATTCTCAAACCTTGTAAGAAATTCATCTCAACTCTAGAAACAACTTAATTGTATTTTGAACGTGTTTGTGTTGGCGTGTTGATTTCTAGGTGATGTCATTGATGTAAAAGCTCATTAATGACAAAGAGGATGATGGAGTAGTGTCAGAACATGCTCAGTAGGATGATGACATGTTGTTTCAAATGATTTCATGGTTGCAAGAGTGGATTCAGTGAGTTTGGCTTGGTCTAGCAAGCCTAATCAAGTCACCTAGCTAGCCTAGGTGATGATGCATGATGAGTGGAGCCATATGGTGAATTGAGGAGCATGGTAGTAACATGGAGAGCATGTTTGGAGAGTGCTTAGGCACTCACATGAGTTTCAGAGTGCAAGTACAGGTGGAAGACCCAGTTGCAGGTGCTCATTTAGACCTAGTCTAGGTGCTTGGAGAACAAATGAGGAGGTATAGAGCCATGTGAGCTCATGGAGGCATACAGGGATGTGAGACATGTTGTTTCAGGTATGTTAGGGCCTTTCGGAGAGGTTTCTTGATGATTTATAGTGTTGGTTCAGTTGACCCTAGCCTAAACCATGCAAAACCCCAAGGGCTAATCATGCAAATGACATGTGTCGAGAAGATGGAGACCTATTTGAGCTATGTTGATGATTAGAGATGGTGCACAGGGGTGTCCTAGAGGTGTGAGCAAAAGTTCAAGTCATTCTGAAGAAGATTTGGCAAGTTATGGTGTTTTGGGTGAAACAAAGTCCAAGAAAGGGTGATTTCTAACTCGAATTGCACCTTTCAATGCTCACCATGAATTGTGCATTTTGCATGGGACCTTGTGGTTTTCAGGGATGATTTTCCATTGAGTTAAGAAGCTTTCACAAAAAGAATGAGGTCATTTCATCTTCACATTTTTATGAAAGAATGTTAAGAAGGTAAACAACTTATTGTGAGTTTGAAACCCTAGCTCAAAAGTGGTAGGAAAGATTTGCTTGGTAAGTGCCTAGAATTAATTGGTCTTGCTAGTATGATGATTGGATGTTGTAGAGGACTCCTCCAGCTTTCCAGACAGGTATGATAGAGCATGTGGTGATGAGTGAACCCTACTCAAACAGGTAAGTTTCTGAAGTTCAGTTTGGGACAAAGTTGTCCAAAGGAGTTATGAAATAAATTGACATTGTTTTAAGCATGGGAGTTGCACTTGATGACCATGATAGTTTCAGATCATGGTTGAGCTTCTAGAGGGCAAAGTGTGCCTTATTTATGAAAATTGGTCTTAAGGCAGTTGTGGGGCAGTTCTGGAGCAGTTCAGAGATTGACTTGGTTGGAGGCCTTCCACTTGGAGGTGGAAGGAAATGTAAGATGTTCTAGAAAGAGGATTCAGAGGGCTTTCCAATGGTATAAGGTTTGTGTCTTGATGATGAGCTTTGATAAGTCAACCAACTCAATTTGTGAAGAAGAAGGTTGTTTGTTTCTCAGGACAGAATTGCTCTGGCTAGAAGATTGAGGTAGATGATCCATGAAATAGATTAGTTGATTCTTTCTATCAGTTGGAGAGTGAAGAGGGATGAATTTTGTTCCTAATGAAAGCCTTTGGAGGTCTTGAAAGTGGCAGCAAGGGTGCAAACCAGTTGAGTTTCTAAAACTGCTTTATGGGCAGCTCAGTTTGGTGAAGAAGAAAGTTGGTGCGGTTTGGATGTATGGATGTTTCATGAGCTCTAGCAAGCATCAATGTGATCTACAGGTCAGGGGGATTCCAATGGGTGGTTACATGCCATAATTGAGATGTTCTTAAGTGGTCTTGAGGCCCAAAGGTGAAGACAAGTTCCTGGAAACAGTTGTATTGAGAAGGATATGAGCCTTCTTGGTTTTGTTATGATAAATTTGATTGGTGCAAGCAAATGTGCAACCATGGATGGTGTTGATATGTCATATTTGACATGTGTGAGCAATTTTGGAGCTTGACTAATCATGGTGATGAGGTTTGTGGTTTTTAGTCATCCAAGTGATGGGGTTTTTAGTTGTTTTTGTGCTTGTTTGGTGTGTTTGAGCATGGCCGACCTACATGGGTCCGTTATGAATGTTTTTATGAATGTATTCGGATGTTTTTAAGATGTATTGGTTGAGCTCAAGGATTGGAACCAACTTGTTTGATGTTTTTGAGAAGAAAACGGTATAAAGTGCATGTTTGAATTCAAATTTGCACTAGTTGTCTTGAGAGGAAAAAGTGCGACTCAAGAAAGAGTGTGTAACAAGTATGAAAGCTTTCCTTGAGAGTTGAGAGAGAGTGCAAGAGGCTAAGGAGTGTTAGAGAGCTTGTGTGCAAGGGTTTGAAGCCAAGACAAGTTGTGAAAGTGTGTGATATAGCGAGTTGAAGAAGTGAGGGTTTGAACAAGGGTTTGAAAGTGTGTGAGTTGAATCAGTGATCTCCATCAGTTGTTGCAGCAACAAGACATCTGAGATCTTCATTCAAAGGAGGTTGAGTGGGTGTTTGATCATCTTAGGGGGTTGTAGCCTCCATGTGGAGTTGGTGCTCCTTGTGGGGTTGTTGAGTCACTAAATCAGGGGTTGGTGCTCCTTGTTGAATTGGTGCTTAGCTAAATTTGAAACATAGCTATAATAAAGTTTCGTTTCAGTGGGTTTTCTTCCCTTTGAGGGTTTCCCACTTATATCTTGTGTTATGGTGTTCTCTCTCATGGTTATGGTTATTTGAATGAATGTTGTATGTGCACACATTAATGGTTGAATGGTTTATGTTTTAAACAAGATAATTTGAATTGATTAAAGGTTTTAAAGAATTGATTCACCCCCCCTCTCAGTCCATTGTGCTTCCAACAGTTTGGATCCATTTGGATTTCCATAAACTATCACCTCTGATAGGGACACAAGATTCTTAAGTTATTTCTAGAAAGCACATTGGTGTATGATGGACACAAAGTTGAACAAGTCTATCGCATTCCATCCTCAAACTGATGAAGAGATAGAAATGGTAAACAAGATGATCATGCATCTTCTTAAAATGTACAATTCGAGGAAGCAACGCACATGGGATGAAATCCTTCCTTTCATTCAGCACTACAACATATCTCTGCACAGCTCTAACTCCTCTTCATTGATGTCGCACAGCTCCAATAGTGTCAGTACTGTTTCACGCAGCTGCCCAGTGGCAATCCCTGAAGATGACATCATACACATGATTGGTTATGAAGCAATTGTACCTTGCCATTGTAACAGCCCAACCAACACTTTGTCCTCTACACTTGCATATTAATGTACTCTCCCATTCTTTTAAAGAGATTAGTGGGATTAGCAAAGAGCTAGATATAGAGTTAGACATCTTGTAACATGTGATCTCTCAGTTCTTGTGCAGAACTACAATGCATGGTACAACTTTGCAGTTTACAGTTCTAACTCGGTGTCTATTGTGCTCCTTTGTGTCTCCTTGCCTCAAAGCACTCTAATTTTACTTTCCGGCCTTTGTTATTCATATAAGTATCCTGCAATAACCATTTAACCCAATAAGTGTGGTTGTCCACCGAGTCTACTCCTAGGCCCGAGATCATTATCAGAAGATGCTTTAGAACTCTATGACAAGATTCCTTGTAAGTTGTAACTCCTACATTATAAACTCTATGACAAGATTCTTTATTACTCCTAACTTCTAGAACACGTATTTGAATAAATTTTCTAATATAAATGTATACAATAACTTTAGTTTTCACATAAATACAACTTAGGATCATAGCAGTGACCCTCCATGAATGGCATTGTTTCCATTGTAATTGCAGTGTTGGATGTTCACATATTTATTTGCATCTATTCGGTGTTCTTATTTCATACCTTTATTTTTTTAACCAAAATAAAATTGATTGAAAAGCTTTTTAACAATTTTGATGTTGTACTACTCAAGGAGAATGTACATAAAAAGTAACAAAATGGTATATTAGAGAGATTATCAAATTGAAAGCCAGGCCTTCTAGTCCCTTGATTTCTCCCATGACTGTTCATAAGCAACTCAGTATTGGCTGCAATAAACTTGGAATTTAAAAGGTTGATGTAGTACTATTCAGGTTGAATGTGTGCTCTTGGTTTGCTGAAACATTCTTTATCAAAGTGCCTTCAACAAAACAAAGATTTGAAATCTTGTCTATCTATTCAAGAATACCCTACTCCGTTTTTTTGACCAAATAATGTGTTTGCAGCTTTTGTGCATACTATTAAAGTATATTAATTAATGTTTGATTAACTATTAGTTATCAACTAACTAGTGTTCAGTTATGAACTTCCCCAACTATTTTGTAACCTCTTTCAGCATAATATATATGAGCACTAAACACCTCTCAATGTGTGGTGTGTGCCTTTTAGTTTCTTTTCATTCTCTTTCTCATTTTTCCAACATTGGTATCAAAGCCAATATTTAAGGAAGCCATAGAGGGTACAAACCTCTGATTCAAAAATCGCGATTTATCGCCGATAAATCACCAAATGCATATAAAACGATTTATCTTTCAAAAAATCGTGATTTTTGTGCTGGCGATTAATGGCGATTTAAATGGGTGAAAATCGTGAAAAATCGACCCAAAATCATGGAAAATCATGGGTATCATTTAAAACGTCAAAACAAAAAAAAACTTGCCCTTTTCCATGCATTTTGAGGTCATTTTTTGATGCGTGATTTCAACATTCATTCATAGCTCTGCTGCTAGTCGTTTTCTGCCTGAGAAGTGAGAAATGCTAGGGTTTTTTGCTGGACGAGCAGGTTCGAAGTTGTTACAACGTACGTTTTCAGGTTTCGAGTTCAACTTCAACCTTTCATTGTCACGTTTTCATGTTTACACTTTCACGTTTTCGCTGGGGTTACCTGTCATTTGGGCAGGATGTATTATTGCATCTTGTCATGTTGAGTTATTTGTCAGCTAAAGTGCATTGCGAGTCTGCAGGTCTGTTTTGTGTATTGTAGCAGAAATGTTTCAGACTCCAGAGAAGTCGAATGGGTAAACTAAATGCTAAATGCTAAATTTTGTAAATGCTAAATGATAAACCGTAAACTAAATGCTAAATGCTTTGCATAAGTCATCTTAAATGTCAAAACATATGATTCTATGAATATATTTCCAAGGTTGGCCAAGTCAAACTGCATGTGAGTGTACTGTAGAAGAAAATTGGCAGCTCTTAGTCTACTTTGAAGTAATGTTGAAGTTTGAACAAATCATTTTAATGATCTTGTTGGAGAAAATTACCAACTCTTAGTCTGATTTGAAGCAATGTTGAACAAATCATTTTAATGATATTGTTGAGTCAACAATATCATTAAAATGATTTGTTCAACATTAAATGTTTACTCACTTGACTTCTCTGAAAGACTAAAACATCATGATTTCTGCTCCGGTACACAAAACAGTCCTACAGAGTAGTGAGCACTTTAGCTGACAAATAATTCAACATGACAAGATACAATAATACATCCCGCTCAAATGACAAGTACAACTTGACACATTGCAATGCATTATGATACTGCTTAGAGCCTTGGATTAATCATATTATGAGTTGTTTTTTGCGGTTATTTAGCTTATTTTGTTGCATATGCAGTTAATTCTTATTTATTTATTTCATGCAGTTTCATTTTTCTAAGACCTGTAAAACTAAGACAAAAAACTTTTGTGTTGTTTCTTCGAATGGCGTCGGCATCTGGTTCAGGTTCAGCCGCTCTTAGTAAGCCTAACTCAAAAGACCCCTCTCAGAAGCATTGTGAACAAGCAGAAGGCAATTGTGTTCTATGCAATTATTGTGGAATGAAGATGAGTGGAGGTGTCTATCACCTTAAGTTCCACATTGCACGGATACCACGGAATGAAGTGACAATGTGCACACAAGCACTACCTGAGGCTCAAAGAGAGATGTATGTTTTCCTTGCAGCTTATGCAGAGAATTAAAAAAAGGAATGTTGATGCACTTGCAGCCCTAATGAATAGAAGGGCAACGAGGGAAAATTTTGACATTGAGGACTCTTTTATGATTTGATCTTGTTGGAGAAAATTACCAACTCTTAGTCTGATTTGAAGCAATATTGAACAAATCATTTTAATGATCTTGTTGGAGAAAATTACCAACTCTTAGTCTGATTTGAAGCAATGTTGAACAAATCATTTTAATGATATTGTTGATAGTCAACATTGTTCATAGTCAACAATATCATTAAAATGATTTGTTCAACATTAAATGTTTACTCACTTGACTTCTCTGAAAGACTGAAACATCATGATTTCTGCTCCGGTACACAAAACAGTCCTATAGAGTAGTGAGCACTTTAGCTGACAAATAATTCAACATGACAAGATACAATAATACATCCCGCCCAAATGACAAGTACAACTTGACACATTGCAATGCATTATGGTACTGCTTAGAGCCTTGGATTAATCATATTATGAGTTGTTTTTTGCGGTTATTTAGCTTATTTTGTTGCATATGCAGTTAATTCTTATTTATTTATTTCATGCAGTTTGATTTTTCTAAGACCTGTAAAACTAAGACAAAAAACTTTTGTGTTGTTTCTTCGAATGGCGTCGGCATCTGGTTCAGGTTCAGCCGCTCTTAGTAAGCCTAACTCAAAAGACCCCTCTCAGAAGCATTGTGAACAAGCAGAAGGCAATTGTGTTCTATGCAATTATTGTGGAATGAAGATGAGTGGAGGTGTCTATCACCTTAAGTTCCACATTGCACGGATACCACGGAATGAAGTGACAGTGTGCACACAAGCACTACCTGAGGCTCAAAGAGAGATATATGCTTTCCTTGCAGCTTATGCAGAGAATTAAAAAAAGGAATGTTGATGCACTTGCAGCCCTAATGAATAGAAGGGCAACGAGGGAAAATTTTGACATTGAGGACTCTTTTATGATTTGATCTTGTTGGAGAAAATTACCAACTCTTAGTCTGATTTGAAGCAATATTGAACAAATCATTTTAATGATCTTGTTGGAGAAAATTACCAACTCTTAGTCTGATTTGAAGCAATGTTGAACAAATCATTTTAATGATATTGTTGATAGTCAACAATATCATTAAAATGATTTGTTCAACATTAAATGTTTACTCACTTGACTTCTTTGAAAGACTGAAACATCATGATTTCTGCTCCGGTACACAAAACAGTCCTATAGAGTAGTGAGCACTTTAGCTGACAAATAATTCAACATGACAAGATACAATAATACATCCCGCCCAAATGACAAGTACAACTTGACACATTGCAATGCATTATGGTACTGCTTAGAGCCTTGGATTAATCATATTATGAGTTGTTTTTTGCGGTTATTTAGCTTATTTTGTTGCATATGTAGTTAATTCTTATTTATTTATTTCATGCAGTTTCATTTTTCTAAGACCTGTAAAACTAAGACAAAAAACTTTTGTGTTGTTTCTTCGAATGGCATCGGCATATGGTTCAGGGTCAGCCGCTCTTAGTAAGCCTAACTCAAAAGACCCCTCTTAGAAGCATTGTGAACAAGCAGAAGGCAATTGTATTCTATGCAATTATTGTGGAATGAAGATGAGTGGAGGTGTCTATCACCTTAAGTTCCACATTGCACGGATACCACGGAATGAAGTGACAATGTGCACACAAGCACTACCTGAGGCTCAAAGAGAGATGTATGCTTTCCTTGCAGCTTATGCAGAGAATTAAAAAAAGGAATGTTGATGCACTTGCAGCCCTAATGAATAGAAGGGCAACGAGGGAAAATTTTGACATTGAGGACTCTTTTATTGCCTCAATTCCAGGGGGTCGGACATTGGGACAGGGCTCATCCACTGAAAGTAGTTTAGCTGCATTTTTTATCGCTCGAAATAGTCCCGGGTCACAACCTTCACTTGAAGGTACCACTTGGAATAAAGAAATGCACAATGAAGCAAGAATAACTGTAGCAAACTTTTAGTACTACAACAACATTCCTTTCAATGTGGCAAAAAGTCCATATTGGGAGAATTTGGTCACTGCATTGATTATTGCCGATAAGGGGTTCAAGGCTCCTACGACCCATGATTTGAGTGGCCCATTGTTGGAGGATTTTGCCATGCATACCAAAACACTTGCAGAAGAGCAAAAAAAAGCTACACCATTTTTTCTGATGGGTGGACGGATGGAAAAAACGCATAATAATTAACTTCCTAGTGGCTTCAAGTGGGCAGTTGGCCTTGTTGAAGTCAATTGATGCCTCCCACCAAGTGAAAACTGCAAGCACTTTGTGTGATATGTTATATGAGGTGGTGAAGGAGGTGGGCGTAGAATGTCGCCCAAGTTGTGACAAACAACGCGGCAACATATGTAGCAACGGGAAGACTTCTTGAAGAGAGGCACCCTACACTTTTTTGGACCCCTTGTGTAACCCATTGCCTGGATCTCTTATTGGAGGACATGGGCAAGCTCTCAAGGGTGAAAAATGTGGTTGAAAATGCAAGAAATATTACCAAGTTCATCTACAATTACACTTGGGTGCTAAACTTGATGAGAGAGCACACCAATGGAAAGGAGCTTATACGATCGAGGGTCACACAATTTGCCACAAACTTCATTACATTGCAGAGCATTGCAGCTTAACTAACATCCCTTAAACAGATGTTTGTGAGCACACTATGGTTGGAGTCTCCCTATGCTAGAAAGGTCGAAGGGGAAAGGGTCGTGAATCTCGTTTTCGATGATATGTTTGCAAACCAAATGGAAGAAATCATGAAAGTAACCTAAACTTAAATATTTGTTTTTTTATTATATATTTTTTATTAATTTTGATTATAAATTTATGTATTTTTTTTAAGTGTCAAAGCCTTTAGTTCGAGTTCTATGAATGGTGGATGGGGGAGAAAAACCCAATGGGTTATTTTTATGATGCTATGGATGTGGCCAAGGAAGTCATAGCTAAATATTATGGGCGAAATACGCGAAAATATGAACCCATTAGGCACATAATTGATCAGAGATAGAACAAGACACTCCATCGACATATACATGCAGCAACGTACTACCTAAATCTAAAGTTTTTCTATTCCCCATAATTTAAGGCTGATGAAGAGGTTATGGATGGCCTTAATACATGCATAGAGAGGATGGTATCTAATGAAAATATTAGAGACACACTTGTTGACGAGCTGCAAATTTACATGACTGTAAAGGGGAGGCTCTTTTCTTCAGCTCTATGTGAAAAGAAGAAACACTGCTCAGCCAGGTAAAAACAAATTTGAGTCATTTATATTTAGTCTCGTTATGCATAGAACTAGATACTAGAAATCTTTCATTTATTCAAGCCTAGTTAATTTACAAAATTATAAATGTCTTATTTGCATATTTGTGGTGGGAAGATTATGGTGCAAAAACACCAAATCTTTAAAAGCTAGTGATCTGCATTTTGTGCCAACCGTGTAGTGCTTCTGGATGTGAACGTAATTGGAGCATGTTTGAAGTTGTTCACACAAAGAAGCGCAACAAGTTGACAACACAACGCCTCAATGACCTTGTCTTCATATGATACAATCTTCATCTTCGTGTGAAACAAGTGGAGGGGGCACAAAGTTATGATGCAATTCACTTCGCTGACATTGATTCATATAATGACTGGATTGTTGATGATGTGGAGCCTATGTTTACAATGAAGGAGATGGCAGATTTGAAGAGGAAGACTGAAGAAGCAATAGCATCAGGGGCATTAGGAGTTGGTGAGGATCCTAATGATATGTTTGTAGATGACGATGTTGGTGTTGCAGAAGAAGAATCTTTAACTTCCACTTCCACAAGGCAGCCACAATAGACTTATTTTAGGCATGTCTGATGTAATGGAATATTATTGATAATTTGATACTTCAAAAGTCACATGACTCTAATGAGCATTGTAGTTTGCAAACTTTGTACTTTGAGTTTGTACTCTTTTTTGGTCAGAACTTAATAGATAGTATACGTATGGGCCTATGGCATTCTATAGATTCACTTTTCGTGTCATTTAACAATGTTTTACATTTAATTTAAGTTTTTTTATGAATTTAAATGCTTTTTAAAGTAGCGATAAAGTTGTCGATTAATGGCGATAAATTGCTGAGAAATTGCCAATTCCCAATTTCCGAGTAAAAATTTGGCATGCCGATTAATTATCGATAATGATTTTTTGAACTATGGTATGAACAACAAGGTTCAAAGTTTGAGGAAGCCTTGAAGCGGGTACGAACCACGGGAGAAGATTTGCAAAGGTTTTCATGATTTTCAAAGGCAACCAGAGGCAGAAATGACTGTGTTCAGTCTTTGATTATTGCTAGGGCACGGAAGAGACAAATGCAGAAGGAATTACGAGTTAAAAGGGTTCGCAACTGTCAAATGACACAAAAAATCACATTTTTTGTCATTCGTCTAGGGCACAAATTTGAAATTGCGATTTCCAGTGCATGTCTAAGGCACACAAGTTGACTAAACCACTTACAAGAGAGCACAACGGTCACGGAAAGGGCACACGACATGAGAAAACGAAATCACGTTTTTTTTGTTGTCTTGAGTTGTTTCAAGGGAACGTTTTTAACAATCAAGAGTATGTTGTGTTGTTTTGAATTGTTTCAAGGGCACATTTTCTACATTCAAGGGCATGTTTTGTCATTTCAAGTTGTTTTGATGTTTTTTTCCTGTTTCGAGGGCAACATGAAGACAGGAAGCGAGACCCTTCTATTGTATGTCTAGGGCATAGAAATTTGTGTTGGAAGTTGTTGTAAGAAAGTACCCTTCTGTTGTACAACTAGAGAATGGAAATGTGTTGGAAGTTAATGTAAGAAAGTGTTGTGAGGTAATTTCTAATCTATACAAATATAAATCAAATTTTGAAGTAATTTGTTATGTTTTACTTCATATTTTTATGTATTTTCTGCTTGGATTAATTTGCGAGCCAGAAGTCACACGTTCAGAACAGATTGTATTTCCTTTTGTAGTAGCATCGAATAACAGGTCACAAAACAAAACATTCAAAATCTAGACTATGCATTTTTTTCATTGATTTCTGGGCAGAAAATCAAGTACTATGTGAAAAATGGAAAATGTTCAAAATTTTGTTCTGTTAGAGGCACAGAAATTGACTGACCAAAATTACAATGTCTAGAGTCACAAAGTTCTGACAGTCGCAGAGTAGCGAGACTGCAATAAAATCATTCTTTACACAGAAGGAAGGCTTGTTGCAGATTTCGCAGATTATGACAAGCGTCATAAGGAGGCCTTGTTGTTGTTGAAGTTATCAGTATCCGATGATTTGAATCATTTGATACTTGGGGTTTGGAACGTCATTGAGGGTAGTGTGTTATGGACAAGTCTAAAGAACAAGTACATGACTTCAAAGAAGAGTCTGGTTTTCTACCTAAAAAAGAATTATATTTTTTGCAAGAATAATGGATGATGGCTCCCTGTCAGAACACATTCTTCGGATTAAAGATCTTCGAAACCAACTTGATTCCATCAATAAAAAAGTGGATGATGACAACTTGGTAGCGGATATTCTAAATAGTTTGCCACCCTCCTATGAAACATTTGTGGAGGCTCTACATTTGATGGCGGAAAACCAAACCCTGACATTTGATAAAGTCAATTCCTATTCATTAGATTAGGAACAGAGGAAAACACAAGCAATTGAGTCCAGTTTCAGTCAATCAGATGGCACATTGACTACTCAATCAAAGGGAAAGTGGAGACGATCTTCTAGATACCAAGTGAAATATCATTACTGGCATAAGTTTGGGCATATCAAAAAGGATTCTTGGAAGCGACAATATGATCTTTCCCAACACACACAAAAAAGTCAAGAGATGAGACAAATGCGGCAGCAGTTGTAGGTGAACGAGATTATGAGGAAGAGAATGCTCTATATGCTCTCACAACATCATGCTCAAATAACAGTGCTTCCAATTGTTGGATCATTCACCTCGGTGCATCCAAACATTTTTAATGACGAAGGGACTAGTATGTATCGTTTACTGCAAATATAAATTGTTCTAATCACTTGTATTAACTAATGGAGAGTCACTTGCAGTAAAGGGGATAAGAGATATACCTCAAACATTCTTGGTAAGAAATGTAAGGTATGTTCCTAGCATGCATAAAATTCTCTAATCCATTCATCAATTAACAAAAAATCCCAATATTTCTATAAATTTCTCTAGGCAAAAGTGTATTGTGTTAGATGTGAAACAAGAGCAGGTAATTGCCCTAGGCATTGGGCAAGGTGGCCAATATAGGCTTGTTGACTCTAATACAATTGATTTTAAAGGCATGCACGAAGGGAGACTCTACCATTTAGGAAAAACTAGAGGATGAAATTCCTCATAGGCTTGTTGACCCTACTTCATTCAGCTTACATGCACTCATTGTGGGGGGATGCAATGCCTCGAGAGGATGGAATTCCTCACTATATACAAAATGTACAGGAGGCTAAAATGCCTTAGAAGGATGGAGTTTCTCAATCAAATATACAATTAATTGTGGAAGGAGATTTCACTATCCAAGATACATTTGGCGGCATATAGTGAGATGTCAAGGCATGCCATTCAATCACAGGCACCCAGCTTGAAGGATGGAATTCCTCACCGTATACAAAATGTGTGGGAGGCTGCAATGCCTTGGGAGGATGGATTTTCTCACTCAGATACACAATTAATTGTGGAAGGAGATTCCACTATCCAGGATGCATTGGCAGCATATGGTGAGATGACAAGACATGTCATTCAATCACAGTCACTGGCTTGAAGGACGGTAGAGCATGGATACTTTGCTCATCTTGTTGTGAAAGGCTTTTCACAACAAGAGGGAATTGATGAACAATTGGAGAAGATGGTTATTTCTCCTACTACTACAGAAATGGCTTTTTCTCCTACTACAAAGTTCCTTTTTCCTCCTACGAATACTGCAAAAATAGTCATATTTTAGTTGCTTCTCTCCGGAGATTTGAATGAGGTCTACATGGTTCTACCTAAAAAAATTCAAGAACGTGGAGATGCTTGTTTGGGCTAAAGATTGATTGAGTCCCTGCGCAGACTTGAGCAGGCTCCACAAGCCTAGTGCATTCTCTTTGATCAGCATCAACAAGATTCTGGTTTCAGAATTATGGAGATCGGGCTGAAATTATCAGAGCCATTGATGATTCATCACCAGTCAATAAATCATTCTATGAACACTTGGTGGACCACTTGTCATATCTTATGTCCACACGATCAAATCATGGTTTTGTTGTTAGTTGTCCTTTTCAATTGTTGTCTATGCCAAAGCTCAACCGTTGGACAATAGCCATACATCAAATGACAACTACAGATTTCAGAGTAATATCTAAGAAGCAACCTATAGTTTTCATGACTAAACTCCTTGGCATTATCGTATTTGTAAAATTTCGGGACAAACATGTAATCTCTAATTTAGTCATTGAGGGGGGGTATTAAAGTATATTAGTTAATATTTAATGAACTATTAGTTATCAACTAACGAATGTTTGGTTATGAACTTCCCCAACTATATCGAAATATTTTTCAGCATAATAAATAAGAGCATCACACACCTCTCAATGTGTGTCGTGTGCCTGCTAATTTTTGTTCATTATCTCTCACATTTTTTCTAACATATACGATCTTCCAAGTCCGGCTAGAGATGTTGCAAATGAGGGCTCAAGTCCATTTTAAACCACCTCTTCAATTAAGATACAAGTTTGGTCATGATCTCCAACATCATGTCATGTATGTAATTCAACAATCTTTCAGGAATCAATAAAACCCTTTTTGTCATTACCAACAAAATCTGAATGTAACACCAATAAATCACTCTTAATTTCTAGGTCACCCAAAATGTGAACTCGATCTTTGTGGTCCTCACTCCTCAATATGAATTGCACACAATTCTTTTTCAATTAGCATTGAGATTTTTTTTGGCATCTCCTCAAGCCATTCTAGTATTTTTTACCCCCAAGTTGTACTCCCTTGGGTATAATGTGTTGAATATCCTTATATTTTATCTTTGTTTCCATTCAAGGAAACTAAAGTTGAATCTATCAAATACCTTCTGCATGCCCTCTGCATAATGTTTGTGTCTTTCCAAGAGGCCACAAAAGTTTGGTCTACTAAGCATTGTTACGTATAAAATCTGAAAACTTATAATAAATGGGAAAAACAGCAGTTGGAATCATGATAATTGGGGAAAAATAGCAGTTGGAATCGTAGTCTGAAACGCAAATCTCCCATCTGTTTTTTGTTTTACCTTTTGATTTTCTTTTAAATACTGAAATCCAAATCATCTCAATAAATCTAGACTATGTGATACAAAACCAGTGCTAATTTATTCAAGAAAAGTCTGAAGAAAGGCTTTACTATTATTAAAATAACTATCCTGCGAAGATATAACCACCATCTAAGGCCCACAGGACTTTTAAGGGCAGTATGGAAACTAAGCCAAAGCTTATCAACTTGTTTCTTGCTTTCGCGTTTGCTAGTAGATGTTTTTAACACCCTAGATATGGCAAAAAAAAATGTAACTGTCTACGACACCTGAGATGCTTTGTATCTCTCTCAATATTTTTTTGTAACTTTTATCATAAGACTTTTAGTAACTTTTCTGTGACCTCCATGACAAGATTCTTTCAAACTCCTACGGCATTGTCCAACAAATAAATTTCTTCACATATTTGAATACATTTTCTAATATAAATAGACAATAACTTTCACCCTAAATACAACCTAGAATCATTTCAACACAGCTCTTGTTCTTGTTCTACTTTTAATTTTAAGTGCATGCTTGTATAAGTCATGCTAATATCAGGTTAAGAGATGCTTGCTTCTTTGTCTCCACTGTAGAATTTATAATATAGTTTAAATATTTCTCTTAACATTAAAAAAAATGACTTTCAACTGAAAAAAACAAACACATACCATAATTATATGTTTGAAGAGAGATGTTAGACTGTTAGTGATAATCAATGTCATAATTCCTATAACTTGTAACTCTCACAAATCAAAGTGATAATCATTCTTACAATTTGAAACTTGATTGTCTTCCCATCCAGCTCCACTGTTTTAATTTTCTGTCAATGGTGTAACATGACTGAGGTCAGCTCATAACAAGAAAAGTCTCCTTAACAGAAAACAAAACTGTATTGTAATAGCGGATACCTTTAAGCCTAAAAGGTGTGCTAAGAAGCAGAACCCTAATAAAAAAATGTTCTAATCAAGAGAAAGGACTCTTAGAAGAAGAATTTCTTACAAAATCTACACCAATTGTGCTGATGTAACTCTCCATATATGAATCTTCCTGAAAGCAAAATTTATGTCAAAAGGTACAACTGACTTAAGGAAAAACTTCTAGTTTGCATCAGAAAACTCAATACATTTCAAAACATGAACATAGAAACATATTCCCAAAGAAAATCAACATTAAAGTACAATGAAAAGAAACATGAACATTTAAACGCATGATAAAAAAAAATTTTAAAAAAATTCCAAATATCAAACATTTTAAACTAATGCTAAATCGTGTTTTCTCTGTATTTGGCATTTTGTAGCAATGTTTGTTTTTATCTATTAATACCTCTCTTTCTGTCTCTATCCTCTCCTATGTTAGGGTGTGTATAATATTCCATGCACAAAAAAGCTTTGTCGATCTTGAAGCAAGCTTCTGAATGCTAGTCCCTATGTGGTTGTGCTGGCAACCGCCTCTTCTCCAATACTACCATCACTTAATGGTTCTTTCCATGCACATCAATATGCATTTTCAATTTCTAAATTTTTAAGTGCACATTTCATATTTTTACCTGCATATTTTCAATTCATATAATGTATTGATATGAAGTTGCCTGTTCCCAGGGGTTTACCAACAAACATGGTGCACCTCATGCAGTTATTGATATGAAATTTCCCATGGCACTCACACCCACAAACACATGCATGATACTTCCCAGTCCATTATCTCACAAACACATACACATGTATGGCATTTCGCATTTTCAAAATTTTACACACACAAATGCATGGAAGTGACAACCCAGGGAAAAGATTGCAACACATCAACTGTATCAAATCAAACCTACATGTTTGAAGCAAGGACCATTGATGTGGTGCAAGTACGCCCAGGATTGGGTCTGCCTACAAGTAATTTCTGTTCACATAATTTTGTGAAGTGTCATTTACATTCTGCAAATCTTTGCCCTTTCCCGTTTCCAGCAAATTAGCTTAAAGAGGCTCCCTGCTAGTGGCAGTAAGCGGCATTTTCCCATCCAATGCAACAAGCTGGATTGACATGAACTGATTATGTACACAAATAATGCAAGCTCAATCAAGAAGAACTGAGGTAACAGGGTTATGAAGACCCATGAGCCAAAAATTGTACAAAGCTTCAGTTCCAAGGAACCATATTCCTACAATAACCCAGGTAGTCATGCGGGCCCAATATGCTGAACCCAACGCCAGGGGTTGACAGTCCTAAAGGAGTGATAATGAGACAAAAACGACGCAGTTCTGTGGAGCTGATTGTATTTAAAAGCAATTTGGGGCTCAACACCAACTACCTACCGTGAACAGTTAAGGGGATCTGTTCATGAAAACTGATGTGCCAAAAAGATACTTGTCAAGGGCACCATACTCCTAGAATAACTTCGGTGGTCATGTGGGAACACCATGCTAAACCCATTATCAGGGGCTTACTATCGGAAAGGAGTGATAATTAAAAAAACACAATGCAGTTGACAGTAGCCAGAGTTAGTACACATGATGCTCAGAAAACAGGTCCCACTGCTAAAAGTTCTGAAGATAAGGATTAGGTCTACAACTTTACAGACAGTGTAGGGCTCAAAGCCAACAACCCACTACACCAGTATACACACCTCTGAACTCCCATAAGCACTTTCGGTCCCACTACTACCGAGCCACCAGTCCCTCACAGGCCCGGAGTTCAGCAGAGGGTTAATTAAACCTCCAACAACCCTCTTCAGCCCCACACAGCTTGAACATACCTAGCCCTAACACAGGTTTGTAGAACATGGAAAAGCATTCTAACAATGACCCACCAGGCATTCAAACCTAAGGCATCATATGCAATGCTAAGCATTCTACCAATGACCCACCAGGCATTCAAACCTAAGACATCATATGCAATGGTAAGCAATCCACCAATGACCCACCAGCATGAGATGAACCTCCAACATACCATACTGCATTGTTCTAATGACATTAAGCTTCTAAATCTATGAAACCTTAGTTCAATCACTGCTGCCCTGAATCTAAAACATTTCGTATGTACTAAAAAAGCATACTTACCGTGAATCTCAGAAGAAGACATGACTTTCCAACGGCAGAATCCCCCACAAGTAATATCTTGAACAAGTAATCACTGCAAGATCATATCACCAATAAGTTTTGCCTATGGCTGCTAGATAATGGAAGTCTAATCAAATAACAATTGCAGTAAACAGGACATATATTTATCATACTATTCAGCAGCCATATTGAATGGCCCAATCTGCAGAACTGGGTATTCTTCGTACTGCAGTTTGGTGAAGGAAAAGAAGAGTAGACATGCAGAGATAAGGCATGTGGGAATGTATACGGTTCACATGTAATCATTGTGAATAAGACAGGACTGAGAGAATACAATATGGCGACAGCATACCAAAGGTGTCTTATCAGACACACTCTTTTTACTGACAGGATAAAAGGAAAGTAGATGTGACAGTGGCCCCAGATTTTAGGAGTCATAGATTATTGACCAAACTATGTACACCAAGAAAAAAAGTAGTACGTAGATTTTGGTTTCCCTTTACGAAAGAAAAAACTAGAGAAATCCCGAGTTGGAAATCGACAATTTGAAGATTGCAGTCATTTACAGCGTTAAAAATGGCACAAATTGGAGTGGTGTAAAATTATAAATTTCCCATGACATTGTTTTGACAAGAATTGTGAACTAAGTATTCCTTCCCGTTTTTTAATCCAACTCAGCGCTCCTCTCATGGATGCTGCTTAAAAAAACATGGGCAACGTGGAATTATGAGGACCGGTGATGTTGTAGAAATGTCTCTCGTCCTTCCTAATAAATTAGATAGAATGTAATTCGTAAATATTGTACCGCAACATAGGAGAATATTGTGAAAGTGATACTTGGTAAGTGATCACCCTAATGTTAATGTATCGAAAATAATAATATTATCATTTGTAATAATGATAACTAGCAATTGCAAATGAGTTGCAAATTATGCCGGAGATAGTAGCAATATTTAGTTTATTTGAGTTGTATTTCATGTTGATATTGTCTAGATATCTATATGTTGTTGCAAAGCTCTTATTTTGCTATTGACCATATTTTTGTAAGACACAATTATGATAGTCGCCAAACTAAATCACGTTTCATCATTTGGTCAAACACCGAACATTTATCTATTAAAACTTTCGAATTTCAAAAAATTTGAACAAGATATATGACCAATATTATTTTCCAAAAAGTAAACTATAGAATTTACTTTATGAAGAATAAAATCAAAATCAAAAAACTTTTGAATCTCGAAAACTTTGAACAAGATATATGACCAATATTATTTTCCGAAAAGTAAACTATAAAATTTACTTTATGAAGTATAAAATCAAAATCAGAAAAATTTTGAACAAGATATAATATTATTTTCCAAATAGTAAACTATAGAATTTACTTTATGAAGAATAAAATCAAAATCAAATATGTAGGATAGTAAATATCTAAGACTGTAGAAAAATATCTAAAATCCGGCAACCTTTAAAATATCTAAAATTCGGCAAACAGTAAATATTGGAGCCGCCGGAATTTGACACTTTCCAACAAGGGCATATTCAAAGTGGACGCCTACCGACGAAATATATATTTTGAATATTTTATCTATATTTAGAAATAAAGTGTAAAAAGTGTGAAAATTTCATGTGTAAAGGATAAGGTTTATCTTATCGTAAAGGATAGGTCTATATACTAGCAATTGTACATGAGTTGTAAGTTATGTCGGGAAAGATGTAAATATGCAGCGGGGCTAATGGAGCATAGAAATTTGTATTGTTTACGCCCCAAATTTGCAGTAGCCCTGTATCACAAATATTCATATTGTGTGTTATATTCATATTTGTTTTTTTGTTTTATTGGCAAATATTCGAGGTGCACTTTTCACAAATATAAAAGTTTTACTTTTTAGAACAATGTCTTATGTCATTGATGGTGTGCTCAGCGGGGGGTGTGCCAGTGGTCTTGGTTAAGCCAGTGTATTTTCCCCTCTATTTCAATATTGTCGCCACCTGTTGTCCATTTTATCTGATTGCACATCACCAAAATATTCCAATAATCACAAAAATCAATATTTCAATAATCACCAATATATCGATGGGAGAATGGTTTTGGTTGTTCCCACGGGGCACTCTAGTTCTGATGCAGTTCTCCCCAGGAGCTTTGAAAATCCTCCCCAACTTTCCAAATGCCTTTAGCAACTCTTTACAGATTTGATCACCATAAAAGTTCCAACTCATTGAATTTGGCAATGTTTGTAATTCTGGATAATTACTACAATCACAATAGTCCAAGTTGAGTGCCCTGAGATTTTCCATACAACATATCCAAGTTGACATTGCAAACCCAATTAGCCTTTTATTGGGTGCATAGAATATTGCATAATGTTCCAATTTAAATTGATTTGCATGGATTAACATGCGCTAACTTGTTGGCAAAGCATCCAAATAGCCTTTAATTTTTTTTGGCCTTTCGTAAACATTACATATCATTATCCTACATGACAACATTCCTTTCAAATGATATTTTTGTAGATTAACCAACTGATAAGGAAGCCAAATAGTTCACTCTATCTTTGAGCTAGCCTACTCTCCTCATTATTACTCGGTGTGATGGACAAACGCCAGTCCGCTGACGGTAAACTGCAAAACAACTATAAACACTTATGTCGAAGAAATAGGCCCCCAGTTACATGAGCAGGCACATCTTTACCAACTACGACATGATCCCTTCTTCCATCCTTTTCAATCGTAATTCATGGGTAATAGTGAATCGTATTGCCTGTAGTTGTGTCATATTAGAAACATTTTCTAACCTTAACAACTTGTCGTCCTTTTTAATGGACAAAAATATTTAATCACAACGTTCGTAAAGAGAGCAGAATTAATATTTCCTTTGGCACACGATATACAAGTGCCAAAAAGTGGATACAATCAAATTGTTAGATATTATCATAGGAAATATCTAAAATTTGTGGATACCTACCATAGTAAATACCTAAGATGGTAGGAAAATATCTAAAATTTGGCAACTTGCATTAAAGTTAAGACAACAAATATTGGAGCCACCGGAATTTGACACTTTCCAGCCAAGCCATCTTCAAAGGTGGACGCCTAACAGTGAATAAAGATGAGAGGTTGAAATATGTAATATAATGGATAGAAGAGATTTTTTATTATTTCTTATAGATATGATGAATAAGCTCTAAAGTTTTATAAATAGAGAGGTTATACATGTACATAACACGTTGTGAGGGTTAGTATATGCAGGTAGTGAGAGTCCATATAGTTGTGTAGGAGTGTCAAAGAAGCTATCAAGCGTTGTGGTTGAGAAGTTTATATCAGATATATTGTTAGAAGGTAAGTGGAGTCCATTGGAGTTGGTAACTCGAGGTGTAGATCTTGGGCAAGATTGTAACAATACCTTGATAATATTATAATTGTTAGTTATATTCAATTTCTGTTGTTGAACTTTCATATTATACTTTATGTTACTCTTGTATTGTGTATGTTGTTGTGTTTTCTAGATTCATACCACCAAACCAAAAGTTGTGCATTGTTAAAACAATCATAGTATAGGGGTGTTCCTAGTGAAATATTATCTATGTGTCAGATTTTTGTTGACATTTTAGTTCTATTGTCGGGGACCATTCATCATTGGTGGTTATTCTTAAGTGGTATATACCCGATTAACCAACAGTTACTTACATGGTAACTTTGTATTTATCGTGAATATTATTTACTAAAGTAAAGTCAGTTTTTACTGTGGTTATATCCTTTTTTACTATATTAAATCTACTTTTACTATGAATAGTGTTTATTGTGGTAAATTCATTTTTATTATGGTCATACTATGTTTTATTGTGAAGCATTTTTCGCATAGAAAATTCACTTTCTACTATAAGCATTTCAATTATTTTTGTAAATAAGTCATACCACTTATACTTGTGGGTTGGTATTTTATTGTGCTTACATTTATCGTATAAAGAAGAAATGGGTAAGATTCTTATTTTTTGGCTCAATTTAATGAGGATGTTATCTCTTTCATACAAGAGTTTAAAATATATTGCATTTGTAATGGGCTCAATTAAGAGGAAATAATGGACTGAATTTCTTCCTACATTTTTAGATGGTTTAGCACTTAGGTGGTTTAAAACCCTGAATGATAATGTTAAAAATGTATGGGATTTGTTGCCTAAATTTTTTCTTGAATAAGTTGGTGCACAAAAGTAAGTATGTTGATATCATGATAGAGATCACAAAGTTAGCCCAATGAGAGGAAGAGAAGATCATAGACTACCATCCACGAGTTGTAGAGCTAAGGAGGAAGTTAAATACCTAGATCCAAAAGGAAGGATTATCGGATAGGTTAATGAATGACATTGATAACCTTGTCTGCAAGCATTTCATCCTTGAAATAAAGTCATGAATCAAATAAGTATGATTGCCTAGTGACCCTTGAGAAAACAATTGATATTGTATGAGAGTAGAAGAAAAATATGGAAGAAAGAGTTGAAGGAAGTTTCTTCTAAAGTTCATCTTGTGCACCAACACCTATGGTCTAAGCACTGCAACTATTCATAGCGAACAAGTCTATTCCCTCTAGTACATCCAAAAAGTATGAGGGATCTCCTTATGAAAATGGGTCAGTTAACTATTAATCTTCTTCAATGAAAGATTTTTTTTTCCAAAAACTCCTAAGAAGGAGATAGAGGTCAAAAATGATATGTGTCTGAAGTTGTATGTAATGGGTTTCATGAAAAGGGCCATTATAAGTACAATTGTCTAAATGGAGCATATACATCTTGAACAAAAGATAATGATATAGGAAAGGCACGTGTAAATTCATTTGATATAGTGAATAAGAACAATAATAATAAGCATATGTTTTTGTTACTAAAATAAATAAAGAAAAAGATAACCAAGATTGATATCGATCCCAAGAAAATGAAAGGAGATAGTAGTAAGAAACATAGGAGAAGAAAGTTGGAGTGTGTATAATGTTCTGCTTTCACAAGGACAAGGATCCTACTCCATCTTTGAAGATATCTCCAAGCACCCTACAAATATTATCTAAGGCCAACTTCTTGATATTTCTTTCTGAGAATAGGCGTAAACAAATATTATCTGTTTTTGAAGCAAAGGCATATCCTTATGCTCCACAATGCTAACGTATTGTGTAATAGTATTGTTTACACACTTTTGAAGTTTAATATATTGTTATTTATTGCTCAGCATATGAAAAAGAATGTAAGGTTAATTACATGGGTAATTATAATTAATTAACTTCCAACATTAATTATACAACATCAAAATAACACATTAATACTTACAACTAGTGAAATACAAGCCCAAATACACAAAGATAAAGATAAAATAATTTATGCCAAGTGATACAAGAGAGATATAGGTGTACAACCTTTAGAATTTGGGAGTGTAGAGACTAGAGGATTCACTTATGATATTGTAACCTTAAATTACCATGGTGTGAGACTGTACAACTCATTCATGATGTATAATATGGTCTTTCCCCTTCTATACAGTATTATACACCTTTTGGATTTGAGTTCTACAACATGTTGGGTCCTTCAGAGGTCTAGAAATGTGCTTCTCTACTAAACCCTAACTTTCGTAGTCCTAAAACCATCGTGGTGATCAAAGGAAACATGTCAAAACCCTGACCATGGGTAGAAGATACTACAAGAAGGTTAGTATTTGGGTTGAAGTGCAATATGGTTCACTGGCTACATCAGAACTACTCTAGAGATATCTCAAACCACAAGTAGTTATTTACCTAGTATGTTACATCTATATGAATGTAATTAGTTGGAAACTTGAACTACTTTGATCACGATTGATAGGATTGTGCTCTTGCTAAGACTTGAAGTAAGGAACTTAGTGTGCTTGGAAATGAAGTAAAACTAAACTCCTTAACTTGTTTCAATACTTTAGAACTCCAATAGTGGCTGCCCTAAAGGATGTGCATCAACTTTGAGAAGATTCAAGGAGTATTATATGTCTTTTGTGAGTGTTGTAAATTGAGGTGTGCCAATAAAGTGGCCAAGTGAGTAAATGTGGTGATGTTAACTTGCTTATATAGGGGTTCCGAAGGGTAAAATGTTATGATAAAGCTAACCTAAGAGGATGAAAAGGACCCAATAAATGATATTGCTTCGAAAATAGAGTTGAAAAGTATATTGATTGCAAGAATGTATAGGTCATTCAAGAATAAATTATATAACCTTACACTCTATATAGTTTTGGATAAATATATCTAGTAAATGAAATCTAAAGGTTACACAATGGAAAGCATAGTTTAAGCACTCATATTATATATTAATATTCAACATTTGTCAACACATAGGTGTTTGTAATTGAGTAAGCTAAGAAAGAGATAACAACATGCACACTGGAGTGAGGATAATATGTGGGTGTTTGATCTTAACCAAGAAGCACAATTGCAATTAGTCTAGTGTCAAATAATAAATTGTCAAATTTAAATACCTACATGTATTTCAATTTATGATGTTTTAATAAATGGAGGTGCAACATTTACTTTTATAACTGAATCTATAATGAACATGTTAGGTTTTAAAATTCAATCACCCTTCAACATTGATGTTAAGATAAATATATAAGAGAAAGACTAAACCATAAGGCATTATTTTAGATATAGAAATTTTTGTCATGGTTGTTATGTGTGGTAGATTTTTAGGTAGTGAAAAATGGTACCGTTGCATACGTAATACTATTGAGAAGGTCATGGTTGAGGAGAGTTCATACAAGAAACTAATGAAATGAAGGATTAATAACAATTAATCATGGTAAAGAGATGGTGAAAAAAAATGTGATCCCTCAAAATCAAATGGCAGCACCTCGTGGATTTAAGTGATGAAACTAATGATTATATGTTATCATAGTACTCTAACACCAGTGAGGTGGACATTGATGATGAAGAGAGTGAGGTGGATATGTTAGTCATGGATATCCTTCTAGTTTGATCCAAAAAAATGAATTTAACTAGCCCACTTATCGCATTTCCAATTTTTGAATACTTAACAAAGTGCTCTCAATTTCTCATAAAATGATTAAAATTAGCTTGATAATTTAAAACTAGAATTAAAACCAATAAAACAATGCACAAACCAGGGAAATACATAATGATAATACAAACCAAGATGATAACAAAGTTCACTCGATGTGGGCTACGTCTCTAGGTTTGGAAAATCTCTCAAACTAATCAATTATCGACATAAAATAACATGTGCGACAATAATTACATCAATTTAATTCTTTGGCCTGCAAAATATCATTGCAAAATCTCTAGGAACACCTCTGATTCAATTTCCAACAGCTTCCTATGGTAAAAACTCTAAAAAAATGTTCTAACTCTCCCAATTGGGGGTTGTACATACAAAAGTTACTACTTCAAATATAAATTAGTGTCTTTTATATTGTTTCAACATTTGTGGCATAATGATGGAAGCTTATCATTTTACCTAACTAGTATGGGGTTCGAACCCCCTCTATGTGCCATATATTTTGGTTTTAAATCCTTAAAATCAATAATTTATTGAAAAAAATTGTTACCATTTTCTAAGTTAGGTGTGTAGCCTAACGACTGAGGATTACTAATAGCTTACATGGGGCCATAAGTTCAATCCCCATGTCCCACCTTTTATCTTGGATTTTATACATTTCATAAAGGGAAAAATTCCAAATTTATTACGTGCACAACAAATAAAGGCTTTTTATAGCCTTGGGTGGTTGGTTTGGTTTGTGACGTCGACCACGCTAGCATTGTTTTGTTGAGAAGCTCGTTAAGCTCAGTGCTAAATCTCCATTGAACACGACATTGTGCTTGTCTTGGAATTACCACAATGCATTGATCTTGTTGCGAGGTGGCTTGGTAGTGACTTGGAACTCACCATGTGGAATTAAAAGGTGGCAATGTTGAGCTTGTCGAGCTGACTATTAAACTCAACCGAGTTGTTTGGGTTGAACTTTGACAAAACCATGTGGATACATCCCATATACATAGTGAATTGGTCCTCCCTACAATTTATAATCAATAAAAATTACAATAGAATGTGAAGAATAAGGTGGTAGGGTCCCCCTCCTAATAAAAAGTCGACACCACTGTCTAATGGGCCCCTTGTCGACAAATAGTGTGGGCCCCACATTTTACCATTGAAGACCAAAGGCCAAAGCCAAAATAATCCTTTAACTCAATCACACTTTGACACTTTTCAACACCTCATTGTGTCACTTGTCGAGCTCTAATTGTGGCCACATCATCTCTGTGCAACTTGCTCCATTATTTTTACTAGTTAGAGATAAACTTCAATAAGTTGTAACTCCTGCATACGAAGTCTGTTTGAACCCATTCAAAATGTGTTGGAAATATCTCAACAAGCTCTTCCATGTGAAAGTAGCTTCATCAACATTGTAGACTATCTAATTTATTCAGTGTGGGTATCCTCCTGGATTAATCATCCTCACTGAGAAGCATTTGTACAACCAAAAGTTTGGTTTTATTTTAAGAATAAGTGAGGGTATGGTTCCCTAACCCTTCCGATTTCTATCTACCTTTCCTTGCTTGGATGCATTCCTTTTAATAGAAGGTAATTGAATACTCTCATCCTGATCCATGATCATAAGAGGCTCATACAATTTCAAGTTTTCCACATTTACAATAAAATACATCTGTATATATGGAGGTAATTCTAACCAAAATGCATTATATTACCAGTCTTCTCCAAAAATTTAAATGGGTCATACTGAATGGTTTTAGCTTTTTACCTTCACCTTTAAGTTTTTCCTTACTAATATGTATCCAAACTTGATCACCAACTTGAAAGTGATGATTAATAAAATGTTAATCATGCCTAGCCTTATACTTGGCCTAAATATTTTCTAGTTACTCATGGGCAACTTGATGAACCATCTGTATCTTCTGAATGAACCTTTTTGATCTATCAATATCATCATGACCATGCACCACTAATTCTTGTCCAAAAGTAAAGTCCAAATGGGACTTAGGAAAATAACCAAAAAGAGTCTCAAAAGGATACTTATGTGTAGAAAAATTTAGGGCACGGTTGTAAGTGTGTTGCACATAACATAAATGTTCATTCCAAAGTTTAGGATGTTTGCTACAATATCCTTGGAGTAAATGTACTACTGCACAATTGACCAATTATATTTTCTCGTCAGTTTGTGGATGAAAAGAAGTACTTTTCTTCAATTTTGTGTCCATCAGGTCCCATAAAGATGACCAAATATTTCCAATAAATTGATAATCTTGATTAAATATAATAGATATAGGAAAACCAAAATGAACCCAAACATTGTTGAAGAACAAATGTGCAGTCTCCTCACATGTTATCTATTTTTACAGGGCACAAAGATACACATCTTGCTAAATCTATCCATGACCATGTACAAATAGTTGTGTTTTATTTTTGTCATAGGAAAACCTCTAACAAAGTCCATGGAAACACTTTCCCATGGTCGGGTTGGTACAAGAAGTGGGATATAAAAGCCCAATTTTATGTTACTATGGTTACTTGTGGCATAAAAAATACAACCTTTTACATACTCAAATACATTTTCATACATCCAAGGCCAATAATAATATCTTTGTAACTGTGCAACTCTTTTATCAATGCCAAAATGACCAGAAATAAGATAAGTATGTGCTTCCCTAATCAAACGAACCCTTTCATCTTGTGGAATACAAAGTTTACTAAGATGATAAAACAATCCATTATGTAAATGATAGTCTAATTCGTCCACTTGTTTACCACAAGTTAAATCTTCATAAACTTCATTAAAATCGACATCTCTAACATATTGTTCGTTATAGTTTTCATGCATCAAAGGACTATGCTACAAAAGAATAGATGTAATAACATGTCTAGAAAGCATATCAATAATCTTCTTTTATCTACCTTTTTTGTACCTGATCATAAGATGGAATTGTTGCAAAAAATTCATCCAATGAAAGTACCTTGACTATTGCAACTTTGACTGTGATTAGAGATATTTCAAAGGCTGATAATCCATATGAATTCTTGTCTCTTTGTCCATCAAATAATGCTTTAATTTTTTCACTCTACACCAAAGTATATAACTCATTTTCATAATTACGATAATTCCTTACTACACTTGTGAAGGCCTTTGAATGGTAACAAAGAGGCTTTCTCTTCTACATCAATACAACACCCATGGCATAATCACTTGCATTGGTTTTAATCTTGAATGGCTATTACAAATTAGGTAGTGTTAATACTATGGTTGTGCTTATCTTTTCCTTCAGGGTATAAAAGGATTTCTAGTACTTGACTCCCCATTGAAATACATGTTTAGTACTTGTCAAGGAATGCAAATGAGCTACAATGAATGAAAAATTAGTGATAAACTTCCTCCAACAATGAAGTGCCCCAAGGAATATTCTACCTTCAGTTACATTATTAGGATCATGCCACTTCATTATGGCTTCAACTTTAGAGAGATTAATTTTTAATTCACCACCCCCTACTACAAAGCCTACGTAAATCAAAGATGTTTTACAAAATTCACATTTTGACATCTTCAAATACAATTTCTCCTTTCGCAAAATATCCAAGACTTTTAAAATGTGTTTAACATGATCTTCCCAAATTTATTGAAGATTAAAATGTCATCTAAGTAGAAAATAATAAAATCATATATGAATGGCCTAAATACATCATTCATAACTTGCATAAATGTACTAGGTGCATTACAAATCCCAAAGGGCATGACAAGCCACTCAAACAAACTTTGCTTATAATTAAAAGCAGTTTTCCAAATATCATCTTCATTTATCTTAACTTGGTGATAACCACTTCTCAAGTCTAACTTATTGAAATAAACAACATTTTTTAATTGATCTAACAAATCATCAATACGAGGAAGAGGGTATCAATTGTTCACTGCTATTTTATTCAATGCTCAGTCATTTACACACATCCACCAAGTGTCATCTTTCTTTGGTACTAACACAATTAGTGAACCACAAGGAGAAGTGTTTGGCTGAATGATTCCTTTCTCGATCAACTCCAAAACCTACTTCTTCATTTCTTCATTCTCTACTACATACAACATATACATGTCAATATTAGGAAGAGGTGCATCCCATTTTAGATGAATCTCATGTTGTATATCTCTTTTAGGAGGTAAACTCTGTGGATCCTAAAACACATCATCACATATAGATATAACTTTATCTATTCCATTCTTATGTTTAGGATCACAACCTTCTAAAGCCTTGGATTTATCATCATCCTAGCTTTTACAATCGTGATTACAAAGTTTTTGCTTGCATTAACAAGCCTCTTCATCTGTCCTACATATACAAGTGATAAATTTATCTTTATCCAGTTAGCTCTTACAATGTATTCAATACCCTGTTTCACAAGAAAATATTTATCCTCTTCCCTATAGAAGATTTATTTTTTATTGAATAAATAAGGAATCCCAAGAACAATGCAACAAATTCCAAGTGGAACCACATCTAATTCTACCTCATCAATGACTTTAGAGGTGATTACAAATCTATGTTTGCATATTTTAGTGACATGTACTTTAACATCGTCACATACCCAACCCAAAGGGTAAGGTTTAGGATGCGGTTTAGTCTTAAGTCCAAAGTTCTTGAAAATTTCTTTAGAAATGAGATTAGCTTGTGATCCAATGTCAAAAAGAGTATCAATTTTCATATGTTTAATTATTACTCTAATGCAGAAAACTCATTTCTTTTCTTTTCATGCATAGATTTAGAATTATAAGAAGTATAAGAATTAGTACTAGAAGAGGAAGAAGATAAACCTTACAAACCCATAGTTGTGACCTTGGTCTCATCACCTGAATTGGATCCAAGATCTAGCACTGCTACAATGGTCTTCTTGTCACCTTTCATGAACATCTTTGGCTTGAGTTCAAGATGGAGCTTCCAACACTTAGCCTTTGCACGTCGTTCCTTCTTACAATGCGAGCAAGTAGGATTCTCAACTTCTTTCTTATAGGTGGAAATATGTTTTTCTTTACCCTTTCCTCTACCTTTGCTTTCATGTTATTATTTTCTTGTTTTCTTGGTGAAGTTTTCCTTAGTGTTCTTACCACTTGATTCAATATGGGCTACTTGGACACAAACTTCATCAAGGTTAATGGAATTATACACGAGTATAATATGCCTCAAATAACTATGTAGCCAATCAATATATTTTAAAAGAGTCTCGTGAGTATAAAGGGGAATGCCAAAAATAAAATCCCTTTTCCTTAACTCCTGAGTGTAATCTTGTACATTTTGAGCCTTAATTTGTTTTAAGTTTTTCCAATCCATAGTAGCTTATTGTATATAACCCAATGGATAAAATTATTTTTTCAAAGCACAAACAAATCCAATCCAAGAAGAAATCACTTTACCGTGTTCCAAAAGATCTTCTTGTGTCTTACTCTCCCAAAAAATGAGTTTTGTATCACCCAAACAAAAAGTATCTAATTGAATCATTGCTTCCTCATCTACAATTTTCTAAACCTTGTAATATACTTCAATATGGTTGATCCATTGATCCAATTTTTCTGCACTAATATCTCCATTATAAATCGACAAAATCAAATTCAACATCAAGTTTACCACACCTCGAGACACTTGACCACTCGATGCCCTTTCTCCTTTCCCACATAACAAAATTTATCAAATGCTTCACCAAGTTTATTCTCACTAAGATACTTTTGCTTTGGATTTCTTTCTCTTGCACTCTTCTTGGACAATCTCTGCATAATATTTATTATTACTTTATAGACTCTCTATCAATTTTTCTCTCCTCTCATGTATCTCTTACATGATCTATGTACATCTCATTTTCTCAAATTTTTGAATCCTTACTGAGTCTTTTATAGCTCTCTTATGCATTTTCTCTATGTGTCAGCTCTTCTCCCTCGCCATTTTTATGATCTTGAAGACCTCTCTAATGATCTTCCTCCTCCAGTTTGGTCCTTATGTCATCTAGGTCATTTTTGATTTATTCGGGTATCCTCATTACTATTGTCTTTACATCATCTTATTTGGGTAACATCTTGTCTTCTCACATAAGAAAATTTGTCTCCTTTAACCATTACAATTTGGGGTTCTCTTACATTCTCTACCCACATTCTATTTCATATTTGAGATTATAAAATCTTGCTAGCTACCTCACATTTGAAACTTTGCTAGCTATCTTCTCATCTTTCTCACTTGTAGGATTGTAGCCAACTCTAGTACATTATGACGAAAATGCAAATGCCGAGATGACCTTGATCCATTTATAGAGTTCACAGAGTGAAATGGAAACATAATGTCTTCTTTATTACTTAACGGCCTTAAGGTATACTACGTGCATTTTCTTAACTATGGAGCTTACAATTTCTTTATTAGAGATTTACAAAATCTAGTGTGCTCCCTAAGGACCTAACCTAGACTGGTTTGAATCTACTTGAATTGGATCTAATGTCCTCTAATAACTTAGCGACTCTCAATTGGCTTCCCACATTTATTCAAGCTAACTTGTGCTAACCTTGAAATGGTGAACTCATCCTCTGTTTATAGCCATGCATTCCTTCTACTCTCTCCTCATTTGAAATCTCCTTTAGGTGGATTGATCCCTTCTAGATTCTACCTGATCTTTGCACTCATATTCAAATTTAAATCGATCCATTAATGTTTTGAGTTACCTTGCCATCTAGACGTTCCTACTTATGTCACATGAATTTGGTGGTTGAGATTAAATATGACCCTTTAGTCTGGTCAGTTTTCCTTGTTAGGATCTGTATGTCACTTCTTTGACACATTATATAAACTGACAACTCTACCACACATTTTTTTCTCATAATCCTTTTTCGTGCCTCTTTTCACTTCTCCCGCATAGTCATTATCTCAAGCTACACCTTCACCTTATTCTCATGCACCTCTAGGCTTCTAAGCCTCCTAAAATTTTATTTGATCATCCTTCATAATGTAAATTGTCAGCTAAACATTTATTTCATTCTTCCACACATCTTATGCACTCTATACTATTGGAAAAAACTCCTTTGCAATCCTCACACACTTCTAGTCTTACAGGTTGTGCCAAAACTCTACTGCACTCCTAAAATTCATATGCACAACAATTATGCATTATTCTTTTGTGCATCTCTATCTTCCTTCTCTGTAAACTCTCATGCATCAACTCTACTCTATGCTTCACCAAAAACCTCTACACCTTATCAAAACACACACACACTATTACATGCCCTCTTCTATTTGTGCACTTCATGCACTTTTCTCTTCCTCCTTAGTCATTTACACAAAGTCCTTGCACACTTCTATTTAATCACCTCTTAACTTTGATGCACCTCTTCTCTTCATTCATTGCACTCTTCATCCTCATGGATACCCACACTTAGCCAAAAATTTTGCATGATTGCTCTAGACCTTGGATGCTCCCACATAAATTTGTATGGTCTTAGACCATTTGACAATATGGATCTATAAATTTTCGAGTGCTTTTCTTTGAACTTGGAATGGCCTTCATGATATATTTCTCTTGCTCACACAAATTTAGGTTGACTTTTATCAAAGCATCAACAATCAAGAAAGAGAAAACATGTATATGTGTGGTCATTCTAGAATACCTTTGACAGTCAGACTCCTAACTTCTGAACCAATCCAAGTGTTATGTTACATGCACTTGTGTGGGATTAAGTATCATGTAGTTCTCTTAGGTGTAGACACAAAATCTATGCACTTGGGAACATTTCTAGTCCTTAAAATCATGCTAGCATTTACATGATTTGTAAACAAGAAAACTAGTAATTGACAACTCCCTTTGGCCTTTTCTTTGCCTTTTGCACTTTCATTGGCTTTATATATTCGTTACTCTTGTCGGCATTTGGATATTTTATTTTTCTATGGCTTCAAACACTAGCTACCAGTTTAGATAGCAGCACTAGGAGATCTTGTCCCCCTAGGCGCTCATGTCCCTCTTTATCTTTATCCTCCCCTTTTGGGCCCCTTTCGCTTCTCAATTACTTTTTGTTACTATGGCTCAACATTTTAGCTATCAATTATGAAATTCAAACAAGGGAATCATATAAATACATAGTTATGCTTTCAAAATGAGAGACCAAGCACTATCATTACCTATTATCACCTAAGCTTGCATTCAAAGGCACAAGAGTACTTCAAAGGCATTCATATAACACATCCATTCAAGGGAAGGGCTGCATACTTTTGCATACACAACATAGGAAGGGGGAGTTTGTTCTATTCCATCCACACATTTTATAAATCTTCTACATTCTAGATATAGACCGCTATCATTGGTGAAACTTGCACAAGGGCATCATCACACACACACAAGCATAAAGAAGTACATGTAGTCTGAGATGTATTGTAGTGCTCGGTCATAAGTTCACTCTTAGGGTGACTTTTGGGGTCAATTTGACTCCCCATTATGTATTTTCCTTTTTAGGTTTGATGTGGTTTGTGGGTATGTGCAGGTGAACTTCTTACTTGCAGGTTACAGGTACATTTGGAGATCAAGGACATAAACCATTATGACAATAAAAGATCAACAATGAACCTCTTCCCACACAAAAAAGACCATATTATTTCGAACTATTCGCACAGATGCTAGTACCCAAACACAGTCATCACCGCTTGGGCACTTCTTCACGCTTGTGGGAACTTCTGCCCTGCTCAACTTGATTCCTCATAACCCCTGGCGAGCCCCGACATTTTTAGATGTTGTTTCCAATCTATTTTAGCCATTCACACGCCCAAATCACTTCCAGATTTCTTGATAATTAGTTAATTATTTCTCTCTCTCTTTCTCAGGGTTTTAATATTATTGGATGCTTGTAACTTGTCCAAATTACTGTATTTTATTATTAGTTAATTCTTTCTCTCTATCTTTTGTACATTGTTTATTACAGTAGTTACTCTACAATTAGATTTAATTTAGGATTATATTAAATCATTTGGTGAATCTATCGCTCGAACCCTCCTTTCCTCCAGGGTTTTACTTTTTATGCCCATCACCCATATTGGTTGTTTCAATTCTTTTGAACACATTGAGCTTCCTCCATATGTCCACGGGTCTTCTAAATCAATGGTTAAATCTTCTAATCCTTTTCTTGATTCCAAAAAAAATTCCGCTTGACAACATCGAAACTTCTTATAGTGAACAATCATTTGATGAGGACACCAATGTTGCTCAAGAACAATTAGATAAACTTACTAATTTTTTTTGCCTTACGCGATCACCCTATGCACATTCTACATGTCCTAAATTATTTGCTTGCTGAAAAACATGCTTGAGATTTTACCTCTCACCCTTTTATGGGTTCCTCCTCGATCGTGATGACCTCCACACCACCCTCCACTATACATATTTCTATAGCTACCATTATTACTCCTCTCCCTCCTCCCACTACTTCCCACATACAACCTAGTTCCTCTTTAGGAAACCATGAACTAGCCTCTTTATACCAAGATCTCAAAATCCAAATTCACCAATTACAACAGACTATTTTCCACTCATCTCCATCTTTAGATTTTTCAATACTCCTTTATACCACCATATCTTCTTATCCACTTCCTCCTAATTTCATCGCACCCAAGATTCTAACCTTTAATGGCCACAACGACCCTCTGGAGCATCTTCAATATTTTCATGTGGCATGTTTAGACTATGTGGATGACCTCACATTACTAGATAAACTATTTCCTAAACGTTTGCAAGATTATGTTATGCAATGGTTTTATGATCTACCTATCCACTCGGTAACCTCCTTTACATGCTTGGCCGATGCTTTCTTTACACATCTTTCTATCAATATCGACACCAAAATCTGTTATACACAACTTGCTCAACTTAAACAAGGATATAATGAGCATTTAGTGGAGTATGTGTTACATTATAATAAAAACCTTGCTAAGATGACAAATGTACTCGTTGATTCTGAATTGCAAGATATAATTATTCAAAGTGTATTACCTCCACTTCAAGAGGGTGTTATCTTTGAGACCTCTCCCTCCTTTGATCAACTATGCCATACACTAAAATTACACGTAGGAAAATTTTTATCTATGGGAAAATTGAAATAGTATGATACTACTTCATCCTCATCCTCTAATCGGTTTCAAAATAAATCTACTTTGAAACCATCTCCTAAGCCCACTGAGGCAAAGGCCATTATTAATGTAGTTTCTACACCTGATAAGCTCCAATTGTAACCTCCAAAGCGTAGTTTTACCAAATTATCCTACGCACCTCGGTTTCTATTTTCGAAACTTATCGACAGTAATCTTATTACTCTTCCACCGCCGCTCAATCTCGAACCATCTCGCCCTCGTGGCCACAACTATGATAAAAATGTAAGATGTGACTATCACCAATGTGTTGGGCACTCTACTGATCATTGCTTTAAACTCAAACATCTTATTCAAAATCTCATTGATAACAATGCACTTGATCTCCCTGAACCATCTACTTCAAAATCGGTCAACGATAATAAAAAGCTAAAAATATTCAATGAACCTCTACCAAAACATGACAAACAAGATATTGATTCTTTGGAAAACCATACATATCGTGTTGTACCTCCTCCTTCCTCAGACCCTCTTGAATTTCTCATTACTATTACTAAGGTACCCCTACCAGTCATTACTTTCTCAGATCATGATTATCATGCTACATTCTCCTCTGATTAATTGCATATCGATGCTTTTGTTGGTACTTATACCATCAAAAATACTATTATTTATCCATCGAAATTTCACAATCTATGCTTCATAGCACTCCTCCTAGCTATCAAATGCCCAACCTCCATTATCACATTTTTGGTTCCTAATTCTTATGGTCATGTCAAGCTTCCCATTACAGTTGGGCGCCTTACCATGCTTGTACCATTCCTTGTTACATCTTCAATCGTTGGCTGTGACATGTTCTTAGGTCTTCCTTGGCTCCACGCTGCCCAAGCTATCCCTTCTATGCATCACTTATGTCTCAAGTTCATTCATAAAAAATAAATTTTCACTATCAAAGGTATTCCACCATGTAGACAATTACCTCAGCCTACTCTTATTGATATTTATGCACTAATCATGACATCCAGGCTTCCTATTCCTCTCAAATCTAAATCTACTTCAATACCTAGCTCTCTTATCCACACACAACCTACATGACGACCTTGTCATCCTCATCGGTCCATTCGTCCACCACATCAACATAAGTCCCCTACTTAGGAAGCCCCTTCATATAGGTATCCTCCACCTCCTTCAACACATAGGTCTCCTTCGTACACACATCGTTACTATCCTACACCACATATCTTAGAGCATCGACACACGCCTGTCTCCTTAGATATTAGGTGGAGGGCACTCACCCTTCACTATTTTCGAATATCCTACTATCCCTTACACACCTTGGGGGCATTGTGCTCTCTCCCCCCTTCATTACTTCTAGTTATCTCTAGTGTCTACTATTACACTTCATGCTTTGTGCTTCATGATTAACCTTTCTTAATACTCTTACACCTTTGGTACACACATTGTACCATCATTACCCGATGACACACTCTAGTGCTATGGTTCAGACTTGACTGTTGAGGGCATAGTTCATTCATGAACCTCACATCTTCATGTTCAATTCTTCATGATATATCTTTCTATTTCTAGCATTTACTCTCATGCACTATACTCATTACCCAGATGACACACTCTTGTTCTATGGTTCATTCTTGATTATTAAGGGTTTCTATAAATGAACCTCATCTCACACACATACGTTGGGGGAAACATTACTCCTACCATCTTTACATTTTGCATATCATACCATCACACTCATACACATCATTTGCTTATCTTGGTTGCATTTATTCTTGTTTTCTTATACTACTTACATGTTGTTCTTAACTTATTATCTTATTCTAATACTCATTATGTCATTATATTTTTATATACACACATGCACATTCACTTGGTATCTTGAGGTGAATTTAGATCTTGTTGATCAAATAATACTTGTCAAAGACCACACAAGGAGTCTGCGTAGGATAGAAGGCCCATAACCAAGGGCGTGGAAGGATAGGAAGGACCTGCGCACGGAAGGCAAGTTTAGATTTTAGGACTTAGCTGATTTTGAGCATGAAGACCTATTTTTGGAAGATGCCACATAGAACACACCAACGATGCAGAGATGTGCACACCATGTATTATCTATCTTTGGAGAAGCGGTTCAAAGCGTTTATGCATGGAGACAAGTTGAGAATAGAATTGACACTTCAGTTAACCGCAAGAGGACTATAGATAGCGCACTTGCATGTGTGGCTATGCTTGTAAACGACGTGCGGCTATCAATAGCATGCAACCTATTTCTGGAATGGATAAGCGGTGAAGGGAAAATCCCCACCCTATATATATATATATATATATATATATATATATATATATATATATATATATATATATATATATATATATATATATTATATATATATATATATATATATATATATATATATATATGATGTTAGGTACATAGTAGAGAGGGAGCTGGATGTATGAGTGTGGTAAGAGATGTATGTATGTGTAACAGAGAATATACGTATATGACTGAATCACTGTATCAGTTCCATACACGCATTGATATATATTGACAGTACTATAAGGAGCTTCTGTATTTATTAATAGATGGAAGATATTGGCTGAATCTAAGTGTCATTCTGTGTGTAGTTGAGTAGTGCATGTCATTAATTCAATCATGATTATTGTTTAAGCTTGTTCTTTCATAGATCTGAGGGTAGCATGCATTGTAGAATGATGGATTAGTTATGAATCTATATGTTTCTTCCTTCATCATATTAATATCCTGTTACAACAACCCTAAAGAGGGACCTAGTACCTTTGTGCGCTTTGGGTGAGCACTCAATCTAGGCTGAGTGATGTGCTAGCACAACTAGGGTGTTATATGGTAAATTCTAGGCTACATCATTGGTTCCATTGTCAGGACCTCTTTTTCAGTCTGTTTTCAGGATGGTTCGCGATGAAGACGTATCAGTTAACTCTAGCAAGTATTGAGGAATGGATACATGATCTGGAGGAAGAATATGCACAACGGTTCAATAGTGGATCTGAGTTTAACACATGCACTTGGGTAGAACAAAACCTGTATGATAGCTTATATGAGAGATTTTTCACTATCTTTCCAATAGAACTATACGAGTGGCTTACTGCTTATGCATCTCAACAGAATTAGAGGTATCATGCACTTATTTGGACACAAGAAGAATTTCAAGCCCTCTATGATGTTGATCTAATATGGACTCATGCAGTGGATACGTGGTTTTGTGGTGTTCTAAACAACTATATTTTGGAATATTCAATTTCTACGTACTCTTGCCCATAGGTAGCTGAATTTTAGTTTTTGCGGTATCCAAGAGGAACATATTTATAAGGTATTCCACTAGCGATCAAGATCTTAATGGTAACTTTGAACCTGGAGAGTAAACTGATGGCTAACTAAACTTTGCCACACGCGAGGGTAGGAATAGGTTTGGTTTAAGATGGAAGACTTAGCAACAGAGAAACAAAGAGAGGAAAGGCGGCTCAAGTATAATGAGATGCATGAGAGGGAGATAGAGAAGCATCGTTCTATTGTAGAAAGTATGGCATGGAGGAGAGAGATGGCTCATGAAGGATTTACAACTCACGTAGAACATGTGGAGCCAGAGCATCATGAACTCCCCCATCTTGGAAAGCATGATAAATATCCCTGCTCGACCTCACACAGAAATGCACCAGCAGAGATTACCTGGACCGCGTACGTGCATCTTAATCCACCTGGTGACCTAGCCCTTGCGCTTGGCTTTTCAGTATTTGGTACGACAAGTAACCAACAAACTAACTTGGGAAGTAGGAGAGCAGGAGTAAGTCAAGGATCAAGTACATCAATGACAGGACATACGACATCAATTTCATTTGGAGGAGCATTCTTAGGTGCATCATCTACACAGAATGTGAGCACATAGAATGTTGTATTCACCTCTGGAAGTGGAACTACCTCACAGACTTTAGGGGTGCAGTATAGTACTATTGTTGGAGCATAGGGGAGTACATCTACAGGCCCTATTCCGACTACAGGTGGCCGGATCAAGAGGTATAGGTGGTTCTAGTTCTGGTGGATCTGGTGGTTTTGGAGGCAGAGGGAACATAAGAGGTTCTAGATCAGGTGGTCAATGTCCGCAACAACCATAGAACATTTATATGGAGATGTTGTTAGTGCGAAATCAAAGCACCCCCAAATGAGTTCTAAAAATTTTCTTTTATAAGGCGGACTCATCTGGTGTGATTGCATAACATGGGACCATATCTCAAGTTGTGGGACTTGCAGACTTGAGATGTCCCTCCGGAGAAAGCTGACTTCTTCTTCCTGATCCTAATGCTAAACTACTCCTAATGCAGAAATGGTCTAACTACACCTATCCTAACAATGCCAAGGAGACAGGGAGAGAGAAAGTGCATAAAGAGGGAAATCCTACACTAACGAGGTGATAGCACCAAGAAAAGGGAAGTGCTGGTCACAATCTCAGCTGCCTGAAGTGGAGAGAGGTGAGCAGAGGAGAGGGTGGACAAGATGCACCACAGACCAGAGATAGATTTCACACAGAACACCACTTCAAAACCCATTAAACACAACTCCCAGGACCTGCAACAAACATCAGAATATGCACAGTATACCCTGCAACGACGAGAGGTGAGGAGAGACAATAAAATAAGAAAAGGATGGATAGATGCATCACAAAACATAATTTATTGCTCCAAAAGTTCACACAGTACATCGTTAGTGGGCAAGAGGCAAGAGAATGCCATTACAGAGCTGTGAAAGGAGGTTCAGACTCCATTTTCGACCCTGGGGAAGAAAAGAAGAGGGGGGCAGGGAAGAAGAATGAACAACCTTTACAATGAATCTTGCCCCCGTATTTATAGATTTGATCAGAGAGAAGAAAGAGAGAGGGAAAAGGGAAAAGTGGGTTGAAGCTCAACCACTGCTGTTAATGCTTCTGATAAAATCTGCCCCCAAATCCATCTTTACTGCATTGATCCTTGGTTTGGCGCCTTGAAGGAAGAGGAAACAGTGAAAACAGATCGAATCCGATCTGGTTGTTGAGACAGATGGATCTTGCATTTAAGGCCCAAAGATGTTTCCTCCATTTTCCTTCACCTAACCTCCTCAAAATTAAAGTTTCAGACCTCCATGGCATAGGTGAGGCCGAGATCTTTCCAATGGTGTCATATTTGCAATATTTCGAGCCCTGAGTCGAAAGATATGCCCCTTCAAAGTTTGTATCGGGTCCGTACGAATGGAGGGGGGAAAATAGTTTGAAAAATGGGCCCCCCTTTTGATTTGGGACACGTGGAAGCCAGATTAGAACAAAAACTAGCCTTGCGGGTTTGAATTTATCTTTTCCCCCTTTTCCATGAGAAACACAAAATCTAGAAAACTCCCGTGGCCCAGCTGCTCCGCTTGGACACGTGGCACCCTTTTGTTGGCCTGGGGAGGTGCGCTCCAATCTTTTTCTTTATGCCATTTTGTCAAAAGGAAAATTTTCACCTTTTCCTCCACCTCCCCGCTTTGGCTTTGACTCAGGTTCAAACTTTGACTTTTTCCTTTGCCTCATTCTGGAATGCGAGCTCGTAGGTCCGAAACATTTTCCCTTCATATTTTCTCTATGTGCAGGGTTGTCTTGACCAAATTTTTCTGGGGGGTGAATTTGGGATAACAATTTGGCGACTCACGGGGACATCTGCCTACTAGATGAAGAGACCAGTGGCCTTGAAGCATCCATTGGGCATGGAGTCTACCTGATAAACATGAAACTGATCTGAACTTTTGAAGATCTAATCCTCTGAGCCACTTGGAAACCCACTGAAACTTGGAGTTGAACTTCACCAAAAGCCAACTGAATGCACTGTGCAAGAGCAATAACACCAAAAACTATGTACAAACTAAAAATCATACATGCTCCAAATGGAACATGCAGAGTGTGCAAAAGCACTTCTTCTGCTGAAAACAAACCTACCTACACTACTCTAACCAAGAGCAAAGGGAGCTCAAACAAAGCCTGCAACTGGCAGGGAGAAATAGCTTCCCTTCCTCAAAAATGGCAGCCATGCAACTGATTTGGCACTGAACATGGCTGGTTGGATGAGTGAAAAACTGACAATAAGCCGGTCCTCCACCCAAATCATCAAGGTATCAACATTAATGGAAAATACCTCCTCAAGCTGACCTGCATTGGACTCCTGGAGGTATTGATGGTGACCCTTGGTACTTTGATGCTCATCCTCATGCCCTGAAGTAGGCATGACTGGTTTTGGTTTCTCCTTTGGCTCCAATGAAGCCAAGTACCTGATTGGGCACGGTCTGATCCTTTGGATGTGCCCATTTCTCTGAAATTCAACTCCAAAAATGGAGTCTTCTTGTGGACCTTCTTGGGTGGATGGTGTGAGAGAGATGATGACATCCTCCTGCCTTTTCTCTTCCTCCTCCTTTGAAGAACATGGAAGATCAAGATCTTCCAACCTTGGTTCCAGAGGGCTTTTATGAAGTGCAGGCTGTTGTTCCTGAATGTTCTCCTCCATGGCAGCAGGCTCATGTGCTTGGGATGTGAGAGATGGAGGAAAAAATGATGTGATCTCCATGGGTTCCCCTCCATCAAGGCAATCCTCCAAGTCAGATAGGTAATCTACCTCCTTGCTGTCCTACTGCAGGTGCTCAACCTCCTTCATGGTGTCCTCCTGATCTACAATTGACTCACTATGGTTCCCTTCATCCTCAAACATGAAGTTTGAAAGCTCAAACTCTTCCTCAACATCAGATCTTGAAGGGGATGAAGTGGGAGGAAGAACTGAAGGTTCTTCTGTGGCCTGCTCCTAACTTGGAGCCTCTGAAACTATATGGTCCTCCTCCACAACCGGAATGTACTTCTCTTATTTTGGATTAGGAGTAGCTCCTTCTTCCCCTGCTTGTGCTATAGCTGGAGCTTCCACCACTTACGGCTTGACCTCAGCCTCCTCCATAGGCTTAACCAACAAGGGAACCTTTGAAAACTCAAATTTAGCAGCCCAACTCTTCAGATTTTCTATCATTTCTTCTCTGTTGGGTTCCTCTGTTTGATGTTCTCCTTGGCTGGTTTTTGGAGTCTCTTCCCAACATGGACTTGGGAAGGCAAGAGGAGTGGTGGGTGGGGTCTCCACTAGTCTTTTCCTTGTTTTGTGGCGGAGGGGAAGGAATTTATTTTGGCTCTTGTAGAGGGGAATTGGGTTTGGAAGGGAAAAGGGCAGAGAAACTGAGGTGGGATGGAAGACTAGGGGATGGAGAAATGAAATTAACACTTGGGGCAGCAAGTGAGGGGCTTGACTCTTGCCTCTGTTGAAATGATAAAGATTGAGGGAGAGAAAATGAAAGGCAGGAGCTGGTGATTGACTTACCCATTGACAAGGTTGTCCTGACTCCAACTCATAAGCCCCGATCTCCTCAGTCCACTGTGTAAGTTGGGGCAACACTTCAACCATGAAGTCAAGCTTCTCTTGAGGGCTGTAGTGTCTTGGAAAAGGGCCTTCCCATGGACAAGGTGCCCTGCAACCAATCTGAAATGCCTTCATTTGTTGCTATGACCCTTGATTGAACCATGCCAGCCTCCATTTTTTGAATCTTCTCCAGTAGACCAACATCCTCTGCATAACTATCATCCATCATATGCATCCCCTTACTCTTGGATAAGCTTCATAGCCAAACTAATTTTGACACTGCTCATATGGGTAAGCATAATGGTCCTGGATCTGATTATAATGTTGATCTGGAGGAGTTGGGAAATGCATTGGAGGTGGATTGTATTGCTGTTGTAAGTGTGAGTTCCATGAAGGGAATGAAGTCATGATTGCACAACCTCATGGAATGGGAGAAAATGAAAGAGATGGAAGAAGAAAATGGATGAAATGAGTGGAAATGGATGGAAAAGGTTTGTAACTCAGAGAATGGGTTTTTGACCAGATGGAGTCGCCAGATGTGCTTGAAAGTGCCTCCAAAGGCTGAAACCTTCACCAAGAGCACATCGAACCTGATGAAGTGAAGTGGTAAGGTGCTTCAGACCTATCCCACTGGGCGTGCCAAAACTGTTAGTATGAAATCACAACACCCCCAAATGAGTTCTAAAAATCTACTTTTCTAAGGCAGACTCATTTGGTGTGATTTGCATAACATGGGACCATCTCTCAAGCTGTGGGACTTGTGGACTTGAGATGGCCCTCCAGAGAAAGCCGACTTCTTCTTCCTGATCCTAATGCTAAACTACTCCTAATGCAGAAATGACGTCTAACTACACCTATCCTAACAATGCCAAGGAGACAGGGAGAGAGAAAGTGCATAAAGAGGGAAATCCTACACTAACGAGGTGATAGCACCAAGAAAAGGGAAGTGCTGGTCACAATCTCAGCTACCTGAAGTGGAGAGAGGTGAGCAGAGGAGAGGGTGGACAAGATGCACCACAGACCAGAGATAGATTTCACACAGAACACCACTTCAAAACCCATTAAACACAGCTCCCAGGACCTGCAACAAACATCAGAATATGCACAGTATACCCTGCAACGACGAGAGGCGAGGAGAGACAATAAAATAAGCAAAGGATGGACAGATGCATCACAAAACATAATTTATTGCTCCAAAAGTTCACACAGTACATCGTTAGTGGGCAAGAGGCAAGAGAATTCCATTACAGAGCCGTGAAAGGAGGTTCAAACTCCATTTTCGACCCTGGGGAAGAAAAGAAGAGGGGGGCAGGGAAGAAGAATGAACAACCTTTACAATGAATCATGCCCCTGTATTTATAGATTTGATCAGAGAGAAGAAAGAGAGAGGGAAGCGGGAAAAGTAGGTTGAAGCTCAACCACTGCTGTTAATGCTTTTGATAAAATCTACCCCCAAATCCATCTTTACTGCATCGATCCTTGGTTCGTGCCTTGAAGGAAGAGGAAACGACGAAAATAGATCGAATCCGATCTAGTTGTTGAGACAGATGGATCCTGCATTGAAGGCCTGAAGATGTTTCCTCCATTTTCCTTCACCTAACCTCCTCAAAATTAAAGTTTCAGACCTCCATGGCATAGGTGAGGTCGAGATCTTTCCAATGGTGTCAGATTTGCAATATTTTGAGCCCTGAGTCGAAAGATATGCCCCTTCGAAGTTTGTATCGGGTCTGTACGAATGGAGGGCGGGAAAACAGTTTGAAAAATGGGCCCCCTTTTGATATGGGACACGTGGCAGCCAGATTAGAACAAAAAATTGGTCTTGCGGGTTCAAAATTTATCTTTTCCCCTTTTTCGTGAGAAACACAAAATCCAAGAAAACTCCTACGCGGCCCCGCTACTCCGCTTGGACACTTGGCACCCTTTTGTTGGCTAAGGAGGTGCACTCCAATCTTTTCCTTTGTGCCATTTTTTCAAAAGGAAAATTTTCACCTTTTCCTCCACCTCCCCACTTTGGCTTTGACTCGGGTTCAAACTTTGACTTTTTCCTTTGCCTCATTCTAGAATGCGAGCTCGTAGGTATGAAACGTTTTCCCTTCATATTTTCTCTATGTGCGGGGTTATCTTGACCAAATTTTTCGAGGGGGTGAATTTGGGATAACAGATGTCTCTTCGTCTCCTGGAGTATAGAGGTATAAAGGATGCTGCCGAACATGTGCATATGTGTGAAATCTAGTGGCGCACTAAAGGGATCACAGCTACTGAGCGAAAGGCAAGTCAATTTGTCACTACATTGTAGGGGTGTGCACACAGCTGGTATAGGAAGTTTGACCCTGATCAGAACTATATGGATTATGCAGCATTGAGAAATGCTTTCTTAAAAGAGTTCCATATCCATGAGTTTGAGCAGAAGAGTATAAGTGCACTCAAGGATATCAAGCAAGGCACTACTCAGAGTGTACGTGAGTATGATGCTCGTTTTAAGACACTTCTATCTAAGATATCTTATGATATTCACGCTAACCAACATACACAGTGATTCATTGGAGGATTGATTACACCTTTTAGAAGGGTGCTTCACATAAGACATACACTGATTTGTGCAAAGCACTGGAAATAAATTTACGTGTTGAGGCAGTTGGAAGCATTGACACTGGCGTTAGTGCATTCCTAAAGGCACAAATTACAGCTATGGCGAAGCAGTTAGAGAAACTATAAGAAAATTCAGCCCATGAAACGCGCTCAAGAATTTGGTGTACAGATTGTGAAGTGGAAGGTCATACCAAGAATAGTTGCCCTCATAGATCTGTACGCTCATTATTTTGGACTATGAAATTTGTCATTTGAATCCTGATGCTACTCACTGTCCTTTGTTACAGTGCGCGATAAGGAAGAATGTATCTTGCTTTTACAAAATTTACAGGTCCATGACCTATGATACTGAGGATTATTAGCAGATTGGTAAGATCCAGGATGCTATAGACCTTGGGGTACGATAGACAAGTATAACAGATAGTTCTAAGGGTAAGAATGAGCACTAGGATCGGGATCATAATCAAACACGCTATGACAAGAATGAGGGTTTTTTTGAAGGAGGCTGTGGAAGGGGATGTGGATATCATTGTGGATATGGAGAACGAGGTCGTGGTGGAGGAAGAGGTGAGTTCCCTCGTGGAACATGTTATACATGTGGATCTCCTGACCACTATAGGCGTGAATATCCTCAAAATATTACATGTTCTTTCTTTGGAAAGAACCATAGCTATGAAGAGTGCCTAGACTTATATGAGCATCTGAGTAAGCAGCATAAGCAGGAAAAAAAAGGCGTCGGGATGGTTAGAATCCAGCACACGGTAGAAGATCAGTGGTTTCCCAAGATAGCAGAAGGACCTAAGGTATTGACAGTGAAGATTACTACACGTGCTCAAGCAACATGCGTGAGAGAGGCATTACACCAGAAGCCTATGATCACCAAGGAGGAGGTTTTGCATGCGAGGTACCCAGATCCTGCTCATCAGAAGGAAGTTTACGAGGATACTATGGAAGTGCTAAGGAATCTTTAGGGTGAGATACAATACCTAAAGGAGAAAAAGAAAGCATCAGAGATAGTCCAAACTGATATCGATGATCTGCGAGAGGTGTGCAAGATGTTGCGCTAGGAGAACATTATTCCACTATTAGGAAGTTGGTTAAAAGGGAACACTCCACGTGCAAGTCTTGAGACCAGACGATAGATTCTGCATACAAATATTCCCCCTGATAGCATTGATTATGAAAAAGAAATTACTCTGAATGCTGTTGTGGATGGGTGGCTGTTGAGCAACATATTGATTGATACAGGTGCGGAAGTAAATGTGCTTACATTAGATGCATGGGTACAAATGGGGAGGCCTCCATTGCAGCCATCATCTAATGTGTTGTTTATGGAAAACTGGACTAAGGCCACTCCCATAGGAGTTTTGAAAGATGCATCTATAACTATACAAGGGGCCAAGTTCATTGGGGATTTTGAGGTATTAGCACTTGCAGAAGTAGACAATTTTCCAGCCCTACTTGGACGCCCTTGGTGTTATGCGAATAATGCTGACTTGAGATTCAATAAGGTGTATATCAGCTTTGAAAACAAGGAGGAAAGGGTTGTGATACCTTTGACAGATGGGAAGTCTACACCATATGTTGAACCTCTAAGTGAGGAGGATTTAAACGGAGTCTATGTACACTCTATTCAGGACCTAGAGGTCAATGAGCCATCAAAAGAAGGCATCCTACATTGGGAGGATTCTCATTCTATTAGTGATACTATGAGTATTGCTTACAAAAATTGGGCCCATGGTACATATTAGTTAGTAGGGTGTGAGGTGAAAAGTGTGGTTATGTGCAAGAATGGATTTGTTCAATTCGATGGATAGGTAGAACAATACCTTGGTATACAGGGACAAAAGATCTTCCTGCCTTTCTGAAGGCCATGGAATCATAGTGGACAGATCAAGTTAAAAGGAGAGATATGTTAGTATATACACTACATGGTACAACAACACACTGGTGGGTAGTCCACAGAGATAATTTTATACACTAGGAAGAGATTGGAATAGCTTTGTCTACCAGGTTTATAAGGAATAATGCACCTATGCAAATCTACACTTATCATGGTGATCAACCTGTTCAGCATCACATTCAGCAGTGTGAGAGACTCTGGATAAGCAGGACAGGAAGCATTACCACCTTCACTCTGGGTGCATAGATTGTATTCTACGCTACAAGGATGCACATGTGCCTAGTATGTATATGAAGAACTACATCGAGAAACTGGAAACTGGCAAGATTTGACTACAGGTATGATCCAGACTTTTGACTACTTCTCAACTAAACCTCCTATAGAAGAGGTGTTAAAATTTGTCAAGTGTTTAACTATGGTGAGATAGTGCAAAAGTAGAAGAGCATATTCAGGAATTTTTCGGTGAGGCAGAGTTCAGAGCATGTTTTGAAAAGGAAGAAGAAATGGACTCCTTACTACTTGAACGCGCTTTCCTTGGAGAAAGAGAAAGGAAAGATGGTTTACGTCGTGGATGACGAGGAAGTTGAGAACCTTGATATTGAACATTCACATGGGGTGTGTGCAAGGTCTTGGATAGTGCAGACAAGGATACGCGTGCCTACCACGAACCCATGAAGACAAAGAAGGTGAATATAGGTTCGGAGGTTGAGCCTAAGGAGGCCATAATTGGAGATTACTGGTCAGATTCAGAGGTAGCAAAGATCATCGAGTTACTTAGGGATTTTTAGGACTTATTCCCTCAAGGATATCATGAACTTAAAGGTGTGCATGAATCACTTGGGGAAATGAAGATCAAACTTAAGGATGGTGCATGACCAGTTAGAAAGAGACCTTACAGAATGAATCCTAATTTGCATGAAAAGGTAAAAGAAGAAATTGATAAAATGTTGAAATTTGGAATTATCAAGCCTCTTGATGAGTCAGAATGGGTTAGCCAATGGTGATTAGTATCAAGAAGGAAAGATGGATTAGGATATGTGTGGACTACAGGGAGCTGAATGTTGCATGCATCACAGATCCATTCCCTACGCCATTCACTGAGGAAATACTAGGAGTTGCAGGGCATGAAATATATTCCTTCACAGATGGATTTTCTGGGTATCATCAGGTTAGGATTGCTAAGGAGGATCAAGAAAAGACAAAATTTACTACTGAATGGGGTAGTTTTGCTTATACTGTGATGCCCTTTGGATTGAAAAACATGCCTACTGTATTCTCGCGCATAGTTGTTCAGGCATTCAAGGATTTTATTCACAACTTCTTACAGGTCTACCTAGATGATTAGATAGTATATGGGCTTGTGAAAGATCATTGTGAACAATTTGCGCTTAATGTTTGAATGATGTAGACAATTGAGTATCTCTTTGAATATCAAGAAGTGCATATTTTCTATGCCATTTGGGATACTGTTAGGACATATAATCTGCAAGGAAGGTTTGCTAGTTGATCCAGCCAAGGTTGCAGTCATTTTAGGCCTAGAAGCGCCTACCAGTCAAAGTGAGGTGCGCAGATTTTTAGGTCATACAGGATATTATAGAAAATTCATAAAAGGGTATGCCAAAATTGCTGCACCCTTGGAAGAATTACTGAAGGGGAAAGGTACATTTTATTGGGGAGAACCGCAGTAGCACGTGTTTGAGATATTAAAAGAGAAACTTACTACTGCGCCCATTCTACGCTTTCCCTCATGGGATAAACCATTTCATGTGCATGTGGAAGCTTCTGGTATGGCCATTGGTGTTGTGTTAGCTCAACCTGGTGAAGGTATTATAGATCATCCAATCTATTTTGCTAGTAGGAAGTTGACTCCCACTGAACGGAATTATACAACTATAGAGCGCGAAGCTTTGTCAATGATCTATGCATTGTACAAGTTTCGACAGTACTTGTTAGCAACACCATTTGTGTTTTATACAGATCACATGGCATTGAAGTACTTGGTAAACAAGCCCGTCTTACAGGGGCACATATCTAGATGGGTGCTCCTATTTCAAGAGTTTGACTTCACAGTTGTGGTGAAGCTAGGGAAAAGCAATTCTGGACTAGATCATTTATCTAGAATCAATTCAGGAGAGGATGCATAGACAATTAAAGAGACAATGTCGGATGCACAGTTATATAAGTTACAACGCGCGCCCATGGAATTAGAATACATTGTTGTCTTTTTACGAACAAGTATGGCACCAGAAGGAATGAAAGCATTAGAAAAGAAGTAGCTTGCTATACACGCAACACCATTTATGTTAATCAGTGGTGACCTCTACAAGCTAGGCAGAGATGAAGTATTACGCCGTTGTGTATTGGAGCATGAGCGTAAGGATATTATGGAAGAAGCTCATGGTGGTATTGCAGGAGGCCATTATGTAGGTGATGCGACTGCCTAAAAGATCCTACTTACTGGATTATGGTGGGAGACATTGTATAAGGATTGTAAAGAATATTGTAAGGCGTGTGATCATTGTCAGCACCTAGGAAAACTAGGGCAAAGAGATGAGATGCCTTTGAGACCGATTACTAGTGCCAAACTGTTTGAGAAATGGGCCATTGATTTTGTAGGACCTATTTCGCCAGCCGCACACAGGACTGGATCACGCTATATCATTACTTGCACAGATTATCTCACACGGTGGGCAGAAGCAACACCTACCAAGGACTATACGGAAGCTACAATAGCTAGGTTTTTGTGGGAGAATGTTCTTACAAGATATGGATGTCCCTTAAGCTTGACAAGTGATAGAGGTACACATTTTTGAATGAGACAATCAGGATCCTATTAGATGAGTTTATGGTTGCACACCATAAAACTACACCTTATCATCCTCAGGAAAATGGAATTGTTGAGGCCTTCAACAAGATTTTGAGCCAGACTTTGACAAAAAATTGTGATGTTGGAAGAAAGGATTGGGATGACAAAGTATCAGCTGTGCTTTGGGCATATAGAACAACTTACAAGAGATTGAACAAAGCCACACCGTTTCAGTTGGTGTTTGGCACGGAAGTTGTTTTCCCTATAGAATTTATGTTACCTTCCTTACGCATTGCACGTGCTGGAGGTCTAGCTGATGAACAAGCTTTAGAAGAGTGTATCGACAAGATGATTCAACTCGAATGAGCGCTGAGCCATAGCACGATGGAGTCAAAAGCAAGAAAAGGCCAGGCAGAAGGCATGGCATGACAGAAACATAAGGGATAAGAAGTTTGAGATTGGACAAATGGTACTTCTTTATGACTCAAAGTTCTTACGCCATCCAGGAAAGCTCAAAGTACATTGGTTGGGGCCGTATGTTATCACTTCTATACTTGAATCAGGTGCTTGCTAGTTAGAAGCACTTGATGGAACACGACTACCCGGTTACTTTAATGGGAGTAGGCTGAAGCCCTACTATAAATAAGTCTTCTTGGTGTTTGTAATAAGGTAGTATTGCCATTTAGTTTAGGTTTTCAATTATGTATTTCCTTCATTGTCGCTATGCTTTAAGTCTAATTTAGTTGTTCTTGTGTAATAAGTGCACTTGCGTGCTTGAAGCTAATTACTGTATGAAGAATGTTTATGCACAGAGGACTACACATAATTTTTGTGTGGGGTGGTTGTAGTTATCCAAGAAAAAGACTGTGGGAATTGAAAGGTGAAAGGAATAAGCTGCTACAGGTGTGCTTTAAGTCAAAAGAAGATTGCTTCTCAAAAGTGACCAAGGATGGAGATGAATGAAAGAACAGTATAACGCGAGGTAAGAAGAGGCCATGATAGCTACCAGGAGAAGGTACGATGATGAGGTACTCGGGCTGCAGGAGTGCGCATGCTAAAGAGAAGTTTGTGACCAAAGGGTAGGAAGGCACGTTAGAAGGTTATAGCTGGGTGCGAAGATGTACTGTGCGGAATGAATGGATTTGGTCAATGAATGAGGGGATATTTGGTAGGTGAAGGAGCAATAAATACATCAAAATTTGAAAAATTTATATAAGGATGGGATGTGGATTCATTTTTACCATTGTAACTAAGAGTATTTGAGAAAAGAGCCAAGTGCGAAGAGCCAAGTGATCGAGTTAAGGTGCGAAGGGTGTGAAACCGAGCGTGACAACCAGATCTGTGTGACAAGAAGCTTGCGTCCTCGGTGGTGAAGGGTTTTAGCAAAGTAGGGAGACAAGAAAAGAGTTAGGTTACAAAGTTTCCACCTAGGGCATAATTGAATCGAGCTAGGGTTTGATTCTTCTAGTTGCAAAGTTGAAGAGGAGACATTTGCAAGGTAAAAATGGCACCAAAGAAGGCATCTGCAGCATCAGTAAAAGGAAAGAAGAAGGTGGTCATCGAGGAAGGACAGATGACACTTGAAAGCCATTTTTCAAAGATGTAATACCTAGAAGGAGTCATCGTCGGCCAAGAATGGGATTCACCCTTCATAAAGAGAAAAGTGAATGAATATAATCATAGGACTTCGGAGAACAGGAAGGAGCTCGATTCCTTGCTCACGATTAGAACAAAAAAGCGCACGGTGGAGGACATGCCAGTTTATGACGATGTGGGTGAGAATATTTTGAAGAGAATTGGGGTCTACCAGTTGTATGAGCTTTCGTATTTTGGGAAGTATGAGCCCTTGTATCAGTGGTTTATGAGCAGAGTACACAAAGACTTCTTCTACTTTGCTGGACATAGAGTTAGAATTTCATCTACGCTTGTCTCATCATTTACATGTCTGAAGGCCACAGGAGAAGACATAAAAGGTGATCTTGTAGATAAAGCCACAATTGTAAAGACCAAACAAAAGTTGGAATACCTGAAGGGTCCGCGCAGAATGGACATAGATAAATTAAAGAACTATCCACTTGTACAAGCTGCAACACACCTTGTTACCAAGTTAAATGATCAGGAGTGGTGGTCACAGGTAAATATTATGTGGTTACATGTGGCGCATAAGATGTCATAAGGGACAATCTACAACATTGCAGGCTATATTACAGAGCGAATAGTCGAAGAAGCATACACAGGAGTGAAGATCAGCTTTGGGGTTGTTCTACTATCACTGGTATTCATGGAGATCGGAGTACCAAATGGACCAAAGGAGAAAGTATGGGAATACCCCATGGAGAATAAGTCCCAAGCTGAAAGATTCAGTAAATACCTATGCAAGGGGGCCATGACAGATGATGTAAAGCAAAGGGTGAAAAGTGGTATGATAGGCTCCGCGTGACATTTGGGGAAGAGTGGTGCATCCTAAAGGACCTACCAGCAGTGGTAGGGAAACAAGTTATGTTTGTTGTATATCAACATTTCTGCATCACACGCTTCCCAATGAAAGATGGAGTATGGAGCCCTTGGTGCAAATTGCCATACACATTCACTGTAAGGTATTTCCAAGCATCTGTTCATAGATTTACAGACACACGACGACTGATCTTCAATGCAAATAAGGTAGACTGCGACTACCATACGATGAGGAAGAAGTATGTGTATCCTGGATAGAAGTGCTTATACAGAGAGGATCATTTCAGAAGTACTAAATATCAAACCAATAAGTTTGGTTGTAGCAGATGTGGGGGCAACATTGGTGTATCTCCAGTTGAAGCCAAAGATGGAGAATAACAAATATGTGGAAGGTGAGTTCACACTTCTAGTGCCACCAAAGGGAAAGCATACAGTGGAGAACATCCTAGCGTCTAAGCCCACAGAGCCAATTGAAGTGCAGGATGAGGAGGAGGAGCACGAAGATAGTGGTGGTTTGGAGCATAGGGGTAGGAGACATCCTACAAATAATGGTGAAGTTGAGCACATCGTTACACCACCTCAGCCACAAGAGGGGGATGATGAGGACTTGAATGTAGTCCAAGGGGGAGCACATGTTTAAAAGGGTATTTAGGAGAACAAGGACCCAAGGTGCTACTCCAACCACTGTGCATAAATCACCTAGACTCTCCCCATAAAAGGAGGTGACCGCGCAGAGGAGGAAACTAAAGTTGAATGAGGAGGTGGAAGAGTTAGAGGAAAGTGCGCCTAATTCTCCTACACTTCCAGAGGACACAGAATAACATGGTGAGGCATCAAAGGAAAAGGAAGAGGAAATGAAAAGACCAGCGAAGACAACTGCAGAGGATGTTCAGGACATGGAAACACAAGTCCCCAAATTTGGAGGCTAAAGTTCCTAAGCAGTAAAGGTCTAGAAGAATAAGTGGAAAGCACATTCCACCGGCCATGGGGTATGTAGAGGACGTAAGAAAAATTGTCTGCGCCCTCTTCCAGAGCATGACAGTGCAAAAGGATTTATTCAGCTGGGAGTTAATGGATGAGGATATGGCGACTGTGCGCACTCAAAAGTAACTATCATGGTTAATGCACACCCACATGGATGAGCCTGACTTTGATTTGTGCAAAGAGTCGTGCGTTTTGAGATGAGTAAAGAATACGCCTTAAGCTAGACACATGACAATAAAGCCTACTGTCATGTCAGATGAGAAGGTCAACAATGCATTGGTAAAAGTTTCTGCTGAGGTGGTTAGAAGAAACATGGACAAAGCTGCCACAATCAGAGTGTTGCGCGAGGAGTTAAAGATAAAGGACACAAAGATAGTGCGTATAACAAAAGAAAGGGAGTTCACAGAGAAGAAGAACACCGTGTTTATAAACATCACAGAGGAGATTGGGGACAATGTAATCAAAGCAAGGCCACACTTAGAGGCCAAGGTACCACAAACATTTCCTTCAATGATACACTATGTGGGAAAGTTGGTGGACTTGGTACTCAAAGATGAAACTCTATGTATGAAAGTGCGAGATCGCTCTGAACAAGATGTCAATTGAGAGAAAGCATTTGAGATAAGAAAAATTGCATCTTATGAAGGGCTGTTGCAAGCATTACAGGAAGTATTGAAGAAAGCATACCATGCTTTAAATGTATGCACAACTGTAGAGGTTCTTATCAACAGCAAGACCCTCGAAGAGAAAAACGAGGTCCAGAGAGTGATGAAAGATGAGACATTGGGCCCCATAGAGAGGTTGTCAATGGTTAAACAAAAGTGTGAGGCCATGGCGGCAGCAAAAGAGCCACACAAGACTCGACTAGAAGAGCTTGGAAAGCTAATTGTGCAGAAGATGGACCTTTTACAAGGAAGAACTACATCAATGTCCAGTGTTGTGTTGGTTCTGCACAATGAGAAAGGAAAAAATTGCGAGGGATGAGTTGAAATCCATTACTGTGGACATCCCAGAAAAAGCAGAGCAAACACTCACTGACTGACAAGTATTAGAGGCCGAAATAAAGGAGTATCCAGAGTTGATACTGCAAAAGGATACAGTTATCCATATTTTTCCCCCCATGCAAAATATTGGATCAGTCATGACCCCATGTGAGAAGAAAAAGAAGAAACAACTCTGTCAAGTAGTTTCGTGTCTTAAATCGATTTTACAAGCTTTAGGTAGATTCAACAATGGAATTGCCAAGGCCAAGAGTAAGAAGGAAAAAAAAATACGCTAATTCAAGGATTGAATAGATAAAGGGTTTTCAAACAAGTGCGGTGTCGCCACGTGTCCTAGGTCAAAGTATGTCATCGGGGAAAAGGTTAGTTTTTTGCCCCTTACCCCAAAGGGTGTAAAAGTTGCAAAATGGGTTGCGACTCCGCCAAGAGGAAAAAGTCAGCGTTTGAGCCTGAGTCAAACCAAAGCGGGGCCATGGGAGTTTTCTAGATGTTGTGATTCTCACAGAAAAAGGGGAAAAGATAATTCTGAACTTGAAAATCCAATTTTACCCTAATATGGCTGCCACGTGTCCCACATTATCAAAAGAGGACCCATTTTTCAAGTTGTTTTCCTGCCCTCCTGTACGGACCCGATACAAACTTCGAAGGGGCATATCTTTTGACTTAGGGCTCGAAATATTTCAAATTTGATGCCGTTGGAAAGATCTTGGCCTCACCAACCAAATGGAGGAAACATCTTTGGGGCCTTAAATGCAGGATCCATCTGTCTCAGCAACCAGATCAGATTAGATCTATTTCCACTGTTTCCTCTTCCTTCAAGGTGTCGAACCAAGGATCGATGCAGTAAATGCGGATTTGGGGGGTGGATTTTATCAGAAGCATTAACAACAAAAGTTAAGCTCCAACCTACTTTTTCCCACTTCTCTCTCTCTTTCTTCTTTTAGGTTGAATATATAAATGCAGGGGCAAGATTCATTGTAAAGGGTTGTTGTTAATTCTTCTTCCCTGCCCCCCTCTCTCTTTTCTTCCTTAGGGTCAAAAAAGAAGTCTAAACCTCCTTTCACACGGCTCTATAATGGAATTCTCTTGCCTCTTGCCCACTAACAATGTACTGTGTGAACTTTTGGAGCAATAAAATTTGTTTCGTGATGCGTTTTGTCCATCCTTTGCTCATTTTGTTGTCTCTTCTCGCCTCTCACCAGTACAGGGGTATACTATGCATATCTCTGATGTTCATTACAGGTTTTAGGAGATGTGTTTAAGGGGTTTGAAATGGTGTTCTATGTGAACTTTATCCTTGGTATGTGATGCATCTGTCCATCCTCTCCATTGCTCACCTCTCTCCATTTCAGGCAGTTGGGTTTGTGATCAGCAATTCCCTTTTCTTGCTATCACCTCTGTAGTGTAGGATTTCTTTATTTTCATGCTCTCTCTCTCTCCTTGGTCCCTTGGAATTGTTAGATTAGGAGTAGATAGTCACATTTCCTTCCTTAGGATTAGTTTAGCATTAGGATTAGGAAGAAGAAGCCATATTTCTCTGGAGGGCCATCTCAAGTCCGCAAGTCCCACAACTTGAGAGATGGTCCAACGTTATGTAAATCACACCAAATGAGTCTGCCTTAGAAAAGCAGATTTTTAGAGATCATTTGGGGGTGTTGTGATTTCACACTAATAGTTTTGGCACACCATGTGGGACAGGTCTGAAGCACCTTACCACTTTACTTCATTAGGTTTGATGTGATCTTGGTGAAGATTTCAACCTTTGGAGGCACTTTCAAGCACATCTGGCGACTCCATCTAGTCAAAAACCCATTCTCTTAGTTGTAAACCTTTTCCATCCATTTCCACTCATTTCATCCTATTTCTTCCTCCATCTCTTTCATTTTCCTCCCATTCCATGAAGTTGTGCAATCATGACTTCATTCCCTTCATGGAACTCACACTTACAGGAGCAATGCAATCCACCTCCAATGCATTTCCCAACTCCTCCAGATCAGCATTATAATCAAATCCAGGACCATTATGCTTACCCATATGAGTAGTGTCAAAACCAGTTTGACTATGAAGCTTATCAAGGATAAGGGGACGCATATGATGGTGATAGTTATGTAGAGGATGCTTGGTCTACTGGAGTAGATTCAAAAAATGGAGGCTAACATGGTTCAATTTAGGGCAACAACTCAAATGATGGCTTTCATAATTGGTTACAGGGCACCTTGTCCATGGGAAGACCCTTTTCTAAGACACTACAACCCTTTGGAGAAGCTAGATTTCATGATTGGAATGCTGCCCCAACTTGCACAGTGGATTGAGGACATTGGGGCTTATGAGCAAAGTGCGGGACAACCTTGTTAATGAGTAATTCAATCACTAGCTCCCTGCCTTTCATTTTCTATCCCTCAATCTTTATCATTTCAACAGAGGCAAGAGTCAAGCCCCTCACTTGTTGCCCCAAGTGTTAATTTTATTTCTCCATCCCCTAGTCTTCCATACCACATCAGTTTCTTTGCCCTTTTCCCTTCTAAACCCAATTACCCTCTACAAGAGCCAAAAGAAATGCCTTCCCCTCTGCCAAAAACAAGGAAACAACTAGTGGAGACCCCACCCACCACTCTCTCTTGCCTTCCCAAGTCCATGTTGGGAAGAGACTCCAAAAACCAGTCAAGGAGAACATCAAACAAAGGAACCCAACATAGAAGAAATGATAGAAAATACCGAAGAGTTGGGCTGCTAAATTTGAGTTTTCAAAGGTTCCCTTGTTGGTTAAGCCTATGGAGGAGGATGAGGTCAAGCTGCAAGTGGTGGAAGCTCCAGTTACAGCACAAACAGGGGAGGAAAGAGCTACTCCTAATCCAAAAGAAGAGGAGTACATTCTGGATATGAAGGAGGGCCATACAGTTTCAGAGGCTCTAAGTGTGAAGCAGGCCACAGAAGAACCGTTAGTTCTTCCTCACACTTCATCCCCTTCAATATTTGATGTTGAGGAAGAGTTTGAGCTTTCAAATTTCATGTTTGAGGATGAAGGGAAGCATAGTGAGTCAATTGTAGATCATGAGGACACCATGAAGGAGGTTAAACACCTACAACAGGACAACAAGGAGGAAGATTACCAGTCTAACTTGGAGGATTTCCTTGATGGAGTTAAACCCATGGAGATCACATCATTTTTTCTTCCATCTCTCACATCCCAAGCACATGAGCCTGCTGCTATGGAGGATAAAATTTAGGAACAACAACCCGCACTTCATAACAACCCTCTTGAACCAAGATTGGAAGACATGACTCTCCCATGTTCTTCACAGGAGAAGGAAGAGAAAAAGCAAGAAGATGTCGTCATCCCTCTCACACCATCCATCCAAGAAGGTCCACAAGAAAACTCCATATTTGGAGTTGAATTTTAGAGAAATGGGCACTTCCAAAGGATCAGACTGTGCTCAATCAGGTACTTGGCTTCTTTGGAGCCAAAGGAGAAACCAAAACCAGTCATGCCTAGTTCAGGGCATAAGGATGAGCATCAAAGTACCAAGGGTCACCATCAATACCTTCAGGAGTCTAATGCAGGTTAGCTTGAGGAGGTATTTTCCATTAATCCTAATACCGTGATGGTTTGGGTGGAGGACCAACTTATTGTCAGTTTTTCACTCATCCAACTAGCCATGTTCAGTGCCAAATCAGTTGCATGGCTGCCATTTTTAAGGAACGGAAGCTATTTCTCCCTGTCAGTTGCAGGCTTTGTTTGAGCTCCCTTTGCTCTTGGTTAGAGTAGTGTAGGTAGGTTTGTTTTCTATAGAAGAAGTGATTTTAAACACTCTACATGTTCCATTTGGAGCAAATTTTTAGTTTGTACATAGTTTTAGTGCTATTGCTCTTGCACAGTGCATTCAATTGGCTTTTAGTGAAGTCTAAGTTCAAGTTTCAGTAGCTTTCCAAGAGGCTCAGATGTCAGAATTTTAGAGTTCAGATCAAAATCAGTTAAAATCAGTTAATAAGGTTGGACTCCATGCCCAATGGATGCTTCAAGGCCACTGGTCTCTTCATCTAGTAGGAAAATGTCCCCGTGAGTTGCCAAATTGCTATCCATATTTCACCCCCCAGGAAAAATATTAGATCGGTCATGACCCTGTGCGAGAAGAAAAAGAAGAAACGACTCTGTCAAGCCGTTTTGTGTCTTAAATCTATTTTACAAGCTTCAAGAAGATTCAACAATGGAATTGCTAGGCCAGGAGCAAGAAGGAAAAAAATGGTGCTGATTCAAGGATTGAATAGATAAAGGGTTTTCAAACAAGCACAGTGTCACCACGTGTCCCAGGTCAAAGTGGGTCGTCGGGGAAAAGGTTAGTTTTTTTCCCCTTACCCCAAAGGGCGTAAAAGTTCCAAAATGGGCTGTGACTCCACCAAGAGGAAAAATTCAGTGTTTGAGCCCAAGTCAAACCAAAGCAGAGCCGCAGGAGTTTTCTGGATTTTGTGATTCTCGCAGAAAAAGGGGAAAAGATAAATTCTAAACCCGCAAATCTGATTTTTTCCGTAATCTGGCTGCTATGTGTCCCACATTATCAAAAGAGAACACATTTTTCAAGTTGTTTTCCCCGCCCTCCTGTACAGGACTCGATACAAACTTTGAAGGGGTATATCTTTCAACTCAGGGCTCAAAATATTACAAATTTGATGCTGTTGGAAAGATCTTGGCCTCACCAACCAAATGGAGGAAACATCTTCAAGCCTTCAATGCAAGATCCATCTATCTCAACAACCAAATCAGATTCGATCTGTTTCCCGCTGTTTCCTCTTCCTTCAAGGTGCCAAACTAAGGATCGATGCAGTAAAGACGGATTTGGGGGGAAAATTTTATCAGAAGCATTAACAGTAGTGGTTGAGTTCCAACCTGCTTTTCCCACTTCTCTCTCTCTTTCTTCTTTCAGGTTGAATCTATAAATGCATGGGCAAGATTCATTGTAAAGGGTTGTTATTCATTCTTCTTCCCTGCCCCCCCTCTCTCTTTTCTTCCCCAGGGTCAAAAATGGAGTCTGAACCTCCTTTCACGGCTCTGTAATGGTATTCTCTTACCTCTTTCCCACTAATGATGTACTATGTGAACTATTGGAGAAATAAAATCTGTTTCGTGATGCGTTTTGTCCATCCTTTGCTCATTTTTTTGTCTCTTCTCGCCTCTCACCATTGCATGGTATACTGTGCATATCTTTGATGTCCATTGCAGGTTTTGGGAGCTGTGTTTAAGGGGTTTGAAATGGTGTTCTGTGTGAACTTTATCCTTGGTTTGTGATGCATCTGTCCATCCTCTCCATTTCTTACCTCTCTCCATTTTAGACAGTTGGGTTTGTGATTAGCAGTTCCGTTTTCTCGGTGCTATCACCTCTGTAGTGTAGGATTTCTTTATTTTCATGCTCTCATCTCTCTCTCTCTCTCTCTCTCTCTCTCCTTGGTTCCTTGGAATTGTTAGATTAGGAGTAGATAGTTGCATTTCATTCCTTAAGAGTAGTTTAACATTAGGATCAGGAAGAAGAAGCCGACTTTCTCTGGGGGGGCCATCTCAAGTCCTCAAGTCCCATAGCTTGAGAGATGGTCCAATGTTATGCAAATCACACCAAATAAGTTTACCTTAGAACAGTAGATTTTTAGAGCTCATTTGGGGTTCTGTGATTTAGCACTAATAGATATAGAGGAGGTTTCCTAATAACCTTATATAAATTCTTTATTTATCTACATTCTTTCATTCTTATTCTTTCCATTCTTCTATTCTTTCCTTCAATTTTTGGAGATACTCATTGGCGGGACGACAATGAGATTAGTGTGGGGGTAATGTTGATCAAAAGAATACTTGTCAAAGACCACACAAGGAGTCCCGCGCGGGATAGAAGGCTCAAAAACCAAGGGCGCGGAGGGACAGGAAGGATCCACGCGTGATAAGGCAAGTTCAAATTTTCAGGACTTAGCTGATTTTGAGCATGAAGACCTATTTTTTGGAAGATGGCATGTGGAACATACCAACGATGCAGAGATAGTGTACGCCATGCATTATCTATCTTTGGACAAGCAGTTCGAAGCGTTTATGCATGGAGACAAGTTGAGAATAAAATTGACACTTCAGTTAACTGCAATAGGACTATAGATAACGCACTTGCATGTGTGGATATGCTTGTAAATGACATGTGGCTATCAATAACATGCGGCCTATTTATAGAATGGATAAGCAGTGAAGGGAAAGTCCCCACCCCTATATATATGATGTTAGGTACATAGTAGAGAGGGAGCTGGATGTATGAGTGTGGTAAGAGATGTATGTATGTGTAACAAAGAATATACGCATATGACTGAATCACTGTATCAGTTCTATACCGCGCATTGATATAGATTGACAGTACTGTAAGGAGCATCTGTATTTATTAATAGATGGAAGATATTGGTTGAATCTAAGTGTCATTCTGTGTGTAGTTGAGTAGTGCATGTTATTAATTCAATCATGATTACTATTTTAAGCTCGTTCTTTCATAGATCTGAGGGTAGCATGCATTTTAGAATTATGGATTAGTTATGAATCTATATGTTTCTTATGTTATCATGTTAACATCCTCTTACAACAACCCTAAAGAGGGACCTGGTACCTTTGTGCGCTTCGAATGAGCGCTCAGTCTAGGCCAAGTGATGTGCCAACACGACTAGGGTGTTATCTAGTAAATTCTAGGCTACATCAGATCTCTTACAAATTTACACATGATGCAATGACGCTCGACATTGTATCTTTTACCAGTCCCATCGAGGGCTCCTGGGGGCATCTATTTTCACCCGCTCTCTACATTCTACACATCTCAAGTTCTATTGCTACATTATTCACTACTTCTCATTACAATTAATTTAATTTTTACTAATATATACATGCCTTGACATACTATTTATCTTTATAACATGCTAATAGGGTGCTGTCATGCATAGATTTTTTCTTGTAGGATCTATACAGCCATGGCTATCTGTCACTTTTTGCTCACTATTACTTACTATTATTTGTCATTGCTTGCGGGCTATGATCTATGTCTTGCTTGACCAATGTATGCTTTTGAATGCTTCAGTGTTGATTGTCTTGTGACATTGTGAGTGAGTGTAGCATATATGAAACTCACTTTTCATGGTCCATCTTGTCTTCGTACTTGCTTGTTACACTGTCTTCCATTGCATGCTAGCTTATTTTTTACTAACTCTTATCATTATCCTACTTTGTCTACATGTGCCCTTGGTTTCTATCATGCACATCCCTTACCCCTATAGGTATCCATTTCAGATCAGTTTCAAGCCCTCTCCTTTAGATGACATGCTCCTACATTCTTCACATGCACCCCAAATGAGGTAGGGCATCTATTGGGTGAACATATCACCCTTACAACAAAACATATCTTTAGAATAACATAGTACAATACGAAATTGGCACAATTTATAGTCACATAACTAGTCCAGGATAAGACTTGGATCAGAATCTCATAGCAAACACTAGCACCCAGTCCTGGAAAGTAGTGGTGGGTGTTTGTGTCCCCCCTGGATGCTAATATCATGAGGGTAACATATAGTAATTTTCTTAGTACCAAAACAGTTCACAACAATTTTCAGACCAGTTCTCCAGTAAGAATAAACTAGCCTCCAGTTACATAGCTCAGTCTACCAGTTATAGTTAGAAAAAATCAAAAATAATTGGAATGTGTCATCTATAGTGGTACTTTGGGAAGCAGTCATGAAATGAGGGGAAAAATAGACCTATCTCCCCAACACTCTTCTCCCATGGTGTGAGATCATCTTAAAAAATAACTCTTCACAACATTTTAGGGCATCTCTCTATCCTTTACACTCTTATACATTAGGTGCACACTTTCCTGTTACTATTACTTTTACACACTTTTACATACTTTACTTAGATTTTTCATATACAAGACTTTGACTAATCTTTCAATCTTCTTTTGCAGGTCTGTCCTTAATACGCAACAAGGACCATCTTACATTATCAAACATAGGTTCCAAACAACACATTATGCATACACTTCACCCCCTAGGGTCATTTTCCTTTTACAGTCTCCACACTTCACATTACAATCGCTTCATGCTTCACTTGTGCACTCAATGCGCTATTGGATACACACTTTTCTACAAAATCATAAGGTACAGATCTTTTATCTACTTTACGCTATCGAATATTCACTCAACAACATAAAGTGGGGGGCAAACAATAGGCACAAAATCTATGCACTTGGGTACATATCTATGTCCTAAAAGCATGCTAGCATTTACATGATTCATAAGCAAGAAAACTAGTAATTGAAAACTCCCTTTGGCTTTTTTCTTTGTCTTTTGCACTTTCATCAGCTTTATATATTTTTTACTCATGTCGGTATTTGACCATTTTATTTTCTATGGATTTGGACATTAGTGCCCAGTTCAGACACTAACACCAGGTGCTCTTGTCCCCCTAAGCGCTCCTATTGTTATTGATCTTTTTCCTCCCCTTTTGGGCCCCTTTTGCTTCCAAATTATTTTTTGTTACTATGGGTCGACCTTTTAGTTGTCAATTACAAAATTTAAACAAGGGAATCATACAAATATATAGTTATGCTTTCAAAATGAGGGGCCAAGCACTAACATTACCTATTATCACCTAAGCTTGCATTCAAAGGCACAAGAGCACTTCAAAGGAATTCATCTAGCACATCTATTCAAGGGAAAGGGTTGCATACTTATGTGTACACAATGTAGGAAGGGGAAGTTTGTTCTATTCCATCCACACATTTTATACATTTTCTACATTCTAGATGTAGCCCACTATCATTGGTGTAACTTGCACAAGGGAATCCTAGGGCATCATCACACACATGAGCATGAGAAGAACTAAACGGAGTCTAAGATGTAGTGCAATGCTCAATTCTAAGTTCACTCTTTGGGTGATCGTCGGGGTCAGTTTGACTCCCCATTTTTGCATTTTCATTTTTTGTTTGATGTGGTTTGTGGATATGTGTAGGTGAAATTATTTCTTGAAAGTTATATGTACATTCTAAGATCAAGGAGTGAAACCATTGCGATAAGAAACGATCAATAAAAAACATCTTCTTGTATATAAAATACCAGATCTAGACTGTTCGTACAGACGCTAGTGCCCAAACATAGTCATCAATGCCTGGGTGCACCTTCCCATCTATGGGAAATTTTTCCCTACTCAGTTTTGTGCCTCAGAACCTTTGATGAGATCTAAAAATGTTGTTTCCAATCTGTTCTAGTCATTCACACACCCAAATCACTTCTAGATTGCTCAAGAATCAACTAATTCCTTCTCTCTCTTTCTCATACTTAGGGTTTTAATATTATTGCATGCTTGTAGATTTTCCAAATTATTGTATTTTATTATTTGTACATAATTTATCACAGTAGTTATTCTGCAATTAGATTTAATTCAATTTATATTAAATCACTAGGTGTTTGTGCAAATGTGCATGACTAACCAACCCCCTAGGGGTGCCCTCCTGTCTCTTGACACCCAAGATATTGGGATAACTATTTTAGTGTAGAATGTAGCCAAAATGATAATTGTGAGATGTGGTGTGCTTCAACTTCATGATCTACCCTTGTTCCTTAAAACTGTTGTGTAATGATTGGAGTGACTTTTTCTCTTACTAAAACATGGCTTTATGAACTTTGCATGCTCAGATATGGAGGAAGCTAGACTCTTTGACTTGGTTGAGTTCTTCAGAATTGTATTGAAGATTGTTTTATATGATGTGCAACTAATTTAGGTGGATTTAGGAACCCCCTTGAGTTCTTTTGGAATGATACTTGTAATAGGATCTTGTAAAAGTTCCATGCAAGTTATAAAGTGATAATGACCTTGTTTTTATAGCCTTTTGGGGATGAAATATCCTAAAAATTCTGATCCTAGGGAGATGAAATGACTCAAATAATATTGTGAAGTTGAAATATGAGTCACATAGTGTAAAAAGGTGGGACCATATAGGTTGCCAAAGACTAGACCTCACATCCTGACCCTTCCATATGTTTTTGGGACTAGAGAGATGAAAAAGTCAAATTGAAAGTCTTGTGTCCATGAAGAAAAAAATATTTTATACTACCTTATTTAAACAATATTCTTTAAATTAATGAAATACCATGTTGTTAAGATAACAAAGTTGTAAAAAGAGTTAGAGAGATGAGGTTGTTGGATTTTCAAATGTGAGCATTTGTCATAGCAAGGGAACATGGTCAAACATGGCATTCCAAAAGGAAAAAGTTACCAAATTTTAATGTCTACCAAGAACATACAAGTTGACCTAGACCATAATATGATGTAGCCTTGTTCTATATGGTCCCACATAGGCAATTAATGATAACATAGCTAAAGTATGTGAAATATGCATGGTGATATTATTATTGCTTTCATAATTAGTATTGCATAGATGAATGATAATGTAGTGTTTATAGATCAAGTCATGTGTGAGAGAGAAGGATATATCAATTGAAATTTGAATGTGAGTATTCATCTTAGCATAGGAATAATGAAAAAAAAATTCATTTATAAAGGAAAACTTTTCAAATTTAAGTGTCTACACAAGTTCATGTCATAAGAATTTTTTTGGCCTACTTAGAACATGTGCCAAAAATAAGAGCTTTGGACTAGAGTACAAACCTCAATCATATGGTGATTATAAACATATATGTTTGGTAAATCTTTAGAAAAAAAATTCCCTAATATATATTTCCCTTAGATACATTTGATCTACTACTAACAACATAGCTGCGTGGTTAAATTCAAATTAAACATAAGAAACCTGAATATATAAAATATTTATAAATAATTCTTTTAGGAATGCTTGTGACTTTGGATTTTGATATCACACATTTCATTTGGGGTTTTAGTTTAATGTTTAATCAAACATATTTACAAAAGCAGAACATAACAAATATCATATCCACTTATTATAAGGTATGCGAGGGTTAGGGTTTAGTTATTTCTTCTTTTTTCTACATAAATTAAACATCTAGTCTAGGGACTTATGGAAATCATAGTGCGGGTCTTAAGTTTAAAACCTAGCCCCTATAAAGATAACATAAGTAATTTTATCTACAATACTAGTGAGCAGAGGAATTTTTTTAATGAATTTATTTTTGTAAGATAACAACCCATTTAATTAATCTAAGGGACACATTAGAGCCTCTCCATATCCATAAGACATGCACATCAACCTAACGATTTCACATCATACCATAGCCAAATCAACATGCATAAAAATTAAATCATACCACTCTCCATTTTGGTGTTTGGTTTGATGGGTGAAGCAACATACAACACACAATACTATCAGTATTTTGACACTTCTTAGGTTTGACGGTCGTGCGAAGTTTTTTAAAAATAAAAAAATTAGAATATAAATTTTCATTTGTTTGATTGATCTAGATGTATACTCAAATGGATGGAATAGGTTTGTTTGATGGTATTCTAAAAGGTTCATTTCATAGAGAAGAAAATATAGTTCAATCTATCACAGTTTACTCTAGTCGGGCTAGTCTTAGATGTCGACCACCTATTGATTCCGGATGGAAGGATCCAATTAGGCCAATCATCACTGCGCTATTCCTAGCATCACCAGCTACATATGGACTACATTTGAAACAATTATTAATGGAAGATAATACATACGTCTCTTGAAATCTTGTTTATAAGAAAAAATATGCAATTAAACCTATGCAACCCATTTCAAAAATGTATCAATGAATTGTTGGAAAAGTAACAAAAATAATATAAATTGAACACTATACTCAATATTAAAAAGTAACAATACAAACTAATCCAAAAGCTAGATGAAGTCAACCATCACTAATGTGTAGGGGTCAAGTAATTATGCAAAAAATGCCAACTTAATGTGATTATGTGTCTCAATATAATGGATGTCTAAGAATCATAGGCTTAGACGGATTATAAAGATGATTGTGGGAGACCTACAAAATTGCATTACATGGAAGAGATTGTTTTAGCCAAATAAAATTAGAGTAAGGCCACACTTGGGGTTCCCATAAGGTTGAGCCCCCTCTTCCCCTAGGATTTCTCATTTTTTTTATTTCTATTTCATGCATAGTGAAAGCAAGGCTTGGTACCCCAATAGAGCGAGTGCTCGAGCCACTTGAGATAAAGTACCCTTATTTAATTAGTAAAGGTGTCCAAAAGAAAATATAAAAATCTTACATAATATAAGAAATAGAGTACTTTATTTTATCCCTAACAAATAAAATACATACAAAAAATGTCAAATATAAGAAATAGAGTTGCATCTATTGCATCACTTGCATCCACATAGTTCCATGCATCAAGGATAGGAGATCTACATCAACACACACTTCATAGGGGGAGAGATTCTATTCTATTCCATGCACACATACTATTACATTTTCTATATTTAGTTATTTGCTCTCTACTTCACAAAGTGTGACTGACACAAGAGAACTTAGGGCACAACATACACACACACACACCAAAACTACATTTGGGTTCAAAATGTAGTGCAACATTCAGTTTAGTAAGCCCACTATTGTGGTAGCTAGGGTAAGTTTGACCCATTCATTTGCATATTTTATTTTTTTTTAGGGTTTTGATACTTCTTTTGTCTTTTGCAAGTCTTCAATATCATCTTGCTATATTCGATACATTTCGTATAGTCCAATGAATCCAGTACGATAGGAAGTGAAGGATGTATAACTTGTATCTTTTGACCTCAGAAAGAATCAACTTCTGAGCATTTTTTCAGAGAGACTAGGGAACCTATTCTTCCATACCATACTAGGGTCACCCCCCTATTGGGCACTTCAAGTCTATTCAGATGCTCCAAATCCATGCTTTTTGGGACCCCTGTGCAGCCATTCCTGCTTCCAGAATCTCCTGTCACAATTGCACACTCTGCGACCATCATCTGCAATCAACTGGTTTTCTTTCCTTACATTCTCCTTGCATATTAAGGATTTTATTTCCATGAGTTTAATTTTTTAATTACTTTATATTTGTTTAGTACATTTATTTATAATGTTTATGTCCTCCTAGATCAAATTTGCTATCACTATACTTCCCCTAGTTTAGTTAAATTTAGTTAATCATTTTGGTGAACTCGACTTGACCTACACACTCTTCCAATCCCCATTCTCCTTAGGATTCCTTCATCATGGCTATCTCCATTCATGAATTTTTACTTCTTCACCCTGAGCTACAAGCTAAAATCATTAATCTCTTACTTACTACTCATTTTCCTGACACCCACTCATCTAGACATAGTCCTATAATACTTTTTCGGATGAATTCTCTTAGCATATTACTTTCCCATCCAGCTCCTCATAATGAATGTGCTACTTTTTACAATGCTCCACCTTTGGGTATTATATCTCGCATTCATAGTGTCGTTGTTAAGAAAACAAATTTAATTGACAATGGATCTGAGCTTAATTTGTGTTCCATGTCATTTCTTGAAGTTTTAGGTCTCACTTCTTGTGACATTAGTCCCTCTCGTATTTCACTATGCATTCTTATGATGGTTACAATCATCCACATTTTGGTGACATCATATTACCTATCACTAGTTGCTCCTAAGACTGTCCACATGGTCTTTTTCTTTGTTGACTTCCTCAATTGCTTATAACTGTCTACTTGGTTGACCATGACTTCAAGCCATGTGAGCTATCACATTTACTGTCCATAATTTTGTTAAGTTATTACCTGATGGGCATGGATTATACCATTTTTTGAGACTCATGAATCCATTTCTGTATTGTGACCAATGCTCTAAAAACTAGTCTTCCTATTCCATATATTAATACTACACATGATCCTAAACCAATGGATGAACCACCATCATTTACCACCACTTAATGGTACTTTTTGTATGTAATAGATGTTGTTTCTTCTATGCTCACTTGCTACTACTACTACTACAATTCCTCATCAGGGGCATGTCTATTCTATTGTCGTTGATCTATCATATCCCCCTTCTACATACATTTCCTACCTTACCACATGCCCACCCTTCAATTTCACAATTCTTCATTCATGGTTCTAAAATTGGGAACATATTTTATTAGATCCAACATGTGATGTCAAAACTAAATGTTCCTATGATGGTCTATTCTCATCTAAGTTTTTCTACTTACTGAGGATTCTCCACCACTTCATACTCATGCTCCTCATTTATACTCATCGTTTTGTCCACTATCACTTTCCACTCTATGGGTTTGCATGTTTTTCATCTTCTATGTCTATTTCTTGCACGCATACCCCTTACTATTTCTCCACTCACATTAGGATGACTCCTATGGCTGGACTTATATTGGATGGCACATTTAGATCCTGGATCATACTCGACATTTGATTTCCTATGCCTTTTTGTCATGCATTTTCATTTGCAATAGTTCTTTCCTTGGCTACTCACATAATCTCACTCGGTGGTATACACATGGTTTCCCACATCCTCCATTCACCGATGAGGAGTATGTTATGGGCATGTATCATCTTACCTTAATGGATCATTACATGATCAACGTAATACTATAGCCTATCAAGTACTCTCAATGCATATCCATTTGATTTTTACCCCGAAGATGACGATCTCCTTGACGAGTTTACATAGTCTCCTAGGCACACTACTGCGGAAGGTATAACACTTAACACTTCCCCCCTCCTCATGTTTCACATAGTTACATATTCTTACATCACACATTTGCATATTTATCATTTATTATCATTTCCTATAGGCATACCATATCACACGTCATAGCACCATTGTTACCTGATGATGACACTCTTGTGCTTCAGTTCACACTTGATTGTTGAGGGATTACCATTACACTGAAACCCCACACACCACACCTTAGGCATTACACATTGCATTTCATCACACATCGCACACTTTGCACCAATACATACTATACTTAGTCTACATTATACCATTATTCTACATGTATCTTGCATTATGCCTATTCATTCTACATACCACATATCCTATACATTATATACATTACATACATTATTAGGCTATCCACGCATAATCTATTGCATCACATCATACACTATGCATTCATACATCATTCTACAAACTACGCTAGGTTACATTCCATTTTAGCTTTACATTGGATCATTACATATTCATTTATATCTACACCTATTATCGACATTTTACACATTAGTCAATAGACATCCTACACACCCTACATATACTATATTTCATTACCCACACCATGTTCATTTACAAAACACTACTAATCACATGGTCATCTAAGTTTCATCATACATGTCACATTTTATTCTACCCACTGCAATCATACCTTATGATGCACTTTAGTTCTTCGGTCTATACTTGACTATCGAGGGTTTACAATTCAAATGGACCTTACACATCACCATGTGACATTCCATAGGCTAGTGACATACGCTTTAGGCTAAATCGTCACTCACTCTAATTTATATCTTGTAGTGGTATACACCTTAGGTTACATCACCACTTCCATTATATTCATTCTATAGTGATATACACCTTAGGTTAAATCATCACTCCTTCCTTTTCATCATATAGTGATATACACTTAGTGTTAAATCATCACTCATCCTACTCCTTATCATTCATCATGTAGTGGTATATACTGGTTAGTGCTAAATCATCACTCATCACATTGTTCATCTCATCAGATAGTGATACTACGCTTAGACTAAAACATCACTCGTTCATTCCTCAAGTCGTGATAAACACTTCAGCTATAGGGTTCACGCACATCCTTTCTATATGTTACATCTTATTACCACTACATACACACTCATTACAACACGCTAGACACAACAAACACTACTCGACCATTTCCTCGATGATGCACTCTTGTTTACGTTCATTCTTGACTACTGAGGGGGAAAAAAAATGAACCTCATTACATACACTTCCATCCACTCTTGGGGCACGTGGCTCCTATCATTCCATCTTGCATTCCATTCCATCCATTCATAACATATTGCATTGTCTTGGAGCATTTACTCTTGCTTGCTAGTGTTTTGCATGATCACTTTACTACACATGTTAGATTGATTTCTTATATGTCATTATCTATTTATCCACACATGTGTGTTCACATATTTGTTTAGTGTGATCGTAGATACATGACTCCTACATGAGGCATGAATTCTCACCTTCTACCCTTCCTATACTGGTCGCTTGGGGGCATCCAAATTCGTCTCATCTAGGTGTTATTGTTTCATTTTGTACTTAGCATCTTACATTACTTGATCATACACAATTTGAAATATTGGTTATTGCTCTAACATGCTAAAAGGTGTTCCATGTGCAACACTTTTTTTGCAAGATTACATGTTTCCATGACTACTTGTTTGGTTGTTTGTACTTGTCTGCTATTGTTTTCCATTATATACAGGCTTTGCCCTTTATTGTGTGCACACTTGTTTATTGTTTGTGGCCATGATGACCTTGTGTGTCTTGCAACATTGTGAGTGATGTCCCATGTTTGTAACCCGCATTTTGTGCGGCTTACTTGTTTTCTTGCATGTTTACACTTACTACATTGTCTGCGTAGCTTACACATGTTTTCTATATGCATGCATTGTTTGCTTTACACTTGTTTTTGGCTAGCCTTCTTGTTTATGCGTGCCTTGGTTTCTACCAAGAACTTACTAGAGTACATAATTCAAAGTGTGGTTGGTCCTCTTTTGGGGCTGTACATTCTCCTATCAACAATGTTGCATGTGCCCCCAAAGAGGGGAGCATCATTTGGGGGTTTACATACTAACATAACATAACTACACCAGTTCAGTACAATGCACTTTTTACCCTTGGCATTATGGGTTACATATACAACGAGTGGGTTCAGACCAAGTATACGAACCCCATACACAACAAATTTTATAGGACATGGTGTCCTTAACATTTCTGGGAAGTAGTTATAGGCTTAGAGGTTACAGTGGGTGTGCCTCTCTACACTACTTTGGCTAGTGGCATCAGGATCACCCTAAAAAAACCAAGACATTACAAAGATCTCTTCACACACATTTCAATAGAAACAGTTAAAGTTTGGAGGAAACAAAGCATTTCCTCCCTACACTTCTTTAGCTAGGGTGGCGTGAGATCACCCAAAAAACTTGCAGCAGTACATGATATCCTTCTACACCCTTTCTCTCGACATGGATCAGGTGCACATGTTCCATTTACACTTTTCATTTCATGTATTTTACAACATTTCTATACACATGCATATTCTACATAGCATTTTTTACATACATACATATTTGACTACTTGATTGTTTTCTCCTTGTAGGTCCGACCGTATGAGAAACAAGTAGTCAAATTGGGGGCAAAAACAACAAAAATGATGATGACAACAATAACTTTTTGTGACAAGAGCACACCTTACTAACCATACAAGTACACTACACACCTTCAACAACTACACACACGTTCTGCCCTAGGTTCACTCTCATCACTTTTTCTATGTGCATTTTTCATCTATAGTTTCCATGCTCCTCCATATTTTTATCATTCCACACTTTTGTCTAGTCCTTCGGCACGTTCTCTACTACACTCTACATGGACATCAGGTACACATTTCTATCTACTTTATGTTATCGAGCTTTCACTCACCAACATAAAGTGGGGGAAAATGTAGTCACAAAATCATGCACTTTAGGCATTATTTAGCCTGGTCTCATACTACTATTTAGAGGGTTCTTGAGTGAAGAAAGTACTAATTAATCCCACCTTTTTGGCCATCTTGTTTTACTTTTATTTTGTCATTCTCACACATTTTTAGATACATGCCCAGTCTATTTCGGAACTTTCCCATCATTTTAGCCTAAACCGGGGCACCAGGCCTGTACTAGGGCGGGGCCCTGGTCCCACTTGGGGCACCCCGATCCTTTTTCACTTTCCCACCTCTTTTTGGGCCTCTTCTAGCCATGGTTTTCATCCTTATCTTTTTCCTAGTTGGCCATGTCAGGGTTAATTATGAAATTAGAGCAAGAAAACCCTATAAATATAAAGTTATGAGACCATAATGAGGGTCCTAACGTCACTTACTACTATCACTCCATCTAGAGTTACATCCATTGCATCACTTGCATCCACATAGTTCCATGCATCAAGGCTAGGAGATCTACATAAACACACACTTCATAGGGGGAGGGATTCTATTATATTCCATGCACACATACTATTACATTTTATACATTTAGTTATTGCTTGCTACTTCACAAAGTATGACTGACACAAGAGCACCTAGGGCATGACATGCACACACACACTAGAACTACATTTGGGTCTGAAATGTAATGCAACAGCTCATTTTAGTAAGCCCACCATTGTGGCAGTTGAGGTCAGTCTGACCCATTCATTTGCATCTTTTATTTTTTTAGGTTTTTGATACTTCTTTTGTCTTTTGTAGGTCTTCAATATAATCTTGCTATATTCGGTACATTCGGTATAGTCCAATGAATCCAATGTGACAGACAGTGAATGTTACAATGTATCTTCCGACCCAGAAAGAATCAAATTCTGAGATTTTTTAGAGACCAGGGTGCCTATTCTTGCCATACTAGGGCATGCCTTGGTACTCTCCTAGGTGCTTCAGTCTATTTAGATCCATCTAGATCATCACTTTCCGGGACCCTTGTGTAGATCTTTCCTAGCTTCCATGAAATATCTTGTACACAACTGTGACACTTTGTGACCATCATCTGTAATCAACTGAGTTCTTTCCTTACCTTCTCCTTACATATTAGGGTCTTATTTCCATTATTTTAATTACTTTCTATTGCTTTAGTACATTTATTTATAGCTTTTATGTCCTCTTAGATTAGATTAACTTTCACTATACTTCCCCTATTTTAGTTAATTTTAGTTAATCAAATATCGTTGGGATTGTAATACATATCAAGGCCATAAAGGCTAACCACTTTGAATATCTTAATCATTCCATTTTCTTGTTTGTTCAAGCTAACTCGATATAATCTATTTGATAAAAAACAAAGTCTCTCTTCTACACCACTGTAAATTGTCTTGTATATTAATATACTAGATTAAATAAGATATATATACACAATATGTGAGAGGGAGATCCTTTTACTCCTCCCTCCCTCCTCCTCGCCGCACTATAAATGCAACATAAATGGAAACATAAACAATTATGTTCCTTCTAGAAACTAATTAATTACTTTGTTCATCATAATCATTATCACACAGTAAAAAACAATGCAAATCCTCCCTCTTTCATTTAAAGCTACTAATCTCCTCCTGATTTCTTATTTGTAAATTTTCACCATCTTCAAATATGATTTCCTTGACGTGTCCAACATTATTTACAGGAGATAGAAACATAATACATCTTTGTGAGTAAAAATCTGTGAGCTACAACCAAATATATATACTCTCAAAATAGTATTTCTAGGATTAAATGAGTTGGGTTAATCATGTTGTATTGTATATATAGTTGTTTGAGAAAATGTTTTTTGACCGACCCCTTCCTTCCAGCGCCCTAGGAAACTACCTAGGCTTCCCAAGGGATGATCTGCCTCTAATGATTATTCTGACACACACACACACACATTGAGCTGCACATTGCCATCCTCAACCACCTACTCTCAACCATGTCTTGAAAGGATAACAACTAGAAATCAAATTTAACATTTGTCATAATCAAAGACATTATGTTTATGTAGGGTAAAGAGGTGAATAGAAATCAAACTTAACATGTGGAATAAAAACATTTTCTCTATGTAGAGTACAAAAAAATACAATTAACCCTAATTTGGAAGGCCCTAATTTGGAAGATGATGGTAAAGCGGTAGTGAAAAGAATGAGATCCAATGTAGCTAAGGAAAATGTTAGAAAGAAAAGGAAGGAGGAAGATACCTCGGGAAAATTGGAGAACATTGAGGTCAGCTCTGACTCAGGGTACCCGAAAGAAGGTTATGACCATATTGTTAGTAGCATGGTTGGGCAAACAGAGATTAAAGAGGTTACTGGCAATAAAATGGTAGAGCAGAATGATACCCCTTCCATAAGGATGGATAAGGATGAAACCTCTGATAGACACTCCCATAATAAAAATGAGGCTATTGGGATCCTTCATGCGCTAAAAGTTACACAAAAAACATGTTTATAGCTCAGGACTCTACGGTGAAATCCAATGTTTTTTAAAAAGAATTTGAGAATTGTAGATTGGACACTGACATTAATAGGCACAAAATCAGTATGGTGACTATCGATATGAGGGAACTTCAATAGAAAGCGAACAAGCTTACTACCATTATGATAAGTAATAACTTACAGAATGTAAAAGAAAGATGTATCTCTATGGAGCAAGACATCCTGAAGATGAAGGAAATCATAATGCAAATTAAAGAGGTCCACCTTCTAAACGTGAAGAGCACTATTCATCACTTCAAGATATTGGTTATAATGATATAATCTATGCAACATGCCAAGCAGTTGGAGAAGGATGACACTATGCCCAAAAGGGAGATGATTGAACCAGACTATGAATATTGGAAGACAACCATTGTTGGACTGGTTAAGGAGTGGTATGATTACATGCATACTGTGGGTGACCTGATTAAGGAATGATTTTTAGCTACTTGCTTATGCCATGTGATGATGAATTCCCTTTTGTTTCGATGTTAGTTTTGATGTTGTTACTTTCTATGCTGTTAGTTTGGTTCATGTTGACTACTAGTTTAGCTATGTTTCAAATTTAGTTGGGCTTCAATGGGTATACCTTTGGCCTCATTTATTTTGTTCCTAGATCTTTCCTTTTGTACGGGGTAGGGTCCCCTCAACCATTTTTTACCACTAATTAAAAAAAACAATACAACTAGAACAGTCCATAAACCTAAACAATAATATTATATCAAGAAGTCATTTATGTGCATTAGGATAAAATGCAATTAATTTTTATAATGGTCTAATATTTGATGTTAAAAAGTGGCAATATGATTTCCACAAAGGTTTCAATGAAAAACCTTGTCCAACACAGGAAATAGTTTACTTATATGGTGACAACAATACAATGTCAAATATTATGTCATTCTATGTAAGAAATATAAGAATGCATATAAACAGTAATGCAAAGTTTTGTAAAATATGTAAAAAATAAAAACCAAGTTTCTTGTTGACAAACAAAGACCACATCAGTCGATAGTTTCACTCCATAATTATAATAATCCACAAAAGAAGACACACCTCCCCTTTAATATATGTAGGTTAGAGGAAAATTTGTTTTAAGAGCACGGGGAAAGATTTGGTCTTTTTGTATTCCAAATCACCGAGATCAAGCATGTTTTGCTACTGTTACAAGTCAATCTTGTTAGTGGCATTGAAATTGTATTCCTATGGGTAGGTTTTATCCAATTATAACCCTTGTCTCCACCGCAATTCACCTCAAAATATTATTAATAGAGGAGTTTGGAAAACTGACATGGGTTTATAATTATATGAGAATTTCTTCAAAAGATAGAAATGTTGTTCCATTTGCAAGAAGCCTCATCTAAATCATATAAAACCCAAACTTTTCAGCCTATAAATGGAGATTAAAGTGCTTGAATGATAGTTACTCCATGCACAAAATATCTAGCCCTCTGTCATGCATCATATCGATCCCCCCTTACAAGTACAATTTTCTCTAATTTCATTCTACTCAAATTGGTGGAAGCTCTACAATCCACAACATGATCAAAAAGTTCCAATGGAAAAGACTAAACTAAATGGTTGTTCCAATAGAGGACACTAAGTTAATTGGTTGTTACAGATATTTTTGTAGGGAAACCACATTCCAAAAAAGCCTATGCACACTTAGTTATCCTCCATGTGATGTCTTTTGCTGCCATTAAACTTCTAACTTTGAAAATCTCCAAATTTTGGTCAAATTCCGCAAAACACTTAGCAACAATCCTACCATATTTTTAGTGAATATGGAATTTCTCTTTGCCTTGGATGCTCCTATATTACTCGGACATGCATTACATTGGAATGCTTATTGAATTGCTTTATACTTAAGGTGTACTAATTGCCAAACTATTCAAAGTCTTATGGGAAAATAATAATGGAAAGATAAGATACTTCCTCATTGAATCCCCCCAGTTTATACAATTTTATAAGATGTTATGGGCTTATAAGGATTCTAAGGAAGTAGAGTTGTTTCGTAGTCATTCACAACAATTTATGGAAAAGTGAGCGAGGTGTTTTGAGCCTATAAACAAATAAAGAGGCTTGTTTAATCAATTTTGCAATTTCCAACAGTTGTAAGAACCTTACTCTGAGGCTTATAGTTGTGCCGGTAAATGAGTGCTAGGGTTCCAATCAAATAGTTTCATTTAACTTGATTTTTATAGATTTTTCAAAATTTATTTTATCTACGATGCCTATGTTTTAATGACTATGTACAAAATTGCAAATTAATATGTGACACTTGAAAACCCTAATTTACAAGTACTTTTAAAACATTTTAATTATTACAATTGTCTCATGCTCCTCAGATATATTTATTTCAATATTTATGTCACATTTATATATAATTAGTGGATTTTATTGGCTCAAATCACTTGTGAATTAGGGCTTTCAAGTGTTACATATTAATTTGCAATTTCGTGCATAGTCATTAAATTATTACAATTATCTCATGCTCCTCAGATATATTTATTTCAATATTTATGTCACATTTATATATAATTAGTGCATTTTCTTGGGTAGAATCACTTTTAACATCACTAGAAGGGATTACTTGTTATAATTTTTGCTTGAATTTTGTAGTAATTTTTGGTATATTGGGTAAAGGTTAGAGTGGTGGGTTGATAATGAAAGAGGCCCAGAGACACAACACGAAGAATATTTTAGGCTTTCTCGTTTAAATCCTTGAGAAACTTTAGAGTTCTGTGTATAGAAACAAAAGTAGAAGACTTTTTTTTCCTAGATGGTTTTATGGATAACAATAAAGCATTATATACACAAAAACATAATTAGCTTATATATTCAATGATGCTCATGGTATAGATTAATAAGAAGCATAGGTTGTATAGTTAAGAATATATATATATATATGTATGTATGTATGTATGTATAGATGTATACATATTACTACATTATGGATGTATACATGGATAATGTATACATATATACATGTAGACATAGATACATCTAACATAGTGAATGTATATATGTATATCTATATATATATACATATATACATTCCCATCATATTACATACTATATAGATAGATAATTAGATACTATAGATAGATAGACATACATAACATACATACATACATAATACATAACATACATACATACCTACTATATGGATACACGCACACACACACAACACACACACACATATGTATGATATATATGTATATAGTTATACATATACATAACCATATATTATAGATAATACCTACATACATACATGTATCTATACATATATACATATATATATACTGTATATATATGTAGATATTATGTATATATATATATACATACATACATACCTACATATACATACATACATACATACATACATATACATACATACCTACATACATAGATATATAGATATATATACATATAGATATATATATATATATACATATACATACATATATATACATATATATATGTGTGTGTGTGTGTGTGTGTGTGTGGTGTGTGCGCGCGCGCGCGTATACATACATATATGTGTATATATACATATACATATGTGTATATACATATATATACACACACATATGTATATGTATATATACATATGTACATGTACATATGTATATATACATATACATATGTGTGTGTATATATATGTATATACACATATGTATATGTATATATACACACATACATATGTATATATATATGTATGTATGTATATGTATATACATACATACAGTATGTATATGTATGTATATATATGTATATATACATATGTGTGTGTATGTATATGTGTGTGTGTGTGTGTATATATATATATATACATATATATATACATATATATATATATATATATATATACATATACATATACACACATATACATATACACACATATATGTATATGTATATGTATATGTGTATGTAACACACACACACACACATGTATGTATGTAAGTAACATATATATATATATATATATATATATATATATATATATATATATACATATATATGTATGTATGTATATGTATAGTTATATATATGTATGTATGTATGTATGTATGTATGTATGTACATACATACATACATACATACATACATACATACATATATATAACTATACATATACATACATACATATATATGTATATGTATGTATATGTATATGTAGAGTATGGTTGATATCCAACATGTTACGTCTACCATTCGGAAACATTAGATGAGAAGCAAAGCATGTTGCCTTGTTTCTTGGTATGGAGCGGATTGGTGGATTAACCTAATAGTTATAGGCTCCGTCAGTGTTTGTGGTACCAGCTCCCATTCCCCCATTTGTTTGTTCTGACACTGATGTGATGCTAGGTCGGGCATCATTCGATCACATCATCCCATCCCCCTACTATACTATATATAGCTTCTAGATCCAACCAACTCTCGCCTAATCGAAAACCTGATTGTTTTCATTCTTGCTCTTACGATAGGGCCCTATCTATCTATTTGGGGTTACTCGACCACTATATCTGAGGCAGGTGGGCCCCCCTTATATAGATTCTCTATGGGCTCCCCTATATATGATCGGGGTTGGGATAGGTGGGTTCGGCTCTATAGACGTGATATGGGTGCTAGCTCGACTAGAGATGAACGAAAGATTGACTGGAGATATGATATGCGGGACTAAAGATGAAATGATACTGTAGACTAATGATGATATATTGTCGACCTATATATGGATAGGGGAGTGGACTGCCCTCTATATGTGTCTCCCCATCTAGATAGAGGGAGTGTGTGTGTGTGTGTGTGTGTGTGTGTGTGTGTGTGTGTGTGTGTGTGTGTGTGTGTGTAATTTTGGTATGGTAGGTAAGATAGGATGTATAAAAGAAGGAGATTACATAATGTTTTATATTTAATTAATAAAATATTTTTTAAATTAAAAAATATTAGTAAATTAAAGATAAAGCAAGATGAAAATAGAAAAATGGGGTCATATATTTTGTTATTGTTAATTTAAAAAGTTTTTATTTCAGATTTTTGTTGTTGTTTGAATCCGAACTTGTATGTGTTAGGTGCATAAAATTATTAAGCTTAACTGTCAAGGATCAAGGGGGTTCCATTCCACCAAATTCACATAGGGCACGATCCCAATCTCATCTCTTATTATTGGGTATCTCATGAGATTTGTACCCTTGTGGATGACTAGGCCATCCCTTTTATACCATCATATTCACTCTTAGACTACAACCCATTTAATATTTCATATTTTTCATATACTGCCTACATTAATGGTTCGATTATCTTCTCACTAATTTCATCAATTTATTTATACTTTTTTATCGAGCTCAATAAACATTCGACAATTTTCGAACAAAAATATTCGACCAAGTGACCTCACATTTCCAAATGAGTGGACCCACCGATTATTTCCAACTGCTACTATACATGATCTTTAGGTAGAGCTAGATGATGTATCTATCCACATATATGATGCTAATTAGTTTTATAATCTATGTGGTCGTTCATCATTAATTCAGAGCATTAAAATTGAATTCAATTTCAAGAATCAATGAAATTGATACAATTGTGATTCGTTTCATAGGAACTCAATTATACTTGTGACTAATCAACCTACAACATAACACTATTGTACAAGCCTCCACATGCCATACTACACGATCATATAATGCATACCAACATGTCAAGCGAGCCCTACTTTTGAATTTTATATATTTTCAAACATCTAGTAGTAGTTGTAAATGTTTTGATGAAGACCAATTGGAAAAATGTTGCACTCACAAATAAGAGTTTGTGGGTTCAAATCACATTATTTTCCCTGTCATAAGGCGATAAAAAAATTGTTATAACACATCCAGTCAAACCAAACCTTATATATGGGACACTCATTTAATAGGCTGAAATATAAATATTCAAAGAGTTAAATTACAAATCCAATCAAATAGGGTGTAGTCTACTAGTGTTATGATGGTGTAAAAGGTGTTGTCTAGCCATCTTAATAAAATGTTATAATTTTTTTAATTAAATATCCCACTTATTTAATTATAAATTTATTTTTACAAAACAACACATCCAACTCAAACCAAACTTTATATATGGGACACTAATTTAATAGGCTCAAATATAAATATTCAAATCTAGTTAAATTACAAATCCAATCAAATAGGTTGTAATTTACTAATGTTATGATGGTGTAAAAGGTGTTGTCTAGCCATCTAAGAGTGTACAAATCTCAAGAGATACCAAGTAATAAGGAGTGCGGCTTAGATTGTGCCTTCCATAAATTTGATAGAATGAAATCTCCTCAATCTTCAGCGAGTAAGCCTAAAAATTTTGTGCGCCTAACCTATACAAACTTCAAATTCAATCAAAATTACAAATCAAGAATAGAACTTACATGTATTCAACATACACTTATATTATTTCTCCACTAATATGTGAGATTTTGTTGGAGATAAAAAACATTCAAAGATTAAATGTAAAACCATAAATAAAATTTAATGCATTCGAGAACGTTTTGATAGATGTTTTATTAAATTTTTACCACATAGTAGAGTCAATTGTTAAATCTTATTCTATTAACGCACCCACATACTATCAATCAAACAATTTGTCTGATAAGCCCATAATATATTGTATACGACCTTACCAACCGTAACTTTGTAGAGAACGGTGATATTTTACTCGGAGTATATGAGTCAGGTTAGTTTTTTAGGGATTATTTATTTTTTCTTTTGATTTAATAATTTTTAAAATTTTAGACTCAATTCAGAAGAATTTGAAAAATATTTATCAAATCTTCTTAGTAGTATATATAAATGTTAAACCCAACAAATATACGTATATGTTTAACAAGTTTTACAATTTTCCTTTAAATTCAGCTATTATTTAAATAGATTTTTAAATTATCAATTTAAAAATCTTCACCCATCATTAAATATTTCTGTAAACATCTCCTTTCAATCAGTAGGCATGGGACTGATAAAACTACTTATTAATGATGTAACACTAAACAACATCAAAATTAAATTGCCGCAAACTAAAGAGAAATAAACATTTTTTACTAATCACAAAGAGAAATAAACATCAAAAGATGGGTTTCATTAGTTTACTACTGCAGCAATGTGAGATAGAGAAGCAGTAGTAAACTCAAATTTTTTAAGGAGTTCCACAGTTCCAATATATTTTACGAATTCCATAGTAAAGTAAAAGCTATCTCCGAATCAATTGAAATATTGCTGTTCATGTTTTCGCATTGTTGCTGTAAAGTAAAAGCTATGATTAATCCCAACCCCCAAAAAAGCGTACTGTCCCATCACCATGTTTAGATAACAGTATAGGTGCAGAGAGGAAATTAATCTACTTTTAAAAAACTTTTACAAAAATTCATAGAACAGACACGTTAGTATTAATTTTCTCGATTTAAAGTGTATTGATTTCTTTAATGTAAACAAGAGCCGCGAAGTGGCCAGTTCCTGCCGTCATGCTACAAGTTGTAGAAGGTCCAGTTTGATTTTGTTGCAATATTTGAGTTGAATGGGGCATGGATGTTTTGGGGTGTCTCAGATTTCTTTTGTTAAATTTGTTGATGGGTGTATTTACATTGAGTTGTGTGGTTTTTGTTGTACTTGTATTTTTGCTTCGAGCAATAGACCTGAAATGTCCAAGTGATGCTTTAATTATCATTGGTATTACATAACTCTGTTGAGTGCATGGTTTTGTAATTGCCTATTGTGGTTGTTCTTTGATTGTTGTCGCATTGCTACATCGAGCAAGAAACTTGAAAATAGCAGACGAATGTTTTACTTATTGGTGTTATGAAAGAAAATTGTCGAGTACTAGCTTTAGTAATTGGTTCATTTCAATTGTCAGTAGATGTATGTTGTTTCCATTTCAAAATAGATTATATTAATAGTTGATTTGGGTTGTACACAATTGCAATATGTGGTCACAATGCATTTTTCACTCGATGACCACAATTTAATTGTTATATTGAGTAATAGATATATTCATTCTAGACAAAATTCATTTCTCTCAATTCTCGTGTGCTTGTAAAGTGTTCCCAAATTTACAATGTAACCTTGCCCATTGTAATTTTTGATATTTGTCATATATATATATATGAAAACACAAAACCATAGGTAAATAAGAACAATAACTGGAATTTTAAAATACAACTTAGTAAATTGAAAAAAAAGACCACAATTCATTGCCATTGATAATATTAAATCAAAATTTTGTTTATTAAAAAAAGATAGGTGTGAATTTTTTCTGTATTTCATAAACAATTGGCGAAAGTTAAAACAAAATGGCCAAGTGTCATCCTATCAGTCCATGTAGGAGGCTTAACGCCCAACCCAATGCCAGTACCATGAACATGGATTAGTAGCAACAAGTAAATGGCCACATCAGTTGTCATGGTAGCAGAAACTAAATTGTTCAAAAAACAATTCAGCCCAGAATAGGTAGCTCCAGATGTGGAACGCCTCCTGAGCAGTCAAGAGAGCAAGTGGAAAACTCGCAGCTTCCTTGGCTGGATAAATTGTTAGGCTTGCGGGCAACCAAATGTTGTTATACATCACAACCAGGAACAACTGTGACAACAAGGAAAACTTTAAAAAAAAATTTACAGAGAAATTTATATATTTGCAATCTTTATATTTAGACCGGAATTTATAGCTGAAAGTTGTTATTCGGGAATACGTCGGCTTGTAGCTTAAAATCCAAGGGATTGAGAGCAGCTTCGCGGACTTTCACCAGAATCTGCTCAGACTGTAAGACATGTTTCTCTTGTTCGATGAACTCTCAAGGTGCCAGCTATTATCAAACATCAGTTTTGACTCCTATTTAGAAACGACCGGCTCCTATAATTATTCCACGGTTTAACCCCTGTTAGTAGAGCTGAATTTGCATGGCAGCTGAAAACTAAACGTCAGATTGGCTCTTATTCACATGAATTTGTGTTTATAAAATACTACACGGAGCGTATGCACTATCACAATCGCGTGAAAGCTTAGCGTAATTTGATGGGGGTAACTAACAATCTTTCCTCTTGCGCGTCCACTTTCATGCTGCTTAAATGCCTCCAAGACCTCACAGAACGAATACTGGCTCTTGGGATAGATCACCGCCTTCACTTTTCCGCTCTCTAAAGACTCACGAAGTCTGTACAGATTACAACCCAGCGATACCACAGAAGAATTTAGCTCTTGGATGAGGCTGTGTTGGAAATGAGGTGTCTCAACCTTGCTAGATTCATTTAAGTTTTTCTTACAACTGTGTTTAAAAATAGGTTGTCAAAAGATTCCCTTATGATAGTATATCATGGAAGGGCTATTTTTAGAGATATTATGACAAATTTTATGACATCTTTGAGGGTCAAAAATAGGGGAGAATATTGTGGACGTGGGAGCCTAATTTTAGACTGAAATATTGTCTCTTTAATGCAATCCACCTCATGAGAGGTTTTGCACATGGTTTTGTAAACCATAGATGGTTTCTTGTATAACCGGAGGTCTATAAATTGAAGGCTTGAAGAAGCAGTTTGTGTGGTGAGTTTTGCAAGTATTGTTATGTTGGAATGCAACCTGAATCCTTCTAGAATTGTTTCTGGTGATACTCCTGTAAGAAACTTTCTCTGCAAGTGTATGTAATCTTGTTATTAGATTTGAAATACATTGAGTGGGATTTTGGAGTGTGGGGTTTTTCATCCGAAAGGATTTTCCCCACGTATATATGGTGTTTGTGTTAATTGTTTATTTTCTTGTTATGAATGTGTTGCTGGAATTTCTGTAACTGTTTGATTAATTTCTAAAATTTTTGCATAATATCTCTCCTCAAGATTGGCATAGGAAGTTGTTAGCTACTCTAATTTCCTAACAAGTGGTATCAGAGCCTGATCACCTTTGGTTTCAGTTGTGGGTTGTTGGGTTTTTTTGTGCTAATCTGGGTTTGAGTGGGAGCTTGTGTAGAGGATACTTTGTTATCTGGTTGTAGATATTTTTCAAATGGACGAGCACATCTGGGAGGATTGAGGTAGAGAAGTTTTCTGGCATGAACTTTGAAATGTGGAAGCTAAAGATGGAAGATTTGTTGATTGATCGGGATCTATGGGATGCGGTGGATGAAAATGTCCATAGGCCTATGGATCCATCTTTGGCTGCAAAATATGATGTAATGGATAGAAAAGCTAAAGGTCTCATTAGACTGTGTCTTGTAGATTCAATCCTGATAAATGTTCATGAAGAATCCACTTCGAAGAAGCTTTGGAAGAAGTTGGGTGAGATATACCAAGCTAAATCTCTAGTAAATAAGATTTTCTTGAGGAAGAAGTTGTATTCCTTGAGAATGGAAGAAGGTGGAAAAATATTTGAGCATCTGGAAACATTCAATATGTTGGTGACCTAGTTGACCTCAGTTGGGGTTAAGATGGATGAAGAAGAAAGGTGCCAAACTATGTTGTGTTCATTTCCAGACTCATGGGACAACCTAGTCATGGCCATTGGGAGCACTTCAGTCACTCTGAAGATGGAGGATGTTGTTGGTTCTCTACTCTCTGAAGAGATGAGAAGGAAGGTATCTCTGAATGCCAAAGAGGCTTTGAGTGTTCGAGGAATACCAAAAGAATGATGCAAAGATGAGAAGAAGCGTGGTCGTTCCAAGAATAAGGGGAGATCAAAATCTCCTAGTAAGTCCAAGGTGATATGCTGGAACTGTGGAAAATCTGGGACACTTCGAAAGAAATGAAAAGGAATGCAAAGAAGAAAAGAAAAAGAAGAAGAAGAAAGATTCTGATTCTGAGTCCGAAAAGGAAGATGGAGATGCCTTTATTGCAACTTTGGCCACTCGTGTAGGTGATAATGCATGGTTAATAGACTCAGGTGCATCTTTCCACATGACTCCTAACAAAAACTAGTTTAGTAAGTATGAAAACTATGATGGTGGTAAGGTGTATTTGGGTGATAATTCTTTCCTTGACATTGTTGGTCATGGTAGTATTCATGTGAAATTTTTTTGATGGTAGAGTTAGAAGATTTGATGGTGTCTTGCATATCCTAGGACTAGCAAGAAATTTATTATCTGTTAGCAAGCTAATAGATGCGGGTGTGCATGTACAATTTTATGAAGCAGGTGTGAAAATGGTGAGAGGTGCTATGGTGATAGCAAGAGGAAGAAGATTGGGTACATTGTACCAACTTGATGCATGCATGGTTGAGTGCAATAGCACTTCTGATAAAACTAAGCCAGAAACTACTTTGCTGAAAAAGGAGAGGGTTTCCTCTTCTATGGATGGTCATGGCTTCTGGGTACCCAAGGGTGCTTTGTCTACTGAATCAAAATTTCCTACAGAGAAGACCATGTTATGGCACCAAAGGCTTGGCCACATTGGAGAGAAGGGTTTAAAATCCTTGAAAAATAAGAACCTCGTTGAGGGGTTGAATGATTACAATCTGGAGTTTGATTTCTGTGAGCATTGTATTTATGGAAAACAGAACCACGTTCAGTTTTACTCGTCTACTCATAAGTCTTCATGTATCTTGGATCTGATCCATTCAGATGTATTTGGTCTTGTTAAGGTTGCTTCTATTGCTAAATCAATTTATTATGTTACTTTCATTGATGATTTTAGTAGGAGAACATGGGTATATTTTTTAAAGAGTAAATATGAAGTTTTTAGTCATTTCAAGGAATTTAAGGCTATGGTTGAAACTCAGATTGGAAAGAAAATTAAGTGTTTGAGATCTGACAATGGCAGTGAGTATTGTTCTATAGATTTTGACAGATTCTGTACAGATTGTGGGATTAAAAGACAAAAGACAAGGCTCCATATTCTCCGCTAGTAGAATGGAGTTGCAGAAAGAATGAACATAATGTTGATGGAGAAGGCTAGGAGCATGTTGATTGGAGCTGGCCTAGAATAAAATTTTTGGGTTGAAGTTATTGCCACTGCTTGTTATTTGATAAATAGATCTCCTACATCAATTCTTGTTGATAAAATGCCAATGGAGGCATGGTCGGGGAAAAATCCTTCAATTAGACATCTGAGAGTTTTTGGTTGTGAGGCATATGCACATGTGCCTAAGGAGAAGAGAAAAAAGTTGGATTCTAAGGCTGTCAAATGTATCTTCATCGGCTACGGCTATGGTGTGAAAGGATACAAAGCTTTGGGACCCTATTGCACAAAAGGTAATACATTCTAGAAGTGTTATTTTTAGAGAGATTAAATCTTCCCCTGTTAATTTTCAGCCAGAACAACATAAAGAAAATGAATAGAAAAAGGATGTGGTTCAACTTCCTTCTACGCCTGAGAAATTTGAATCGAGACCCCAAAATAGACAAGAAGTTGAGGAGAGCTCATCAAGCTCTGAATCTTCAGAAGAGGAAGAAGAGGAGGAAGAAGTGGAAGAATCTCCACCTCATCTTGTTTGAAGGTCTACAAGGAAAAGGAAACCACCTGAAAGGTATGGGTATTCACCTGATGATTGGAAGTGTATATTTACTTTGAGTACTAACATTGATGAACCGAGATCTGTACAAGAGGCTTTGGGTATGAATGATGCAAAGTCCTGGAAAATAACCATGGATGAAGAGATGAAAACCCTTAAAAGGAATGATACATGGGACCTTGTACCATTTCTTGAAGGTTGGAAACCTGTTGGATGTAAATGGGTGTTTAAGAAAAAGATTGGTTCAGATGGAAATGTTGAAAAGTATAAGGAATAGGTTGGTTGCGAAGGGTTACTCTCAGGTTGAGGGTATTGATTACGGTGAGATATTTTCTCCTGTTTCTAAAATGACATCCATTTGGTTTTTATTATCTATTGCAACAACTTACAACCTAGAGGTTGAACAAATGGATGTGAAAATTGCTTTCCTTCATGGTGATTTGGAGGAAGAAATCTATATGACACAACCAGAGAACTACATGGAGAAAGGTAAAAGCAAGTTGGTTTGTAAGTTAAAGAAATCCTTGTATGGCCTTAAACAAAGTCCTAGGATGTGGTACCTGAAGTTTGATTCATATGTGTTGAGTTTGGGATTTGTGCGGTCTAAATCTGATCACTGTGTATATTTTAAATCTGATGGTGATTGTTTCCTGGTAATTGCTTTATATGTTGATGACATGTTGTTTATTGGGAGAGGAAAAGGTTTGATTGTAGAATTGAAATCTCAACTCTCTAAAAAATTTGAAATGAAAGATCTTGGTGCAGAAAAATACATACTTGGGATGGAGATCAGAAGAGATCGTGAGAACAAAAAGATATGGCTTGGCCAAAGTAAGTATGTTTATTCTATTTTGCAAAGGTTCAACATGCAAGATTGTAAATCACTTTGTGTTCTTGTTACATTGGGAAAGAAGCTCTCTATTTCACAATGTCCTTCATCCCCATCAGAGATGGAAGACATGAGCAGAGTGCCTTACCAGAGTGCAGTTGGAAGCTTAATGTATGTTATGGTCTGTACAAGACCAGACATTGCCCAAGTAGTGGGAGTTCTTTCTCGTTTTATGTCTAATCCTGGAAGAGTGCATTGGGATGCAGTTAAGAGGGTCTTCAGATATTTTTGAGGTACATCAGAGTACTCTATATGTTTTCATGGCACAAGAGATCAACATTCCCTGGGTATTCATGGTTTTGTGGATTCAGATTGGGCTGGTGATGTTGATATCAAAAGATCCACCAGTGCATATGTGTTTACTCTTAATGGTGGTGCAATCAGTTGGATGAGCAAGCAACAATGTTGTGGTCACTTTGTCCACTACTGAGGTAGAGTACATGACAGCTACTCATGCCTGTAAAGAAGCCATTTGGCTAAAGAGTTTGTGTTCAGATATTGGATTGAAACATGGTGCAGTTACAATGTACTATGACAGTCATAGTGTAATCTTCCTTGCGAGGAACCAAATTTTCATGCCAGGACCAAACACATTGATGTTCAGTATCACTTCATGAGAGATATGGTGAGGATGGCAGGGTGAAAGTTGGAAAAGGTAGAGATAGTTGCAAATGTTGTAGATGCATTAACTAAGCCCATGAGCACAATGAAATTTAGGTGGTGTTCTGAGTCTATGGGCCTTTCGGGGCCCTAGATAGTTGATCCATGATGGTATGTTTCCCTTGGCCCTTGCAAGGTATTTGACAAGTGGGAGATTGTTGGAAATGAGGTGTCTCAACCTTGCTGGATTCATTTAAGTTTTTCTTACAGCTGTGTTTAAAAATAGGTTGTCAAAATATTCCCTTATGATAGTATATCATGGAAGGGATATTTTTATAGATATTATGAAATATTTTATGACATCTTTGAGGGTCAAAAATAGGGGAGAATATTGTGGACGTGGGAGCCTAATTTTAGACCAAAATATTGCTCTTTAATGTAATCCACCTCATGAGAGGTTTTGCACATGGTTTTGTAAACCATAGATGGTTTCTTGTATAACCGGAGGTCTATAAATTGAAGGCTTGAAGAAGTAGTTTGTGTGGTGAGTTTTGCAAGTACTGTTATGTTGGAATGCAACCTGAATCCTTCTAGAATTGTTTCTGGTGATACTCCTGTAAGAAACTTTCTCTGCAAGTGTATGTAATCTTGTTATTAGATTTGAAATACATTGAGTGGGCTTTTGGAGTGTGGGGTTTTTCATCTGAAAGGATTTTCCCCACGTATATCTGGTGTTTGTGTTAATTGTTTATTTTCTTGTTATGAATGTGTTGCTGGAATTTCTGTAACTGTTTGATTAATTTCTAAAAGTTTTGCATAATATCTCTCCTCAAGATTGGCGTAGGAAGTTGTTCCGCTACTCTAATTTCCTAACTTTATGGGCAATCAGATGTTGTTCCGCCACTATGTATTGTACCAGAGTTCCTGTGGCCCGCTGTAAAAAGTTGAATGTCACTATAAACTTGCTTGTCTTAAACTTGGTGAGGCTGAAGATTAAATATTTGCTGTGAATATTTAAAAGTCAATGGAACATATTTTCACTAAAAAAATGAAAATCTAGGTAGAATAGTCAAATTGATAAGCTAAAATAAATGCAATTAATAAATGATAGTGTGTGAAGTGTACTATGCATGCACATTGATTGATACTTTTCTTATGTCATATACAAATTATGAAAGATGACCTATCCCAATTTTTTGTGTTTAGAAAATAAGAATTTTTTTTACTGGAATAAGGGTTTAAATATGTCTTTTCAAGAGTGAAATACCAATAAAATTCAAAAAAATCAAATTTAATAGATTTTGTCTATTTGAAAAATAATTTTAATAGTATTTATTATTGACAACTATTGAATGAGAAAAATTCTTAATGATGATTGGTTGCATGAAAAAAATTAATGTATTGGACTGAAAGGTATAGTATCATGCTGAAGGCAGGAACTAAAAATTGAGGTGTGGTTGTTGGAAAATCAAAATGGTAAAACAAACTCAAAAAGGAAATCTCTCATTTTACACACACACACACACATATTGGGTTAATTAACTTATACATGTAAGTTCACACCAAAACATCAAATCAGGGTATTTGGTAAGGCACTTACAAATTTTCATGATATATAATAGCCTCTCTCAAATGGAAGTTTAGATTTGAGTGGCATAGACATACCAATTACAAAATTTGATATCGGGACAATTAACTATACATACATACATACATATATATATATATATATATATATATATATATATATATATATATATATATATATATATATATATATATATATGCATATATATATGCATATATATATGCATATTGCATATATATATATATATATATATATATATATATATATATATATATATATATATATGCATATATATATGCATATATATGCATATATATATGCATATATATATATGCATATATATATGCATATATATATATGCATATGCATATGCATATATATATATGCATATGCATATATATATATATATATATATATATATATATATATATATATATATATGCGTGGGTGTGTGTGTGTGTGTGTGTGTGTGTGTGTGTGTGTGTGTGTGTGTGTGTGTGTGTGTGTGTGTGTGCATATGTGTGTGTGTGTGTGCGCGCGCGCGCGCGTGCGCGTGCGCGTGTGCATGTGCGTGTGCGTGTGCGTGTAGATTTTAATAAATTATAATCTACATTAAAATTATTATTATATTAATATATCTAGATTTGAAATCGGATTAAGGGTTCTATCACATAATAGTTGATTCATTTTTCCTTCTAATTAATTATAATTTCATAATGAAAACATTTTTTATTATCTTGTTAATGCATCTTGGAATTGTTTCTATGACTCTAAAATTTTGACTCATTCAGTCACTAAATTATTCTGTTTAAAGTTATATTAAAATCCTCATTTACTCATGAAATTCTGCTAAGTTAAATCTAAAAAAATGTAATCTAAATATAATGGAAAAATCTACATCCAAACTAAAGGCATATGCAATACATAACAAGAAGGTCCTCGATTCTTATCCACGTACTTATAATCTGGCGTTTAACTCTATTGCAACTACACAAATCGAGTTTTGGGCCCTCTTATCCCTTGATTTTAAATTCCCAAGGGTTTGTTTAATTTTTTTGGCTTTCTTGTCCATTAGGTATCACCTTATATACCAATAGTGTTCTAATTAAATTCAAAAAGTCTATAAATACAATAATGTATTTAGAGGATGATTTAAGATACATGATAAAGCAAGTGTAAATTGTAAATTATTATTTGTTTGAAGAAGATCCATGTGTGGGTGCATTGAAAGATAAGAATTGTAACACTTCCATATGAAATAATGTTGACTTGCATTGAGTAATGATTTCAAATTTGTTCAATACATAATAATTTTTATGTGTCTAGCAAGGTGGTAAGATTGGATTACAGAGTTTTGAGCAACAAACGAAGTTTCCTAATAATTCATAATGAATATTTAAAAACCAAGTGATACTTGCAATGACCAAAACTTAGTTCTTGCATCCACTAAAAAAGTATTTCCTTTATAAAATGAATGAATTGTTTTAATCTACATGGTTATGGGAGCAATTTCAGTGTCGTGTACATAATTTATGAGGAATGTCACGTAATCTTCTTTTTTTATGGCTTTGATTTTTTTACTTTGTACATGAAGTGTTCCACTTACAAATATCCTTAACTTTTAATTAAGAATATTTAGTGTTTAAGTTATAAGAAAATAGATAAAAATATAAAATAATTAAAATGACTAGGAATTATGGCTTCATTAAATAGAAAGAGGTATAAAATACTTATTATAGTTATTTGCAAATTGTGCTTTATCCATTTCAAATTAGCACATTAAACTACCTCTGTAAAAATTGATAGTGGACTAATCATGTACATGGCCAAAGAGCTGTGTATGTGGGCTTATTAATGCATGTGCGCGCCCATCTGACAGCTTCAATGTAGAATGCTTAGCAAATGTGTGTGCATTGATATGAATGTCTGTGAGAGGATTTTAGTGTATGCGTGGATAAAGCATACTGCAACAAAAATAGAGAGAAGGATTTTATGTGCGCGGACAGAATGATGTATACACAAACCCTTAAATGAATGCACAAGCCTGACAAAAGCTGACATAGTACAGCTAGTAGCAGAATGTATATGCACAACCTACAGTGTGTACGTGAACCTTTTGGTACTTGTGCGCGAATTTTGATGTGTACTCACCTCTTGTAAATTTTACCTACGCATGTACCTATAGATGACGTCAAAATATGGATTTGTGACATATGCAACTTAGAAAAGCTCATTTTTTTCCTAATTTAGTGCAAATCCAATGAAAACCATCACAATAAATGTCATAAGAGAAACTCAATGCATGTAAAGTTAGTGAAATAACCTAAGAATCTTAACCTATTTCACATGTGCATGATTTGGGTTAGCAAAACTTGACAAAAGATAGTAAAACTTATTAAAATCAAAGAGACTATGAATCCATCCCATCATGCGTGCCAAATGTATCCATGTATTAGTTAGCTAAGTAAAGAGAATTGAAGCTAACACCTAATAGTTCCAAAACAAAGATAAACTATACCTAGATCATCATGCTAAGAGCTTAAATAGAGTAAATATCAACACTATGCATTAGAACTTTGAAGGAAACTCAAACTAACATGCTAAACATTTATCCTCTACTCTTTGAAAGCTAAACAAGAGATGGACCTATGCAGATCCATAGCTATCAAAATGTGATAGTTTGTTTGATGCCAAGGGTTTGAGAATTTGGCTTCAAGACCTCCTTGATATTCTCCATATGGCTCAAAAGCTTGGATGGATGAATGCAAGATGAAGATACCTAGCTCAACACTAATGGAAGATGCTCAAAGATGAAAATTCCTGTAGTTTATGTTATAAGCATTAAAAGGTGTAAGTAGAAAGGTTGGAGGAGGGTTCATTTTATAATCCAATGGTTTGAAGAATCTTTGCATCCTATTACATGTGGGATAATAACAAAGCTAGGTTAGTTAGGATAAGCACACTTTAAGTTTGCTTTAGAAGAGATTAATATTTCATTAGTGATCCATGGGAATCGATGGGGGTGCATTAATTAATCAAAAGTGATCAACTAATAGGTAGGTGTAGCTTATAGACACATCTGAGAAGAAATTTAGTATGATTTATGCTATGAAGGGATTTTAATCAAATAAATTACGACTTATTGATTAAATAGAAGAGAGAATTAATTAATTAATCTAGATAGAAAGGGGGATTAATTAATGGAAGGTTGTTAATTAGTGTTTTGAGTGATATAAGGGCTAATTAATTGTTGTAATGTAATTAATTAGCGGTGATGGAGGATAAATGGTGCATTATTGATGATATGTCGTCAATTTATGGGAAAGAGTAAAATTAGTGCAATTTAATTATTTAAATTGCTCTATCCAAATTACAGGTGTCTACATTTTCCCCTCTTTGGGGTGGTGTAAGTGACACCACTTCAAAGATAGTAGACAAGTAAAAACACGTGAATTTTGAAGAGATAGAAGAAACATTAGTGGAGTGTAGACACCTGTGATTTGGATCGAGCAATTTAAATAATTAAAGTGCACTAATTGTATTCTAATCTGCAAATTGACGACATATCGTCAATAACACACCATTTATTCTTCATTATGACTAATTAATTACATTACACCAATTAATTATCCCTTCTATTGCTCAAAACAACGATTAATGAACTTCCGTAAATTAATACCCCTTTATATCTATATTACTTAATTATTCTTAATTAATTAATTATCTCTTCTATTTAATCAATAAATCATCATTTATTTGATTAAAATCCTCTCATAACATAGATCATACTAAATTTATTTTTAAATGCTTCTAAAAGCTACATCTACCTATTAGTTGATCAATTTTGATTAATTAATGTTCCCCCCTCAATTCCCATGGTTCACTAACGAAATATTAATCTCTTCTAAAGCAAACTTAAAGTGTGCTTATCCTAACTAACCTAGCTTTGCTATTATCCCACATGTAATAGGATGCAAAGCTTCTTCAAAACATTGGGTTATAAAAGGATCCCTCATCCAACCTTTCTAGTTACACCTTTGTATGCTTATAACATAAACTATAGGCATTTTCATCTTTGACCATCTTCCATAAATGTTGAGCTAGTTATCTTCATCTTGCATTCATCCATCCAAGATTTTGAGCCATATGGAGAAGATAAATAAGGCCTTGTAGCCAAGTCTTGATTAAGATCCATTCTCAAACCCTTGGGATCAAACAAACTATCACATTTTGATAGCTAAGGATCTACATAGGTCTATCTTTTGTTTAGCTTTCATAGAGTAGAGGATAAATGTTTAGCATGCTAGTTTGAGTTTCCTTCAAAGTTCTAATGCTTCGAGTTGGTATTTACTCTTTTAAGATATTAGTATGATGTTCTAGATATAATATATAGGTTTGTTTTGGAACTATTAGGTGTTAGTTTCAATTCTCTTTACATAGATAAGTAATACATGGATACATTTGGCACGCTTGGTGGGATGGATTCATAGTTTCTTTGATTTTAATGAGTTTTACTAGTTTTTCTCAAGTTTTGCTAACAAAAATAATGCACATGTGAAATAGGTTAATATTCTTAGGTTATTTCACTAACTTTACATGCATTGAGTTTCTCTTATGACATTTATTGTGATGGGTTGCCATTGGATTTGGGCTAAATTAGGAAAAATTTGAGCTTTTTGAAGTTGCATACGTCAAAACTCCATATTTTGATGTCATCTACAGGTACATGCATAGGTAAAATTCATAGGAGGTGCGTACACATCAAAAATTGCACACAGGTACCAAAAGGCTCACGTACACACTGTAGGTTACGCATATACATTATATTGCTAGTTGTACTTTGTTAGCTTTTTTCAAGATCACGCATGCATTTAAAGGTTCAACCAAAAGGCTCACGTACACACTGTAGGTTACGCATATACATTATATTGCTAGTTGTACTTTGTTAGCTTTTTTCAAGATCACGCATGCATTTAAAGGTTCACATATACATCATTCTGTCCGCACACATAAAATTTCTCTCTGTATTTGCTACAATGTGCTTTATCCATTTCAAATTAGCACATTAATTATACTTATTTGCTAAGGGAATGAATGTCAAATTTGGTTAAAATGAATTATCTTGCACTATAATTTCACAAAGTGTTTTCCATTCCTTATTATAGTTGGGTTTTTGTGTTTCATATGTTCTTCTCTTGTACCTTTTATGTGATCTTGGGAATCAAAAACAACACTTAAACCCTATTTCATGATATTTTGATCTTGTGGAAAATTACTAATCTTTCGTGTGCATGAGCTAATTTGCTTGTTAAAGAAAGGAGGTTCGAAACACAAAAATACTAGTACACGTGTGATTGCATGTTGCCAAACGGTGAACAACTAAACCACATTGAGTCTAAAAGATAAAAAAACACAACAAAATCACCACACTGTATTTGCAAGTTTGGATAAGGGTACCCCTGTCTGATTTAACTATGACATAAACCCTTTGGCATAATCCTTAAGCTACAACAATGGGGGTGGTCCTAGGAACCCTAAAGTAGTCCACACAAGAGGGAACCTTATGGATGAAATGGGAAGTGCTTTGCTTGCACACTTGACTAGATTTACCTTTGTGAGTTAGAGTCAAAGTTATCTGTATCGAACCCTAGTGAGAACACACGATGAATGCATTTATTGCTCACAGTGTTTGAAGGGGGTAAAGTAAATCCCATATACTCCAAGTGTAACTCCTTAGCAAATCGCGCTCACATTTAGATAACTTGTGACACCTAGTTGAGCGACCACCTAGGAAGCTATCTTTACTTGGAGCCAACTTATTTATACCAATCGTTGTGAGAGCCTTCACAAAGGGATAACTTTCTTGGAGTCAAAACTTTGTTTATCGAACAAAGGGTGATTCCATTAAAGTTCAAACTACGCATTATTCATCATGAAATTTGTGTGACGTTAATTTTGCTTAGTTTTTCACTCGGTGTAAGACGAGGTGAAACTCTTCCGAAGTGAGGCCAAACACTTTTCAACCCCACTTGATCTACTTCCTTTATTTTCTTTTGAAACTTTGTTGATCAAAAGAAGAAGAACTATACGTGTGTTATCAATCGATTATGTTTGCCACTTTTATGTTCATTTACGCTCATCCATGTTTACGGATGATTTGTTAAACGTATTAAGTGTGTGGGCATGTTTTTATATCATTGATAGCCATTTGATCTTGATACCCAAGTCAATATTTTCATTGTAGTTAAGCTTGTTTCTTCACTTGATTTTCCTTTGAAGTGTTATGTTGATTATATCATATCGCAAAAATTTCAATACTTACGTCTTGTTTCTCGCAAAAATTGACCAAATTATTTAGATTGTAATGTTACGCTATGTGCATCTTAACAACTCCTTGGTATTATTTAGCCTTGGTTTTATTTTAAACATTACCTCGATTTTGAAAGGTGTTGATTGTTACTTTGTGCACATTGTACTAATATTATTTTGATATTAACACCTTACTTTTCCGTAAAGTTTAGTTAACGTATATGAGTGTTATTGTTATGTTGTTCATATTTGTAATCCCCACTTTTTGAGATATAGGCCTTGTTTGGAATTAAACTCTCTTTGAGTATACTTTGTTTGGGAATCACTTCAACTTCTTGTATTACTTACGCTTTGTTCATTTTTGAACTTGACATAAGTGGTGACATTTCATTGATCATCTTAAGCAGAAAACTACCATTTGAAATCACTTAGGAAGTACTTCATTGATTGATTGGTTTAGAACGAACCATGTGTGATTATGTCTTACGATTTATTCGTCACTTTGACTTACCCATTTAAGAAAATCACTTTGATTCTTTGACCTTCATTACCCTTTAGACAATGGACATTCTTTATGTGACCTTAGCAAAAATATCATTCTAGGTCTTCACTTAGGATTGATTGTACTTTCATAAAAATTCAAACAAAACAACTTAGTGAAACTATCATTGGCTATGGCCCCCATGACAAGAATGGGATCCAAAAGACAAGCATGGGAAACATCGACCAAACAAGGGTAAAATCCCTCTATCAGCAATGATTTAGGACCTTTATTCTCCACGGAGAAAGAAGAAGAAGAAATGGTAGACCATAGTGGTGACGAATTGGGATCACCACACGTGGAGTTTGAATTTGACCCCACCCAATTAGATGAGTTACTATTATTTTTAAAAAACATGGTATTTACAAGAGTGGTGGAATTAGGTGCTATGTTACCAACATAACATGAAACTATTCCAGCCTACAAATAATGCTAATGAGGAAGAACCACCCCCTCCTTAACATGGATGACATTTTAGGTAATGGACATGCTTCCACCTCACATAACTAGAAACAATAACACAAGTAGTTTTAAAATGTCACTCATTAGAGTGCTACTTAGGACAAGAGTGGAGCATGGTAATGATTAACAACCCCCTCTCCATGAAAATGAAGAGGAAACTCATGATGAAGACGTAACTCTACAACAAGAAATTCAACACCTTAGTCAATAGTTAACTTTCCTAGCATCCCATGTGCAAAAAGAGACAAACAAAAATGTACATCAAGAAAAATCTAAGGTTAGGAATAATGAGTTTCACACAAAAGAGAAAGAAGGAGAAACATAAAAAAATAGTCATGTGTATATACCAGCTTCCCCCACTAAGGAGTAACTGCTTACATAAGAGATATAATCTATGTAAGCAAACTCTTACAAGCCTTTAAGAAAGCAATGTATGACATTGCAAAAAGTATCAATATGAAGAGCTATATCCTTATCCTATTTGATAAGGCTATGTTGAGCACTCCAACCCTTTCCTAAGAAATTTGACATCCCAAAGTTTGAAAAATATAAAGGAAAGGGATATCCACAAGATCATGTGAAATATTTTTACATGGCATGCCAATAAGTGGTGTATAAATGAAAACTACCTCTTATGACTATTCCCAAAAATTCTAGGAGGAAAAGCAGCTAGAGTGGTTCATTTGTTTACCTAGATGATCTATCTTCACATGGCTCAAACTAATGGAAAGATTTATGCAACATTTCTCCTTTAATGTGGAAAGCAACATAACCATGGCCGAATTATGTAATGCCAAATAGAGACAAAACGAAACCTTTGCAAGTTTCCTATAGAGATGGCGAGGGCCTAGCCAGTTGTTTCCCTTGCTCGATCCCTGAAAAACAATTTGTTATCATCTTTGTACCAAACCTAAATACTGAACATTGATTTTCATTTACAAATGCATTATGTTTCATAAATTCGAAGAGGTCATTGAGAAGGGCACACAAATAGAAAAATTCCCTAATTGCAAAAGGGAAACTCAAACCATATTCAAAAGACAATCAATCTTCCAAACCTACAAACAAGCCCAAGATATTTAATTAAAAACAAGAATGTCGTAGGTGATGGAATCAAGGATTCTAAAAGTATACAAGCTGTCCAAGTTGGTCCACCTTTTAAAATGACCAAAGGGTCCATCTAACCACCGGTTAAATGAAGGGTGTTCACTCCCTTGATGGAATCATTGTCCATGATCTTAAAGCAGCTAGATACAGTTAACCCAATCACACGTATTTTATGAGGACACTCATTTGATGACAATGCTCCTAAACCTTCGTGGTATAAGGAGCATGAATATTGTGATTTTCATCATGTAAAAGGAAATAAAACTGAAAAAAATTCTAATACTGTGCCACTTCATCCAAGATCTTATTGATAATGGGGGAGATGGAAGTCGATTTGTCACTAGAATCAAATCAAATAACCAATCAAAAGATGGGAATATTTAAGGAGCCTTTCCCTAAACATGGTAAACCATAGTGCAAGAAAAATTCTGGATTAGGGAGAGTCTTCCCAAGGTTATAAATCCACAAATTATGTTTATACTGAAAACTATAACAATCAATATGACTCCTGAATTGGATGTGTTCGATCTTCTGACGAGCGTGTTAATACCATTAGGATCAAGGGTAGAGATTGTCTTGCGATAACAAGAAAAAATCGTATCTCATGATCTCAGAACCTCCTATATCCACCCCTCAGGATAGTTAGTACAATATGATAGACCAACTTGAGAAGACATCTGCTAAGATTTCAATCTTAGACCTTCTTAATAAATCAAACACACATAAGGACATCCTATACAAAACTCTCCAGTGGTCAAGAGTGTACAACAAAAATATATCCTTCCCATCTTATATGCTGCGGTGGAAAATATTGCACCAAGTGAACACATTTTCTTTAACCACAAAGATAACCCTAATGAATATTATACGCATAACCTTCCTCTTTACATGAGAAGTATTTTTTACTCACCGAAAAATAAAGAGGGTGTTTGCGGACAACATGTTAGGTTTAAACATGTGCACATTGAAGTTAATTAAACAGTTAGTGACACACAAAAGAAGATCTAGAGTCCCACATCATCACCATAACCACATACGACAACACAGAAAGGGAATCAATGGGTACAATAACACTACCGATGGAGGTAGGGCCCACATTTCACAACACGAAGTTTCATGTCTTAGACTTGGACCTCCCATACAAAATGCTTCTTGGGACACCCATGGATTCATGCCATGCAGGCCATACCTTCAATGTTTCACTAATGTATCAAACTGAAGCATAAGGGACATACTATTACTATTTAAGGAGATCTAAAAGCCTTCACCCACTGTAGAACTCTTAATAGCTTTGTGCTTAGGGGTGCATAAGAATGTCCCTCTTAAGATATAGCTATCCCCCCTTAATTTTGAGGCTCTCTACAGTCACGGGTAGATTCAAATTCTTTGAGTTCTTGTACTCACAGTGCTACTACTTCTGCCTCTCCATTTGATTCATTGGAGATGAAAAATATTTATTATGGTTGTGGAGAATACAATATCCAACATGCTCTCATAGTCTTCAGATTTGTCCTTGTCACCTAAAATAAGAGGCATGCCCAACTATCGCTTCAAATGACCTTGACATGAAGAAATAATTGGGATGTTCGTACCTGGTGGTTTGCTTGTGGAAGAAAAATTGTTGGACCTACCCACAACTTGGCTCCCCGAAGACACTAGGCCTATCTATTATGAAACACAAAAATATACAAAGTCTAATAGAATGATGTACTCCATGGGTTACAAAGGCTTAGGATGTGGAAAATTAGAACAAGGGATGAGGGAACCAATCCCACTTCCACATTTCAAAATGGAGAGATATGGTATCAGACATTCAACCCTATGGATCTCACACCATGGGTCAAGATGATACCTGTTCTGAATACGAGGATAGCTCTATTTATTCGGAAAATGACACTGATTCCCATCATATCAATACAAGGATCTTACCTCCATGAACCTTTTCTTGGATACTGTTGTCCTTACCATAACTCCCACCAACCCAAGAGTTGACCTTGTATACCCTACCCTTGTCGATTGGAACCAAGAACATCACGTGCCCCTAGATCTCTTTGAGAACGATGAGGCTATTACATAATTTATGGGCATATGAGATACTATTCCTATTGGAGATCACAAGAAGGGTTTCTTCATTGACCTAGATACCTACACGTACTTTGGAGAGGAGGATGAGCTTCGTGGTCAGAAAAATTTAAGAAAAAATGAGTGGAAAAGTTTCTTCTACAAAGCCTTAGCAAAAACATAAGTCCAAGTCATACAATGAAAACCTCTTTGAGGAACTGGCCGACAAACAAATACAAAAATCAATGGACAAAAGAAGTGATCACGTTAAAAGTGAAAATCTCATTGAGATCCTTTAAAAGAAGATCTCAACCTCTCTCCTGATCCTATGCGTATGGAGGATATGTCAAAAATGCTTGTGGAAGAAACTATTGATGTTTATATTGGAATGGAAGAAGAACCAATGATAGTCAAGCTGGGAGCTTCACTTTCAACATAAGAATATAAAACATTCACTATGCTTCTAAGAGAATTTGTGGACATATTTGCATGGTCTTATGCAGATATGTAGGGCTTAGATCTATCATTGGTGGTGCACAACTTGGTTGTGCATCCAGACACAAAGCCCATTAAACAGAAGCTATGAAAAATGCATCCATGGGTGGCCCTTCTGGTCAAAGAAGAGTTAGAGAGACTGTTAGCAACAGGGTTTATCAGACCCATTGACTACTCGGAGTGGATATCAAACATAGTTTAAGTTCAAAAGAAACCCATTGGAATCAAAATCTCCAATGACTTTTCAAGATATCAATAAGGCGTGTCCTAAAGATGATTTTCCTTTTCCTAATATTGACATGATCGTCGATTCGAGCTGCAAGGTTATGAAATTCTATCTCTTATGGATGAATTTTCGGGTTACAACCAAATAAAAATAGCAGAGGAGGATTGGCACAAGACTACCTTTACAACCCCTTGGGGCACATTCTCTTATCAGGTAATGCGCTTCAGCCTTAAAAACTTCGGCGCAACATATCAAAGGGAAATGACCGTTATATTCCATGATATGCTTAATGACATCATGGAGGACTATGTGGATGATATCCTAGGAAAATTAAAGACAAGAGAGGACCATCCTTGAGGTTTTGAGGCACATTTTTAAGCATCTCTGGGAATATAAAGTCAGGTTAAATCCAAAGAAGTGTGTTTTTGGGGTGTTTTCAGTGAAACTATTGGGATTCATTGTATCAAGCTGAGGGATCGAGGTAGACCTTTCCAAAGTCACTGTAATTATAAAAATGGATCCCCCCAAGAACATCAAGTAGTTGCGTAGATTACAAGGGAAAATACAAGCCATTTGTCGCTTCATCTCACAGCTTGTTGACAAGTGTCATTCCTTCACCCATTTACTCAAGAAGGAAGTTGACTTCATTTGGGGACCAGAGAAACAACATGCCTTTTCCTTACTCAAGCAATACTTGGAAAATATATCAGTCCTCATGCTGCCAACCCCAGGTGAGCCACTTTTGTTATACATATCTACAACCGAATTTTCTATTGGCACCTTGCTTGCAAAGTATGACCTAAGCCAGAAAGAAAAAGTAGTGTACTATCTCATCCATACTCTAATTGCCTATGAACTCAACTATCCCCAGATTGAAAAATCTTGTTTAGCTATTGTTTTTACCTTCCAAAAAATTCACCATTATCTACTGAATACTAAAACCAAGCTTATATCCAAGGTTGACCTGCTCAAACATATGTTGTTCAAAACCCATGCCCTTACTGGTAGAATGGCTAATTGGATCATTCTACTCAGTGAATTTGACATTGAGTAGGTACACCAAAAGTCAATAAAAGGACATGTGATCACAGATTAGATAGCAGAAGCACCATTACCTGGAATGGAGCCGGTGAGTTTGGACCTGCCAAATGCATCATTAATGTACATTGAAGAATCTGTCATGTGGCAAGTGCATTTTTACAGATCATTTACTTTCCATGGTTCAAGGGTAGGCATAGTGTTGATCACTCCTATAGGAGACCCCATACCTCAAGCTTTCCGTCTTGGGTTTCCATGCACAAATAACATAACAGAGTATGAAACGCTCATCGCTGGGATGAAGCTGGCTATAAAATGGAATATCCACCATCTTAAAGTTATTGGTGACTCACAACTGATTATCAAATAAGTCAATGATGAGTATAAGGTCAAGGATGAAAATCTCATCCCATATAAAAAGTTGGTGGAAACTCTAAAAGAATATTTTGTGTGCATCACCTTTGAAAAAATTCCAAGGGTACATAAAATAGATCTACATATGCAATGGCAACAATGGGTTCTATGCTACGGATTCCACTAGAAAGTAATGATATGCTATTTTTTGTTGAAAATATACGTCAACCTGCATATGACATGCCAGAATCGTGCCTGGCATGTGAGGTTGTTGGTCCTTTCTGCCCATGGTATGAGCCCATATTTAATTATCTCAATAACAATACCTTTCCCCCCAACATCACCTATTCTAGAAAAACAAAGCCTTATCTGTAAAATAGCCCATTACACCCTCCTAGGAGGCACCCTCTATTGTCATGGCTATGATGGGAACTTTTTGCGTTGTTTAGATGTAACAGAGTCAGTACAAGCTGATCAAGGAGGTACACGAAGGAGTATGCGGAGCCCATACAAACGAGATGGTTTTAGAAAAAAAGTTGTTGAGGGTAGGCTATTAGTGGCCTACCATGGAGAGAGATTGTTGTAATCCTGCTAAAGAAGTGTGTGTTATGCCAGAAATACGAGAACTTCATTCATGTACCATTACAACCTTTATAACGGATCACAACACCATGGCCATTCTCTAAATGGGGATTAGACCTAATAGGGAAGATCACCCCTACATCATCCGAAGGACATACCCACATTATAACAACCACAAAATACTTCACCAAGTGGGTGGGGCATGTTCCATTAACGTATGACACATGTGCTCAAATAAAAAAGTTCATCATGAACCACCTCATCTTCCGTTATGGCATTCTTAGCCACCATTTTCACAGACAATGGAAAATATTTCAAGAACATGACAGTAAAAGCTCTATGTAAGCGCTTTTAGATATGATTAAAGTGGTCCACACCATATTACCCTCAAGGTAATGGGCAAGTAGAAGACACTAATAAAAAACATGTTCGAATCATGGAGAAGATGGTGAGTAAAAAGGTCACAATTGGCATTTACAAATTCACCCTTCCCTCTGGGGTTATAGGACCTCCATTCGCACCCATACTAGTGCGACACCTTATTCTTTAGTATTTGGGACCAAGTCCATCATCCCCCTGGAAATAGAGCTTCCCTCCATGATAATATCTCTTAGGGACTATCTAGATAAAGATGAGGATTATAGAGTGGCTAGAATGGAAGAATTGGAACTCCTAGATGAAAGGCGCATTTGCGCACTCAATCATCTTCAAGTGTATCAACAAAGAGTGTCACGTAGCTATAACAAGAGAATTATACCTCGTCAATTCGAGGTTGGAGATTTGGTGATGAAGGAAAATAAATTCAACACAAGGGTAGGGAAGAGAAAAGAAGGGCAAGTTCGAACCTCATTGGTTAGGACCCTACGTCATTGTGGCTAAGTTTGGGTCAGGACATATAAACTTGTCCCATCCTGATGGAGATGAGCTATGAGAACCCATAAAATGCCATGCATCTCAAGTGGTTCTATGCTTGAACATGGCGCAAAAATGAGAAAACAACCAAAAAATAAAAAACCGTGAAAAATACAAAAAAAAACAAAAAAAAAAGAAAAAGAAAAAGAGAAAACAGGTCATCCAAATGTGAAAATCACGCAATTGTGGCACTTTGGATAGGTCATGTGGTGAAAAACGGTTTCTGAGTACCTTGGAAGAATTCGTTATTCACAAGCATCTTATGTCTAGGGGGTACCTTTACTTAGCTTTGAGCTAGTTCCACACCTGTATCTGAGATTCTTTGTGAGCTTATACTGTCAAAGCCTTGATTCGGCTAGTTCTCCTCTTGTTTTCCTATGAAGGGATTGCCTTTGTAATATTCCCATCTAGCGATGGGGGCATCTTCGTAGCTTCACCTTCTTGTTTATATCACATGGTACCTGCCCTTTTATAATTCCATCTCACGTTGGGGGCATCCACGTTTCTTGGTTTCCTATACGTAGCTTCGGAAAAACCTTTGAAAATGTAAAAAACATTTGAATAGGATTGTGAAAAACCCCAAAACATTAGAAAACCAAAAAAATATAACATTGTTTCACAAAACTCCCAAAAATAACGGAAAATACATTAAAAACAGTCTTACAAAAACATAGTAGTAGTTTGTTTCCTTGTTTGTTTGTTGTTTCATTGTTTGTATTGTTTTTCATGGTTACTCTAAAGATCTCACTGATGGCTTTGGTCTCTGTGACCTGCCCGTTGAATTTTCACTAAAGATGGGTACCCTCTGACCCTCTAGAACCACATCATAATGTTAGGAAATAAGGGATAAAATATGCGGAATAATCCCTCACAGAATCACAACAGTAGAAACTAATTTGCAAAAATTATTACAGATCTCAAATAAAATTGCAAAATAAAATAACACAACACAAAGTGACAGTATTTAACGTGGTTCACCTAATTTGGGCTACGTCCACCAAGAATCACTTGCTCATATTGTATTACAAGCCACCACTCTCTCAATACAATACCCAGATCCGTTTGGAGCTATGCTCAACAAACTCTACAGAATTCACACCCGAATTCAAAACACATCTGCAATACATTTGCTTGTACATCTATCATATGCATAAGACCATATAAATAGACAGCTGCTTAAGTAGTTTTACAAACCCGTGGGTATCAAAACCATGGGAAAAAACCTGTCCCATAAACCTATGGGTCAAAAACTCGCCCATATGAGAAAAGCACGTTTCCCGATATGTCGGGTGCATTTTTCGAGGCCAAAAATTTTTACGCCAAAAAAAAAAAAAATTCGGGGGCTGCGCCCCCGGAGCCCAGCCTGGCCCCGAACCCCAGCGAGGATACATGAAAAGTGTATAGTACTCTTAGTGTACAGTCTTCAACACTTTCACACATGAAAAATAGGCTCCACAACCTAACACATAATACAAGGCCTTGTAATAGGAGGCCCTGTCATTGGTTGTAGCCAAGTCCATATATATCCGCAATGTCATGGTAGCTCCACCAGTACACTGCCAGAATGAAGTAACCTCTTCCTATAAATGGGAAAGCTCGACCGGACCCACTATCCTCTCAACTGCCAATCGGTCCCTCTCTGTAGTAATGGCCTGCACATGTGCCTGGAACTGCTGTAATAGGCTGAAAATATGTGCACTATGTGCAGTCAACTGCTAAATCTGTTGGATCAAAGTGCCCCCCATCTTTGCCACCTACCTTGGCTGGCGTGCCTTTTGGCCTGATTTCACTCCTCGATAAGGACATGTATCTGAGCTATGGCCTGGTCTTGCTCGTCTGCCACCTGAAGCTGGATGAATATGGGCTACTGTAACTATTGTTGTAATGCATCTATCTGTCCTCCATCTCCTCTATCTCCCCCATCTCCACCCCATCCACCTCTCGATAGACTATGTGGCGGACTAGGCATCAACCCCTGCTATGTAAACCTAGATGTAAAGGAGGACCCTGTGGTGTTACTCTCTATGTTGGCACCTATTGTAAAGGAACATGGACACCAACTTGTATGCCCACTCTGGGAATCTATATCTGTCTGAAGATGGGCACTTGCTTCTATCTCTATTAGCAATAATTGTGGAGGACCCTATCCACCACCACCATCATGACCCATGCCATCAAACCCATCATCATCTTCGCCATCCTTATCATCATTGTCATCATTTTCCTCCTCAGAAGGTGGCCTGACTCCGACATCCCATAAATCCTTAGGAATAGTGAGGCGGCGTAATAAAATTGTTAAGTAACAAGGTCCATACTCAAGAGTGACATCGAGATCTCTGATATGTCTCATAGGTGCCCATACCTATGGCACCATCCCATCAAAATTACCTCAGGCCCTATCTGGTTGAATGGGTGGTCCCATGTAAAACCTCTTAGTAGCCCTGTGTGTGTACCACATATCTGGATGAGGTACATCCTATGTTGTGCTAAACTGTCACTGAAATCTATCTACCCTGTAAAAATCCATGATATAACCCCGATTGCCGATCAAAAAGTGCTCAACCATAGCTATGTTGAGCTCGAGTGCATCCTCTACCCACTGGTAATGGCGGTAGGGCCACCACACTACATCGTGTTGAGGAATCTCATCAAAAAATATGTGATAATAGTAAGTATTTCCCTGATGCCCATATATGTCATCGCTAATGGAGACCCATCCCATGACTGACAGATCCTCTAGATCCCACACTTGAAGAGTACCTGCGGGGTGACCAATAGCTATGTGGTCCCATACCCAAATCTGTAGTAGTGTGGCAGGACCCACGGTCTTCTGATTGTGGTAGGTAATGAGGTGAAGATCCCAATACAAATGTTTCAGTATGCATTGGTACTAACAATACCGCTCACCGCATAATATACCCTGTATCACGTTAAGTAAGCCAAGAGGAAAGATGGAACTTATCTTGTCAATCAACAAAATGCCACTGATAAGAGCCATCAAATAAACTACCATACGATGAAAGCATAGATTTGCTATACACTGGTGCATGGACATTTTCATCCCTCTACATGGTATATTAACACATTCAAAAACCTCGATAAATTAGTAAAAAATTTCCTTCTCCTTACTAATGTACTCAATAAATTGTTGGGGTTAGCACACCAGTTGTACATATAATATATATCAGATCTAAGCATATATGTAATAAAAATGGATATTCTACCAGAAGAAATATACATAACAAGATATATAAATCAACACCAAATTTAACGTGGTTCACCCAATGTGAGTTACATCCACCAAGAAACACGATAATCTATTATATAAAGCTTTAAGAAGATATACAATGAAGATTTACAATCTTCCACACCTCTCACAATGTACAATACTTTATTTCTCTCAAGCTTCTCCTTCTTCTCCAAGAATTTTCTCTCACAATTATTTTACACAATAATCATCAATTCTCTTTCCTCTTGCTACTCTAACCCTAGCTACCAAACTATATATACCTTATATAAACTTAGGGTACATAGCCATGTAATTACAATCAATAGATCTGCTTCAATACTAAAATAAGATCTAATCCCCGTGAGTTAAATAAAACACTCATGCACATGTAACCGATGTCGGTTATCCCCAATCGTTGGGTGCTTCTTGTCTAAACAATGCCAGTCCTAGGTGACCGATGTTGGTCCCTACATAACCAATGCCAGTTACTGTGTTTTCCAACAAGTTGATAAAACATGCTAAACTTAAGTAATTGAGCTCCACAACTCAACAATCTCCCACATGGAGATAAATTACTACACTATACCTATACAATGTCATTTTTGGATCATTTCCTTAGCTTTGTTTCTTCCTCTTAAAGTCTCAAACTCGAAGACCAATAGAAGTGGAGTGTAGCTCCAAATTCTCTTTTTCTAATGGCTTCATTAACATATATGTAGGGTTATCACTCATATGAATATTTTCTATTTTAAGTTGCTCATCCTCCAATACCTGCCATATGAAGTGATATCTCAACTGAATGTGTTTCATTTTAGAATGAAATGTTGAGTTCTTTGTTAAATGAATTACACTCTGACTGTCACTAAACAATTTACAATCATCTTGCTCATTTACCAACTCTTCCATGAACCTTCTCATCCATATAATCTCTTTGGTAGCCTCTGTAGCTGTAACATACTCTACATCTGTAGTAGACAAAGCGAAAAACTTCTGCAATCTCGATATCTAGCTAACTGTTGTCCCGCCTACTGTGAAAATATATTTAGTAGTTCTCCTCATACCATCCAGAGCTCCAGCCATATCCAAATCAACATAGCCAGATAAAGAAATAGTTGAACCTTCATAGCAACTTACCCTTAACCTTTAAGATCTGCATTCCTTTTTGACTCATATGGCACAACAGATTATGCCACATCCATGAATTTGAATCTGAAGTATATAATACAGAAAAGGAATCAGTAACACAAGTTAGACAAATACAATGTTCCTACCTTCTTACCTCTTGCCACAACAAGGGAACCCTTGGTGACTCTCCAAGAGTTGGTTGTGAATGTAACCATGCAACCAACTTCACCTAGTTGCCATATAGAAATAAGATTCCTCTTGAGGCTTGGCACATGTCTCACATCTTTCAATACCCATGTATTTCCATTCTACAATTTTAGATGAGCTTCCCCTTTATCAATAATACTTCAAGGTTCATCATCACCTAAATAAACATGCCCAAAATTACCCTAGACATAATTTCTGAAATAACCCTTATTAGGGGTTGCATGGAACGAAGCTCCTGAATCTAAAACCCATGATTCTATTCTATTATCCAAATAAAGAATAAGAGAATATTGCATCACCTCTGCTTCAATATTTGCCTCTTTAACTTTGTCTAGGTGTTGGTTCTCTTTACCCTTTGATCAACAATCTTTCTTTGCATGTCCTTTCTTTCCACAATTCCAATAAGTAATTCCCTTACTTCTGGATTTAGATCTACCATTATCGGACTTTGATTTCCCATTATTCTTACTATTGGATCTCTCCTTTTGACTGCCCTTTCTTTCTACATTCAAAGCATTTCCAAATGATGATTCCTTTGTACTTTTCCTACGAATTTCTTCATTCAAGATTATACTAACCACATCATCAAACTTCAAAATATTATTAGCAGATGTTGTATTACTAACAATCATTACCAAGTTATCCCAACTATCAGGAAAATAACATAAGAATAAGAGTGCTTTCACTTCATCATCAAATGGAATATCAACTGATTTTAATTGATTTACAATAGATCAGAAATCATTCAAATGACTAGATGCAGATCCAAATTCATGCATTTTAGAACTAAATAGTTTCTTCATCAAATAAAATTTATTTGAAGCACTAATTTTTTCATATAAATTAGCAAGAGATTTCATTACCTTTACCGTAGATGTCGCTTCTGTAATATTAGAATCTACAGATGCTGTCAGGCTCAATCTTATAGATCCCAAAGACTTTATGTTAAGAATCATTCCATTCTTCATCAGTCATCTTCATAGATCCAGACTTTTCATCCAACGATAAGTAAAAATCTTTTTGATACAAATAATCCTCAATTTTCATCTTCCATAATTGATAATTTCGGTCGTCAAACTTCTCTACCTTTTATTTTTTTCATTCTACGATTACTATAGCTCCCACTAAATCAGAAAACCTTCTGTGAGTAAATCTATTAACACACAAAAATCTCAAACAAATCTCTGATACCAGTTGTTGGGGTTAGCACACCGGTTGTACAAATAATATATCAAGATCTAATCATACATGCAATAAAATTGAATATTATATGAGAAAAAATATACAAAACAAGAGATATAAAATCAACACTAAATTTAATGTGGTTCACCCAATGTGGATTACGTCCACCAAGAAACAAGCTAATCTATTATCCAAAGCTTTCAAAAGATATAAAATGAAGATTTACAATCTTCCACACCTCTCACGATGTACAATACTTTCTTTCTCTCAAGCTTCTCCTTCTTCTCCAAGAATTTTCTCTCACAATTATTTTACATAATAATCATCAATTCTCTCTCCTCTTGCTACTCTAACCCTAGCTACCAAGCTATATATACCTTATATAAACTTAGGGAACTTAGCCATGTAATTACAATCAATAGATATGCTTTAATACTAAAATTAGATCTAATTCCTGTGAGTTAAATAAAACACTCATGCACAGGTAACTGACGTCGGTTATCCCTAACTGAAGGTGGTTCCTTCTTGCCTGACCGATGTCAGTCCCTACATAACTGATGTCGGTTACTGTGTTTTCCAACAGGTTGATAAAACATGTTAAACTTAAATAATTGAGCTCCACAACTCAACATAAACTGTCCCTGAATAGACACACAAAGAATATGCAAAACATCCTCAAGTGTCACTATCATCTCCCCTATCAGGAGCCTGAAGCACTAGCTCTTGCTATGCCACCGCTCCACCAAGGTTGTCAGGAGACAGTGGTCCAAAATAATTAGAGGCATCCTCGCCACATGAGCTAAACCATTCACCTCTCAGGAAGATGTCAATCATCTGCTTGTGTCATGTATGGAAGGTTACCTCTATGGCCGTGAGACGGCCATGACGCTCCCTCACCTGTAATGTCGGCAATTGTCTCTACAAAATAACATAACACACGTTAGAACTAACATTTATTCTATCTTATTTTATTCTTCTATCACTCAAAACATTGATTTCATCTACACTATCCTTGTCATCTACTCATATTCTTATGAGAAACTCCTAAGTTTTTCTTCTCAAAATATCAAAAATTTCCTCTCTTCGGTGCCTATGGGCCCTTTTGGGCATGTACGCACCCTTCCTAGTGTGTACGCACCCAAGACGCATAAACACTATTTTTGATGCATGTGCACCCATATAAGTATGTATGCACAACCCCTCATTCTTTTAGCTAGTTTACGTGTGCGCTACCTTTATGCCAGATACGCCTGGGTTTGCACATGTGTGCTTGAACGCAATCACATGTTGACCTAGGGTGTGTACATGTGGGTTTTCATGCCTACGCATTTGCGTATGCATATTTTGATATGTGTGCACGCTTACACATAAATTTGATGTCCCGTGAATGCCTACATGCCCCTAGGGTGTGTGTACACATTTTCGCTACCCTAATTAAACCTATTAAATGCTAATTAATGATATTTAATGTAAAATTTGACCAAGAAGGGTTGGGTAATCACAAATGGTGCGTTTCCCTCCTCCCGGCCGTACTCCCAAACCTTGTTGGCTCACCTCCATCATCTCTTGACCCATGCCATCTCTCTCATCGCTCTCAAATCACTCGAAGTAAAAACTTGGCAGTACTCTGGTAACAAATGAACTATTCGCGATGGTTTACTCCCCCAAGGAGGTGAATATTAAGTTGTTTTATCTTGCCGCGATGCCCTCGGGACACGCTTTGACTGCCGTGATCACTTTAACATTTCTTCTACCTGCTGTAACAATTATTTTTAATTAATTTTTCATTATGCTGGGGCATTTTTTGCCCCCTAACACTCATTTCTTCTCCCTAGGGAATTTTTGTTGCTTCTAGTAGATGTTTTTCATTCTCACTTACTCCACTAACCATCGTGATAATTATTTTTATTAAATAATTATTTTTGACTATTTTCCACTGCGTCAGGGCATAGTTTTGCCACTTGGCACCTGTTTCTTCTCCTTGGGGCATTTTTCTGGCGTTCAGGCGAACCTCCACCATCTCACTTCTTCTAATAACATCAAAAATCCCAAAAATCCCAAAAATTGCAAAATTCACAAACATTCAAAAAACTATATAAAATTAATCAACAAAATCCTAAAAATTGTAAAAAATTACAGAAAATTACAAAAATTGGTAAAGAGCTCGTACACAACTAAAATTTGTGTCACACGCATGGTATTTATCCCATATCTTGCTAAATTTTTCACGTGTTTTCGAACCAAACGACCTACGTATCACATGGATCTACAACCATTTACAAAGCTATCTTGCTTGCTTCGTCTTGTACTTTGGGGTGCATCGAGTTATCTGGTAATGTTTTGTCGCACACAAAGCTTTATCATTGGACCCAATGTCCTTCATTAACTCCCCTTGCATGTATCCGTACTCGAGGTCATCGACTTTTAACCATTGTCATTAAATCACGAACATTTGGGATCTTAAACTTGATAGCAAAGCATTTGTGCAACAATCTTGACCGTTTTTGGTTTGAGTATGTGTGTGTACTTGTTTCCGTGTTAGATGAGCTTGTTTACTTCTTATATTGCATTGCATTCTGTATGTTGCATTGAGTTGGTGTTTTCAGCACTGGACAATTGATTCGTATTATGGTTTTTCACGTCATTCTATGATTTTTTCATGTGCTTATATTTTTAATAAGGACCGATGACATAGATCTTTGGCTATATGATGACACTAAATTTGTTTCAATACACTGGATGAAAGCTTACTCTTTTCCTCCCGTCTTCATTCCTCTTATAGATCATTCTCCTATCAACATTATTCTTCTAATTACCTTGGAGCATACTAGTTCTCCTCCTTCTTCTATCCATTTCCTTCATCTTTTCGATCATCGTTCGACCTCTTTCATCACCCCATCGAAACTTGAGGGGTGCATCCTTCACTCCACTAATTTTTCTTCTATCTCTTCAAAATTCACGTGTTTTTACTTGTCTACTATCTTTGAAGTGGGGTCACTTACGACACCCCAAAGAGGGGAAAATGTAGACACTTGTAATTTGGATTGAGTAATTTAAATAATTAAATTGCACTAATTGTACTTTTTCCCTCAAATTGATGACATATCGTCAATAATGCACCATTTATATCACCACTAATTAATTACAGTAGGAAAATTAATTAGCCCTTGTATCACTCAAAACAGTGATTAACGACTTTCTGTTAATTACTACACCTTTCTATCTAGATTACTTAATTATTCTTAATTAATTAATTATCTCTTCTATCTAATCAATAAATCATCATTTATTTGATTAAAATCCTCTCATAGCATAGATCATACTTTCTTCTCAAATGCTTCTAAAAGATTTATCTACCTATTACTTGATCACTTTTGATTAATTAATGTACCCCCCTCAATTCCCACAGATCACTAATGAAATATTAACCTCTTCTAAAGCAAAATTAAAGTGTGCTTATCCTAACTAACCTATCTTTGCTATTATCCCACATGTAATAGGATGTAAAGCTTCTTCAAACCATTGGGTTATAAAAAGAACCCTCCTCCAACCTTTCTACTTACACCTTTGCATGCTGTATAACATAAACTATATATATTTTCATCTTTGAGCATCTTCCATTAGTGTTGAGCTAGGTATCTTCATCTTGCATTCTTCCATCCAAGTTTTTAAGCCATATGGAGAAGATCAAGAAGGCTTTGTAGCCAAGTCTTGATTGAGATCCATTATCAAACCCTTGGAATAAAACAAACTATCACATTTTGATAGCTAAGGATCTACATAGGTCCATCTCTTGTTTAGATTTCATAGAGTAGAGGATAAATGTTTAGCATGTTAGTTTGAGTTTCCTTCAAAGTTCTAATGCATAGTGTTGATATTTACTCTCTTTAAGCTCTTAGCATGATTATTTAGGTATAGTTTATCTTTGTTTTGGAACTATTATATGTTAGTTTCAATTCTCTTTACTTAGCTAACTAATAAGAATGTATCCATGTATTAGTTAGCTAAGTAAAGAGAATTGAAACTAACATCTAATAGTTCCAAAACAAAGATAAACTATACCTAGATCATCATGCTAAGAGCTTAAAGCGAGTAAATAGCAACACTATGCATTATAACTTTTAAGGAAACTCAAACTAACATGCTAAAAATTTATCCTCTACTCTATGAAATCTAAAAAAGAGATGCACATATGTAGATCCTTAGTTATCAAAATGTGACAGTTTCTTTGATCCTAAGGGTTTGAGAATGGATCACAATCAAGAATTGGCTACAAGGCCTTCTGGATCTTCTCCATATGGCTTAAAATCTTAGATGGATGAATGCAAGATGAAGATACCTAGCTCAACCGTAATGGAAGATGTTCAAAGATGAAAAGTCATATAGTTTATGTTATAAGCATGCAAATGTGTAAGTAGAAATTTTAGAGGGTTCCTTTTATGAAAAAATGGTTTGAAGAAGCTTTGCATCCTATTACATGTGGGATAATAGGAATGATAGGTTAGTTAAGATAAGCCCACTTTAAGTTTTATTTAGAAGAGATTAATATTTCATTAGTGATCCATGTGAATTGAGGGGGTGCACTTATTAATCAAAAGTAGTCAACTAATAGGTAGGTGTATCTTATAGACGCATTTGAGAAGAAAGTTAGTATGCATTATGCTATGTGGGGATTTTAATAAAATAAACCATGAATTATTGATTAAATAGAAGAGAGAATTAATTAATTAAGAATAATTAACTAATCTAGAGAGAAAGAGGTATTAATTAACAGAAGGCCGTTAATTAGTGTTTCGAGTGACATAAGGGCTAATTAATTGTTTTAATGTACTTAATTAGCGATAATGGAGGATAAATGGTGCATTATTGATGATATGTCATCAATTTGTGGGAAATAGTACAATTAGAGTAATTTAATTATTTAAATTACTCGATCCAAAGTACAGCTGTCTACATATACTATTTCAACAAAAACCGCGACAGATATAGTAAAGAGCCTGGAGAATGATATGTCTGATTTTTATCCCATTCGATTCTTTGGGCATATGACCATGCTCTTGGGATAGCCTCTCTTCCAGTAGATGACCTTAGAGAGGTGTGTATGGTCAGAGGTTTCAAAAGTTCAGGAAGAGGATTCAATGAAATATGAAACATCTATCTTTCCTAATAACTGTTGCACCCTCAACTATGACGGAGCAAAGTGCCACTGTATGAATGCTAAACTAACTATGCTATATGAAACGAAACTAACACAAAGTAGCTTCAAAAAATAAATCTACCATTAACATCATTATAATATATTAAAGGATATAACTATTTCTAATGCATAATCATGAAAATAATCACCTAATGCTAAGTCATTCCTACTCTTTTGTGATTACTACTCAAAATATGAACCTAATTAGATCATTAACCAATCAAATTTGGTGTTTCTTGTCTCAAGAATGAGAATGGGATCTCACCAAGAAATGGATACAAATCCATATTTGGATCTTTCCATACTACTCAATTTGAGAGAATGGATTCAAGAGATCAAGAAGTTATTCCAAAACAATGAAGAATGCTCAAATCATAATGCCTATAGGTTTCACTAATCAAAGTGTGGTGTAAGTTTGAGAGGAATGAGCTTGGCCCTTTATATAGCTTACCTATTTGGGAAAGGCTTGAAAATTAGTGGATGTGGGACAAAGCCCAAATAAGAAATACAAAGGATAAACATGTTTAGAAGAATTAACAAAGGATTTACAACTCAGGGGAGTTGGAAATGGTTTAATTAATTAAATAAGATTAATTAATAGGCTAGGGTAAGCTTATAAAATCTATTTAGAGATTATTTAGAGGGAAATTAACATGATTTGGAGGATTTAAGAGAGGAATTTAACCAATAAAAGGGTTTATTGATTAAATAAAAGGCTTAATTAAATAATAATATTTAATTAATCACTTAGAAGTGGATTATAACTAACGAAAGGTCGTTAATTGGCATCCAAAATGGGGAAGGGTTGATTAATTAATGAAATGTCATTAATTAATGAATAAGAAGTAGAATGTTAGCTAATTAGTGGAAAGGAGCTAATTATTAAAGAAATAACAAGAAAGAGGGTAATTAGTGTAATTTTAGTATTAAGACTACATAAGCGGATTTTAGCTGTCTACATTTGCCCCTCTTTGGGGTGGCATAAGTGACGCCAATTTAAAGATAGTAGACAATTACAAACAAGTAGTTTCTGAAAAGATAAAAGAAAAATTAGTGGAATGAAGGATGTCCCCTCGAGTGTCAATGGGGTGATGAAAGAGGTCGATCGATGATAAAAAAGATGAACGAAATGGATAGAAGAAACAAGGATGGGGAGGGGCATAAATATAATCCCTATTGCCCCAAGTGTTGTTGAATAAAATGATAATAAAGAACATGCTAATTAAGAAGAATGAAGACAAAGAGAATGGAAATAACTTGCATCCAGCTTAGCTCGCAAGCAACTTTGTTTCATCATTTTGCTTTATGATCTATGTCATTGGCCCTTTATTATAATATAAGCATACAAAAAAAGTTTAAAATAACATGAAAATATATAATACTAACATTTTTTCATTGCCAAAACACTAACTTAATGTAACACACATAACGTAATGAAATATGAGAAAGTAAACAAGCTAACCTGATAGGGAAACAAGTATAAACACACATACTCAAATAAACAATGTTCAATATAGTTGCACCAATGTTTTTTTATCGAGTTTTAGTTCCCAAATGTTTGAGTTAACGACAAGGGTTAAAATGGTACCCGAGAAAGGATACATACTAGGTGAATATAAGGAGGAAACAAGGGTCCTACGAAAAAATAATCATGCACTATGACACAATACCAAGTAATTCATTGTGCAAAGGAGTACATACATAGTAAGTAAACCATCCTTGTTAATGGAGGTAGATCCTAGATGATCTGCGAGTCATTTGAGAGAACAATTGAGGACCAAATAAAGATGTTTTGTAGGACAAATTTCTATGTTTTAAGATGATGTATCCTATAAATGCTTCAGTTTTGTGCATGCTTCTTACCAATTTTTGAATTTTTGATTATTTTATCAATGTTTTGGATTTTTGAATGGTTTACCAATGTTACCAATTTTTTTGGTTTTTATATTTTTCCATTTTTTTATATTTTTAATGATTTTTGACAATATTTTTAGGGTTTTTCTGAAATTTTTTCCGAAGCTATGTACAAGAAAATGAAGATGCAAAAATTCTCCCAGCGAGAGGTGAAAATTTACAAGGGAAAATCTTACACGTATATACAAGAAGAAGATAAGCCAGATCAAGGCCAAGATGGATAGGTTCAACATGATGATGAACTTAAACCAATGAAGTGATAAAAAGGAGCGAGCATGCCCCTAGTGCAAGCTAGCCAGGAAACATATGATAGAAAAGAAGTAGAAGATTGTTTTATTAAAAGGGGAAAAAGGTACCCGTAAACATGGTAAAAATGCAATCTTATACACATGGATGTTCTGAACAAAGTAGAAGAACAATCTGAATGCTATGGAAGGATATGGAAAATGTAGCTAGAATCCTTGCAATGAAAAGGTGCTTAACCAAAGGCAAAAATTGTGAGACAAGATAAATACTAAAGCAAGAGTTTAACCAAGGTCCAAACAACACTTAGGTACCATACTAATATTGTTTTCTCATCAAGATCCAGTGTGTGTATGTGGAAATTAATTACCTTTTATAGTTAATATTTGATAGGCAATAAGTGAGGACAAACTAGCCAATGTGTAGGAATGATTTATTTTGATAGGTGATTTGTGAATGGAGGGTGAAAGGAGAGTCATACATAGCTCCGCTTCCAGTCAGGTGTTATATAGCCCTAATAGATATGTAGTTGATTTTAGTCACAACATTGCTCTACTGCCATCCAGGCGTCCATAGCCCTAATAGAGATACTGGAAATACCCCAAGAGAGAGTTATATATTGCTTTTCTTTTAATTTTTTATGTTTTGATTGATTTTGTTTGTTTTCTGAAAATTATTTCAGCCCTCTCAATTGTTTTGATAAGGGGTTAAGAATCATTGATGGCTTTATGGAAGGATATGGAAGTGATTGTGATGATGACATTGGATAGTGTCAAAAAATACGTCCAAAAGGTCTTTGCAACAAGTTTTGTAAATACATGATAGTGATCGGATCTCTAAGAGGCCAGTCGTTCTTTAATTTACCAAGGTGATAAAAGACCAAGGTCAAATGTATATTATGGAGATAAATTTCACACAATGAGTGCAAATAGACTAACTAAAAGATCGCCGATAAGGGATGAAAATGGTTGGTGGTTTGCAAAAGAATATGAAGAAAGGAAGGAAAGAACATCCATGTGTATGCAATACCTTATTGCAATGTTTGATATTTGTAACTTTGATTTTTTTGTAATATTTTAATGTTTTCCTCATTTTTTATTTTTTATTTTGGATGGTTTTGTGAAGGTAAAACTGTGAAGGGAGAAGACAATGAAGATGAATGATTTAGAAGTTGGGACCAACAATGTCACTCCACATGATAGGATCCAACAACAATGTTTATGATTTCTTTAATGAGGGAGACTAGGATTTTTTACTTACTTACCAAGAGTGATGTCATCTCCAATCTCGATGATCATAGTGAGATCATATTCTATAAGTGACTGCGACTTATTTTTCAACATGGATTTTTAATGTGGGGTCTTGAGTTCCTTATCCATAAGTTTATTTAATTTTTTCCATACATAACATTTGCATTAGTGTGCATTCTTGAATCACTTTTGATTTTTATATTTTTGAATGTTGGATTTGCTTGGATCTTTAGAGATCTTCAGATTTTTTAATCTTAGCTTAATGAAGAACCTAGTTGTGTTTCCTACAAGCTAATTTGTGATTTTTCTGATCCCTAGAAGTGTGAGAAGAAAGTGGATGTTTAGGATTGATAATAGGAATATTATGGATGATGGTAGGATTTCAAAAAAATTTGATAGAAGGATTATATGATGGAAAAAGAGGATATGGTCCAAGGATTGAAGAGGATGGGCTACTAGGAGGTGAGCCATAAATAGAAGAAGAAGGGCTACTAGGATGTGGCCCAAGGATAGAAGAGAAAGGGATACCAGGAGGTGAACCATAGATATAAAATGAAGGGCTATTAGGACATGCCCCAAGTATAGAAGATAATGGACTACCGAGAGGTTTCTCATAGATGGAAAATGTAGTGCCATCAAATTTTTTTCCATATTTAAAGAAAACACATTAAATTTTCAGTTTTAACATGTAATGCATAACTAGATAACTATTGCAGATTTCTACAAGAGAGTTATTCCAACAAACATTATTTCTTTTGTAACACAATGTTTCCAATAAACAACTTTTATTCCTAAATAGAGTTACAACAATTTCTTTATGAAGAGATCTTTCATATCTATTTTACAAGCTTACTTTTCCAAGGCAAGGGTTCACATTGGTAAAAATATGTTCAACTACATAGCTATTCAAGACAACCATTTTTTTACAAGATCCTTGCACTATTGAAGGAAACTTTCTTAAGCAATATGGCTTAAGTTTACAAGTAACATCACATACAAAGTGGATGTTTTACAAGAAGAAGAAAAACTTCACATAATCACATTTATAAATATACAATAAGAACCAAGATGAATAGGGAACCCCAACTATCTCCAACTTGAGCTCCAAACTCCAAGAGAACATGGCTTGTTTACCACCCAACCAATAGGCATCATCACATTCCTTTCCATGGTTGGAAGTCATGCTAGCCTCCCCCAAGCCCATGGGAGAGAGGAACTAGCTTCCACAATGTGCACAAGTATAATGGGGATTAAAATCACAACAAGAAAAACTTAAGACCATTCAACCACTTAGACCTACTATACAATGAAAACAACAACATGAGGAGAACAATGTCAACCTCACAAGGGGAAGAGAGGAAGTAGGATGCCCAAATCAAGGTGTCCAACCATAGGAGCACCAACAAATACATATATACAATACTTCTTATACCTCCTAATCATTCATCCTCCTTATTTCTCCTTTGTACTATGGAAATCCTTCTTGGGAGGATTTTCAAACCCAAGAGGATTTCCTCACCAAGAATGGGGAAATGTTCAAGCCATATGAACCTTTCTCCCACCTCAAACCATATGAGGGGATGAGAAGCGACCTTCATGGCTTGACCAACAACTATGAGGTTTGAGAGGGAGATCCCTCTCTCTTCCCCTACATTCTCCAAAAACCATCATTCCAAATGATGGTGGAGAGAAAACAAAGAAAAATAACAAGAACAAGCAAACAACCACATTCACCATACAACTTCACAACACATCATTTCACACACTATTTTATTGATCAAGCATAGTTTACAAGATAACAAAACTAAGAAGGAAAAAGGTTAAGAACCCTACCTCTATAATGCTTTCTAAGACTCTAAGCTTTTCCCCTTTGTCCAAGCTCCCCTCCAAGCTCCCAAAATTCTCCAAGTGCTCCAAAAAAAATGAACCAAGAAAACCCATTCCTTCCACATGAGGAAGAATAAAAAGAGGAACCCAAAAGTTTCCTCACCAATGAGAAAGTGACAAGTGTCACCTCCTCTCCTCTCAAGATTCAAAGATTCCAAAAACCAAATAAGTAAGAGTAAACTCACTTTTTATCCCTTTTCACCCAAAATACCAAAAACTAAAATAAAACAAAGTGGAGCAACTTTTAACACTTTCACACAACCCAACCATCTTACATGGATGGTGACTAAAGAGGGATAAATGGGAGGGAAACTCCCTCCAAACCTTGGAAATAGGACCCCCTACCTATTAGGTAGGGTCCAAGGGCCCATTTTCATGCTAAGGGAACCCCCAAACTCAAAAGGGGTCCCAAAAATTACCCAAAATAACCCAATTTCGGGTTTGGCATGCTTGGGCACATGGGTAGAGGGTGTGGGGTCCACCCAAGGTTCACATGTGATCCCCAATCCCTTCTACGAATACACACACACTTTCCCAAAACCAACACTTAACTTAAGATAAGATCATTAAACCCCTAAGCTAGTTTACTTAATAAAACACACCCTAAACATAATTAATTTTACAAGACATAATTACATTACAAATTGAGGGTTCACCCATGGTGCCCAATTAAATACATCTAATCTAAGGCCTCAAACATTTAGCATGTTTAGGACTCAGCCCGTGGGCCGCTTGTGCACAATTGCGTAGCTGCCCTGAAACCCATGCTCTCCTATACCTGTCACCTGCACACTCATTGCACACATTAACCGCATCTGTCCAATATAATAAACATCATCTATACATCACAATATCAATCAAACTTATAATGTCCAAACATAATTTACAATTGATAGTGCAATGCATATAATTATCCACATAGTTTGCCATAAATCATCCACAGTTAAAATTGCACGACATACACTTAGGTTAGCATGAAAATTACCATCATTAATTCCAAAACACTATATCATTAATCAAATCAACTATAAGAGACTAACATCTAACCAATAAGTCTATCATATAACCCTGTTAGTGTCATCAACATCATAAGAAATATATCAGTATACGAATCTAATCCAATTGGCGCTACGCACCCAAAATGCCATAATGTCCATGAGGATAAAATATCATAGTAAAATGCCCAAAGTCTATAAGAGTCTCAATCACAACATGTCTAGGTATAAAGGAACCAACAGATAACTGGAGCTATAAAAATGTGGGCACTATATCCCCCTCTCCTAGAATTAGACTTCCTCCTGGAAGTCATTAGAAGAGATAGGGATATCTAGCCCTCAGTGGTGTAGCATCCTCCTAGGTAGTTGATGACTCGTCATATTGGTCCCACTGCACTCTAACCTAGTCCAAATCTCGACCCCGAAGGGCCAACCTCCGGTGCTCCTGTATGCGTACGGGCTCCAATCTCCACTGCCCTCCGTCCTCTACTTGTAATGCCGATGAATCCAAAACATGAGAAAAATCTGGTACATATCTACGAAGTACAGAAACATGAAAAATATCGTGGGCCCGTGAAAGGCGTGGTGCCAAAGCTTGGCGATAGGCAACTGGACCGATGACCTCAAGAATATCGAAAGGCCCCACAAAACAAGGCGATAGCTTAGAACCCTTTCCATAACGGATCGGACTCTTATGAGGATGAACCCTCAAGAAGACTTTGTCACCCACTGAGAAGTGATGATGGATCCTCTTGGTGTCCACATATGCCTTCTGGCATGCTCTAGCCTACTCAAGACGCTGCCGAATCAGAACAACCTGCTGCTCTAAATCCTGAAGGTAAGCTGCCCCCAAAATAATCCTGTCATCTAGTCTATCCCAGCTCAAAGGTGTCCTGCAAGGTTGTCCATACAAAGCCTGATAGGGAGCCATGCTAATGGAGCTATGATAATTGTTATTGTATGCAAACTCAACTAAGTGCAAATAATCCTCCCACTTCTTCTACTGGTCCATCACATACATCCTCAACATGTCTTCAAGAACCTAATTAACCCTCTCTGTTTGCCCATCTGTCTCTGGATGATACGCCGAACTAAAATTAATCTGTGTACCCAAGGCCTCCTGAAAAGAAGTCCAAAAAACTGATGTGTAGATAGTGTCTCTGTCATTGATGATCGTCTTTAGAATCCCATGCAATCTAACAATGTCCTCCATGAACACTTTGGCGATGGCCTGTGCATTATAGGTGACCTCTGTTGGTGAGAAATGTGCAACCTTGGTCAACTTATCCACAGTGACCATAATGACATCATGACGATAAGAGGACATATGAAGTCCTACTATGAAATCCATGGAGATCACATCCCATTTCCACTCAGGAATATCATGAGGGTATAAGAGTCCTGCGGGATGAGAATGCTCTGCCTTGACTCTCTGACACTCAAGACACCGTGATACAAAATCTGCTATGTCTCGATGAAGACCTGGCCAATAATATAACTCTCTCAAATCGGCATGCATCTTCTTCACTCTTGGATGTGCTACATATGGGGCTCGATAAGCCTCAGTGAGGATGAAACAACGCAGATCACCTGCCTTAGGCACATAAATGCGCCTATGGAACCGAAGTATCCCATCTGACTCTAACATGCATCCTGAATATCTTCCCTCAAAAGAACCCTGAGAATCCAACATCTGCCTAGCACCCTCATAAAACATGTCCTCTGGAAGATGCTCAAGTATCCTGCCTCTCAAATCTGACTGCAGTGTCATAGAAGCAAGCACATGTCGTCGTCTACTAAGTGCATCTGCAACAACATTTTCCTTTCCCTTGATATACTGCACCTCCATGTCATACTCACATAGGAACTCCATCCAACACCGTTGACGAGCGTTGAGGTTCGGCTGAGAGAAGATATGCTGCAAGCTACAATGATTTGTCCTCAAGGTGAAAGGCCTACCCAAAAGGAAATGTCGCCAACGCACAAGTGCATGAACAACTGCTACAAGCTCTAAGTCGTGAGTAGGATAGTTAAGCTCGTAGTCCTTGAGCTTACGAGACTCAAAAGTAATAACCCGACGCTCTTGCATAAGAACTTCTCCCAAACCCTCTAGTGATGCATCAGTGCAAACAACAAAATCCTCTGTTGGGTTTGGAACTGCTAAGATGGGCACCATGGTTAGCCTTTCCTTAAGCAATTGAAAGGCCTGCTCACATTTCCCTGACCAATCAAACTTCTTCCCTTTCCTCTGAAGAGAAGTAATAGGGTGAGCAATCCTAGAAAAGTCCTGCACAAACCTGTGGTAATACCCTGCTAAACCCATGAAGCTCCTCACCTCAGTGACTGATGTGGGTGTTGGCCAATCCAAGATAGCCTGAATCTTAGAGGGATCTACAGAGATACCCTCGCCTGATATGATATGACCCAAGTACTGAATCTCTGTTTGAAAGAAGCTACATTTTTCCAAGTTCCCATACAACTTCTGCTCTCTCAAAACCCGAAGTACCTGTCTCAAATGCTCCTCGTGTTCCTCCTCGGAACGAGAATAAATCAATATGTCATCGAGGAACACTAAGACAAAGCGATCCAGAAATGTCCTGAATACTCCATTCATGAGGCTCATGAAGACAGATGGGGCATTGGTCAAACCAAATGGAATCACTGTGAACTCATAATGCCTGTAACGTGTGTGAAACGCTGTCTTATGAATGTCTGCATCTGAAATGCGCAACTGATGATATCCTGACTTGAGATCGATTTTGGAGAACACTCTAGCTCCCTGCATCTGATCAAACAAGTCATCAATCCTAGGGAGTGGATAACGGTTCTTTATTGTGACCTTATTGAGCTGTCTGAAGTCTACACAAAGCCTGAGAGAACCATCCTTTTTCTTCACAAATATGACTGGCGCTCCCCAAGGAGATACACTAGGGCGAATGAGACCCTTCTCTAACAACTCCTCTAACTGAATCTTGAGCTCATGAAGCTCTGAAGTCGTCATCCGATAGGGTGCCCTAGAAACTGGTGTGGATCCAGGCACTAAGTCAATGGTGAAATCCACCTCTCTACTAGGTGGTAAACCTGGAATCTCCTCTGGAAACACATTTGCATACTCCCTCAAAACTGCGTGATCATCAAGGGGTGAATGCTCTGGAGTACTGTCTGAACAATCACTGATAGTGATAGCAAACAACCGGAAACCTTTACGCATGCTCCGCTTGAGTTGCTTAGCCGAGATCATAAGCAAGGAAATGGGTCTCTACATCCCTAAAATCACAACTGCACTACCCAAATCATCCTGACACTCAATGACCTTCTCTCTACAATCCACCTTAGCTCGATGAGCCTCGAGCCAATCCATACCCAACACTACCTGATAGGATCCTAAAGGAATAAATCGGAGGTCAAGCGTAGTGGAGAAGACTCCCAAATCGAGTACACAACTCTCCACATACGAGTCCATGGCAAGTTTAGCCCTAGAGGCCAACTCAACCTACCAACTATCTGGCTGCCTAGCCACCACTAGCCCACACTGGTCCACTATAGAAGGTGATATAAAGGAATCTGAAGCACCTGAATCAAAAAGTACTGAGACAGAAATACCCCTGATAGTACCTGTCGTCTCAATGACTGTGGCCTGATGCTCACCTTGGCGGTTGTCAACCACTGCATACACACGATGGGCGCGTCCCATGTCACCCACCATCTACTCAGATCTAGGAGCTCTCTGCATATCTGTAGTAGTGGGTTTGTGCGGACACATATGCACATAATGATCTGGAGCCCCACAAATGAAACATCCTCCTGTACCCCGCTGAGATGGGGTCCCTCCTGTACTCTGGTGAACTGAACCTGCCGGTCTAACCCTAGCAGACTGCTGCGAGTGGGCTGGCTGAGAGTGATGAGTACTCGGCCTTCTGTCTCTAGACCCACCAAAACCACCTCTAGACACACCTCGCTGAAAACTCTAAGTCTGTCTACCCCTCCGATGCTGGTGTCCCTGATGCTGTGTCTGCTGTGATGGGTGTGGAGGAGCTCTCGATGCTACTGGAGAAGCCCAGAATCCTCCTGTAGGGGGTGGTACTGCTCCCCATACTCTCTGAATTTGGAATGCCTAAATCCTGTCCTAGAACTTGCTCTTGTTCCTTTCTCTGTGCTCCTGAGCCTTGGTCCTATTCTCCTCAGCCAAGTAGGCCTTCTCAACGGCCTTCTCGAGTGTGGGAGGAGATAACATCCTAACAACTCCTACTATATCTGCATTCAGGCCCCGAATGAACCTGTTTACCTGCAACTTCTCGTCTTGCAGGTAGTCTACATACTGCAAGAGATCCAAGAACCTGCTCTCATACTATGCCACGGAGCCAAAACCCTGTCATAAGTCATGAAATTCATCGATCCTCTTCTGCACAAAATGCTCTGACATATACTGGGCCCTGAATCGCTCCTCGAACAACTCCCAGGTCACTGTATCCCGAGTCATATGGAGCTTCCGATCCTCATTCCTCCACCAAACGCCTGCTGCGTCTCGGAGGAGGTGTATGGCGAACCTAGCTTTGACGTTGCTCTCATGAGAGTGCAAGCCAAAGCAGCGATCCAAGCTAAGGAGCCAGGACTCCACCCCAAAGCCGTCTGTCGAACTAGTAAACGTAGGCGGCTGCAGTCGAAGAAGGTCTCGAATCACACTACCTGTGTCTCGATCCTGACGATGTGGTCTAACAGGTGAGAGAAGTCGCATATCTCCAAAAGGTCCCTCGAAGCTGTGTGAATGGCTGTGACGAAATGAGGCCACCCTCTCGCCAAGGATGGAAGGGCTGCGTGACCTCTCTCGTCTCGGAATGTCATGCTCAGGTGGCTCTGGACGTGCGTCCTCACCAATCAACTCCTCATCTCCTAACTGAATGTCCTCCTCTATCGGCACCTGCGGTGGTGGAAGGTGCTCCTGTACGACACCTATCAGCTGCTGCAGGGTCTCCAATATCTGAGGCCCAAAATCAGGGGCCGACGGCTCTTGTATAGGTGCACTACGTCCCGAACCTGCGAGTTGATCGTCCCCTCTTGGGTGCCATCCTAAACCCCAGGTAAAATAAAAAATAAAAATAAATAAATAAATAAAATGGTTTATAAATTTTATTTTTTTGCGGAAAGCGTTTTAATTTATTTATTTATTTAATTTAATTTAATTTATTTATTTTAAAGTTGCGGAATTAGCGTTAATTAATGTATTTTTTTTTTGAAATGATCAATAATTACTAATGCTTGCTTAAGCCTCTCACATAATAATTAATTTATATTAATCATTAATTTACCCAAAATTAAATGAACACTAACCCAATAATAATTTAATTTATTTTACCTTATCAAACTTCCTAGGGTTATGATTAAAATTCCACACTCCTAGACAAATAAATAATCTTCCCCCTTTTTATTAATTAGTTTCCCACACACCCCTTTATTTAATTTATTTCCCATTCCCATAAAAGATCATGACCTAAAGGGTGTAGGGATTAATTAGAGCCCTTGGATCAAAACAAATCTTGGCCTTAGATTTTCAAACTCTGCCTTAAGTTTTGCCCTAAATCTCTCTATGTTTTCTTTTCCTTTCCATTCCTTCTCTCATTTGTTTTGTTTTTTTTTCATTCGCAGGTAGAGGAGGAGCTATGGAAGCTACTGTTGTATTTATTTATTTATTTGTTCTTTGTGAACTCCACCCTTCCAAACCGTTTTGGTTTTGATACATAAACAAAAAAAATTGGTGTGGCCACGGGTTGGGAGAGAGAGGCTGGCGGTTTTTTTTTTTTTTTGTTTTAGGGTATGTGTGGTGTTTGAAGTGAGCGGCGGCCAGGGGTGCGCGGGGGCGGACTGTGCTGAGGCATTCGTTGGGACGCGGTCTGTGGCGGGGGGGGGGGGCGCGGTCGGTGCACGGTGGGTGGGTCTGTGTGCGGGGGCAGGGTCCGGGTGGGGGATGGGGACAGGGAACAGGGGGGCAGGGGGTTCGTTGGGGCTGCGGGGGGGTTTGGGGGGTTCGGCCCCCCAAACAGTCTATTTTTTATTTTTTTTATTTTTTTTAATTTTTAATTGGTTTAAGGTCCGTTGGGGGGAGCGGGGGTTCCAATTTTTTTATTTGGACAGCTACCGGCGTGGGGCATTTGGGGGGTTCGGCCCCCCAAACACAGTCTGTTTTTTTTTTTTGTTTATTTTTAATATTTTAAAAAATATAAAACAACGAATATATATATATATATATATATATGTATTTTTTTTTTGAATTTTTTTTTTTTTGAATCTCATATATTTATATATATATTAATATATATATATACTACTTATATGCTGCAAGAAAAAAAAAACCAGTATATATATTATTATTTTTTTATATATTTGTTTTGTTTATTCTAGCAAAAATATAGTTATAACTAGAAAACCCAAAAAAATGAAATAAAGATGTAACTATGGCACATTGTTATCAATATTTGCAAGAACAAAGGGCTAAGGCAAACATTATTTCCAACATCTATTATAAAACAACTAACATCATTATTTCAATAAATCCTACAACCCAATGCAAAATAACTAAATAATTAATGCAGATTTCAACAAGGGGGAATCCAACAACAAGAAAGGATATATTTGTTTTTTTATATAACAAGGCAATAAGATGACGAAAACAGAAATTACCCAAAGAGTCCGTGTGTTTGAACCACGGCTCTGATACCAAAATGTAGCGCCATCAAATTTTTTTCCATATTTAAAGCAAACACATTAAATTTTCAGTTTTAACATGTAATGCATAACTAGATAACTATTGCAGATTTCTACAAGAGAGTTATTCCAACAAACATTATTTCTTTTGTAACACAATGTTTCCAATAAACAACTTTTATTCCAAAATAGACTTGCAACAATTTCTTTATGAAGAGATCTTTCATATCTATTTTACAAGCTTACTTTTCCAAGGCAAGGGTTCACATTTGTAAAAATATGTTCAACTACATAGCTATTCAAGACAACCATTTTTTTACAAGATCCTTGCACTATTGAAGGAAGCTTTCTTAAGCAATATGGCTTAAGTTTACAAGTAACATCACATAAAAAGTGGATGTTTTACAAGAAAAAGAAAAGCTTCACATAATCACATTTATAAATATACAATAAGAACCAAGATGAATAGGGAACTCCAACTATCTCCAACTTGAGCTCCAAACTCCAAGAGAACATGGCTTGTTTACCACCCAACCAATAGGCATCATCACATGCCTTTCCATGGTTGGAAGTCATGCTAGCCTCCCCCAAGCCCATGGGAGAGAGGAACTAGCTTCCACAATGTGCACAAGTACAATGAGGATTAAACTCACAACAAGAAAAACATAAGACCATTCAACCACTTAGACCTACTATACAATGAAAACAAAAACATGAGAAGAACAATGTCAACCTCACAAGGGGGAAGAGAGGAAGTAGGATGCCCAAATCAAGGTGTCCAACCATAGGAGCACCAACAAATACATATATACAATACTCCTTATACCTCCTAATCATTCATCCTCCTTATTCCTCCTTTGTGCTATGGAAATCCTTCTTGGGAGGATTTTCAAACCCAAGAGGGTTTCCTCACCAAGAAAGGGAAAATGTTCAAGCCATATGAACCTTTCTCCCACCTCAAACCATATGAGGTGATGAGAAGGGACCTTCATGGCTTGACCAACAACCATGAGGTTTGAGAGGGAAATCCCTCTCTCTTCCCCTACATTCTCCAAAAACCATCATTCCAAATGATGGTGGAGAGAAAACAAAGAAAAATAACAAGAACAAGCAAACAACCACATTCACCATACAACTTCACAACACATCATTTCACACACTATTTTATTGATCAAGCATAGTTTACAAGATAACAAAACTAAGAAGGAAAAAGGTTAAGAACCCTACCTCTATAATGCTTTCCAAGACTCTAAGCTTTTCCCCTTTGTCCAAGCTCCCCTCCAAGCTCCCAAAATTATCCAAGTGCTCCAAAAAAATGAACCAAGAAAACCCATTCCTTCCACATGAGGAAGAATAAAAAGAGGAACCCAAAAGTTTCCTCACCAATGAGAAAGTGACAAGTGTCACCTCCTCTCCTCTCAAGAGTCAAAGATTCCAAAAACCAAATAAGTAAGAGTAAACTCACCTTTTATCCCTTTTCACCCAAAATACCAAAAACTAAAATAAAACAAAGTGGAGCAACTTTTAACACTTTCACACAACCCAACCATCTTACATGGATGGTGACTAAAGAGGGATAAATGGGAGGGAAACTCCCTCCAAACCTTGGAAATAGGACCCCCTACCTATTAGGTAGGGTCCAAGGGCCCATTTTCATGCTAAGGGAACCCCCAAACTCAAAAGGGGTCCCAAAAATTACCCAAAATAACCCAATTTCGGGTTTGGCATGCTTGGGCACATGGGTAGAGGGTGTGGGGTCCACCCAAGGTTCACATGTGATCCCCAATCCCTTCTACAAATACACACACACTTTCCCAAAACCAACACTTAACTTAAGATAAGATCATTAAACCCCTAAGCTAGTTTACTTAATAAAACACACCCTAAACATAATTAATTTTACAAGACATAATTACATTACAAATTGAGGGTTCACCCATGGTGCCCAATTAAATACATCTAATCTAAGGCCTCAAACATTTAGCATGTTTAGGACTCAGCCCGTGGGCCGCTTGTGCACAATTGCGTAGCTGCCCTGAAACCCATGCTCTCTTTTACCTGTCACCTGCACACTCATTGCACACATTAACCGCATCTGTCCAATATAATAAACATCATCTATACATCACAATATCAATCAAACTTATAATGTCTGAACATAATTTACAATTGATAGTGCAATGCATATAATTATCCACATAGTTTGCCATAAATCATCCACAGTTAAAATTGCACGACATACACTTAGGTTAGCATGAAAATTACCATCATTAATTCCAAAACACTATATCATTAATCAAATCAACTATAAGAGACTAACATCTAACCAATAATTCTATCATATAACCCTGTTAGTGTCATCAACATCATAAGAAATATATCAGTATACGAATCTAATCCAATTGGCGCTACGCACCCAAAATGCCATAATGTCCATGAGGATAAAATATCATAGTAAAATGCCCAAAGTCTATAAGAGTCTCAATCACAACATGTCTAGGTATAAAGGAACCAACAAATAACTGGAGCTATAAAAATGTGGGCACTACAGTAAATGATGCACTACTAGGGCATGGCCCAAGTATAGAAGATGATGGGTTACCAGGAAGTGTCCCATAGATAGAAGATGAGTGACTACTAGGATGTGGCCTAAGTATATAAGATAATGGGATTCTAGGGCATGGCCCAAGCATAGAAGATAAGGGGCTACTAGGACATGGCTCAAGAATAGAGGATAATGGGCTACACGAAGGTGACCCGTAAATAGAATATGGAGGGCTACTAGGAGGTGGCCCACATATAGAAGAAGATAATCGGATACCAAGAGGTGACCCAAGGAAATATTGTGATTGAGGAATTGTGATATGTAAAGAATGATGGGGTGATGAGAACATAGTCCAAGGATCAATGAAAAACCTAGGAGGTTTTCCATGTAATGGGGAATGTGAAGATGGAAGAAAAAGAAGAGGATCAAGTTTGATGATCTTAAGATCTTCCTCTATTTTCTGACAAAAGGAATCAACTTATTCCCCACAATACACAAATGCATCGAGGTGAAAAGAGAATCCTTTCTCATGATCGTATAGAGGAATGTCATATTGTAGCCTCATGATCTCTCTGATTGCTTCTTCATTATGAAATAAATGAATCGGTATGGGTTGTTGTTGGTCGATGATATTAGGTTAATTAGAAGAAAGAGGTCTAACAAGTGTTGAACATTTAGAAGATGTTTGATGATGTAGATGAGGGGAAGGTTTGGCATTATTTCTCCCACAAAGGTATTAGATAGTGCTTTGAAAAGATATCTTTACACATTGTTTCTTGTTAATTATTCGACATGGACACAAACATCGGTTTTTAGAAGATTGATAAGGATATGGTAAGATATAGTTGAAAGGACTCAAAGGCCAAAGAGGGATTGGATTTTGATTGATAGAAGAAAATGACTCAAGAGATGAAGTTGATTTGGATTTGGACATCTCACGAGTCGAAGAAGATCTGGATTTGAAATAGCTTGGTATTGATTTGCCTATAAGACGACATATTGTAGGTAGAAAAGAGGATCGTGTAGCTAGTCAATGGATTGTGATGTAGGGGTCAACTTGGATGATTGATTAGAGGAATTTTGAGTTGCGCAAATCTTCAATGGCGGAATATGTCATTGAGGCAACTGATAAAGGGGGTCCTGTGAAGAAAGGGAGGATCATGACTCAAAATTTGAATTAGAAGTTTGATTGGAGGAACTTGGAGTCTCACGGATATTCAAAGGATGAAGACACTATTAAGGTGACTTATAAAAGGGGTTCTATGAACAAAGGGAGGACCACAACTTAGGATTAGAATTAGAGGAATGACGGGGAGAATTTGTGGTGACACAAATCCTTAGAGGAGGAAAACGTCATTCCTTAGAATAAATTTGATCGGATGAGGCTCAAGAGATCGAGGGACATCTAAATAATAGCACAGATCAAAATTATCAGGAGACTGAGGGGAATCAAAAGAATAACATGGATTAGAATCATAAGAATACTAAGGGCAATCAAAAGAATTACATGGATTAGAATAAATAGAATCATACCACCAAATATGAGATGAAGGTGGGGTAAGGGGTATCCCAACGGGTTCTCTAGCGTGAAGAACAAATCGAGGTTTTGTTGTGATGGGCATATTTCTATGTGATTGCATAAACCTAGGTTCCATATTTTCGTAAGTGTGAGGAACCATGTGATAGTCAGTCATGGTTAGCATTGTTGGGTTCAATTGCCTAGACCTAGATTGTATGATTGAACTCCTTCAAATGCAAGGAAGTTCCATGTCGATTCGGGAAGTGTAATGACAACCAACTAGACATTTTCCAAACAAATAGGGGATGCTTGTGTGATTTTCAAAAGGGTATCTAAGGAAAAAAAAACATATTGATGACATAATTTTGACAATCCAACAAGGTTTGGACAACAAGTTGCAAATGTAAATGTCAAAATGGTTGATCAAAATTTAGCAACATAGTGGCTGTGAAGGAAACTTTTCCAATGTTCATATTATCTCAAGAGTTGCTTGATAGGAAACGTTTTTGATAAGTTTTGAAAATTTGTACAAGGACTAGAATGAACCTAGGAAAAATTCAAGTAGCGTGATACCTACAAATGTCACAATGAATGATAAAAAATTGGAAAAGAGTGAATGGATAGCACTAATAGGTTTCAAACCAAAGACCAATCAATGATGAAACTAACTCCCTAATGTTCGTACATTTGTCTCAAAGTTTTATTTTGTAGATGACAACACGATTCCAACACTTAAATCAAGTTTTAAGAAAACAAGATTTAAGTATTAGAAAAAGGATGAGGTGACTTTCAACTCAAGGTCTACTAAAACAAGTTTAGATACAAACAAGGCATAAATCCCCTAAAAGTGGATGTTACAAATGTGACTAGCGCAACAATACCACTTGGATATGTTAATCAAGATTTACGGAAATGCAAGATATTAATATCAAAATAATATTGATACGATGCGAAAAATGTAACAACAACACTTTTCAAAGCTTAAGGAAATGTTTTGGTGAAACTAAAGTCGAAGTATAACAAGGAGTTGCTAATATACGAGTAGCGTCACAATACAATTTAGAAACTTATATAAAGTTTTATAAAAACAAAATGTAAGTATCAAAATTGTATTGATATGATGCAAACAACGTAACAAATCAAAGGAAGGTCAATGATGAGAAAGTCTAGCTACAATGAGATATCTTGATTTGGGTGTCAATACAAGGTTACCCAAAATCTAAAGACGTACCAACACACTTTCAACGCTTACTATCACAGTCAAAATAAGGAAGGATGTAAGCAGGTGTAAAAGTGGTGGACATGATTTTGAGTAACACTTCATATGTTGCTCCTCTTTTGATAAAAAATATCAACAAGAGAGAAAATGAGATAGATCAAGTGGGGATGAAACAAACTTAGCCCAAATTTGATAGAGTTTCACCTTGTTGAAAAAGAAGGTTGAAATTAAGAGAAAGTAACATGTAGCAAGTATTGTGATGAGTAACACACGGCTCCAAATTTTATGGACTCTCCCCTTCTTTGACAAAAAAGGTTTTGAATTTGAAAAATTTGCCACTTTATGAGAGTTCTTTGAAACATGATTGGTTAAGGTAAAGTTGGCCCAAATGCCAAATGGTTCCTAATGGATTTTTTTGCACCACTTGCCAATTCTTACCCAAGAGAGGAAAACACTTCTATAATTTCTCTTAGAGAGGTGGACCATTACCCCACAATCAAATTAATGAATGGGGCCTCATACAGGTAACATGAAGCTTTTCTCACACATGTTTTCAACTAGTCAAGTGGGTAGTGGGGAACTTCCCGTTTCGTCCACTAGTTCCCTTAAGGTGTGGAATACTTTGGGGTTCATGTGGTAATCCTCATAATGAGTTTTAAGACTTACGCCAAGATACTTCCCAAAGTTTAAAGAGAGCGAGACATAGCTCTTATCTGAACCTACAAATATACTGTTTTGAATAAAGTGGTGTATTTTTTTAATCTTTTGATCTTGATGTGGTTTTGCACACCGTTGGCAACCTGCAACAAAATATATTTAGTATTGGTTTAGATCATTTTTATTTGACAAGATAATAAGGTCCTGCAATAAAAAAACCAGTAGTTATCCATGAAAACTTATAACATTTTTAAAAAGAGGATCAAATGTTGTTTTTGATTCTCAAGATTTTCTAAAAGATGCAAGAGAAGAGCATACACAAAAAGTAACCCAACGTGATAGTAATGGAAAACTTTAAATCAAATGACCATTAAACATGTTTTGCAAATTACTCATTCCATAACCAAAATGAATGATGAAATTTCCAAGTTAATCCAAATGTTAGAAAAAAAGACTAAAGTTGTTTTTGATTCTCAAGATCACCAAAAGGTACAAGAGAATATCATACATAAACTTTATCCTAACTTAAGTAAAGCATGTAAACATAACATTCATCAAAGCATGTAAATATATTATAAAATATTCATAATCGTAGCGATTTCTAATTCTTGAAGTCGCTAGAAAGCGCAAGAGAAGAGCATACATGGTGTTGATAAAAAAATGAATCTAACTTGCAAAAAATGACAAGTTTTATAATAAATGAAAATCTTGTATTTTCAGTAAATATAAATCATGAATTTTTATTTTAATTGCATACTTCACTTCAATACCTTTTTGTCGCAAAAAAAATGGAGTCGTTTCGATTTCAGGAGAAAAATTTATGGCCTCCAGAAGATATGTTATGCATATACTCTTATACTCAGGGGTATGCACTTAACATGTACTAAAAAACTGTTAAAAAATGTCCCTTAATCTACAAAAAGGTCAAATTTTTCCAACTAAGATTCAATTTTGACAACAACCCATCTCATTAATATATGCAAAGAAGACTCAACTCTATCAAACATTAACATTCATTATAAAAACTTAACATTTTCAACAAATTGACAAAACTAACATGTAACATGATGAACAATGAAGCTCTAAAAATGAAAACATGGAGAAATATTGAATTTTTCTCATAGAGATTCAATTTTTACAAATCATCTCCTTAATATGTAAATAGAAGACTCAACACTATCAAACACTAACCTACATGTTCAAAAATTTAAGATTTTCAAAAAATTGATAAAACTAGCATGTAGAATGATGAACAATGAAACTCTAAAAATGAAAAATGGAGAAATCTTGAATTTTTCTCATCAAGATCCAATTTTGACCGAACTTCACCTCCTTTATACCTACAAGGAAGACTCAACACATGTAAACTCAACAAAACATGGTTAGAAACACAAGTTATGTCAATATATTCATGGTCAGTATGCAAAAACAAACTTAACCAAAATAAAGAATGCATGTGAGACAAAGGAGTGTCCCACCGGGCATGCCAAATGTATGCATGCTAAACTAATTAAGATAATCTAAATGAAACTAAAACCAAGTATCTTCAAAGTAAAATTAATCTACTATTAACATCATGATAAGAGCTTAAAGGAAATAACTACTTCTAATGCATAAACATGAAAATAATCACCTAATGCTAAGCCATTCCTACTCTTTTGTGATTACTACTCAAAATATGAACCTAATTAGATCATTATGAAATCAAATTTATGTTGTTTGTCTCAAGAATGAGGATGAGATCTCACCAAGAAATGGCCACAAAGTCATATTTGGATCTTCCCATACTATTCAATTTGAGAGAATGGACGTAAGAGATGAAGAAGCTAATCCAAAACAATGGAGAATGCTCAAATCAAAATGCCTATAGGTTTCATTAATCAAAGTGTGGTGTAATTTTGAGAGGAAGGAGTTTGGTCCTTTATATAGCTTATTTGTTTGGGAAAGGCTTGCAAATTAGTGGATGTAGGACAAAGCCCAAAGAAGAAATACAAATAAGCATGTTTAGAAGAATTAACAAAGGATGTGCGACTCATGGGAGTAGGAAATTAACATGATTTGGAGGATTTAACAGAGGAATTTATCCAATAAAAGAAGTCTTAATTAACTAATAATGTATAATTAATCACTTAGAAGTGGATTATAACTAACGAAAGGTCGTTAATTGGCATCCAGAATGGGGGAAGGGTTAATTAATTAGCGAAAGGTCATTCATCAACAAATAAGGAGGGGAATGTTAACTAATTAGTGGAAAAATGCTAATCATAACATAAATGATGGGAAAGAGGGTAATTAGTGTAATTTTAGTATTAAGATTGTGTAAGTGGATTTTAGGTGTCTACAACCGCTTTGGCGCAGGGGCAGGTGTGATTATTATTGCTCTAGAGGGAAGATTAATGTTGTTTTCCTTCAAATTGAATTTTGAATATACGAATAATGGAGCAGAATATAAAGCTCTACGTTTTGGCCTCATTATAGTAAAGAGGATGGATGTGCACAATGTTAGAGTCTTAGGTGACTCACAACTCATTACAAACTAGGTCTCAGAAGTTTACGAGACTAGAGCGGAACACCTCCAGCTTTACATGTCCGCTGTGTGCAAGCTAGGTAAATATTTTGACTTTATTTCCATAGAATCTATTCCCAAAGAATAGAATTAACTCACTGATTATATGGATACTTCTTCCTCTCATTTTTTTCCTAATGAGGATTTAAAGGAAATGGATTTCACCATCTCAGTCCGAGTCAAACCCTTGGTTCGTAAGAGACCTATCAATGCAATTTTTGCATATGTAGAGACTGGAAATGAGCATGTTACATTATATTTTGTGGAGAATGACGAGGTAATCTTAGGATGCCTCCATGTGTATGTTGACCTTCATCCCACACATCATAAGAAATGAATTTTCCCATCACTTCCCCACCCTTCTTCTTATTTTTGAGATAGAACGATGAATCCTTCCTCATTAGAAGATTTTGAAATCTATGAAGTTGAGAAAGAATAACTGGAGTTACCTCTAGATCCTCCTTAAATTTGAAGAGAGTAATGCTTCCTTAATCAGAAAGAACCATTGACATTAATATTGAAATAGAAGGAGTATCCTATAATTTTAAAACTTGGATCTTCATTCTCACCTAAGGAAATAGTATCACACACCAAATTTTCTCGAAGAACATTCTAAATCCTTCACTTTTAGCTATAGGGAAATGACGGGTATCACCCCCAATGTAGTGGTACACAAATTAGTCACTAATACCTAATGCAAAGCCCATAAAAAAACAATTTATCACCTAAGAAGCGTAAAGTTCAATTTGATGGTCAAAGAAGAAGTAATTAAACTTTTTCAGATAGTGTTTATCAAGCCAGTGGACTATTCCATGTGGCTATCCAACATCGTCCTAGTCCTTAAGAAGAATGGGAAGATATGCATTTGCATTGAATTTAGGGACATCAAATAATCCTACCGCAAAGGATTAGTTTCCACGACCTTATATTGACATCATTGTTTATGCAATAGCTGGGTCATGAGTTATTGTATCTCCTGGACATGGAAGGTTTTTTTGGGTATACAACCAAATAAGGATATCCAAGGATGATCATACTAGCACTACTTTCACTACTCCTTGGGAGAGCTTCTATTATGTCATTATGCCATTCAGAATGAAGAAAGTTAGAACCACGCATTAAAGGGCCATGTCATATATTTTCCATGATCTTATTCTTACAATATTGTGGAGACATATGTTGATGATCTCCTGGTAAAAGAAAAGAAGTGAGAGTGATTATCCCAAAGTTCCTTCATGGATCATTCTCTCACATTTAATTGAATATGATGTAACTCTAAATTCATAAAATTTTGCATATTTTGGGGTTACAGAGAGGTAAATTGTTGGGTTATATCATTTCCTGTCTGAGGCATCTGACATAGATCTAATGAAAATATTCAAGAAATTTTAGAAATGACCCCACTGATGGACGAATCAAGGCATTAGATCTTTTCTTGGGAAATCTTAGGGAAATTCGTAGATTTGTCCCTGATTTGACATATGTCATCCACCCTATCAATGGATTGTCTAAGTAAATATTGTTTATAAGGAATAGACCGATGAATGTCACAACATGCATTTGAGTCATTTAAGTGCATTTTATCATGTCTTCATTAAAGATGCACATGCCACCTAAAGCTGATTGTCCTTTAATTATATATTCTCAAGCCATCAAATGTCTCAATTGCTTGCATGTTGACACAAGAGGATGATGATGGTCATGAATGCGTTCCATCTATGTTATTATTCGTGACACTCCTTGATTATGAGACATGGTATACTCAATAATACATCAGAGCAGAGAGAGAGTGATTCACAATTGCCTTTGTAACTAAGAGGTTAATGTATTATATGCTCAACCACGAGACAAAGGTAATTTTTAAATCAGAATAGTTACGGAAGTTCCTGACTCAAGCAGCATTGTCTAAGAAGGCCAACAGATTTATCACATTCATGGGTGAGTTTCGAACTCACCTTCATTAATCAAAAGTCCATCAAGGGATAAATTATTGCTCATTGGTTGACGGATAACCCTATATATTGTAGACAGAATAAATGATCTAGAATTCCCCAGACAAAGGTGTGTTCTATATATAAGAAAATACCCATCATATTGACTCATGTTCATGTTATATGAAAATTATAAATCACATAGTAGATTGAATATATCCTAAAGGATATAATTCATAACAAAGGTGCAATGCTTATGTATCATAGCCGCAAAGTATGTAATTATAGAGGAAGTATTCTCTATCATATAGATTTCAGTGGCATGTTGTTAAGATGCATTAACGAATAAGAAGTGGAAAAAAATCTCTTCAAAGCGCACAATGAAGTTTATAGTGGCCACTTTGGAGGCAATTCGACCACTCACAATATTCACTAAATGGGATAATTTTATCGAACATTATAACATGAGGATATATAGTATGTGTGAAGGTTGCCAAAAGTACCAAGAGTTCTTCATACGCCATATATACTACAGGCACAATCTCTACAGCCTGATTTTTACATCCTTAGACCCTTCTCTACTTGGGGTCTCAATCGATTAGGCAAATTTTCTCCCTCCCCGTCAAATGGCCACAACTTCATCATCACAGACCACATAATATTTAACAAAGTGGGTTAAGGATATGCCTCTCACCATAGTTCCTTGATTCGGTTACTACCAAGTTTATCTTAAATTATATCATCTACAGATACTGTGTCCCACAGGTAATTATCTTGGATAATGGAACTCCACTTTAAAAACAAAGAGGTGCATGAGTTGTGTGGTAAATTTAAGATATATCATCACATAACATCTTTATTCTACCCTCAGGCCAATGGATATGATAGGGATATGAGTAAGACTTTAAATTCCATCCTCTTTAAAATAGTTAAAGAGAACAAAGAAAAATTGGCACTTAAATCTATTTCCTGCCTTTTGGGATTATAGAACCTCGATATGAAAACCTATGGGGGTATCCTCCTTTCTCATTAGTTTTTTAGTGTCTAGGTGGTCTTACCGCTTGAGGTAGAACTACCAAGTCTTCATGGGTGTCTCTATAAGGACATTCTCAATGAAAACGCATATCGATAAATGCGATTGGCTGATTTGGAAGGCTTGGATGAAATATGGCTCAGAGATCTGAACAACATCATAAGGTCTATGTTGACATAATTTGTTGATCAGTATAATAAGAAAGCCTATGAGTGAGAAAACCTGGGTAGGATACCATTGAGTTATGATTTGATAGCCGAATAAACAAAAAGGTCATCAAAGGATGAAAAATTAGGCTGAAATGGTTAGGGCCCTATCAAGTAATGCAAGACTATAAGAATGGTGTGTATCTTCTGTGTACCCTATATGGCGAGAAGTTTGGTGAGTCCATCAAATCAATTCACCATAAATAATTTTATGCATGTAGTCATTTACATTTCCATATTGTACATTATTACATTCATATTTCTTTGTCATTTGCATTATCATATTTTCAAAATTGTAAATTGGAAACTTACTTTTTAAGTGATTTTTGAAGGTTTCAAACATTGGTAAAAAATATTAATCATACTTCTTCAACATTCATTAGACATGTTCTCAAATTATCCAATCTTTGTTACCGTTTCCATTCATGCCATGAAGTTTGGACATTGATACTACAAGATCTTATATGTCTCATTATTCCTTCAAGGTTACTCTTAATTTAGGTGTTTCTTGCCCATAGTTTTCTCTAGAACCTTCTTGATGATAAATATTTCTCTACAAATATATCTCTTTATGAAAAAAATCATTCTAAAACATTTCACCCAGAATTATTTGTTCACCTATGTCAACCTTCAGGTCGTGAGCTTCGTCCTATCCTACTGGTTACATGGGGATTGAGGCCAGGGGAAAGTGTTCCCCCCTAAAGACTAATCCAAATTCAAATTGAAAAATAAATAAATAAACAATAAACACAAAGTTCTCTCATTTACATATAAAACTACACTTCTCATCCCTACCAACTTTCGGTGATTATCCCTTACTTCTTACTGGTAGCATGAGGTTAGGAAAGGAGGAAAGTGCCCTTAATTTCCTATGTCTTGTCCTCGATGATGAGCCCATGCTTCTTACTAGTGGCATGGAGAAAGACTTAGGGGGTCACAATGATACATCATAAATTACAAATAAACAAGCAAATAAAAGTGCTTCTAAAACTTCTCATGAAAATGAATTACATGTGTATGTTAAGATAGAGTTATTCCTAAAAAAAAATTCAATCAATAAGCCATCCATGGATCTAAGTCTAGTGAAATTTGCAAACAAAACTCATTATGAACTGGTTATTTGATCTTGATTAGGGTTAGGTTATAATTTCTAATTGGATCTTTGTCAAATTATTGTCTCTTGGTCATCATTCACTTTCACGTTCTTCAAGTCATATAACTCACGTCCTTCTTGGATCTCGGCGACGAGCCCTCACATCCTACTAGTGCGTGTAGTTAAGAATGAAGTGAGTTCATCTTTTCATCATACCACATTCAGCACATTTTGCCAATGAAATAGAAATGCTAAATATTACTTGAAAAAAAGTATCTAAGTTACAATTTGTTATCATATCCATAGTCATACAAATCATTTTGTTTACTAAGTTGCATCATTATCCATATCATACATTCTAAAGCATAAAAACATCATAAATTCCAAACCATCTAGGAGTATACAGATGAAATAAATCATAATGAAGTCAACTCTTATAAGCAATGTCGAACCAAAACGATGTATATACATATACATATACATATATACATATACATACATACATACATACATATATATATATATATATATATATATATATATATATATATATATATATATAATGACAAGTTTCACATGTACAATGTCATCACACCATAGAGTAAGTGTGGTAAAAAATGCTCAATCATGATCCTGAAATACAAAAAAATCAATATACATGTCAAAAACTATCTTAGAGCAATAAAGGCCCTAGGATTATCCCTCCCTCCTAGATCCGTGCAAAGGGGCAGAAGTGGCGTGAGGATTCTTGTTACGGATCTTATGATGAGAATGGCTCGATGAAGCCTGAGAGTCTCCATGCGCAAACTTGTGAGAATTATCGTGTGACTACCCAGGTGAGCACCTGGTAGTGGTGGCTCCACTACGTGAGTGTGTTCAATGTCGTCTCTCCCGATCCTCATGTAGATTAATATCAGTCCTCATTTAGATCATTGCATTTTCGGTATTCTAAGCTGGTGAAAACACATCAATATGGTGGATTTCCATTGTTGGATGTCCTGTGTCGACAAGAATTTAATCTCAAATCATCTTCATGGGGGTCGGGAACATGTCCAGGAGCATGCGCTGAATAATATCTCATCATCCATCTACAGTAGCTACAAAGTGTAAATAAATAATGGCGAGTTAGGAAAATTTTAAAAACAAAAAAAAATTGAAATATCTTACTAACATCTGATGTTGAAAATATTGCTAGTACTGGTACATCCCCCTCAGCTATTACCTCCTCCCCGACCCTCTGTGGGTGTACAGATGCCTCATTTATATCCTCATGATACATTGTCTCCTCCTCTACATCTGCATCAACTCTAGCTGCTGCTGAGGCTTCTCCCATCCCCTTCCACTCTAAGTCTATCTCCTCCTTCGAGCCTAACTTTGTCTTGGCCTCCTCCTCCTCCTCATCGCTCTGTGATAGGCCTATGATAATTTGGAGCATTTGTCTAGGCCTAATTACTGCCCCAATAGTTGGATCTGGCGCGACCATTCATGTACCAATATGAATCCTAGGGGTAACCACCCTCTACTCTAATTGTCCTCTATGAGATTCTCTTGACTCTCGTATCCATCTATAATTTGTGGCAACCACTGGGAGAGCATCTGCATAAGGTAACCAAAACTAATAGGGTACCCTGAGCACCGGATGAGTCTCGATTCTACTAGTTCGGTAAACCAGCTGAATTGTGGTGGAACACATGGTCAAAGTGATGTCATCCTAACCCCATCTGTCGACCATATCTTGATATGGCTACACACTCATGTCTACTATGGTCAATGTAGAAACTAACTGATATGGCCCCTGGAGTGGAGCCATATCCAACCACCTTGTTGCTCTAACTGCTATGTGATTTATTATCCCAACTCCCCTCTGGTAGAGGATCATCCTCTCATACACCCAAGATATAACCAGTGTGGGGTGGATGAGCGACTTATCCCCCAATTTGGCAATCCTATATAGGTCATGATAAGTAGTTCCCAAAATGTCTACTCTCCATGCATAGACTCTACCATATAGCTCTATACTTTGAACGATGGGGGCCCAATAAAAAAGGAACATGTCCCCGCAATTGTCCCCAATCAAATGAGAGGCATAGATACCAATGATGGCCTTGTGCAGAGTAGGGATAGGTGTGGTGTAAACTAAAACCAATCTAACACTTTGATTGGCACTAGCATCAGGTGCATGTGCATCTCCCAAATAAGTGGCCCAACTGCGAGTCTCACCTATCGAACTAACGCTCTTCAGCACTAGCTTCCTTTTAGTGACAAGAACTCCAAGAAGCTGGTAGACATCCTCTAAGGTGATAGTCCACTCACCCCTGAATCCAGGAAGCCAAAAGGTGTTCTGGTCTACATCCCAATAACTCAATAAGTCTCAAATTAGATGACTCATAGGAGCAATGAGTCGTGTCTATGAAATCCTCCAAAGGCCAACCCTCCCCAATAAGTCCCTCTCTGCTTGGGTCAACCCCTGTAAGATTTGGGGCAACCAATATTTCTCATGAGCTCTATTCCATCTCACATAGCCTCCCTATATCCATAAAAGAAAAGAAAAGATCAAGTTAGAACCTCATAGACATAATTGATTCAATAAAATATGAATTTTATAATGAATATAAGAGTACAAAGCTGCTACAAATGAAATAAACTGAAATATAAATGCTAAATAATTTATTCGATATTTTAAATAAAATGAAATGAAAGGGGAAAGACACTTACCTGAAATTGACTTACCTCACAGTGATCTGCGATTGAATAGAGTGATGAAATGGCAGAACAGAGTGTCACAACAAACTTTAAACAATTGCAGCGGAGGTAGATCTGGCCAGACTGAGGTGCCTAAAAAATGATGAGGGCGCATGGGGTGCTATGGTCTGCAGAATAGCTCAAAATCTTATTCTGATATGGTTGCTAGGTCTTCACAATAATTCACATTTGGTTGCGTGAATGTCACACTTGATTCTCTGGTGTTGCCGTCAACATGCAACGAAGAATCACCTGTGAAACCCCACACAAAGCATAAAACCCTATACAAATAAAGATGTTGAATGAGGGGTCAAATTTTCCTTAGCCGCCACAATGGCAGACTTACAAATGAGTGTTGCACTACATCTCAGACACAATGTAGTTCTATTTGCTTGTGTTTGCAATAATGTGCATAGGTTTCCCTAGCGTCAATGACGTAAAGATAACATACAATAGCTAGCTAAAATGCAAAATGGTGGATGGAATAGAATGAAATCCCCTTCCTATGCAATGTGTGATGCAAAATAATGCCCAAATGTATTTCCTTTCTCTATGTAGATAGCTAGCCCTTGATAGAAATAGTCTACCCATAAGGTAGTGTATATGAAAAATTGTGTTAGCATGCAAATATGCAATGACTAAGAAACCAAATCAATGCAAAATCCAACACAATAATTCAACTACCTCAGATTGAGAAAGATGGAAAGAGGGAGAAAACAATATGCCTGTAATTCCCTACAAGTGGAATTATCCTTCTTTGGTGATTGGATGTGCTCTTGGATTGCTTGTTGGATTGGATTTTTTCTTCAGATTTGATGTGGATGCACTTGGACAACACCTCTCCTTGATTTTTCTTGAAGAATGCTTAATGATTGATGAAGGATTGGATGATGATATATTGTAGATGAATGATGAATTGATTGAGTGATAAAAATGGCAAGGATTTGCTAACTTGTTTACTGGATTTTTGACATTCATTGACTCTCATGGAGGATGATAGTTCAATTTATAGATTTGTTGGTGAAGAATTCAATAGCTGAGGATGAAGCCATGTTAGATTTAGATCAATGGTTGAGAATTGATGAGAGAGATGGAGGATTCTACAATGGAGAATTCTAGAATTTTAGAGAAGATTTAAAGTTTTATTTGAATTTTTAAATGAGGGAAGAAGCTTCCATTGAATTAAAAATTCAATGGAAGGAGAAGGTTAGAGAGGCTTCTAGATTTAGAATCATCTGTAGATTTAGAGGTGTGAGGATGTGATTAGGATTAAGATTAGATTAGGTTGATTAAAATGATGATTAGTAATTTGATTACATGGAAAGGCTAGGTGTAGGGATGTGTAGGGTAGGTGGTAGGTGAGATATAGGAATATTAAATTCCTATAAAATGTTAATGAAGGATTTAAAATAGGATACTATGATATTAAAGTGAATTAATGATAAAATGAGATAAATGATAAATGATGAAAGGTTAAATGTTATAAATGAGATATTTAATGGGATAAATGATAAAATGGAATATAGATAAATATGAAATATGTAATAAAGGGATTAATGATGAAATTAATAATAATTAATCTTGCGATTAATTATGGGTATATGAATTTAGATGATGTTATGGGACAAATTAATCGTAAAATTAATCATGTCGACATTTTAGATGTCTACATTTTTCCCTCTTTGAAGTGTTATTGTGTAGTAATGACAGTTCAAAGAAGAAAAGATGTGTGGATGGTGATATGATGCCCCCTAGAGGGGTTAGGTGGGGAAGAACGAGGAGGGTAACCGCTCGAAAAGAGGAGATACCCAAGTTACTCGATGAGAGATGATTAGAGGATGAGAAGACTTTGAGGATGTACATAGGATTAGGATGAGAGGATGAGAAGGTATTTGAGGATGTAGAGGATTAGGATTAGAGGATTAGAAGATAGAGGAGGAGATTTAAAAGATTAGAGATTTTGGATTTTAGATTGGATGACCCTAGTCAATGATGTATGACAAGGACCTGAAGATTTAAGATTTAGGATTAGGAGATACTGGATTTGAAGATGTCGATGTCCCTAATCAATGATGTATAAGAAGGGTGAAGATATTGAGGATTTTGGATTATAGGATGATGCCCAAATCAAGGAGTTAGGTTTTGGATTTGAAGATGTTAGATGTTGAGATGCCCTAGTTAGGGGGTAGATTTTGAGGATTTTGGATGTTGGAATAAATATTGAGGATTTTTGGAAAGATTCCCCAGCCAAGGGGTGGAATTTAGGATGTTGGATGTTGAGATGATAAGATTTGGATGGGGTTATTGATTGATTGATGAAAGGATTGAGTGGATAGGAGGATGAGGTCTAAATAATTAGTTGGATGATGTGAATGATGATGATAGGATAAAATATGATGATAGAAGGGGTGTGCTACCATAAAGTGCCCACTTTTATCATCATTAGCAGTTGTTATTATGATGTGGCATAGATCAAAATGCACCAAGGTATAAATACCATGATGATGTAATTGCCAAATGCCCTTATCCTCATATCATTGGACAGATTAATATTAAAAAGATGGTCCTCATATCATTGGACCAAAGAATCGTATCAGCAGTTGAAATATACAAAAAAATATGGTCCTCATATCATTGGACCATACGAAATAAAAAGAAACAAAATGGGCCTCATATCATCAGCCAAAATGTAAATGCAGACAAGCAAACAAACACACACAAGCAAAAACACACACATTGAATTTTTGTATTTTTTTAATGTTTAGATTTTGGATTTTATATGTTTAGATTATTTAATGTTTTTATTTTTTTAGACTCTGCTGTTTGGATTTTGGATTTTGGATGTTGTGATGTTTAGATTATTTGATGTTGGATTTTGAATTTTATATGTTAGATTTGGATGTTTGGATTTTTTATTTTTGGATGTTTTTGATGTTGATGTTGTAGATTTTTGGATTTTGGATGGGTGATGGGTGATGGGGGAGATGGATATGGATGTAAGGTAGGATGTGATAGACTTTATCCTATAAGTCCAAAAGTGTGGTTGGGTAGGATGAAAGGGAAGGATTGAGGTAAATTAGATAGGTTGGATAGGATAGGGATTGGTTGATAGGTTAGGATTAGATGGGATATGGGATGGGAGATAGATAGATAAGATGAGATAAATGTGGATAGTTTGGATAGGATAGGGATTGGTTGATAGGCTAGGATATGGAAGATAAGATATGCCCCAAGTATAGGGTATGATGGATTGAGAGATAGATGTGGTGTGCCCCCAAGTGTAAAGTAGGGTGGCATGTGTGGATGGATGGATGGCTTTGATTTTCCCCAAGTGTAGGGTAGGATGGGAAGTAAGGGGTAATCTAAAATGGATGATGCCCCTAGCAGATGGTAGTAAGGTTTCCCATTGGTCATGATGATGACAGTGTGAAAAGGGACATGAGGAGGATTGGATGAAAAGGAAAGGATCATCGTCTTCCCACGTATGTTTGATCCTAAGGAAAAAGGATGTGGATGTGATGGATGGAAGGAAAATGAACATCAGCGATGAATAAAAGATGAGCCTAACAACACATGTTGTAAGGAAAGAGTTAGACTAAAACAAAAGTGTGACCAAGGTCTAAACAATACCTAGCAACATGCGATCCCTATGTCTCTGAGAGATCAAAGTGTGTGCGATTGTGATGGTTAATTATTGCTTGAAGTGAAGACTTAATGGGTAGTATGTGAAGACAAACTAGCCAATGTATAGGGAGTGATTAAGTCAAGTAGGTTGATGGAGGGTAAACGGAAGGTTAAGTCATGCATTACTCTGTTCCACTGTCAGAGGCGTCCATAGCCCTGACGGAGATACATCTAATTCTTGTCACAACATTTCTCTATTACCAGTCATGCATCCATAGCCCTGGTAGAGTTGCTGGAAACACCCCTAGAGAGATTCTTGAGGTGGATTTTATTTGATATTTTTAATTTTAATATGATTTTTTATTTTTTCTTTTTGATATTTGATTTTATGTTTTTTTTAGCATAAAGAGGTTCCACTCTCTTGAGAAATCTCAAGGGGTTAAGAATCACCAAGTGGCTTGATGGGGCGATGGAAAATGAGTGTAGTGATGACATTGGATAGAGTGTATAAATATGCACCCAAGGGTCTTCACCACAAGTTGATTAAGTGTGTTAAATTACATGTGATCTCTAGGAGGACAATGGTGCTGGAATGTTGGAGGTAATGATAGACCAAGGTCACACATTGTAGTAGGTATTGTTGGCTTACAACATGTGTGAGAAAGCTGATCAAGTGTTCAAATGAATGGATTGGAAGAGGATATGAATGGATGTGATAATAAGAATGGAGTTGATGCAAAGGGATTTGGATGTTGGATGGAAGGATAGGATGGGTAGGAAGGAAAGAACATCCATGTGCAGGCGACGAATTATGTGCTCAATCCATTTTTAGGTGTTTGGTATTTGTAGGGGGATTAAATGATTTATGATTGGGTTGAGGGTTGGGATGGTAGGAATCAATAAGAGGAAGGGTAGAAATGGGTTGATGGAGTAGTGGGAGGGACATTGTTGGTGTTAGGTTTATACCCTAAGCCTAAATGACCTGGATTTTGATGAAGGGAAGATGGGTTCCCAAATGCCTTGTTCATGGATACCTAATCCTTTGCCTCGATGTTTCATATTAGCGAACATATTTTTGGCTATAGGATATGAATTGGATGGGGAATATGATTCCATGTGGTCATCATGAGACTGGGGGATTGTAATTTTATCATCCACTAAGAGGCCTAGACTTAACAAAGGATGGGAGGTGAGATTCGTTTTGGTTTTTGGTTTGGTGAGAATTTTTGGATGTACAATGCGATTTGGATGGCTGAAGATGTTTGGATTTCGAGTGGTATTTGGATGGTGGATGATGGTTAGGGATAATATTGGGATGAAAATGTGGTGGATAGAGAGTTATAAGGATAATAATTCCTTGGTTAATGAGGTTTTGGACATAAGACCTAAATTGCATGCAACAATTGGTCAAATGTCCATGGGTGTGATGGAAGTCACAATAATAGTTTTCCCTATACCAAGATGGTTTGGGAAGTTTTTGATTAGGTGATTTGATTGGGGGATTGATGATCATGTTGAAGGTTTTTAGAAGATGGAAGATGGTGGTCAAGGATTCTCCTAAAGGAGTGAAGTGGCTTAGGTTAAATGGTTTGGGGGGAGTAGGAAGTAAAGGTTTGGATGGAGTATGAAGTAATGGTGTGGATTTGGTGGGTCATGAGATGTTTTGGTTGATTTGAATTTATGTTGGATTAGATTGGTATGGTTTAGAAGCTGAAGGGGTGGATTAGGCCTGGGGGCCAAAGTGGATGGTTTGGGCTTGGAGGCTAAAGTAGATTTAGTTGATTTTGGATTGGTTGGAGTATGTGGTTTTGAGGTAGATGGTTTTGGATTCTTATTAGATTGTTTAGTATTATTATATGTAGATGAGGGGGATGTGGTTTAGATTTCAATTAAGTGCATAGGGCAATATGGGGTCACATTAGATTTGGGGGATGTTGGGGATGAAGGAGATTTGGGTGATGGGTGTGGTGTAGGAACCATGTTAGATTTGGTTTAATTAGGGGAGGAAGTAGATGAGGTGGCATATGAGCCTCATTAGATTGGGTAGGATTGGGATTAGATTTGTTAGGTTTAGGATTTGGTGACTTAGGAATCACATTAGATGTTTTAGGATTGGGGGATGGTGGATTTGAAATAGGATTAGTGGATAGGATAGTGTTAGGTTTAGGTTATGAAGGGGTTAAGATAGGATTAGGTGTGGATGAAGAGGATGAGGGTGGTGTAGGAGCCACATTGGATGGTTTAGGATTAGGGGTAGAAGAGGATGAGGGTGACTTAGAAGTCACAATGGATGAGATAGTATTGGGCTTAGGTCGATGGAGGGGATGACATAGGCTCGGAGGATAAATTTGATGATGGTTTAGGGGATGTGGGACAATATAGGAGAAATTCCATATGATTGGATTGGGGTGATGAAGATGACAAGGATGGAGGACTAAGATGAGATGTGGGGATGATGATTTTGGATTAAGTTGTTATGATTGTTGTGGATATGTGAATGGGACTGATGATAGGTTTTATGATGACTGGATTTAGGATTTGGTGATTTGAATGATGGTGGATTATTTCCATGATTTTTGATGGGAGGAAGGTGTGGGTCATGATGATTGATAGGGGATTTATAGATTGGGGTTTGGGATGGTTGTGTGGGTTTGGGATTGGTGGCTAGATTAGCAAGGACATAAAGGAGGTCCTCTTGGTCTAGGTCAAAAGTTAGTGAGGTGGTCAAAGTCGATGTAATTAGATTTTTGAGGATAGTGGTTTATGTTGTTTAGGTATCAGTTTGGACTGGGATGATTTGGTTTTGTTAAGGAGGAAGTCAATGGGGTGAGAATTTGAGATCTTATGAAGGGAAATTGTGGATGGGTTTGGTCAGGAGATGATGGTTTAGGAGGTGATTGGTTGATTAAAGATTGAAGATCATATATTTGTTGATTAAGTTGTTGGATGGTTTTTAGGATGTTAGGATCAATATGTGATTGTTGATTTGGATGATGAGGATGAGATTGGTTAAGGTAGGATGTTAAGTTTGAGATTTGTTTATTAAGGTGTTGGATAGTGTGTGGGAATTTGTGGTAAAAGTGAGATGGTTGACTTTGATGGGTAGGGGATAATGGAATAGCTCGGTTGATGGATTTAGACAAGAGGTAGGGGTTTGGATGTTGGTTTGTAGAGGATCGGGATTGAGGATCAAAGCCCATGGTTAGATAAGATGTGTGGGGGATTTTTTTTAATTAATTTTGATCATGATGGATTAAGGATTAGGATGGGATTAGGATTATGTGATTAAGAATGATTAATTATGATGATGTTTGATTGATTAAAATTTTAAGGTGATGGGATGGTTAAGGGTGTTTATAAAGAAAGCAACAAACATGTAACCCACACCCTAACTAGTCAAGAGGGATTCTAATCGAAACTATAGCCCTTTTTTAATACCACACATCGATGGTGGTGCCACAGTTGGCTCTCCACCTATGTGTAAATGTGGGGTCAGCTAGTGAGTGATCTTGGGGAGTGCAGCCTCCTTGTACTATAGCTTGATATGCGGCCAAAATATTTCCTAGTCTAGGATGCATGAGCTCACTAGGGGCATCCCCGATACACCTTGTAGTATGTGGGGCCCAAGTTTCTGTTATAAGGTTGTTGTTTGAGGCCTATGTATTTACAATGTGGAAGCCCCTCACTTCACATATCTCTTAAAACAAGTAAGTGTTTAGCCAATAACGGTAGTTGTCCTTGAATTTATTTACACCATTGAAACACTGGGTGTATCTACGTGCATGGATATGAAGCCCATAGTCACAATACCCCTAGAACTATGACAAGTGTGTGGATATAACTTCCACGTCACATTTTCCCTACAAAAATAAAAATGGGAAGGATAACCAATTTTGATGCTCAAGATCATCTTAGGAATGTGAGTGGAGTAACATACACAGTTTCACCTTCGGGATGAACAAGCAACAAAGGAAAACACACAAAAAAGAATTCTAAATGCAAGATAATGGATGCGAGATAAAGTTATTGAAAATTATGTAATGGGATCTTCAAGAGGATGCCATATAAAACAAAGGATTATTAGTTTGATTATAACCCCAAGTGTCTTCGACTAAACGAGTTGCACAACAAAAACGAGTTAGTATTTTTGGATTAATCAATATCCCACAACTCTGGTAAGCATTAGGCCAATACTAATCAAATATTAAAATTGACATTGTTAGCCCCTCATTTATATGATATTTCTACAAAATATAACTTAATGTAAGAAGCTACAAATGAAACCATGTACATAACCAATGAAAAGTGTGATTAGTTAGTTAGCATTGATGCAAAAATTACTATCAGATTAAAATGTGTTGTTTACATTGCATAAAATGCATTGTCTATAGAGAAAATACGTTGCTTTATCTGCAAATGAGCTATTCTGTAAATGAGATGCTTTATATTTCAAATGCACTAATTTCGGGATGCATAATGAGCTACTGGCTCTTAGGAATGCAATACTTCTGTACTGTAAATGTGCTACTTTACAAATGAGCTACTTTATGTTTCAAATGAGCTGCTCTGTAAATGAGGTCACTCTGTAAATGTGCCACTTTATGTGTGCAAATGCACTAATTTGTGTTGCAAATCCGCTACTTTGAATACATGAGCTACTTTATGTTGCAAATATGCTACTTTGTGTTGTAAATGTACTACTTTGTCAAAAATGGAAATTTCAGGGTTTTAAAGCTTGAACATATGTGTTGAAGTATTTACAAATGCACCACGGGGTTTATAAATGTGTTGTTTATAGGTGTAAATGTGCTGAAACGATTGAACTATAGTGAAATTCAAAAATTTGACAGCCTGAAAATATCAATGAGGGATTCACAAATTTAAAGATCTTGTTTTTAACACTAAATGCTACTAAAATAAAATAAATTTTTTGGGGGTAAGCCCCATGGTGGGTGCCAAAATGTATATGACAAGAAGGATGTATTAGTATGCAAATTTCCAGACCATACAAATTAACCAAACAAATTGCTTCCTAAATCTAATCTTATGCTCCAAATTGCAAAACCTTCGATAGAGCAATGGATTGAAAGCAGAGAGAAGAGAATATAATCTCTGCAATTACCTAAAAGATTGCAAAGAATCCTCCTTTGACGTGTGTTGGATTTTCTCTCGAATTGCTTGGATTAAACTTGGATTACTTGATTTAGACTTTGGAGTACACTTGGGCAAAACCTCGCTTGATTTTACCCTTTGATTTTCTTGACGAAGGATGAAGGATTGGATTGAAGGAATGATATAGAGATGATTAAGGATGAGATTGATAGAGTGGATAATGGATTGAATGAGTGATAAAAATGGAAAGGATTTGCTAACTTGCTTACTAGCTTGCTCATTCATTAACTTTCATGGAGGATGAGAGCTGAATTTATAGTTTGTGGGTGGAGGATTTGATGGTTGGAATTAAGCCATGTTGTATTTAGATCAATGGTTGAGAATTGATGAGAGAGATGGAGGATTCTATAATGGAGAATTCTAGAATTTTAGAGAAGATTTAAAACTTTATTTGAATTTTTAAATAGAGGGAAGAAACTTCCATTGAATTAAAAATTCAATGAAAGGAAAAGGTTAAAGAGGCTTATAGATTTAGAGGTGCAAGGATGTGATTAGATTAGGTTAATTAATGATGATTAGTAATTTGATTACATGGAAAGGATAGGTGTAGGTATGTGTAGGGTAGGTGGTAGGTGAGGTGTAGGAATATTGAATTCCTATAAAATGTTAATGAAGGATGTAAAATAGGATACTAGGTTATTAAAGTTATTAATGATAAAATGAGATAAATGATAAATGATGAAAGGTTAAATGTGATAAAAGGGATTTTTAATGGGATAAATGATAAAATGGAATATTTAGATAAATGATGAAATATTGGAATAAAGGGATTATTGATGAAATTAATAATAATTAATCTTGTGATTAATTATTATATGAATTTAGATGATGTTGTGGGACAAATTAATCGTAATCAAACATGTCGACATTTTAGATGTCTACAGGTAGTATGTATGTTATTTTTATATAGGGGTCTCTTGTTCGAATTTCGACACTAATAACCCAACATGCAGACTAGTACCTTGAGAGATGAGAGGGAAAACTGAAAAGACCGACCTCAAATGATAAAAATAAAACCAAGTATGACGAGGACCATGACGTCTAGAATAAGGAATAGGGTGCCCCATGTGCCCTAATCGCTCTCTAAATGCCCTAGTCAGAGACTAGTGACTACAACTAAGTGAATACTGACAGATAGGAATCCTTGAGACCTGACTGAAGTTGTGGGAGTGAGTGCAAAATGTACAAGAGCAACAAGACAAACGACTAGACTATGGAATGGGTCATTAGTGAATACTTTTCTTACACAAGATCCATATATAAAACATACTTGGCGGTATTATAATAGTAATAAGTGTGTGATTTTGTGACTATAATAACGATCTCATAAAAACAATATAAATGCAAGCAAAAGCCAAAAAAAACCATACTTTGTTAATAAAATGTAAATTGCCTTGATGGTTACAGAACCGCCACTCATAGTAGAGTGGTGGTTGCGCAACTTCTACCCACACATTTTTCATTCTACCTTAGCGGCGGTTTCGCAACTACCACTCTATGCAAAGCGGCGGTTGTGTAACCGTCACAACAGTTTTGTCCAAAAAACTCAAAAAAATATTAAAAATGCATGGAATTAAGTCAGAAAAATTAGATATCCTAAGTGACAACCCCTTGTGGTCATTTTGAATATGAAATAATTAAAAATTACCCCCTACAGTTAGTTTTAAATAAATCCTACATTTTAAGGAAAAAATAAATAAACACATATAACTTACCTGATCATGACCCTTTGCTCATGCTGTTGGTTACGTTGTCATCGTCTCGAAGTGCTCATCGATTTGGTTGTACTCTTGCACAAAACAATCACATGTAATCCAAAGCTCTAACAATCACTAGGCAGGTGAGTAAAAATGATTTCTATAAATGGTAAAAAGTGATATGTATAGTGTTTTCTAATGTCATTTTGAGTGTGTGTATGCATGGTTGGAGCGCTAGCATAGGTATATTTCTTATTTTTAATTCAAAATGTTTTATCGATTAGGTTTTATATATGCACTTGATTCTCATCTTCTCTCATAGGTGGTGGGAAGCTTGGATTGGCATGGTTTCAACACATGGATGAATAAGGTATAATTTCTAACTTTTCCATTTAGGAGTGCCATACTCGGAAATTATGTTTTATGCCCATTCATGGCTAAAATGATTCTCCGAGTTGGTAATATGTACACACCCTAAATTACATGGTGCTACATTGGTAGAATGGTAAAAACACCCTATGATGATAAATTTATTTTCTAGAAAAAATGATGAGGTTCGGATCCCATTTCCTTATCTACAGCATGCCTATATGAATTATTCTTCATTATTTCTCAATTCCTTATCTTTTTTGCTTTCACAATTTTTTTCGCCCCTTTTCCTTATATTTTTCCTCATTAGTTATGTAAACACCAGTCTACATAGACCAGTGGTTCCATGCATTTTAATCTGAAACTCCAAACTGCAAGTTTTGTACGCGTGTTTCAAGTTTCTCAATGTCTTTCTCGCACGTTTCTTGCCATTTCCCCTAATTTCAAGCTTGTTAGATACGTGTAAAAATCCTATTTCTTCCTTAATATTATTAGAATGTTGACTACCTCTCTTATGGATAATCTGGCATTTCTTGATTGCCAATTTGGTGTAGAGGATCTAGTTTTAAATTTTCTATGTTGTCTTGCTTTTAGCTTATATTTCTCCTTAGCCATGTCTCTAACTTGTTCCTATTACAATATCTAGGTTTATTTATAGCTTGAAGTCTTAAACTTACTCATGAAACTTACATTTCTACCACTTATATATTATATCCCCTTCTCCAAGGATCCATTTATGTAAGCACTCCATTCTTTGTACCTATTTCCAACCTACATTTAGGACACCTCATACACACTCCCCATTCACTCTAGCTTATAGTCTCTCTAAATGGTGTCAATTTAACAATACCTATACAACTGAGTGTCCATCAATGAGACTATCACCTATACCTATTCATACCTATTTCCTAAACCTCTCCATGATCTTAACTCAATCTTCCATACTACCTCAGACTTCCACTCCTCTCACACACTTCATCTAACAAACTTCATTCACTCATGCATATTATTGATCCTTTACTAGCCTAATGAGGCTTATTTTAGTTCCATCACGCTTGAACTTTCCACCATGTTTCTTAATCCCTTCTTAATTGGTCTAAGACCCCTTGTTTCACTATTCCTAAGGTGAATAGACCATCACTTCTTACATTACCTTACCAACTAACATAGATCTCATTATTAGCCTTATGATGCCATTGAACCCTCCTAAAGGGTAAATACTCAGGTACCTATAAATAAACATGCAATCTTCAAAAACAAATTAGTGATTCCGATTCTCATTATTGGGTTATCAATCATACTTCAAAAATTTGACTTGGTACTTTGTACGGAAATGGATATTTTGACCCCCTATCATAGGCTAATTAGGCCTATTTCTCTTGTTTCATTTTGACAGTGTGGTCTACACAGATTAGCCTCAACAAATTTGAATGGGATCACCTTTGGTATGTTCTCATTATGTTTTATGATCAATTCTATACCTTCATTATTTAGGTTGCTCATGCACACAAAGTCAATTCTGCTCTTTGACACTCTGGGTACTGTCTACAGACTTAGAAACATAAACCTCCTCACACCATATTCCACAGATGTGTGACTGGGAAACTCTGACAACCTAACATACTTATAGAAACTCACTAAATACATAATATATCCCTTAATTTTATCACTTAATATTTGATTGGTTTGGTCATCCTATAGCTTCGATTCCCTAAATTTAGGTCCTGAGAGAGGGTAAGATGGACGTTACAGGAATATAGAATGAGATAGTTTAAGGGCTAAACTAAATTATTTTGTTACTTCATCTCCTGTCTGTCCTCCTAATCCAAAAATTCACATATCTTATGAAATTCCTCTATTCTAAGATACTTGTCAACATTCAAGCTCTCGGCCTTGGTGACAGAGCTTTATATACCAGTCCTCTATACTAAGAATAAAACATGAAAAAAAAGCCAAAATTCCCTGCAATTGAAATCTTTCCTCCATTGTATTATTGATTATCACACACTTCTTTTACATCATCCATTTCCCTCTGATCTTCACTCCTCACATGGGAATTCCTCTCTTCAAATTGGTGTCTATTTGTTTTACAATAGCATGAAAAATATTGATCCTATATAATCATGCAACTGTTACTAACTTAGACATCATCAACCTTCCTAACTTAGAAATGACCTAATCATTATCCAAAACCAACTCATGAACACGTTTTTACAAACAAATATCACACCCTTTTCATGGCTTATATGGTTTCATTTAGCTTATATCCACCTTTATTGGACATTTCACCCTTTTACCAAACCTATTTACCTTTTCTACAACTATTACATGCATATTTGAACTTGTACATCTCCATTATGGAGGAAAATACCCTTGAAAACAAACCTAGACCCTCTAAACACTGAAGCACCTATGATGCTCCTGCATCATACTTCCCATGAAAGAGAAAATTGAGCTTCTAGCTCAAATGCATTCATTTCACCTTGCTTTTTCTTCTTCATTGTTCTTTATCTTTTAGCTCCTTCAAGGTTGTATCCAGCTGTATGTAGCTTCTCCAAGATTGCATATGATGACTTGCTCCTCCATATGCTTGTGGTCTACTTGTCATATTTTTGTATTAGGTCCATATGATTTAGGTTGTCATATTGCCACTTTCTTAGTGCTCTTTCATGGTTCATTATCTTAGGTCTCATGGTTTGTTGGTAATGATCTGCCACCTTGGTTCATATTTTCCAAAGATTGATACTCACTTCTTTGTTACCTTGCTATCCTTTGTGTTGCTTTCTCTTTACTTGGATCATTCTTAAGGTAGTCCTTGCTTTCTCATTCTTTATGAATGTTTCTACTGCCCATTCATATTGATTGTGTATGTTATTGTGCACCGCATTTATATTTCTTCTTAGATTTATGCCTCTATTTTCTTACTAGCACCTAGTTTGAGTAGTAACCAAAACCATATTGCATTGATTAACTTGTACTTATCTCTACATTTTACTCTTCCTTGTGATTTCTTCTTTCATCTTTTTCTTCATCCAATGTTTTCAATGCTATATCTTCCTAATTTCCTTTCATTGAATTATTTGATATGTCATATTTTTTCCTCTAGCTTATGGCATGACTATATTTTGTTGGGTTTTGTCCACTCTTTTGCTTTGTCTTTACACCTCCATTACCTTGAGTCTCCAAGGTCTCTTCAAACTTGATATCCTTTCACAAATTTCCACTTAGTTTCAAAAGTATTATTTACCTGCAAATGGTTTTCTTCCTCATATGAACATGATGTTGGTTCATAGCCTAAATTATGTTATCCCACTTGGTATTGCACTATTCCACTTAACCTTAGATCACCATTATCTTTCTTAAGCACTTTTTAGTTCATCTAGACAAACTCACACCCTTCAAGTGAATTATTGTTTCAAATGTTTTAATACCTATTTTTGAGCTTTCATTAAGGTCAAATATGTCCTTTGCTAAGTACTCATGTTTGGACTCCTCATACTGAAATTCATTCACCATTGCCATATGTTATTGTTCTTCATACTATTGATTATACCTTTTACTATGACTAAATTATTATCCCAAATAGAGATTAGGCCTAGCACATATGTTTGTTTTCTTGTTTGGAAACTGACTCCGGATTTCTCTTTTCACTCTTGTTTAGTACAAATATTAATGTTTTCTTGACTAGTTACCTTTGTATATTTTGTACTCATCATGTTCCACTTGACTAATCACACCTCATACTGAATATGTCTTCTCACTCCTCTCACAATAGTCCTTCATCAGATGTTAAATGTCTTCTACATTGTTATTCTATTTGTTGATGACACAATGTTTGTTTTAAAACCTGAAGTTTAGTTTCTAATTGCCCCTTATTCTCATATACAACCTAAGGATTCATGATTTTGTTAGACTATCCTTGTTTAATGATCTTTCTCATTCTTCTTGTTTTCCTCCATGTCTCTTATTTGATGTTCACCTATGGGAAAACTTTCATTATGTTCTCTATGCATCAACTAAAGTCTTTATGTTCATTTTCAAGCTTCTTCCAACTGTAATCATCCTTTTGTGCTTCATACTTCTCCCTTCTTCTAGACCTTAATTATTTAGTAATTTGGTCAATGTTGTTATTCCTTTCCTTTCTAATTTCATTCTCTATCTTCATGTTGTTCTGATTTTCATGTTTTTTTTAACTGATTCCTTGATCTCATTGTGGAGGTATTTCTTGTCCTCTAGCACTGTCTAGTCAAAGGTATTTCTTTGTTCTCTTATCCAATTTCTTGTCCTTCTTGGTCACATTATTTCTTATACTCCTTGGTATTCTCTTTGGGAAGGAAACTAACATGACCTCCTAATGGTTTTTGCTTCTTGAAATCCTTCATGAGTTCCTCATGCTTGCTAGGTTGTCCTTCACCTGTACATGTTGTCTTTTCATGAGCCTAAAAACAACTATTCTAACCTTCTGCAACTCTTCTCTTAATACGAGAGTGTTCATTCTTTCACTCTTTATCATACTTAGGACTAGATTAGGTCTTCTTCTCTTGTTCATTAGCTTCATTTCTTCATTTGTTCTTCTTTCCATTCTTAACAATACTTAGCATTGGTGATTGGTTGTACCTGCATAAAAACATGTAAACATAGGATTAGTTATAAAATTTAATGTTGCTCTATGAATCCCCATGCCTGCTCCTTTCATGGCTCCTTCTTCTTCTTGTAACATTTCCCATCATTTGGACTTGTCTTCTAGTCTTCAACATGTATGTCCTTGCTTGACTTCTTTATTCAATTGTCATATCCTTCATTCAAGCAACCTAGTGCTTCTCTAAGGTGGTACTTCTCTGTCCACCATCTCATCAAATTCTATCACAACCTCTCTCTGCTATCATATTCTTCATGTGACCATCTCATTGGTCACCAAACACCCTTCTTGGTGTTTCTTGTACCCACTTTGTTGCTTCTTCTCACTAGTGCACTAGAGCACATCTCTATCTCTGCCTTCACTTCTCTTGAAGGTCTTCTGCCTCTCATCCAAAACTCATCATACACATTCAACAACTCTTCACAAGGAGACACCTTATTCACTATTCTTGTTCCCCTTAACCCTTCTTTGTTGTCTTGTACAAGTACCTTTTCATGGTCATCAACATGACACTTCCTCTTTTCTCATCTCTTTCACCCTTCAAGGGTATGATTCTATGCCAATATCCATCCTTACAAACTATATACACATTAGTTTGTCCCATCATGTCTTATATTTTCTTATCAAATTTCCAAGGTCTACCTAATAGCAAATGGCACACATCTATAGGTAGAACATCGCACAATATTATATCTTTATACTTTCCAATTTGAAAATAAACAACACTTTGCTCGCTTACCAAGATTTAGGGTAAGTGCACCAAGTTGGGGGGCCAAAAAGTGGACAAAAAAACTAAAAATGAAACGAAACGTGTATGCATGTTCTGTTATAACGCAATCGCGTTATATTTTATTTGGTTTGGTGAAATTTCTGAACCTATAATGTGTACGTTATAACGTGTACATGTTATGTCTGTTATAAATTTTAAAAAAAGGCCCGAGCCCTTATCATTTTTACTCCCCCCAAACTGTGAGTTTCACAAAAAGTCATACCCTCACATTTCATTTTTTCAGCTGGATCTTTCTCAAATGATCATCTCAGAATCACTGTGCAAAGATCAGAATCGATGATGGCGCCACGGAGAAGAGGTAGGCACAATTATTTTCTCGAAATTGCATTGAAATTTGGTAATTATAGAGTAGAATTTGAATTGAATACATTTTTTTATTGTTACAGTTTGAGGTCAACGCAATCAACCACAACCAAACCCTGTTATTCATGTCATCCCTCCTAGCCCTCCTATAGTTGCTCAACATCCCCAGGGAAGTCAAGAATATTTAACAGCCCATATAGTTGAAAAAAAGATTGAAATTGAGGATTTAATCAAAACAATGAGGGATTCACATTCTACAAACCCCCACTGTGCCTCTCTTGCAAACACATTGGAGGCATTAGTGGCTCAAGTTGATGCGGAAACGGGAAAATTGATCATTGGACATCTTATAGAGAGCATTGTATGGTTTATTATTCCAAAAAATTGTCATATGTGGATGTAAAGAAAAAATAAATTACAAAATACCTCATATGCGCCTTATTCATGGACCCCGCACCAATTTTCCTATTCCGTTGTCATGCAAATGGTTTCCCATCCACTAGTGCAATAATGTTTTGATTAAAAATAATTTTTGGGACTGATGGTGGATGGTGTTTGATTTTCCACCTTGCAATAACAACGAGGTGCCACTATACTTTTTGAGGAAACTCTATTGCAAGTTTATCCTCAATGAGATCCCAAACTATTTTGATTTCCAGGATTTCCAGGGCTGAGGAAAAGGCTCTACACAGGATCGACTAGGTGCACAACGTGCACCTATTCAGTAGGGTAGAGTCCCCTGCATAGAAGCCCCCTCACCCTGAGACTTGTCCCTCCAGCAGTGAAGGAGACAGTAGAGATTGATACACTCCACACACTTCAGGGGCTATCTGATACCCTTGTTTGACATATGAGGGAGATTTATGATCTAGATGCTTGTGGAGGTACACAGAGTATTCCCTCAGGGAGTACTAGCATGAGGCCACATCTTTTCTCATCATGTGGTAGCATATGTTTGGGGCCCGAGGAGGACGATACTTTCATGCATACTAGTTTTGGTGGAGTTGGATGGAGTTGACACTGGTGGTGCACACGATAATGCCACTATGTCAGATGCCTTTTTGAGTGAGACATTTGGATTACAATCATCAGCGTCACCTTCACATGTATTTTTTATGTTTTATTATGTGTGTTACAAAAATATCAGAGTACTTGATTTACTTATATATGTTAAATTTTTGAAATAATTGTATTTGTACATGTATGCATTAATATTACAACATGCTAGAGGGGCATCATCATCCCGACCATAGGATGCAAGCACCATGCCTACACATACATTCACAGAGGTAATTTAGAATGTTAATTGTGTAAAATTTTCATGTATGAAAATATATATAAAACTTTTGAACTCAAATATATGTATGTTCTTGTATATGTTCAACTAACTTGAAGTGATATATGTTTGATAAAGTTTATGACTTCACTAGACACCCCACCATCTCTACGATGAGTAGAGAAAGGTGTTTCCATTGTGATTTCATCTGTGCAACAACTCACCGAGGTATTCAAACAACATGTATTTTTCGTTAAATTGCTCGTGTAATTCATATTATGTTAAATTACATATTAATGGTGTCCTTCATTGTATCATTATTAAATGTTAATAATTCCTTCATTGTGTATATGTAGGAGTTACCTGCCATAGGTAGCAGCCCTGTTCATTTGATTCACAGGCATGGTGCGGTAAAAAAATAGTTGTATATTGATAAAATTAGTTAAAATATTGTCATTTATACATGTACTTAGTTCTATTTTGGCTAATTCTGATGTTTGATTTTGTGATATTATGTGTATGTAGGGAACTTCAACCCCCTTCCATTTTGACTTCGAGGGCACAGACTCCTCGATCTCATAATTTTGATACCCGTGTTCGTGCTCTAGGAGATCCCCATGACTCATTTGAGTGTGAGATGTAGATTCAACCTAACTGAGAGAGCTTGCGGTAAGTGTGTGTATTTATGTAAATACTTTCATTAGCATGTTTTTAAATACATGTTGAAAACATATATAAATTAATTTTTGACAAAAAAATTGTTTGCATTTATAGGTTCAGCTACAAGCGAGTCTTCAGTAGAAGAAGACTTGTAGCATGGGCACAGATGAGCTGAAGTCATCTCACAAATCTCCATCTTTGTCTAAGGGAGGCCCTTCTTTTAGAAAGGCCAAGAGAGGGATAGATTTTGATGATATAGGATATATATATATATGTCTTACACATGACATTTTTTTTTGTATGCCTATGTGCATGGAATTGTATGTACACCTATATGGCATTTGAACTTGATATTATATGACCTATTCATGCATTTTTATATTTATGCACGTTAATACTATTTGGAACTCGATATTTTTGTATGAGACCTTACATTTTGAGATTATTTTTGTATGAAACTAATATGATGTGCACTTGACAATATTTAAGACATTATGGATTATTTTTTCATTTATTGGTGATGTATGTACTAGTGTTTTCAATGTATAATATGCATCAAACTTTGGAAATCAATATTTATATAATGTATGTATATAAAGAGTTACCTAATCTTGAGTAATTATTCTTTCAATGTGTATAAAGAGTGTATATGTGAATTTACCTTACCTGTGTGTGTTCTGTGTGTGGTGAGAGAGAGAGAGAGTACTGAGTTCTTATCTTATCATGAGACCTACTTGCATTCTTGAGAGGGCTTCTTAGAGGTTGTCCAATCCAATATATTTACAAAAAACCTGTATAAGTTCATTAGGGTGATTAATTGAATTCTATGGCACCTAGACCTATCCCATTCATATCCTACAAAACTTGTCTGAATTATGACCCTATACAAAATCCTATCTCAGTTTTTTCCATCTCGTTCGGAAGGATCTATTATTTACAAACAACGTCTTAATATTGTAGTTTGAGTCAGTGTAAGGCTGTCAGACGTAATATTTTGTAATCTCCGAAATCTCATGGGACTCTAACTCTAAATCCTTAGAATGTTATCAAACTTCTGTCCGATAGTTCCTTGTGCAAATAGTAGCTCAATAGCCAAAAAACTTCTAGAACACTGAAGGATGATGTGAAAAACTCTTAAACATGTTTAACAACCCTATTTACACTTGCTCAAATCATCAAATCAATTTCACAAATCCATATTTCATCTAAGAGCCATGAATGGAAGGTCACTCTGCAAGTACATATCTCAATTGAATCCCATTAAACCTCCAAAAAATTGATAACCCTGTGTGTTCAAATTTACTATCTCTATTGATTGTTTCCATCTCATTTTGGTGACTCTTTGAATATTGTTGTGCAGTAATGCCAAATAGTGCACTCCTGAGTCAGTATTTTCCTTTCAAATCTCTATTTTACAAATGAAAGCTCATGGGATTCTTCCTCTATTACACCAACACTTCTCTCAATAAGTATATGTCTTTACTGGTATGTTGAAAATTTTTTTAGTATGAGATGGATTCTATGAGGCTACCTCGAAAGCGTAGAGAATTCCCTTCAGAGCCTTGAGACCAAAAAATTGTATAATTCGGCTTGATTACTCAGTCTGTCAATGTGGCACCTTAAAATGTAAAACTTTAGATCCTAAACCTCCTTAGTAGGGACCCTAACAAAAATAATATCTCAATACATTGTGGTACTCTCTTTGTCCTATTGTTTGCAAACACACCAAATAGTGTAGTTTGAGTCAGTATAAGGTTGTCCACGCTATTATTTTACAAACAGTATCTCATGGGACCAAACCGTCTACACCAAAACATCCAAATGGCCATTAGTGAATGCTAGTAGAGGATTATTTTCAGTGTGGGATGGTGTCATTGCTTTCGGGCTACCTTGTCCAGGCGTAGTCCCTTAAGAGCCCTGAGACCAAAAAACCGTATAAGTTCGGCAGGTGATTCCTCAGTCTCCATGGTACCTAGAGATGTCTCATTAGATCCTAAACCTCCACATAGGGACCCTCTACAAAATCCTATCTCAGTTTTTTCCATCTCATTTTGGTGCTCGATGTCTTATTGTTTGCAAACGCACCAAATAGTGCAGTTTGAGTCAATGTAAGGCTGTTAGACACTATATTTTGCAAACGAAAGCTCATGGGACCAAACTATCTTCACCAACACGTCCATATGGCCAGGTGAAAACTATTGGAGGCTTTGTTTTGGTGTAGGAGGGTGTTATTGCTTCAGGCTACCTCATCTGGGCGTAGTCCCTTAAGAGCCTTGAGACCAAAAAACCGTATAACTTTGATAGGTGATTACTAAGTCTCCGTGGCACCTAGAGATATCCCATTAGATCCCACACCTCCATATAGGGACCCTCTACAAAATCCTATCTCAATTTTTTCCATCTCGTTTCGGTGCTCTCAATGTCCTATTGTTTGTAAACATGTAAAATAGTGTAGTTTGAGTCAGTATAAGGTTGTCAGACACTATATTTTACAAACAAAATCTCATGGGACCAAACCGGCTATGCCAACACATCAGATGGTCTAGGTGAACATGCTATTGGAGGATTTTTTTCGGTGTGGGATGGTGTCATTGCTTCCAAGCTACCTCATCTGGGCGTAGTCCCTTAAGATCCCTGAGACCAAAAAAGGTTATAACTTCGACTGGGTGATTACTTGGTCTCGTGGCACCTAGAGATGTCTCATTAGATCCCACACCTCCACATAGGGACCCTCTACAAAATCCTATCTTAGTTTTTTCCATCTCATTTCGGTGCTCTCGTTGTCCTATTGTTTGCAAACATGTAAAATATGTAGTTTGAGTCAATGTAAGGTTGTCCAAAGCAATATTTTTCAAATGAAAGCTCGTGGGACCAAATTGTTGTGCCAACATGTTTAGATGGCTTGTGAATGCTATTAGAGGCTTTATTTTGGTATAGGATAGTGTCATTGCTTCCAGGCTACTTCGTCCGAGCGTAGTCCCTTAAGAGCCCTGAGACCAAAAAAGGCTATAACTTCGCCGGTGATATCTCAGACTCCGTGGCACCTAGAGATGTCTCGTTAGATCCAACACCTCTATGTAGGGACCCTCTACAAAATCCTATCTCAGTTTTTTCCATCTCAATTTCAGTCTACTCTTGATGTCCTATTGTTTGCAAATGCTCCAAATACTACAGTTTGAGTCAGTGTAAGGTTGTCAAACACAATATTTTACAAATGAAATCTCTTGGGACCAAACCAGTTATGCACACACATTCTAGATGGCCTGGTGAATCTATTGGAGGATTTGTTTTAGTTCCATATGCTCCCGGTGCTTCCGGGATACCTCATCCGGGCATAGTCCCTTAAGATTTTGAGACCAAAAAATGTATAACTTAAGAGCCGAGTGATTACTGTGTAGCATCTTATCACACCTAGAGATATCTCAATAAGATCCAACACCTCCAAGTAGGGACCCTCTAAAAAACCTATCTTATTTTTTTCCATCTCATTTTGGTTCTCTTGTTGTCCTATTGTTTCAAACAATCAAAATATTGTAGTTTGAGTCAGTGTAAGGTTGTCAACGCTATATTTTGCAAATGAAATCTCATGGGACCAAAACCGACTAGGAACATGTCCAACCATGACCTAGAGTGGCAATTTGAGAGGATTTACGAGGTTGAATTTTTTTTCCAAGGATTACTCCAATGTTTGAGAATGTTTCTCTAGATAAACCAAAAACAGTGCTTCATAAAATTGATGATTCCTAGTCTAATCATAGTCACAGACCCTAGTAGTCCCTGATCCTTAGACTAAAAAAGGAGACACTAGTGATACTTGGCTTCGTGGCACCTAGAACGATAGATTATTTCCCAAATTTTGATGACTTATGACCCATTTAAATCTATATCTTCAAGTTGTTTTCCATCTCGTTTCACTAGGATTCTTATTGACTACTATTTTTTTGAAAGTGATTTGAGTGAAAATCCATGGAACACTTTGTTTAAAAGGAATAAATTAATAGAAGGGACCAAACCATAGGACAACACATTTCAAAACTAAACAAGAAAGATTTACTTGGTGATTGATTCCCATTTAGAACTAAACAAGAAAAATTTATTAGGCATGATAACCCCTGTGTGTTCTTAGCCCTTCCCCAGACTATTATTTTACAACAAAAATGATTGTTATCAAAAAATTACAACACAGGTGATTACTTGTGATTCATGTAAGGAAATTCAGTGTAAATACATAACATTTATCCTAAGTATGGGACGTTTTTGTAGAATAATCTCTAGAGAAAGCTGACTTATTTGAGTTGCCTTGTTCCAACTTCTTCAAAGTGCAAAATATATACCAGTCTCCTAATTCTTTCCAAAGAAAGGGATAAAAAAATTCATAAAATAAAACTATCTAGTGAAGGTGAATGCACCATGAAAGGGTGAGACAATCCAGTGTGAAATATCATTAGCAAAAAAATTAGGAGGGCCCTGGTTGAAAAATTTTAAATTAAGTGGACAATTTTTCTCTATCCTATAAGTGCATACCAAACTACATACCCTACAAAGAGGTGACCATACATGCACAATATACTTGCAAATATAATGGAAGGTCTTAATGATGTAATTTCTATCAAGTTTTCAAAATGCACCAAATACATGAGTTTGATTCTTAGAAACATGTTAGACAATCAATATTTTAACATAAACTCATGGGACAAAACTTTATAATAAGCCAACATATGAAGGCCTTTAGCTCAATTGAATCTCTGGAACAATTTTGACAGAGTTCCTATGCTCTTAAAGAATCCCCTCAAAATGAGGAAGACTCAAGTTTAAAGGCATTGTAAGTCACTCAAAAGATGCCAAGACTGCATTAAAGAGGCATGTGAAATCATTAATTTTTGTGATTTTCCAACACATCCTCTCAAATGAAATGATCTGGATCAGGTATTCATTCATCCTTGATACACTTGATAAATCATCCATCCTACAGGTCATCTAATCATTTGGTCATCCAAATTCCTCATTTTGAGAAATGTCCTTGAAAACTATTGTTTGATATTACTTCAAGACTGAAAATGCAATATCTTTCATCGGCCAATATTCATGAAGTCACCATCTTCCATCATTTTCCATCCTACCTATCAGGTTGGATGTCATCTATCTCTACCCAGGTATGACGTTTTACCTGACCATCCTTATATCTGACAAATGGCATTTCGAATAGGGTATTAGAACTTAACCAACCATGTCGTACAAACATGATTATACCATCAGTTGTTCATCTTACATCTTATGATGCCCAAAAAGGGAGTATGGATGATGTCTTACCCTTCAACCTACCTCTCCATATGTCTTCTCTAGCCAATTGTAAACTCACCGATTTGTGTCTCCGAAAAATTTCCTTCTGAACATCCATCTAGACCACTAGCTCTATCCAACCATCTTTCACAACATTCTATTAACATGCTCTGAATCACTTCCGTAACCGGGGGTTATTGCCATGTGTCCGTAATTCGTCACCTATCCAACCAAACTATCAACCCCTAAGTATCTTATGACCATTCTGAACACCATTCCAATGCCGTGACTAATCACCATCTAAATAGGGGGAATTTTTTGGCCATCAATGTCATGTTGATATAACACTAAGCATCTAGAACGTAGTAAAAGATGAGACCAGCAACCAACTAACCTTCATCACAACCTAGCATGGAGAGCTATAGGCCATCCAATAAAGAAGGCTACCTATGAACTTGAGAAACTCAACCAATTTTTTAATAAGATTTTTGTACCAACTCCATGATTCCACTGATGGCTTTCCATATGTACTGAGGATTATGCCAATGGCCAAAGCCAAAATCACGAGATACCCTAATATTCTTCAACTGTGGATTCCTTTCCTTCCAAACTTCCGATGTTCAATGACATGCAAAGTTAGAACTCATTTCAAACATAGGATGAGTGCAAAAAATGGATAACCTAGATTCTAAAATTTAGAAGTTAGGATTTTTTTGGTAAAATTTTATTTTCCAAGATATATAATTCTAATGTTTGATGAATGTTTGACAGGAAACGACATTATGATTCTTAGTATTTAATGGCTCATGAAATAGAATTCTCAAGCTTTCATACTCATATTCCACGTCAAGACTAGAACCAATTTGACATGGAGACACTACTAGTATGGATTCCAGCCCTTATGAATAGATATAATTTGAATTGGTGTATGAAGTGTTAGGAATCTATATGGGATCAAAATTTGAAATCACTCACAGAATCAACTAGGCTTGATGAACTATATTTTTGAAGTTCTTATTACAATCCAAATAAAATTAGATATAAGAATACACAACACTAAGAGACAATGACGTGGTTCACAATTTAGGCTACGTCCACCAAGAATCACTTGCTCAGATTTTATTCCCATTCACCGAACTAAACAAGAAAGATTTACTAGGTGATTTATTCCTCATTCAAAACTAAACAAGAAAGATTTACTAGGTGATTGATAACATTTGTGTGTTCATTATCCATTCCCCATATTAGACTATGCTTATTTTGTAAAACCAGACTCAATGATGGTTCTAGGAATGAGTAGTATGGAAGTTACGAGTTCTTGTTACTAAGTAGCATTTATGCCAAAGTTTTAATTTTCAAGGTATAGTGATTACGTTGACAGGAAGTTTTCAAAGCCAATATTTTTTAAATGGAAGCTCGTCACACTGAACTGACTGTGCCAACACATCTAGGTGGCTAGATAAATGCTAGGGGAGGATTCATTTTGAAGGCCAACTCCTGATGCTTCTGGGATACTTCAATCAGGGCATAGTCCCTTAAGATCCCTGAGACCAAAAAAAGATATAACTTCGTCGAGTGATTTCTCAGAATTTGTGGCACCTAGAAAGGTCTCGTCAGATCATACACCTCCATGTCAGAACCCTCTACCAAATCCTATATTAGTTTTCTCCATCTCCATTCGGTCCTCTTGTTGTCTTATTGTTTGCAAAAGCACGAATAGTGCAGTTTGAGTCAGTGTAAGGTTGTCTGATGCAATATTTTTCAAACAGAAGCTCGTGGCACTAAACCAACTATGCAAATGCATAGAGATGGCCTAGTAAAATGCTATGGGAGGCATTTTTTGGTTCCCTGCACTCCCGGTGCTTCTAGGATACTTCGTTCGGGCATAGTCCCTTAAGAGCCCTGAGACAAAAAAATACTATAACTTTGATGGGTGATTTCTCAGACTCTATGGCACCTAGAAAGGTCCCATCAGATCCTACACCTCCACGTTTGGTACCCTCTATGAAATCCCATATTGATTTTCTCCATCTCAATACGGTCCTCTCATTGTCCTATTGTTTGTAAAAAGTGTTGAATAGTCCATTCTGAGTCAGTGTAAGGTTGTCCATTGCCAACGATGTGAATAATATAGGTTGTTCATAATATAGGTGGTGAAATGAGAATTTTAATAAGATATTTTTACAATATAGGTGGTGAAATGAGAATTTCTATTTATTGTTCCTTTCTAATATTTAATTTCTATTAGCTTCACTTGGCTTTGAGAATAATAAATTCTCTACTAACAGTGCCAACCACGTGAAGGTGGAAGATTTTTTGGCACCACTAACCTACATAAACATGTTAGTAAGCTAATTAAATAGAATTTTAAATCATACAGAATTTTTAAACAAAATCATCAAAGTAAATATTCAAATTAAATTCATGAAGAACATACCTTTACAAATTCAATCCAATGAATGACAAGGATCAACTCTACTCTTGACAATAGCAAGAATTGCTTCATGATCTGATTCACGAACCTTCCACAGATTCTTGTTTAATGGCCTACCTTGATATTTTATCAATTGAATATTTGTTGCAAGAACCAAATGTGAATAGTGAAGTATCTTTTGATGTACTTCATAGTCTTCAAACAACCAAGTATTTGATTTTTTGATAGTATATCGTCGAAGCCAAGTTCCTGTGACTACCACTGACCCAATGGGATACTCAAGGCCTTCACCATCAATGACTGTGGAAGTCAAAAAAAATTCCCCTCTACACAACAAGACAAGAAGTAGTATGTTCCCTCTTCATTGAATTCTATCGCAATAACTACAAAAACGTGCCCTACATCACAAAGTAAAACTCAATTCAAATTTAAAATACATTAAGAGTTGATCATTTAATAATTTATAAATCTAAAACATGACATATATATGTACCTTGTTGCACTAAATCAGAGACTTGGTCAAATTAAGGTGATGTTGTCATATGATCTAAAGACACTGCAAGTTGTAATGCTCGTGGAACTTGATATGTGTCAAGTGGAATTAGAGGTCTGCAATTCCATTCATCCACCCACTATTGTGACTCACATTCATTCCATGCAAAATCAATGCATGATATACAAAAACATGCCATGCACCTAGTATAAATAGTCCAAGAACTTGCATCTGAACTACGGAATGAGTGCATATCACTTGATCCTGCAACTGTCATATAATCTTCATAGCTTGCAAATTTTATTCCTCTATCAACCAGAAATATCTATGAACCATTGAACTCTCTTGAGATTGATGGCCCATGTTCTTGACACACCAATCAACAATGCTTTTTTACACCTGTAAATTTAGCACCATCCTTGAAATTTAACTCTTCTCTTGCAAGTCCTCTTTTCACACATGCTCATGCACCATCATGCTCTCCTTTCCCATGTCCCACTTCAGTAAAAATCCATATATGTTGTACATGTGTTTCTTTATGCATATTTACTTAGCCAATAAAACATTTGTGCATTCTTGAATTTTGATGTGTAGTTGTCTAACCAAATGTAATGTTGATTAAAAAAATGTTTCTCTCATTCAAGTTCACATAAAACACATGGAAACACCCTTGCAAGTATTTTGTAGAATTTGTCTGATCATCACTGATGTAGAAATGATACTCTCTTAATATTTTTTGATTTTTCTCAGTGCTTTCTAGAGAGTGCATGAATGTTATATGCACAAAAATAACAACTTGCACTGAGTTATAGTATTGATACTGAACCTTCATTTGTGGCTTCAATGTGTAATTCTCTGCAAAGTCAACTACTGAAACAATAGTACCAAGTGGGAATGTGTCCTTTCTTAACTTGAATTTTTCATCCAACCATCGAGCTCTATGTGTGTGCCTTGCATACTCATAAACAATTTCCTCTCTGAATTTGACCATATATTCTGATACAGGTAATTATTCTGTAACAAGCTCACACCTCTTAGATTCTTTTCCATATTTTAATTGATATGCCACTAATTTATATTTTTTGAAACCAACTAATTATTTTCCTATTGAATATGTACTCTCCTCATGGATACAACTTTTCAATTTTGGCAAGCCACCACATACGTTGCACGTTTCATCCAAACATGTTTTGTTATAAAAAAATTGTCTAGTTGATTTTTCAAAAAGTATCATAGGAATAAATTCCCTTGCATATTTTGGTGGGGTATTTAATCCACACTCCTATAACATGATGTCAGTATGCAAAACACAACATATTTGAAAAAAAACATCATAATGCATTGAAAATTCAACATGATGCCTGCAACAAGTGGTATGTGAGTGATTGATTTTCACATAAAAAGGTTTGTTCATTTCAAATAATCTTTGGCTAATGTTAATTTATGGATTTTCATTCTTAAACTTAGAGAAATTTTTTGTTTGATTCATATCTAAGAAATTTTTTGCACATGATTCATGATTACGAGAACCTATTCTTCTTTTTACTATATCTCTTCTATTCAGTGACACCCTTGTGTTCTCATTCCAATAATTTACAAGTAATTATTTTAGAATATCATATGTATGTTTGTCTTTCCATGGGAGTCTACTAGAGAATGCCCAATAGTCAATGTTATTGACTGACTCAAGACTTTTGCGTCTCTTTATTGCTTTCGTTAGTGTTTTTCTGTTTAGTTTCAAAGCTTTGCTTGTTTTTCTAATCAAGTGTTGATTAACTATTTTATCACTTACTATACAATTAGTAAGTGCAGCATGTTGTGTAGCATTACTATCTTTGGTGCATCTTTTGACACCTACAGTTTGGTATGCTTTATGTATATTTTCAACAATTAATGCATTTTGATCAACAACATTAGATGTTCTTAACCCCAGGGTCTTCATTGTAGGTATCATCTTAATTAATTTCATCAATGTAACAAATAATTGACATCTTTTTGTGTCATTTAAATTCTCAAAGTAATTATCCCAAATTCCCCTAGATTTTCTTCTTGCATTTCTTTCAGAAATTTTGTTAGGCATTGGTTTTATAATGTTTTCATCAATTTCAATTAACTGAATTGGTTTTCTTCGCAAAATGGAAGGAGGTGTTCTTAGAGGTGAAGATTCATTAACAAGGTTACTTTCTTCATTCAGTGTTTCCATACAAATTTCAAGATTAACATTTGGATTCTCAGGTAAAGGTTCAACAATTGGATTCTCAGGTAAAGGTTCAACATTTGGATTCATATCAATTTCTTCATCCATACCAACATTATCATTCAATTAAATATAAATATTCATTGGAAAATCATTATTCTCTACATTTTCATTATGTATTTCATACTCATATTCTAAAACATTAGGTACATTTGATATAGTAGATGTACCTTGCCCTACATGATTGTTTTTGCATCCTCTGCACTTGCTTTATTCTCATCTCTTCCAATTTCTCTGGTGTCTTGTTGTCAAATTTCTTCTTGTTCTTATATTGGTTTTTTTCACCCATGATTGTAAAAATATATATAGTGGGGTAGGGGACAAGATGAACTACTCAAAATTCGCGAAGAATGTACAGGAATCTGTAGACCAGAAAGAAAGAGGGTAGAAATCTCATGAAGGAGGTGAAAAGGATGTTAGGGGCCCACAATATATGTAAAGAACATAACACGCACATGTTATAATGTGTACATTATGGTTTGTTTACTTTTCCAAACCATGCCTAAAGGCTTGGGGATCTGGTTTGGATCCCCAAACCTGAGGCATGGACTTGCAAAAACACAACAAACAACGTGTTTTTCATAGGAAAATGTAAAAATTATATCTTCCATCATGATAAATCACATAAAATGATCGATTCATTTAAAAAAAATTATACCACGACGTAGATCAAACTTTCTACTTTCTAAAAATATAATTTTTCAAATTTTTGACTAATATAAAGTTTCCATATTATTTATTTTCTAACAATGCCTTTTTATAGCTATTTTTTGAAGTTTAAACGTGTCTATCTTTTGTCATATATATTTTTTTGGCTCATAAAAATTGAAAAAATATTATACTAGCCCAAACTAGCCTAATTCTATACATATTCAAAAAAAAAAATTCAACATTTTTGATGTAGTTAGGGGGGGTGCACAGTCAGAGCTCTATTATTTTTCAAAATTGAAAATTTATGTACTAGAAATATCATAAAATATATATATATATATACTAGCTAAATAAATCTTTAAAAAAATGGAGCCCAAACTAGATGCTCCTAGCTATCTTTCTACCAAAGGGTTTTCAAAAATACTAAATGGTGCTCGAAAAATGGTGGGGCACACGAAGGGTCACTCTGTTATGTTTAAAAAAAAAAAAGAACCCCTCTTAGTATTTTAGTTATTTTACCCACTTAAACTTATCCATTTTAAATAAAAATTTAGTAGCTTAGAAACTATACTGAAAATTCTATGATTCATGTTTACCTAACATCTTCCAATTTTTAGTGTAACTATTTCAAAAAACTCGTACATGTTGAAATTTTTAATTTTTTTAAAAAAATCATCCACTTAAGAGCCCCTTTTAGCCCCCCAGATTGGTACACTTAACCTTTGGTGATTTTTTTGTACCCGTGCAATATGATAAGGCCTTGGATGTGGAAGTCTGCTTAATCCCAAATTCATCACCATGTACTCAGACACACCATTATCTGTGCTTCCACCATCGATGATAACATCACACACTTTGCCTTTAGACTTGCATCTAGTTATGAACAAATTACTTCTCTGACTCACATATGTGTTTTGACCACTCAATTCTGCCTTTTGACCTCCTGGTTTACCCAATACTCTCATTATCAAGAGAGATTCACTTTTCATTACTTCATTCTTTTCACATGGCTAGTCTAATCCTCATATCTGGCCCTTTTCAGTTCTTTTAGGGCAATCTATATCACTATCACTTGTATGGCTATTACAACTAGCATTCAAATCATCAAGCATAAACATACCTCTTTGGTTTGATCCAGAAGACTTGACTCTTCCTCCCTTGTAGCTTGTAGATTCAATTTTGTTGCTGCAATATGAAAATGACACACTCTCTGACAAGATTCTCTAAAGCACCCATTCTCTCCTCCATTTGTGTCTTCATCTATTGAAGTTACTTTATCACTTATATAAGAAAAACCTCTTGGTTGATCTGAATTTTTGAATTCATTTGTGCCACTACCATCTTATTTTTACTTTTGTTCAATATGCCTTTTAATTAAGCTGTGATACCAAAATTGGTGTAGAGGATCTAACTCCAAATTTTTTACGTTATTTTCGTTAACAAAATTTCCTTCAGTCATGTCCTAGCTTGCCTTCTTGCTATGTATGTTCTTTAAGCTTGAAGCTCTACAATAATTTATAAGATTAAATTCCCGCTCTTATCTCCGTTATCCCCTACTCTAAGGATCTAACAAAAACTCTTACAACACTCACACCTATTCATATCTATCTCCACTCCCCTTTGAACAATCTTGTCTACAAACAAATTCATTAATCAATCAACAAGGTTTATAGAACTATGGATTTAAAAGGAGATTCATCACATTTCCTACGTTTATATAACCTCACACTCTTCCTGTATATTGAAGATCCCTCTTACTCCCTCTACCTATCAACTTCTAGTTGTATCTCCATGTAAACTACTCACTACTAGTTTGCTATAGCCTAATGAGGCTTTTCATAGCTACATCATACTAAAAAATTCCCTCCATGTTTCTTATCATCCTAGATTGATTTGAGACCTCTTATTCCACCATGCATAGGGTGATTAGACCATCACTTCTTTCATTATTTTACCAACTAACATAGATCTCATGTTTAGTCTTGTGAGGCTACTAGCCCTCTTCAAGGATAAATGCTCAGGTATCTAGAACTAAATATGTAGTCTTCCAAAGAAAATTAGTGATTTAGATGCCCATTATTGGGTTCTCAAACATACCTCAAAAGTTTGACGTGGTCCTTTATATGGAAATCAGGGAAAATTTTAGCGGCGAATAATCGTAATATGGTGAATATTCCATTTTTGAAAATTTTGAAAAGGCAAATTTTTTGGTGCAGGTCAGTGACCTATTCGCCTAAAAATTACACTTAATTTTTTTTAGGGGTCAGCTTCGCCTACCCTTGAAAAATATCCCCTATATAATCCTAGATTATTCACTAGGTAGAACACTTCTACTTCAAATTTTGTCAACAATATGATATATCCTGTATTGCAGATGCGCGACAAGGAGGGTTTGCAGATATTGACGCATAGTAGATGCACGACAAAGAGTTTGTTGACACGTGACAATGGGGTTATTTGTTGACGCGCGACACTGACAGATAGTTGACGCGTGACAATTAGGTACTGCAGATATTGACGCATAGTAGACGCTTGACAAAAAATTTGTTGACGTGCGACAATGCGGTTATTTGTTGACGTGCGACACTGACGGATAGTTGACACGTGACAAGGAGGTACTGCAGATATTGACACACGACAAAGAGTTTGTTGACGCACGACACGGAGATTTTTTCGATGTGAAAGCAAAGGGCGAAGGCTGCAGACGCGCGACGGGAGATTTGTTGTCGCGTGTCAAAAAATGCATTGACGCGCGTCAACAGACCTCAGTGACACGCGTCAACAAGGTTGTTGACGCGTGTCACTGAGGTCTATTGACGTGTGACAGCAAATCTCCCATCGCGCGTCTACAGCCTTCTGTTACACCACTTGAACATCAGGCAAAATTATTTCATACAACCCCCAAAAAATTCACCTTCCCGCGAAACCGGTTCTGGGGATATTCACCAAGTATTTTCCACCTTCGATTTCCAAGAGGTCTCTTAAAATGAACCCTGATGGAAATGGAGATTTTGACCCCCTGTCAAAGGCTAATTAGGCCTATTTATCTTGTTTCATTGTGATAGCTAGGTATACATAGCTTAACTCCAACAAATGTGAATGGGATCACCTTTGGTATGCTCTTCTTATGCTCTGGGATTAATTTTATGTCTTCATTCTTCAGGTTGCTTGTGCATGCAACTTCATCCTCTCACTTATGTACACTAAGACTAGCTACAGGTACAAATCTTCATGAAAATTTCACCCTCATGCGAATTGAATGCTGAAACTTTCCACACTCATACTACTCTCCAGGATAGAGAGGATGTCAAAATTTCATTAATTATTAATGGATAGAATTAATATGGCGTGTTGCCCTAGTTAGGGCCTGAGAGTGTACAAATGAGCCTATAGGAATGTGATGGAGGTTTCATGGACCAAGAAAATTTCAAATAGCTTCCCTCATGTTTGTATACCTATTATAACCTTCACAGATCCTTGAAAGACATTCTGGTCTCACTGTCAACATTCATGCTCTCGGCCAGCAAACAGAGACATATGCACAATCCTATACACAATGCATTGAACATGCAAAATAGGGGTCAAACTCATGTAAATTCAATAAATCTATTTCATTATTGATTGTCCACCATTTGTACATCCTCCTTCACTCATGTTACTTCTCCCACTCGTGAATCCACTTCACTAAAAAAAGTGTTTTCTTACAATAGCATGAAAAATATTTTTTTATTAAGGGCAAATAGTTTTGATGGGACTATACCCTGTATACAAAAGGGCTCAAAAGCCAGATAGTCAAAATGAGAGATACATCCCAGAGAAGGGAAAAATGGCCAACCAAAGAGGGCTCAACAGCCAAGTAAGACAATACAAGTGAAGAAAGGATCCAAACGAACGATGATCCCAAAAGAAGCCAAAGAGAACAAAAAGCAACAAAAAGAGAAGCATCATAAAAAACTCTGCCAAAAAACAGCGCCTGAACCGCCAGATAATAGCAACATCGCAGCCAAAAATCAGCCACACAACAACCCGTTACTTTATTGCCCTATCAATCTTGGTCTTGATGGCCTGCAGCGACATGAAGAAGGCAATGGCAGTGGCCTGAGAGGAGTCAGTCACATCAGCCTGGGAAATTTCCATATCTCTTTTCTCTTTAGGTCACCAGATGTCCTCACTAACCCCACTTAAAATGCAGACACTATGCACATGCTGCTTAATGAAATTATATATGCTTTTAAAGGCAGATAATATGCAGTCATTACGGCTTTTAGCATTGCCCATTCTGCCATCCAGGGACTATAACTTCTTGAAGACCTCAGCAGTAACCCCCTCATCATCATCACTTTGAAGAATACTTTTACCCTTAGCTCTTTCCATATTTTTTATAGTCCCTTTTAGCTCTTGTATCTCCTTCTCTAACCTGTCCACTCTGTCCATCAAGCCCTCCTCCTTGGGCTCCTCCATTGGAATACTGATATGCAGGAGGTTCTCAGCAAGTTCCAGGTCTTTATGGCTTCTTAGGACCCGTTGGGAAGGAGGAATTTTATCTTTTATGCTCTTGCTTTTCTTTCTGAAAGCAGCAGTTTCAAGCTTCCTTTTTAGCAGGGGGAGTGGAAGCGGTGCGAGCAGGAAGAGGAATGGAGGAGGAAGGTGGGGTAGGATTCAAGGGGGGGCAGCTAGAACAATGGCGATGGATCAGGAGGATAAGCCCCTGATGCAAAGGGACAACCCTAGAGTGGCTCTGAACTTCCCTTATTGATTTCTCCAACAAGTTAATCAAATAGTGAGGAAAGCTAATGGTGATATTTCTATGAAAGTGATTTAGAAATATCAAATGTTTTTGAGGTATTGTCAAAAATCTGCCTTCAAGAGTGACATACCTAACCACCATCTTGGCCAGCTCAACAAAAGGTTCAGGGATCGACGCCACCTTGATGCCAGCAGTCACGAATTCAAGATTCTCATCGTCATCCAGGAACTTCTTGGTCTCGACCTCCCTGTCCACCTTTTTACTGAAGAATTTGGTGCCCTCTAGGCTGAGGCCTGTGACCTAGGTGATGAGCTCTTCTGTGACCTCAATCTCCATGTTATTGTATTTGACAATCTGATTCTTCCATCCCTGGGTGAATCTGATAGAGATGTCTTGGTCAAATCCTTGTACCCTTTCAATTAAATTAGACAGACCCACGATTTGAAGGTAATTCCATAGCACCATGTTCTCTTTCCACGCCAGATTGTGGGTCGGTTCAGTTTTGCAAGGCGGACCCCCCATGTTTCCTCTGCTCTTGTTCCTGTTCTCAATGGTAAAAATGCTCTCACTATGCAGGACAGGAAGAGCTCTGATGTTGGTTTTTGAATCTTTCCTTTCCGTGAAAGTAGAATTAATTATTATAGCATACATGTAATTATTGCCCTGCTCCTCGGCTTTCTTTCTATGCTTAAAAATGATGACAGTCCATCTCGCACATATCACATCAATCATCCATATATTATGTGATGTCATCATTTTGTACTTGAGGATCCACACATTAGTGCCCAAATTACAGCCGTTAGTGCTGATTTTCATGGCCATGAAGATAATTGATTATGGCTTTATTCATTTGAGTGGGCAAAACATCCCCCCCAAGCCAAGTTTGAAAGGTATTAGTAACACCGAGGTTAGCCAAGCTGTCAGCGACTCTATTTCCTTCCTAATAGGTGTGGGTGATTTTAACATTTTCAAAGCTCTTGCATATATCAATGGCTTCCTCAATGAAATCTCTGATAGACCAGCTGGGGTGTTGCTTTTTGTTTAAAAGATTGATGATATTCAGAGAATCCCCTTCAATTATAATATTCGGAATATTACAATCTCTGGTAAGTCTTATACCCCAAAGAGCCGCCAGGGCTTCAGAGTAATGATTGGTCTGCCTGCCCATTCTCCTAGAAAAAGCAGCAATTAAACAACCTCTTTGATCTCTGATAACTCCCCCTCCTCCAGATTCCCCCGGATTGCCTTTTAAGGCCCCATCAAAATTTAACTTGTGCCAATCAGTGGGAGGTTTAATCCATCGGACTGTGTTTCTATCAATACCATTGTTATTCCTATTGCCAGTGTCAATATTCCATTCAGTCAAGATGTATTCTTCCTTCTCAGGGTAGAGCCTATTTTTAGGAGGTTTAAATCTAGCAATATTGTCTTGCACAGCAATGATGATTTCCTTGTAGATTTTATTACATGCCTTTCTATTGTTTCTGAAAATGTTATCATTACGAGCCTTCCAAACTCTCCACATAGTGTGGGGTAAAACAAGTTGCCACAACCTTTTCACCACAAAATGCTTAAACGGAGAGTCCCATTGCTCCCAGGCCTGAAGACAGGTAAGGGGAAAAATCCATCTCTGATTAAACTTTGCAAAAATCAGCTGCCAAATTTTGGAAGAAAACTCACAATGGAAGAATAAATGCTTTATGTCTTCTACCTCTTTCTGACACATGCAACATCCATTCGACATGATGAATCCCTTCTTTATGAGGTTGTCATTAGTAAGGATCTTGCCATTAATGATAAGCCACCAAAAGAAGTTCACTCTAGGGGTTAACTCCGACATCCACAGTTTGTGCCACTTAATTTCACTTTCCATGGATACAAAGAAAGAATTACTAACTTAGACTTAACAAACTTCCAAACTTAGACATGACCTAATCATCTCTGAAACAACTCATGAACACGTTTACATAAAAATATCACATCTTTACATGGCTTATATGGCTCATTTAGCGTATATCTACCTTATTTAGACATTTCACCCTTTTACCAGGCATGTTTACCTCTTCTACAACTATTACATGCATATTAGAACTTGTACATCCCCATTATGGAGGTAAAATACCCTTGAAAACACACCTAGACCCTCTGAACACCTAAGCACCTATGATGCTCTTGCATCACAAGTATGATAGACTTCTTCCCTATTGTTTTTATTTAAAAACCAAGCTTTTTCCCGAATCATTGGTAGGAGATTCTTATTTTTGATTGCACCGTTACTCTGTTGAAATATTTCCAAGAAGTACACAAACAACTCAAATCATTGCCTTGTTGCTTCGTTTCTTGCATTTGAGACCAAATAGCCTGCAACCAGTCTTCTCCAACGTCTTCACAATTTCTTCTACAATCAACCAACACTACTCCCTGGACCAATTGGACTCATCTCTGGAAAGGAATCTGAGGGGATAAAGAGAAGCATCACCATGCTTGGGAATCATCTCATTTCTATGATAACCAAATTTGGGATGTTATTTAATTTTCTTCAAATCTTTTAATCTATAATCAATACTTGTTGTTAAATCAATAACTTGTTTTAAAGAGGTAGAATTCACAGTTGTTCATTTTCCTATAAGAAGCTTCCATTGATACTTCCTTCTCGGTTTATCCCTATCGATTTTCCTGGGAAATAATTTTGAGGAAGTACATGTGCATCAATTTCTTTACTTATTCATTTTAGAATATATGTAGACGTCAATTCCTCTATTAATTAGATTTATGTGCATACGAACAATCTTCCAGTGACAAAAGTCTTCCCTACTTATCCATGTGGGTTTGCAAGGAAAATAATATTGAGGAAGCTTATTTGTCTTGTGTTTCTTCATTGTTATATTTTTGTGTAAACCATTGTTTTATCGGGGAAGTCTCAAGGGAAGAAGAAATTGCTTCTAAAAAGCCTTATTTCTTCCTATAATTCTAAGGTGAGGCAATCAGAAGAAGTACAAATCCACAATTACAAATTATAAAATATATTTATTCAGGTTAGATTAAGCTTCACATTATGTAATAGAGGAATCGCCACATCCGGTTATTCTCTATTTATTTTATTTTAGTGTAGAAGTAGGATTTATTTAATTTAGAAGCAATTTACCTTATCTGTAGATTCCCTTTTATTTTATTTCTAGTAAACAGAAACCCCAAAAACATAGATTAGAAGTTAATTAGATTTATTTTATTAATTTTCATTTAAAAGCCTCTTTGAAAATACAAAAAAGGCAATTAGATAGTTTGTTTTAGTTTCTTTAATTAAATATTTGCAGTCATATTTAAGTTAATTAAAGGGGAAATCAATCAACTTTATTTAATCCATATTTTCTTGCTTTGTTTATTTAAAGGTAGGAACTTAGATTAATTAAATTTGAAATGAACAAAACCCCCCTCGTTTCCATAATGACCTAAGCTACCAGATCTTAGCTTTAGTTCCCTTTGGTTGCTTGTGTGCTTGTTTGTTTCTGTAGTTGTTTGGTTTGCACCCACATGACCATTCAGGGTCCACGACAGCCAAGACATAGAGTTTGAAACCCAATTGTGCCACAACCGAATATTGATACATGCTTGAAAAACATTAACCAATGCTTACGTCGGCTTATCTTCAGAACTACCCCAGTCCCACCTGATACTATTCACTAGCTCATTGCTTTGAACAACGAGGCAGATATTGCCGAGGATTTCTAAGCAAACTAATTAGGTAGAGACTAGATTCCACGACCTTTGATTTTCCCTTATTCCATTGTTCTTCCTATCTTCATGACCCTCTTTGAAGAGGAATTTATAGATGACGAAGGGAAATTTCCCCGTGTTCCACAACCAAGTAGATTCTTTTTCAGTTTGACTAATATTTGACTGTGACTTGTGTACAAAGATCATCCTTGATCATAGCATCACCCTTAAGCAAGTAAGACAAGCGTTGATTACCCTCAACAAAAAAAAGTCCCATTTTTCCAGTTGAGAACATTAGGTTGCCTTGATTTCTTGTTGTCACTTCAATCTATTCCGCCCATATCCTATTTACCCATCCTACAACCATCTCATTCATTTCATTCTAGCTATCCCGACATAACCTCGGGAGGTCGCATGTGTCTAGAAATCACGTGTTAATTCTTAGGCGCACAATACTCATACTATTAGATGTATTCATTCCTTAGTATTTTAATTTCAATATGTTTTGATGATTCATATATTTCAAACTTTTTCCTTACAAAACATTAATCAACACATGTTTACTTGCATATTTTCACATGGGACAATGGTACAATCCACTTACACATGTCAACACCATTAGCAGTTACCACAAGTACACATTATCTTTTATCCTTTTAATATAATAATTTCATTATTAGATTAAAAGGGGACAATTGTAGACACCTAAATTTGGTCTTTTGACACTTGGAAACGTCATTTTACGGAATCTTTGACACACTTGGACAATTGACATATATCTAACTCTTTATCACAATTTCCTCCAATCCGATTTCACATACATTCTCTTAGCCAATTCTCTCTGCTAATTATAGTTACCTGGGATCATCTCAACCTATACAAGAAAATCATACAAGTCCTATAGAAACATTCTCCATCTCATTAAATTTTATTTATATCCTCCAGACAATATCATCCTCCTTAGACAATACTATTTGATAGTACTCTCCATCTTTGCCAATAATGTCCTAGTATGGGAAATGACTAGTTTTAAAATATGGGCACTTTCACTAGGTCATCCTAGTATTGATTCATGAGTCAGATATCATGGGAAATTAACAAGGTCATGTATTTGTATAAATGACCGTATAGGTCATTAAAATCGATTGAAATTCACCCACCTTGGAGATAACTTTACAAAATGTATATATGTATATAAAATCTTCTAAAAGTAGTACAATGAGCTAAAATATGAGGTACAAAGGGTCATTTTCAAAGATCAAAACTAGAATCACACAAAATTACACGTGAGTATTATAGTTACACATTCACATAGGAAGAGGGAGGACTGTATTCAACTTGATCCCCCTACATAGGGGTAGTGATGAGGTTGGTTCAACCACATACATATTAATACATTATTGTGTATTGTTGTTTAAGTGCATTGTTAGGGTTTGGATAAATGACAAATCATACATGTTTTGTTGCATTTAATCATAGTTACTAGGTGCCCAAAATCCATATTTCAAAAGCATAGAAATCATTCCAAGAATTCTCATACCTATTTCACACTTCCAAACATTAATAGTTGCCTTAGTCACTACCATCCAATGACATTATCCTCCTTTGAAGGTTGTGTCTAGAATAGTCTCAGCAACTAATTTTCACCAAACACCTTGAAAATAATTTTTGAGATCGTTCTAATTCTATGTGCTCACTTCACATTCCTCATTCAAGAAATATTGGGTTAGGTGATTCCATCGTGCATTATCTAGTTCTCTCTTGAATTCATAAAATCAACCCTTATTCATGTTCATACTATTTTGTTTAATTCATTTATTTAATAATTTTAATTAAAATACATTGACTGTTTTTATATCATTGTGTACAGGATATTGAAATTAATTGTATATCCTTACGTAGGTCCTAAGGATGACAAGTATTGAAAGTTTTTATGGGGAAATCTCTCCTTGTTACCCAAGTCCATATAAAAACACTAACACATTTGTGACAAAGAGCATTTGGAAAGCATGGGAATTCGTCTAACCACTGATTTTATGGGTTAGTGATAAAATTATAAATGACATCTCCACTAATAGACATCCTTTTTCAAATCCTTTCAACATGTAATATGTTCACTTACCCATGATAATCTTAGGGAATTCTATTTAGCTTCCTATGATATTTAAAGAAATTTGACACATCTTTCATTTAACTATATCCTTCAAGATATGGAAAGATTGAAATGATGTCATTTTTTGAGGTAAACAATTATTGTCTTCCAAGTTACTATATTATATAATTTCATGTTATAGATTTAAGTTCATGCATAGAAATTGGTCATGGAGGTTGAACACCTCAATACTTTCATTGGTCATTGGGGAAATGAGTTATGTGCAACTTGTTATATTCCTCTAGATTCTTTTCCCACTATAATTGTAAGGGTGCATAAGGAGTGTTTTATTGGAATAAAACTTCTAGTAGCAACTCTATATTCACTTCCCCCTATCAATACCCTTCTTATCTCATACGACAATGACAATTGGAAAGGTGATAGTTGGTTTGCACCCAAAAAGACAAATTTCCATGAATTTCCATGGCTTTCCTTGGAAACCATTCCCTGAAAGGCATTCAAAACATTAAAAAACTCAACATCATACCCTACAAGACAAAGAAATATTAAAAATAGGGTAGTAACCCTTCCCTAATGATGTAAATACACTTATAGGTGGGCATGATTGGGGTCATAAGCCAAACATCCCTTGTTTCCTCCTACTAAAGTTTTGTGGCATTGATTTCAAAGATGTTTTTTGATATATTTCATGTTTTATAATGTCACTTGGAGAAGAAATTTTAATTTTCATGGTCTTGAGCCATAAAAATTATTTCTTCTAGGGAAAAAAAATCTCCAACTTTATAGTGAGCATAACTTAGAATGTAATTTTTTAACTTGCTCTTTTGTATTATTAACTCTATTATATTGTATTTCATTAATATAACTAAAAACTCCAATTCAACATAAAATAAGTTTCATGTAGCAGCTTATTCCTCCCAAATAAATTGTTATAAAATTTGTAATTGCAAGTTTATAGCTAATTGAATATAACAAGTCCCATACAAAATGTGACTAGTTGACCTAGGGAAACTCATGACCTACAGATTTGTCATAAAATGACATCATTATATATTATATGATTTCATTAAAGCAGAATTTATGCAATGTTTATTGTCATTTTTTCATAAATTAAAATATAAATTGGTACAAAGTAATTAAGAATTTTTTATATTATGGAAATTTCTCTAAAGGTGCAAGGTACATCGTAATTTTTTAAATATGAAGTATTTTTAATAACAAGGATATTTTTAATAAAAAGGTAAAATATTAGATAACAAGACATGAGTAAGGATTGTAAAGTCTGAGTAAGGATTGTAAAGTCCACAAGATACAAGAACTAGAATTTTATTTTTACAACAATGGGATTGCATGCCAATAAGAACCTAATTTGGACTAATGATCTGTCGTGGGAACCTAAATTTCATAAGTTATCACTTGATATTATGTTAATATTGGCTTTATCCGCAACTCATGACTTCTGGACTTGTTTGTAGCCTAATTGTTATATCCCTACTCCTATTGCAATAATTTCTCTCCTCATTGCACTACTCAATCACTCATAGAGAATCTCACATCATTCCAAAGTAGTATAATCATCCTAATAATTGCACACATAAATTTATAGCAATTCATTCCCTTCTTGGAAAAAAATATCAAACATGAACGAAACCATCCAATAGTTTGATCTAAAACTAGTTCCAATGGTCATTTTCTCAATGTGATATATTTTATGGGTCATTAATTTTCTCATGGGTTTTCCTTAATGAAAAATTAAACCTATGGAACCATATATAAGAAAATAAAATGTCCTCATTTACTCACTTGACATATTAAAGAGCTCCTTGATCAAATATCTCTCAAGAGGCAACCCCCACACAAGTTTGAAGCTCTCTAAAACCAAGTTCAAGATTCAATATTCCCAACCTAAGAGTCCTCAAAACCAATTCAAGCCATTAAAAATTATTATCAACTGATTGGGTCATCAAATATAATTGTGATCATACAGATATCACATCTCTATATAGAGAACTAAGTGCAGTTTGAGGATTCTTCGGAGTATTTTATATCGATTTCCAATTTAACACCCTGAGAAGACTTGGCTACAAGTGCATTAAAAAAGGACAAGAAGAATGATAGATGGATGATATGTCATTTGCAATCACTGATAGATCTAGCATTATTTCATGACCAAGTCTTGGGAATGAAAGGGAGGAACTTAAATAAAGGATGTAGCTAATTTCCTATTACTTTTTCCTCTACCTGAACCAAGGTGAGAGAACCCAAATGGTGGCTTAAAGGGTAAGGAGGGATATTATGATTCAATCCCCTAAAATTATTTATATGTAAATCTTAGTCAAGTGTAGACACAAAATAAAATTCTCACTCAAGAGAGTAGTATGAAAACACTTGAGTTATAATGTGATCACAAACATCATTTGGAGGGTATTGTTAGAAATTTGGAGTAAAATGATGTTTAAGATACTAAACTTTATGAATCAGGGAAAACTCACTCAAAATATGCAAAGGTGATGTGGTTTGCTAGTAGATAACATGTTGAATATGTAAGGATGATGAAATTTGCAAGGGTAGGACAATGCATTGTAATGAAAATGGATGAAAACTTTGATGGATACGAAAATGGGGAACAAAAACTAATGGGAAGAAAACACAACATTCACCAACTTGATTTCATGATCCTATAATGCAATCAAATCTAAAATCAAGATATTATGACCCTTCAAAGGTTATTGGCCTTCATGGACATCCAATCTATGCAAATAATACATAATAGTCCCTGAAACTTTAACACAAACACTTGAGACTAAAGCTTCATACATTTACCATGTCAAAACCCTAAAACCCAAGGATACCCTAAGGAAACAAATGTACATTCCTAAAAAATTTGGCAAGGAAGTTTATAATTGAAACAAATGTTGCAAGGTAACACTACAAGGCAACATTCACTCAATACTCATTCCATAAAATGAACTGAAACATGCTTCTATTGAATCTATTAACATGTTAAATGCAAGATTTATGAAGAAAATGCAAGATCTCTTAATTTCACCTTGAATTACACTAAGAAAAAGCATATTTAAGCATGTCAGAATGATCCTATGTGTTTTCTTAACAAGGGGGACATGAACATGCTCTCAAAATCTGCTAATGACTATACACATGAAATCACATTAGCACAAACCCAACATTTAGAAATCACCGACCCCTTAAAAGTAAAGATAGACCTTCCGTTTTATACAAACAATTTTCCCCAAATAATATCCCCAATATTACCTATGAAGCACTGTAACTTATGAAACATGTCCATGGAGGTGCCTCCAATTGTAAGGAACCATCAGATATTTTCCAAGTATAAGTTTAGACTGGAAATCAATGGTTTCCCACACAATATGGGACATATATGAAGAGGGAGCTGCCAATATGTTCACTTCTTTTTATGTATAATTATTATCCTACATTTTTCTAGGGGTAGGAGATGAAAATTCCATTGAAGAAGCATCATGAGGCTGAGGATGGATCAAACAGATCATCCCCAACTGAATTTTTTTTCATATGACTTGCATGAAAGCTGACATAAAACACCCCAAAATTTCAACAATTGAAATATCCCAAGAATCTACACCATTATTCTTCAAGTTGATTCACTTTTTTAAGGTATATAAGAGGCATTCATCGAATGTAACTTGGTATCATGTAAAATGGACATCTGGATCAGGATTTATTGGTCGAAAAACTAGTACATTTTAAGGAACGGGAAATAATTTTGTAGTTCATGGCTTGTCAAGACTGCAATATGTGAAACTTCATTTTATCCTTGTAGCTCCGTGAAAGTGCCATGTGTCCACCTTTGATGGGCTATGGGGGAAAAGGATAATTTCATCACTTGTAAGGATAGCAAGTTTTCATAACTACAACATTGTAAATATACAATTTTCTTGATGTTCTCCTTACTATACCACGAAGGTTTGCCACTAATGTTATGAACAAATTTTTTGTAATTACGACCATTTTCCTCTGTTCTACGTGGATTTTCATGAATTTTATGCAGAATGGTATACTTTCAAAAGCATGTCACAACAATTAACCATTTCTATCTCCTTATTCTGTCCATCTATTTCTTGTAAATTTCATGTGGACATTAACTGTAGTGTTTGATTTAAGCTTTCAAAAAATGTTGACATCACTTAGGTTGTTCTTCATTCCTTAATGCGGATCCTCGCAATACCATTTTCTTGCATCAAGACTTCTCTTGAACAAGGATACATACTTTTTTTACATGGAAATAACCAATGTCCACAAAACACTATGTTCTCCAAGTTTGTGAAGCACTAATTTTTCTTCACCTTTGTTCCACGAAATATCTGACCTTATAAATCCCACATGGGATACTATAATTTAACTCACCCTCTTCAAAACATTAAGTTCTTCTATTTGGAAGCTCTAATAAAAATATTTAATAGAAATGTTAAGGTTTACAACATATCCTTATCACCATTAAACATGTAACACAAACAATTGAACTTCCTTCAATTTTTTGATTAGTAAACTATAACTTTTGCGGCTTCTTTGTTTTGCTTCAAAAAAAGCCAAAGACCTCCAATTTTTTGATCATTAACCTATAACTTACGTGGCTTCTTTTTCTTTTCTTCAAAACCAGCCAAAGTATTGCATTCTCTTCTACCTGGGGAACGCTACTATTGTAAAATATGTACATAACACTATAACAATATGGAAATCAACAAAACCATATGGAAAATTTAAGATGTAAGTGAAAATACAGATTACATGGTTGAATTATAACATAAATATGACTTTGAGGACTAATTTACCAGCAAGTACATTATGCACAATAAACGAACAACGAGGAAAATGCAGATGGTTATTTTAACATAGTTTATGAAATTTCGTAAAATGTGCTAAAATTTTAACATGATAAAATAAGAACCAAAATTCCATCTAACTCTGAGATGGACACCACCAATGAGTGTCCAAAGAACCATATAAAATTCAAGGGTGACATAATATATTCTTATATATTAGGTAAGGATTCAAATAACAAAGCACTTGGTTTTCTACATTATAGACTAACATGAGTGACAAAAACTTGCAAGGACAACACAGAGAACCATAAGGGAACAAAAAATAAATAAAGGAAAGGTTATACCCTATACAAAAATACCTCTTATATACATTCAATCCTTGAAGTGTTTAAGATGCCTACCATTGATGGAAAAAGTTCCCATCCAAAAAGATTAAAAATTTCCATGTTTTCCCTTGTCTTCGTGTCTATTATCCCACAACAAAACCAAATCACCAACCTAGAATCTTCTTGGAGAAACCTTCTTGTCAAATAGTTTCTTAAGATTTTCCTTAAATTTAAGGTGTTTTTGATGAGATTCTCTTCTTATCTCATCAAGCTCAACAATTTGGTTGATCAACTCCTTCCTCATCTCCCAATTGTTGCATGAATTAATAAACACATATATGTAAATGGAGAGGTAGAACTGCTTAGGTTTCATACACCAACTCAAATGGAATCTTTCCAATGCAACTCTTAGGAATGATTTTATCAACCCATAAAGAAAATTTCAGTTGCTCACTCCACTTTCTCTTATTGACCTCCAATGTTCTTCTAAGTATATTGAGTAAGTTTTTACTACTTGATTCGGCTTTCCCATTTCCTTGAGGATTGTAATTGGAGGCATACATGAGATTTTTTACATACTCTTCATAGATTTCCACAAGAGGTTTGGATCTAAAACTCATAACATTATCAATAATCAACTTTACAGGGACACCAAACCTACATATGCTGTTGTTCAATAAGAAGTCCATGACTACTTGATGTGTAGCCTTCTTAGTAGGGGTTTCTTCCACCAAATTTGTGAAAGAATCAGTGGCAATCCAACATTTCATGAATAAAATAAAATACCCATTGTTTAAAAGGAGCTTAAAATAATATATTTTATCCCACCAGATAAAAGTTGAAAGTCCTCACATTTCCTCATAATCTAAGAAACATATTTGAACAATGATGGCCACTAATAACTTGTCATGGGGATTTTATGAGTAGTTACATTTATATCATAATGAACACCACATACTCCCCCATGAAATTCAATTACCAACTTGGGAGCCTCTTCTTTACTTATAAATATGACGAAAACTCCTTCAAGATTTTTGCAAGCTAGACCCAAGTCAGCTAAGAAGTATTTTTGGAAAACCAATTTTAATGTTCATATTTTAATTTTATCTAAATGAGGACAACTCAAATTCCTTAAATAATAAATAATGTCTTTATACCAATAAGAAGAACATACCTTTTCTGCTACCAATATCAACAACAACATGGTTTACTTCGCCACTTGCAAATTAGCCTCAACGATCAATCTTGCTAAACCAAGACCCCCTACCAATATGGTGGTTTGTATGTCCATGTCACACTCCTGAAGTTTGTTCACCCATCTACATATCTTGTTGGATGTCTCCATTTGTGTTAGAATGTCATTGACCATGTTGTGTGGCACAAAAGCTATGATCTATGACCTTAAAATGTACGGTATGAATATATTGACATCTCTTACCAAAGAAAAACCCTTCTTTTCCATTACAGTATAATTCGATTAAGAGCCTTGCAAGGCCTTACTAAAGAAAGCAATTGGTTTTTCATGTCCTTCATCATCTTTTTGTAGAAAAACTGAAGCTGTAGTATTTTCAGATGTGAAGGAAAGTATTTGAAATTCTTTTTTGTAATCAAGACTGGCCAAAATAGGGGCAGTCTTTAATGCATCCTTTACTCCTTTAAAATCTTGTATTTCCTCTTACCCCCACCTTATAGTTTGATCTTTCTTCAACATACTTGTAATAGGAAAATTACTCTCTACAAATTTAGATACAAACTTTCTAACAAAATTAATTTGTCCAAAGAAAGATTGAATGCCTTTCTTGGATTGGGGAATAGGAAAATTATCAATAGCTTCAACTCACTCTGGATCTATCATTAATCCTTCATGAGACACAATGTGTCCCAATAATTTGGCCATTTTCATAACAAAGTGGAATTTTCTAGGATTTAGAGAGATGCCAAAGTCTCTACATCTAATAAGTATCTTCTCAAAATGCTCCAAATGATCACTCCTTTTCTTGGAATAAACTATAATTTCAACATGAAAAACCACAATAAAATCATTAATATATCTAACAAATGCAACATCCATATCCCTTTGAAAATTGGCACAAGCATTCATCGAGCCAAAGTGCATTCCAACATAGACATAAGTTCCCCAATGAGTGGTGAAGGTTCTTTTATATTGCTCAGATTATTTGACCACCACCTGATTGTATCATGAGAAACCATCCAAAGTAGAAAGAATTTTAGATATTGTTACCCTTTACAATAAATTGTCCATGTTAGGAAAGGAGTAGTTATCTTTCAAAGAGACCTTGTTTAAGTTTATTAAATCAACACACAGTTTGATGTCACCATTCCTTTTTCTAGCCGGGACCAATTTGATAACCCAAGATAAATACCTATTGGGTTGAATAATGGGTTGAATAATTTCTCCATCCTTAAGTTTCTTGATTTCATCTTGCATCTTTGTGGTAAGGATGGGGTTTATTGGTCTTTTTTTTCCTAAAAGGATTACAGTTATGCTCAAACTGAATGACATGTTGAAAGAGATATTCGATATATGCCTTCAATTCAGAATATGACCAAGCCAAGTTCAAAAGTTTGGTATATGTTTTTTTTTCACTTTCATCCAAGTTTCTACCTAACCAAACCTTTCTAGGATCTTTGCAAGCTCCCAAGTTGCACTCAGTCATATATCTAGTCCCAAGGGTAGATTTATTAATAACTCTATCAGCAATATAAAAAATATTTAAGGATGACTAACCCTCTTGGAATCATGTTTGTTTTTAATTGAATTATTTCTTTTCCAAATAAATTCTCTTTTCCTTCATAATTTTCCACCATGTGCTCTAGATCAATCAGCTGATTAGAGAACCCAACTTCACAATTTAGAATTTCATGATGTGATTGTCATCATCAAAAACTTTCCACGGCTCAATATTGTCCGATATAGAAGGCCTAACTAGAATTTCAACTTCAAATTGGCAAGATGGGGTCACAACATCATTGTCATATTGTGATGATAGCACTGCTAGCTATCAACACTTGTATTTTGACTCCTTTTATGATATAAATTATTAAAGGAATCAAACATTTCAATTAAGTCCCAAGTTGCATTCCTATATTGCTTCAATCTATGACTTTTGGTTGCATACACTTTTTTGATTTGTTCCACAACTAGCTAAGAATCACCTTTTACAATTGAATTCTTAATTCCATTCCTTTAAGTGATCCTTAAGCCAAGTACGAGTGCCTCATATTATGTAATATTGTTGGTGTAATCAAAAGATAACTTGAATGAGAAATTGAAGGATCCTTTGTTAAGGGAAAACAACACTAATCCTGCCCCATTACCCAACTTAGAGCATGCTGCATCAAAAAACATTGTATAAGGAGCATTGCGGTCTTTCAACTATGTTCCAAGATCATGAAAATGATCATCAAAATCAACATTACTTATATAAAGTTTCCCAAGTCAACATTTTCATATAAAACTTCATAGGATTCATTCATAAGGTCTATAATCAAGTGCATTAAGTTATCTTCCCTATGCAACTTCACCAAGTTTCCCTCTAAAGGAATGGTAGCATATGATAAGTCCATTTTCACACTACCACCAACACTAGCATCCCAATTTATTGACAATAACATCCCCCATTTTGCAATACAATCAACCACAACAAAATTCATGGCTAAATACTTACCATGATGAGATGCTAATTATACAACCAGTCCCTTCACACAACCAACCACTGGTACCTCTCTTGATTCAATGGCATGTCATCTCCCATAAGCAACATATATCTTTATCCAAAGCTCATTCATAACTACTAATGTCATGATATTGTAAGATGTGTCATAATCAAACACGTAATTGTGTAAGAGCCAGCCATTAGCCATCAATATTATGTAAAAATGATCAACAATCTAATTGGCTCTCAACCAAGGTTGTGCCCAATTAAAATTTAGAGGTAGATTTAATAATTTCTTGAGATTCTTCAATCTCATTCTCAGCATCAAGGGGAAGGCTATCTTTATCTGGAACTAAATCCTTAGAGAATCCTAAGTACTCGAATGTTTAGTGCCTATGCTGATGGATTCTAAGCAATTCCATCAAAGGAATAATGATTTTCAATTGGCTTGGGACTTGGGTCATGTCACAAACAATGTACTTTGGAATAGGGGTACTAAGAGGAAAAGTGATTGCTTTTTCATATGGTAAACATTTCTTTAAAATAGAGACAACAAAATGCATACTAAGATTTGGTTCCTCAATAGGGGTTTTACATGGAAATTGTTTTATAGGAGAATTTTTTGGGAAGGTCAATACTGACATCTTACTCTTGGAAGTTTGGGAAGGGATCTTTTTTTGTTTACTTCTTAATTAATACTCCTCCTGAGCCACTACTGTATTGATTAACAACTCCCTATCCTTCATTGAAGGGACTCCCCTATCATTCTTCTTAATCATCAAATTGCTCAGGTATTCAAAATCATGATTGGGAAGTTCAAAAGCTTAAGCCATATCTACTTCAACATCAACTTCAAGGGGAAGATAACATACCTTATTGATAATTGTCCAAAAATTTCCTGCAGTTTTGGCACATAGGAGATCTATGGAGGTAACACCATGTTCAAAACTCATTTGATCATCAAGCTTGAAAATAGCATCAGAATCATGATTAGATCCAAATGGAGAAGCATCTTCATTCAAAACAAGTTGTTCATAAGGAACATGAGGAAAAAATAATTTTTCACACCAATCAATGATGTGGGCTTCTTCTATTGTTGATACTCTAGTACTCAAAGGATCAAGAACTCCTTTAACATTTATAAGTGCTTGTTGTTTGTCATTCTGGCCCATAAGTCTCTTTCCTCTAGAATATCTTCTTGCATGAAGTGCAAACTGGTTCTGATTTTGATTTTGAGGGCCAATAGAAATTCCCTTCTTTGTTTTATCCAATTTTTAGGAGATATCCTTAACTACACCTACTAAAGTCTTTAGTACTTGTTCCAAATTTGATGATGTACCAGCCTGCTACTTCTTAAGATTTATAAGTTTGACCCCTTCTCTCTTAGGTGGTTTACCAACATCCTTAATATTGTTTTCAATTTGTAGGCCATGGTAAAAGCGTGCCTCAAACTCGTAGGGTCCTTGTCTCTCGAGTGATAGGTTGCCTTCTTATCAAAGGCATCAAAATATTTGATTAAGCATGATTCATTACTTGGCCTTAAAGTGGCTAGAAATCTCATCAAAGTCTTGTTAAATTTGGTGTTGAAATCTAGGATACTTTCAAATTCAGATAGAAGAAATATAGGATCAATTTTATCTCCATATTGAAATCTAAATGTGTTCATCATGTCCTACCAAAAATATATACTCTCATGAGGTAATGAATTAAACCATTCTCTAGCATTTCCTTCTAGAGTGTGCACAAATAACTTCATATAAGCATCCTCATACTCAATCTCTTAATTGTCAATGATATTCTAAAGGATCTAAGGTGTTGCTCTCTGGAAATAACATTTTTACCTTAGAACTTGGCTAGTTTGATTCTTACTTCATTGGGGACCTCATTAGGATTTCCATGCATCTCCCCAAAATTAATAGGTTTAAATGTTTGAACTCTGAAAGAGGCACATGGAGGAGGAGGATCCATATTGTTCTCAACTAGATTTAAAACAAAAGGATCAAAAAGGTTTTGAACAAATGACTTATGAACTAGAGGCAAAGGGTTATTATTGTGGAAATTTCTTAAAGGAGCACCCCCAACAGTTTTAAGCTTAGAATCTTGCTCAAATAAGCTATGAAGTTGGAAGAAAAGTGTGTTAGGTTCATATTTACCATAAGAACTCAAATAATTTTCACTTAAAGGATAATTACCAAGATTAGATGATTTTAAACCCTCCTCTTGAGAGATTTGATCACCCACTGGTTTCCAAATTTGTTTCCTCCTTCTATGCAATATATCCGACTCAGCAATTATCTCTTTAGTAGGGTCTGATCTGAGTGAAGATTTCAATCCTTCTAGCTTTTCAAATGTCAACTTATCAATAAAATATAATAAATAATATAGCACTAGTTAAACCCAGAACTTGGACTGGAATAACAAACAAATGATGACTTGATAAATCCTTGTTAAACCCTGAATAAATCAAAACATGATACACATACTTAAACCCTGGGAACTAATAACTCTTACTTCAAGTACTTGGAAGTGGCACCAATTTTTTGTTGGTTCCTAGTTTAACATCCTAAGAAGACTTGGTTGCAAGTGCATAAAATAGAGAACAAGAAGAATGATAGATGGATTATGTTTCATTTGTATCTGGGGATAGATATAGCATTATTTCATGACCAAGTATTACGATTGACATGGAGGAACTTGAACAAAGGATGTGGTTGTTTTCCTACTACTTTTGACTCCGCCTGAACAAAGGTGAGAGAACCCAAATGGTGGCTTGAAGGGTGAGAAGGGATATTATGATTTAATCCCCTAAAAGTATTGGTATGTCAATATGAGTCAAGTGTAGCCAAAAAATACAATGCTCAATCAAGAGTGTAACATCCCCATTTTAAGATACTAGAACAAGGGAATTATTTTTTTTTTAATTTTTTTTATTCAACATTCCCTGTTATGAATTATATAATTCAAACACACGTTCAAGTTTTAATAATTGTTCTCTGTCCAACTAAAGTAATTTGGATCACACAATTTCCTTTTAAAACCAATGTTCTCTGTTCACATATTTGCAATATGGAACACACATTCAATGCCATTCAATCATATAACAGTTACCATATGCTACTGTAAATGACTCGAAGAACTACCGATCTCCCATTTTATGGCTCGGCGACTTACCGATCCTTCATGTTAATTCATGCATTGTATAATGAATATACAGGGTTCTCTTATCATTTCCGGTTATCGAAGTGATCCATTTAAGAAGCTTGTTTGAATATCTGTTACTGATATTCATTTGACATCCTGCATCTTAAACTAGGTGATTAGGACAACGCAACCAGCACTTGCGATACTTTGGCCAAAGATTTTCACATGCTTTGCATGATCATATTCCTGGATGTGATACACACCAATGGATAACATCCTTCACCTCACTTCATCTGTTATCTAGAATGGTCTTTCCTAGCCTCTACCAGTCCTTCCATTTAAGGTCAAGTTCTAACCCCAACTAGCAATATGAACAAGTATAGGAAGTTACTCATAGTAACTACAGATACGCAGACATACGTAGTCGTCCCCTAACGATTCCGTGTATCTAGTTACCTTTAGTCCTCCGAAGTTACTCCGTATACGGGATCACATTCCTATCCCCATCTAAGAACTTAGTACCCAGCTTATATAAACTCGATGATTTAATTCGGGAGGGCATTGTAATATGTCAGCTATAATATTGTGTCGTCATGAAGGTCCTGCCTTCATGATGACACCATAGTGTAGTTGGTGTATGTCAATGTCCTACGGAATCCGCTCATCGAGAGTATTCATCCAGCTCGAGTGTGATTTGGTCGTAATCTAATCATTAAGATCAACTTTTAGCAGTCATGCTAATCCTTAAACCTTGTTCTCGTTACGGTTGTATGTAGCTAGGAGAGACTTAATTTGTCTTCTAGCTTAATACGCATCTCCTCCTTCATTTGGAAGGGTTGCATATTCTCTTCTTGGTTTCTTTCTTTATTTATCAGACTAATCAGTCCATTATCGATAAACTTAATAAGTTTAACCTATTAAACTTAACCAAGTTTTTCCACAATCGTAAACAATTCAGAATTCCATCTTATTAGACATCATTTAAACGAGGTCTAATTCTAAATGAACCTATTCATTTGTTCTCCTTAACCTTACTTTTGTTAAGGTCAGTTATCAATAGATATGTTTTCCCATATCCATATTTTCTAAATTTAAACATTCGAGGTTATTAACGGAGTCCGAATACAAGGTTCAAATTAAGAGATCATGTTGACCTAATTCCTTTTTAATGCCAATTTAAAATTCATCTTAACCCAAGTATGAACTAATTGCACATTTCAACGTAAGAGTTGCATTTAGGTAAAGAATAGATGTTATTTCCTTTTAAATCCATCCATTAACATTTGAATAATACCAAATCAAGGAATAATGTTATATTCTCAAACTTATTCAACAATATCAAACTGATACAGTCATTAAAAATATCACACTCGTACTTGTATTCATCCATCGGTTTTACAATCTATACATTTGCCAGTCCAAATGACTGGACTTTGTTTATATTAAACAACATTACAACTCATAAGATAGAAGAATGTAATTTCTTCTTTTCTCATTTCCTCGTAGAGGAGTAATAGCTATCAATTACAATCCATCTTCAGTCAATCCAAAAGAAGTATCAGAAAACAACCATGTCTTCGTTTATACTCAAGTTTCATCTGCAAAATTACTTGCACGGGTCAGTTCATTGAACTGAGCATATTAAGCACTTGTCATTAAAATGAGGTGCTTCTAATTAACTATCTCAATAAAAGAACCCTACTTTTATGAAAACGTTAATATGAACATCATTCAAGAATTAAGTACCGAAAGGGATGAACAACATAACAACTCAATCATCTAATTACCCTCCCAATCAGAAAAGATAGAATTATTGCCCTCTTTCCCAACAATTACTACAAGAAGTAATTTCCCTTTAAATAGTTCCAGAATTAGCATCTGTAAGAACTAAAACATAATCATGCATATTGTTGTTCCAACATAAAAAATTGTAATTTCCTTTCACTTACAACAGTTATAATTTCAAAGATAAAATTTGACTGAAATTTTAAACCGAATTACTTTCCTTTCCTTTCATGCTACTCAATTGATTTCAAGCAATCAAACACTGAGGAGATAAGTAAACAGCCATAAAATGCAGATGCTTAAACCAAAGCAGTACAAAATTTAATCCAGACGTGATACCAATCAACGGTAACAGTTCAAAGAGAGATAAACGAAAATCAATAATCAAATATAAGAGAGAAAGATCATATCACCTCTTCTCACTGTCTTATTCAATTACCCATTATTTAAAACAGACATGATCCATCAATATGATTCATTCTGCATAATATATTCCCCTTTAAAATAAGTCACTCTACAGACATTTTCGTCTTTATAACATGTAGAGTGTACAGCAACAACAGTCACATTTTCATCCAATAATGAGAAAATTTACTTTCCAGCAGCAAGGTAATAAATCCATTCGTATTCTGCTCTTAATGAAAACAATGAAAGGTCCACAATCCTTAAAATTATATATATATATATCCTTGAGTTCAGCAAGACACAATATAATTTGCATGCTCTACTTAGTCTATTATATAGACTGATTTTCTGTTCCTCGTCAGATTAGAACTTCCTTCCCAACAGTCCTATATGAATACCAAAAAAAATTAGTAGGCAGAATACTATAACAATTTAGGACAACAAGTAAGATACTACTATAACCTTGCTGTCCCTGGAAACCCATATTTTATGCAATGAGAAACACCAAGGAATTATAAATCACATAATAGTCTATCAACATCACCAAAGCTTTGTTTTTTTTTCAAACGTTTCCACACATTGATCTCAGAATACAATATTCGCATATCAATACCTTTATCAATGCAAACCCGCATAGGGTAATAGATGCACAATCAAGGTTCAGTCAAAACAATCTCAACAACAAACCAAATCTCATTTGTTCATTCATTTGCACAGAAACACTAACCCATGTTCATTTTCATGATAATAGTTCAGACTAGAAGATCAAATCGCATCCAAAATGCATAATAAAATCCTCTCTCTCATTACCTTTAGATTTCAGAACAGCAAAGAGAAAACGTAATACATTAATGATTTCAATAAGAAGAACAATCATTTTCTTCAAACGCACAAGAATACCCAAATCGTATTCACCCATATAATGACGGTTCAACCAGTTATAAAAAAATCATCTCATCCTCCTATTTTCACAAGGATGCGCAGAACTCAGAAGTGATATTCATTTAGCTAATGTATCTATTAGCAAAAACCCCTGATGGTAATGAAACGAATACCCAACATTGTCAAAACAACCATACAGCAAGGACAATTTAACCAAACATACAAATCATCAAGCAAATAATGCTCAAGCCGCGATCAGCAAAGAAAAATGACTCAACTCGAAATCTTCTCAGTATAACAGCCAAATCAATAACCAAAACCCCCATCATAAGAGCAAGGTTGTTTTAATGAGACGATTAAGCAAAAGCAAACGGTTTAAGGAGAAAGGCTTAACATGCCTGTTAATCTTTCTTGAAGCTCAAAGAAAACTGTGCCCATAAGAGCTATTCTTCTCCATGGCGACAGTAGTAAAGCTTTCCAAACAGTCACCTACTTCCACAGGCTCAAAAATAGCCCTCGGCTTCTCCAAAGATAGAATTAATACCCAAAAATTACAGCAGGTTCGACAGAACCATGGAGGAACAAAATGCAGAGCAACTAAAATCCAAATGCGCACAGCAACAAACAACTTCCTTCACAATCCTCTTTCCAAGGCGAGCTGGTCGCTAAGACCAATGCCATTGAATGCATTGAATGCATTCCTTTTTCCTTTTTCCTCACGCCACCGCCGACTCAAGGTTGGCAGATTCCAAATTTCAAATTTTTGCATGAAATCAAAGTTTAGCTTCATAGCTAGTTGGACGCCTCCAACTTTTCCATGTTCCCGCCAAACTTGGCGCTACACATGCAAAGACCTCATTACTGTCCCATTAAATTCCTACCTTCCCTCCTTATCCTTTCCATCCACATGGGTCTATACGTCCCCTTACTTAGGTTAGGATTAGTTTAGGATTTTAATAGTCCATATCTAGGTCATTCGCCTAGTTCATAGGTTAGTAGGATTTACATCTATTTTCTCCTTTATAAAATTTAAAATCCATATAGAATAGTAGTTAGGGTATAGGGTAGAACTTAGGGGTAGGTTAGGGTTTTAGTCCCCTAATATTAGTTAATTAGTTTCCAAATCAAGTTCTTCTGCCTGATAGTCGTATTCGACACAATGCAGGACGTTTCGTCCTATGTTCCACATACCTGAGCCACCCGCATCCAGGCCTTTATCGCCTTACGTGGTATAGTGTTACAACGGTGTGCGGTTCGAGAATCAAACATTTTTCATTGGCATCTACGTACCATATATTCATACCAGAAATCAGATGCTGCAACATTTATATCAACCTTCAATCTGGTTTAAAAGTAAATCGACAAGCGATCATAAGAAGGCCACAGCATACCTTGGATTAATGGAATTGATTCAGGGTGTGCTGTCGATCAGCAAAAAGAGTTCATCAAGCATACGACAAGTCTGTTGTCTCATTAGCAATTACACAAGCAATAATAACTTTTGTCCCAAGTATCAAGTTACAGCAAATAAGGGTCCAGATTAGCAACACATTCCTTTAAGATCAAAAGATGTGTCTTAACATATTTATCTTCATTTCTGCAGTTACAACATCATGAAAAGTAATTACCATGATAACTTACAAAAATCAAGGTGTTACAAAGAGAGTAGTATGAAAACCCTAGAGATTTAGACACAAGTCACTAAAGATAGATATAATATGATCACAAACATCATTTAGAGGGTATTATTAGCAATTTGGAGTAAAATGATGTTTAAGATGCTAAACTTTATGAATCGGGAAAAAATCACTGAAAATATGCAAAGGTGATGTGGTTGCTAGCAAACAACATGTTGAATATGCAAGGATGGTGAAATTTACAGCGGTAAGACAATGTATTGTAATGAAAATGGACGAAAACTTTGATGGATATGAAAATGGGATGGGGAATCTAATGGGAAGAAACCACAACATTCACCATCTTGATATGATGATCCTATAATGTAATCAAATCTAAAATAAAAATAATATGACCCTTCAAAGGTTATTTTCCTCCATGGACACCCAATCTTTGTCAATAATACAAACCAATCCCTAAAAATTTGACACAAACACTTGAGACTAAAGCTTCATGCATTTACCATGTCAAAACCCTAAAAACTAAGGATACCCTAAGGCATCAAATGTTCATTCCTAGAAATTACAGAAAGGAAGTTTACAATTGAAATGAATGTTGCAAGGTAACACTACAAGGCAACATTCACTCAATATCTAGTCCATACAATGAACTAAAACATGCTTCTGTGTAGTTTATTAACATGAAAAATACAAGATATGAATAAAGGGAAATATCTCTTAATTACACCTTGAATTACACTAAGCGAAAGCATATTTAAGCATGGTAGAATGATCTTGTGTGTTTTCTTGATAAGGGAGATACAAACATGCTCTTGAAACCTGTTGATGACTATACGCATGCAATCACCTTAGCATAATAGTTTTATAGAAATAATTTTTCCCAAAATAATATCCCCAAGATGCCCTATGAAACACTACAATTATGAAACATTTCCATGGAGGTTCCTTCAATTGCAAGGATCCATAGGATATTTTCCAATGATAAGTTCATATCTAAAATCAATGGCTTCCCGCACAATCTAGGAGATGGATGAAGAGGGAACTGCTAAATGTTCACTTCTTGTTATTTTGATCATCATCGTTCATTTTGGTGGAGGAAGGAGAGGAATATTCCATTCAAGAAGCATCATGATGTGAAGAGGGATCAAACAGAGCATCCCTAACTGAATTTGTCATCATATGATTCGTTAAAGTGACAGAAAATGCCCCAAACTTCTACAATTTAAAACTCCAAAAATTCTCCACCATTTTTCTTCAAGTTGATTCCTTTTTTAAGGTCTATGAAAGACTCTTTGAATGCACTTAGTCTCATGTCAATTGAACCTCTGGATCAAAAATTATGGCTAAAAAACAAGTCAAATGTCGGGCACGGGAATTATTTTGTAGTTCATGGCTTTGCAAGACTGCAAAATGTGAAACTGCATTTCCTCTTTACAATTCCCCAAAAGTGTCATGTTTCACCTTTGATGGGTTGTGGGGGTGAAGAAGAATTTTGCAACTTGCAAGGATGTAAGGTTGTAAAACTGTAAATTACAAATCTACAATTTTATTGACGCTCTCCCTCTATGCCACAAAGGTCAGCTTCTTTGTTCCACGAATTTTTTTCACTTGCAACCATTATCCTTAGTTCCATGGATTTTTGAATGTTATGTGGAACACTATACCTCGAAAAACATTCACAACACCACCTTTTCCATCTCTTTGTGTATGGCGGAAAAAAATGTGTTTAGGCACCGTGCACTCTTATCATCCATTCAACCAAGGTATTCAAGGCAACGAGTGAGGGACACGCCAAGACCGACACACAAACAGATAGAATTAAAGTGGGTATAGGGAAATTTATGATCACATACCCCAAGGGAAGTAACCCTTAAACTAGGACAACCTAAGGTTTCCAAGGCCCTAGGTCGAGGAAGAGGAAGGAACCCTATGGAGGTATCAATACTATGGGGATAATAATAAATTTAAAAAGCACGCAAAGCCTATGATAACCAAAGTAAAGCATGTAACATGAAATGAAGAACTAAAATACAATATGCTGACCTAACATGTCCATAAAATACTAAACTAACATAGAGTATGTAGTGAATGTAGGAAACTAATCTATACAAAATGACAAAGTGGGTTAGAGAACTTACCTGTTGGGGGCGGTTGTTGATGCATATATCTCCTAAAGGACCATACACCAAGAGAGAACAAATTTAAGGTGAAGACAAGGAAAAAATGCAATCCTAGTTCACTATCTATGACCCAAAAGTGCAAGGAAACCAATCCAAGTGAGAAGAATCTCCAAGCCAAGAGTCAAGATGTAAGAAATCCAGAAGCTAAATGAGTAGATGTAAGTTGGCACAAGAAACCAAAGCTAATGGTGAGTTCCTGTTTATTTGATTTGATTATCCTAATGTGAAAATAAGAGTTTGGGTCTTTATACTGATGCCATTACCCGTGGGCGAAGGCGTCGGCCATGTTTTTTAATTTACACTGACGCAATCTCTTGTTGGAAATGGCATAGGCCAGAGGTGGAAAATGCAAAGGGGAGATGCAAAGTGTCATGAAAGGTGAACGTAATGCAATAAAGAAGAAACGGGGTCATAAGCAAGAAAGATGTCAGAAGAATGAGAGACAAAGTAAGAGGATAAGAGAAAAAGAAGGACATAAAACGGGGCTGAAAGTTATTCTCTCTACATGTATCATCCTTAACCCAATGGTTATGTGAATACCCATGCCCCTATCCTGGAACGAGCCCCTTAAGGCACCCATTACAAAGATAGATGCATTAGCAGCTTCTAACTTAAAAATATAAATTGTTAGTAATATGTATGAAAATAGAAAGCATAAAAATTTAGGTGTATACACTTTGTTCGGCAACTTTTGATTGTAAAATTTGTGGATCACTAACTTAGTGTTTGGAATCTTTCAAACTTTGTAACATCCTAACTTATTCTCCTTTGCTTTGTGGATCCTCATAGTACCCTTTTATTGCATTGCATCCTCTTCTAAGCAGACTCCATCCCCCATTTCGTGAAAATAACCAATTCTACGGAACACTACATTCTCCAAGTCCGTGAAGCACTAAATTTGCTTCCCCTTTATTCCACAGAATATATTATCTTGTAAATCACACAAGACACTGCAATTTGATCACCCTCCGTAAAACACTAAGTTCTTCAAAATGGCAGTTCTAATTCAAATGTTCAATAGAAATGTTAAGGTTTTAAACATGTCCTTGTCACCATTAAACCTACAATTCCAACATTGAATTTCCTTCAAACCTTTGAACACCAACCTCTACCTTCCACAACTTCTTTTCTTTGCTTCAAAACTTGCCAAATACTGCATTCTCTTCAATCCAAGAAACACCGCTATTCAAATCCGTGGAACATTGTAACTTTATGGAATCATCAAAACCAAAGGGAAAGTTAAGATATAAGTGCAAATCCACATTACAGGATTAAAGTATGATACAAATATGAATTTGAAGACTAAGGAACCACCAAGTAATTTACAAAATGAAGGAACAATGAGGAAAATGGTAAGGTTATTTCAAAACTCTCTCTCTCTCTCTCTCTCTCTCTCTCTCTCTCTCTCTCTCTCTCTCTCTCTCTCTCTCTCTCTCTCTCTCTCTCTCTCTCTCCTAGCCAGGTTGTGTGTCTCCTTCCTTTGTTTGCATATCGACATTCACATCATATAATATCATACCCTTGTTACCCGATGACGCACCTGTCATCACCAATCCGGCACTATGATAATTCTTCACCGGGAACTCCTCGTGCTATGATTATTTACTAATGCACAGACTTTAGTTTGGTGGATGTAATCTGGAAACAAAACAACAACCGAACACAAGAATACCATTGACTATGATAAGACAGAATGACGACAAATCTGAAATATCAAAATAAATTATAATATTAACATGAAACTGTTACAATCTCACCCATGAGATACTTCAACAAGACTATGGGAGAAACTTTACAATTACACCTCTTGATGGCTTCTTCAACACACCTTTAACTGATGGCTTCCTTCGCACACTTCCTACAATATTTCTCACTACTTCTTTCTATGCTAAATGAGGGGGGTGGCCTCTCTATTTATAGAACTTCCAGGCTTATCCATCCTATCTCTAAGATAGGATAAGAAATCCACTCTGACGAATCATATTCCATACCTTAACTCTTATCTGTACATGTAAGCTTATCTGTTAAGATAAGATAAACCTTATCATTTTACATGGGTTCCACATTTTTAGACTTTTTACAATTAGAATACACAAAATATTTATGACCTCACTCCTTGTCCTTATTACCAATATAATATTTTTAATTCCTAATCATGTAGACCCTACTTCTCTAATTACCCAAACTTTGACATTTTAACATTACCAGACCACTTACGACAAATATTTACTTTTTACAACATTCCTATTGTACTTTGACTGTTACCATACTCCACATTATTGGCGGCACCGTACTGACGGCGCCGTTATCTTCTATTGGACGCTACTAGTAATTACACTTAACAACATCCTATTCCTAATACATACATTAATGAAATAGAAATTTTGGAGGAAAATTTTAGTGTCGACACACCCTGGTAATTCAGTTCACATTGGATTGTTGAGGGATTACCATTACATTAAACCCCACACAATGCACTACAAGACCTATACATTTACATTTTATCATCCTACATTATATCTTCATGGCATACACTACACTAGTCATAATTGTATATGAGCCTAGTTTTGCATTCCATCCTCTCATTTTACATTTACGCTAGATCACGTTATATATGAGTCTAGCTTTATCTTTTACCATCACTACATACTATACCTACACCTACGATCATATCTTCCACACTACATATACATACTACACACCTACATTGCATTCATAAGCCTTACCTATCCTACACACTACACTAGATTACATTACACATGGGTCTAGTTCCACCTATCATCATTCCATCCGCCATTTTTTTACATTATTATCATCACATTTATACATCTTACCTATTCTACATCCTACACTATATTTCCTTATACTTGGGTCTAGTTTTACCTATCATCATTACACATTCTAGTTCTACCTACCCACATATTATATTACATTCCATACCCATTGCACATTCTACATTACATTGCCTACACCACACATTCACATACATTGGTCGTTTACACTATGTTGTCTTCTATGCACTGCACTCACCACCCTATGATGCACTTTAGTTCCTCGGTCCATACTCGACTGCCAAGGGTTTACCAATCAATTGAACCTTACCTACATGCAACATATCATCATACCACATTCCTCGAACTAGTGACTGACGCTCTAGGCTATATTGTCACCCACACGCACCATCACATAAAATAGTGGTATACACCTTAAGTTAAATCACCACTCTTTTCATCACTTCTACATCATCATATTACGTTCTATCATATGCTATTCTCTCCCCCTCTTACATTTTCTCAATTCCAAATTATTCCATTACATTATCACACCTTCCATCATCCTGTAGTGGTATACACCTTAGGTTAAATCACCACTTCATTTATCCATTTTATGTTATCCTCTTCCATCCGATCATAACCTATTCTATTATCTTATTCTATATCATTTGATTACCTCATCATATATCCTACTCATCACTTCGTGGTATACACCTTAGGCTAAATCATCACCCCCGCCTTATTCATCACATAGTGGTACACACTTAGTGTTATGCTACCACCTTCCATTCTCCACAATATACTCATTTACACTCCATCTGACTTCATCACCCATCTCATAGTGACATACGTTATAGGCTGAATCATCACCTTCTTTTTCGCTTAGGGATAAATCATCACTCTTCCATTCAACAAGTCATGGTATATGCTTAGACTATAGGTTCCACACGCATCTTTCCATATGTTACATTCCCATCCATTCATCTTATAGTGATATACACTTAGGGATAAATCATCACTCCTTCATTCAATAATTTTTGGTATACGCTTAGGCTATAGGGTCCACACACACCTCTCTACATGTCACATTTCATCACCATTCCATACACATACTCATCACAGCGGGCTAGATACCACCAACACTACTCGACCATTTCCTGATGACACACTCTTGTTTATGGTTCATTCTTGACTGCTGAGGGGGAAAAAATGGACCTCATTGCATACACTTCCATTCACTTGGGGGGCACATTGCTCCTATCATTCCATCTTGCATTCCATTCCATCCATCCACATACTGCATTGTCTTGGTAGAATTTACTCTTGCTTACTAGTGTTTTGCATGCTCACTTCTATTACACATGTTAGCATTGCTTTCTTATATGTCATTATCATACACACATGTGCGTTCATGGCTTTGTCTAGTGTGATCGTAGATACAGGACTCTACACGTGGCATGGATGCTCGCCTTCTACCCTTCCTATACCGGTCGCCGGGGGCATCCACATTCATCCTATCCAAGTGTTATTGTTTCATTTTGTACTTAGCATCTTTTACTACTTACTTCTACACGCTTTGACATATTGGTTATCACTCTAACATGTTAATGGGTGTTCCACGTGCAGCACTTGTTTTGCAGGACTACATGTTTGTTTTTACTTGTCTACGTTGTTTTCCATTGTATGCGGGATTTTCCCTTTGCTTGTGTGCACACTTGAATTGTTGTTTTTTGCCATGATGGCCTTGTGTGTCTTGCGACATCGTGAGTGATGTCCCATGTTTGAAACCCGCTTTGTGTGGTCTTTTTGTTTTCTTGCGTGTTTACACTACTTTTCTTGGTAGTTTTTACATTGTCTGTGTATTTTACACTTGTCTTATTTTGCATGCATGTGTTCAGACTAACACTTGTATTTAGGCTAGCCATCCACTTTTGTGCATGCACATTGGTATCTACCAAGATGTTTCCCTTTCCCCCCTGCAGGGCAGAGTTCTACATGTCAGAGTGTGGTTGGTCCTCTTTTGGGGTTGCATTCTCCTTCGCGGGTCATCGAATACGCCCCCAAAGAGGGGGGGCATCATTGAGGGTTTCTACGAACACAACATATCTACACCGGTTCACACACAGCGAGTGAGTTCAGACCAGTCTATGAACTCCATACACAATGGCCTCAACAGGACATGGTGTCCTTCGGTAATTATGTAGAGCGGTTACAGGCTCAGGAGTTACAGTGGGTCTGCCTCTCTACACTTCTCCGTCCAGTGGCGTCAGATCGCCCCAAAAAACTAGGACAATACAGATATCTCTTCCAACATTTCAGTAGAAGCAGTTAAAGGTTGGAGGATACAACATGGTTCCTCCATATACTTATTCAGCCAGAGTGGCATGAGAAAGCCTGAAAAACTCACGACACTACATGATATCCTTCTACACCCTTTTTCTCGACATGGATGAGGTGCACATATTCCAGTTTTCTATTTACACTTTCTATTCTAGTGTATTTTACATTTATGTATTTTACACAACATTTTTACATACATACATATTTGACTACTTGATCATTTTCTCCTTGCAGGTCTATCGTATGAGAAACAATTAGTCAAATTGGGGGCAACGACACATCGCTACAGGAATTTTCCTTTACTAACTATGCAAGTACACTACACACAATAGTAGCTACACATGTGTTTCGTCTGGGTTCACTCTCATCACTTTTTGTACAAATTTTTCATCTTTAGAATCCACGCTCCTCTACATTTTTATTTTTGTCATTCCACACTTGATTCTAGTCCATTGGCACATCTTCTTCTACACTCTACATGGTTATCAAGTACACATCTCTATCTACTTTATGTTACCAAGCTTTCCACTCACCAACATAAAGTGGGGACAAATGTAGACAAAACTATTGCACATTAGACAATATTTAGCCTGACCTAATACTATTGTTTAGAAGGTTCTCAAGTGTACAAAGTACTAATTAATCCCACATTTTGGCCACCTTTTTCTTATCTTTTATTTCATCTTTCCCGCATATTTCCCAATACCTATCCACCCATTTCATGACCTTTCTTAAATTCTAGCCTGAAATCAGGGTGCCCCACCCTATACTAGGGTGCCCTAAGGCGCCTTGGTCCCATTCCGAGTGCCCCAGTTTATGCACAACCTCTTCCACTTCTTTTTTGGTCACTTCTAGCTATTGGCCATCCTTATCTTCTTCTGAGTCGGCCTTGTCGGGATTAATTATGAAATTAAGCTTGAGAGTCCTATAAATATAAAGTTATAAGACCATAATGAGGGTCCTGGGTCATTACATCTTATCACTATTATCACTCCATTTAGGGTTGCATCTATTACATCACTTGCATCCACATAGTGTCATGCATTCAAGCTAGGAGATCTGCATCACACACACTTCATAGGGGGAAGGATTCCATTCTATTCCATCCACACATGTTATTTACATTTCTATATCTACTATTGCTTGTTACTTCACAAAGTGTGACTGACACAAAAGCACCTAAGGCATGACATGCACACACACACACACACTAGAACTACATCCAAGTCTGAAAGGTAGTGCAACGGTCAGTGATAAGTCCACTAGCTTGGCGACTGAGGTCAGTCCGACCTATTCATATGCATCTTTCATTTTTATAGGGTTTGATACTTCTCCTTACATTACAGGTCATTCTCCAGTTCATCCGACGAATCCAGCGTGATAGACGGGTAGCACTCAAAGATACTTAATGACCATACCAAATTCATATTATGAGGATTTACAGTGTTTTCAAGCACCCAGATTACAGACCAAGGCACCCCGAGGTGCCCCAGTACACTCCCAGGTGACCTGTGTCATCTCAGACAGTCTAGATTTGTCCTTCGCAGAGGTCCCTGAGGGTTCATCTGCACTTCCAAATTTTATTTCCAGATCCATGACATTGTGTGACATTCTTCTGTTATTAGCTGAGTCTTTTCCTTACTCTTCTCTTGCACATTAGGGTTTCATTTCATTTAGAGTAGTTTATTTACATTTATTTCATATTGTTTTAGTTCATTTACAATGTTTTAGTCCTCATAAGTAGGTTAACATTAATACCCTAGATACCCCATTAGGCCATCTAGAAATTCATTATTTTTGTTAATCACCCTCTCTCTCTCTCATGTGTACAGACACGCACACATGCACACCCACACATACATGCACACCCCACACGCACGTGTGTGCGCACACACTCACATACACAAGCACATAAGCACACATGCACGCGTGTGCACACACACACACACATGCACACGCACACACACACATGAAGGATTTTAAGGGGTGGCTAGATGCCTTATGACACCCTTCTCTGGTGTTGGTAACCCAATTCTCTCTTGGTTCCATATACTTCCCAAACTTGGGGACTAATCACCCCCAATCATCAATTATCTCAGGTTCAGTCCCCCTCACCAAGTGTATTTCAAATGGGAAAATTCTCCTTTGGCCCACTTGTTTCATGCTTTGTTCTCTTTTAATATTTAAATTTCAAGTTCACTTTCAATTTAAAGTTAAAGTTTAGTTCTTTCTATATGGGCATTGACTACACTTTAGGTTTCAATTTTTCACTTCGCGATCCTACAACCACGTCTAGCATCTCAAGTAATCAAGAAAATCGAGAAAATACAAAGTATGTTTACATATTCGGGTATATTTTCCTATAAGCAAGTAAATTTCATTTCATATCTTAAAGCAATGAAAATGTAGACAAACTAAACTCGGTAATATATCACTTAATAATTTCAATATTGACTTAATCCCTAAATCATGACTTGTCCACCTACTCATAGCCTAATGGATGTATCCTAAATCCTATTGAAATACTTGGCATCCTCATTGCATTACTTAGTCAGTCACAAAAAATCTCACATCAGTCCAACGTAGTCCAATCATCCTAATTATTGAACATGGAACTTTACAATACTTCAATCCTCACATAGAAAAAATTGCCAAACAGGGACCATATCACCCAATGATTTGGTTTGAAAGTAGTTGTTTCATCGAGTTCCTTCTAATGGTCATTTTCTCAATTTGATATCCTTTTTGGGTTGTTACTCTTATCACTGGTTAGACTTAATGCAAAATTAAACCTATGGAACCCTATATTAGCAAGTAAATGCGCTCATTTACTCACTTGGCATATTCAAGAGCTCTGTAAGAAAATATCTCTCAAGAGGCATACAAAGCTCTCTTAAATGTCCCTAAAGTAATAACATACATTAGGAGCATCCCCCAGACAAGGTTGGAGCACTCCAAACTAGGTTCAAGATTCAAGCTTCTCAAGCTTAGAGTCCTTAAAGCCAAGTCATGAACAAACAAGTAAAACCATTATAAAGCATTATTAAGTGATTGGGTTACCAAATATAATGCATCCATATAACTATCACATCTTTAGGTGGAGAACTATGTGTGGTTTGATGCCTCTTTGAAATAGTGCCAACATAGGAAATGTATGGATTGTACGTTAACCCAAATAGTGCCCAAAAACTAACCATTTGTATTGTTTTAAACCATGGTTAGGGTTTTGGATCATTTGAGTTTTTTTACAAAGAGTTTCAAATGTTTGGTGAGACCTAATAACTTAAGGCGAAGCATGTCTCATTCGTTCTCAAGGGAATAAAAAGTTACAAAACTCCACCATCTTCTTAGACATAACCACCAAATGGTTATGTTTGTAAATAATGGTTTTTTTCATGCTTATTATACACTTCTAAAAATATAGATGAAGCATCTGTAAGACATTTCTAACGAATTCATATATCTATCACACCCATATTAGCTTCCATACTATTGAAATAGCTAAGTGCACTTGCTTTCTCGTGATTTATTCTATTTAGCACATGTTCTAATTGATATATAATACAAATTGTTGTATATGTAATCTAATTTGAATGTTAGTTAATAATTTGAATATATTTCTCATTGTTAACCCTTACACCAGAAATTAATTCAATGAGAAGGAATACCTTTCCCCCACACATATGTATTTACTTTCAGGGTTAAAACATTATTTCGAGAGTATTCCAAAACGATAACAAGGTGTGAAATGTGTTGGTGTGACCATGACATTTTTTATTTTGACATTAAATTTGACGCTCATTTGACTGTCACATGGCAATGTCAACCTTAAATTTGGCATTCATTTTATTTTTGCTTATGTTTTTTATTTTTTCTTGGAGAAGCCAATTGGAAAAATTTCAACCTTAAAGTTGAGTATCACTAATAATATTTTTTCTTTTGCTTGGAGAAGTGAATTGGAAAATAATAATATCTTGGTCTTTAAGATAAGAACCTTGAAATCGACATCTCTTGGTGTATTTCAAATAGATGTATTTCTATCTCTCAATGTATTTCAAATAGATGTGTTAAGAAGCTAGTGGTTTCATCTGGGTCATTCTAATGGTCATCTTCTCGATCCAATATCCTTTATGGGTTGTTAATTTAGTCACTAGTTATCCTTAATGCAAAATTAAACCTATATAACCATATACAAGCAATTCAATGCATTCATTTACTCACCTAACGTATTGAGAAGCTCCTTAAGAAAATATCTCTAAAGAGGCATACAAAGCTCTTATAATTTCCCTGAAGTAACAACTGGAATTAGGAGTGTCCCTCAGACATATCTAAAGCACTCCAAACTATGTTCAAGAATTAAGTTTCCTAAGCCAAGAGTCCTTAAAGCCAAATCATGCACAAACAATTCAAGCTATTAGAAAACATTATCAAATGATTGGGTTATCAAATATAGTTGCATTCATATAGCTCATATCACACCTAAATATGTGGAGAACTACATGTGGTTTAAGGCCTCTTTGAAATAGTGCCAACATAGGCAATGTACAACTCACACTTCAACCCAAACAATACTGAAAAACTAACATTTTTGCATTATTTTTACCCGTGGTTAGGGTTTTGGGTCATTTTAATTGATTACATAGTGTCTCACACATTTGTTACACCTAATATATAAAAAGCAAAGCATATCTCATTCGTTTACAAGGGCACAAAAAGTTACAAAAACTCCACCATATTCCTAGACAAAACAATCAAACGGTTCTATATGTAAATAATGGTTTTTTCCTACTTATTGTACATTTCCAAAATCATAGACGAAGCATCTATAAGACATTTCCAACCAATTCATATATTTGTCACAACCTAGATCAGTGAACTAGTTAAGTGCACTTGCTTTTTCATGCTTTATTCTTTTTAGCACATGTTCTAAATTATTTATCTTACAAATTTTTATCTATGTATTCTAATCCAAAATGTTAATTAATAATCTAAATATACATTTTGTTGCCAAACCCTTAAACTAGAAATTAATTAAGTGAGAAGGAATACCTTTCCCCACAAATATTTATTTACTTTGAAGGTTAAATAATTACATTGAGAGGCATTCTACAATGATAGAAAGATGTGGGATGTGATTGTGAAATTTTTTATTTTAGACATTAAATTTGACTTTTATTTGACCGTCACATGGAAATTTCAACCTTAAATTTGTCGTTCATTCCAGTGTCACTTATAAGTTTTTTTAATTTTTGCTTAGAGAAGTCAATTGGAAAAGTTTCAGCCTTAAATTTGACATTCATGTGATTGTCACTTGAAAGATTTTTCCTTTTGCTTGAAGAAGTCAATTGGAAATCAATAATATCTTAGCCTTTAAGCTAAGAACCTTAAAATTGTTAGGAAATTTATGTTCATAGTGTGAACATATGGTTTGAATACTAGTATTATTTAATATTTAAATAATACATGAGTGTGTAAATAGTTGTAATGCACAACTCATAGATAGGGGTGTGAGAGATTCTTTAGGAGAGAATAATGCTTGAGAGATGGTAGGGATTGGGTGAGCCATGACTCCTTGATTTAAGGAACTCATTGAGCTATTTATATGTAAATCATTCTCATGTATTATTATACCGTATGAATCAAATTGAATAAAAAAATTTACAGTGTTAATTGTGTGTAGTTTGTTTTAATAAGCTTATGATAAAATTTTCATTGAGCAATCTGCACCAATATTTATCAGAAAATTGATATCTCTTGCCATATTTCATATATGTATTTCTATCTCTTGACGTATTTCAAATAGATGTATCAAGAAATACATCTATTTGAAATACACCAAGATATATCAATTTAAATGTTCTTAGCTCAAAGACCAAAATATTATTGTTTTCTTTTTTACTTCTCCAAGCAAAAAGAAAGGTTTTAAAGTGACAATCAAATGAATGCCTAATTCAAGGTTGAAAGTTGTCCAATCATTTCTCCAAACAAAAGAAAAAGTTTTTAAGTGACAATCAAATAAACACCAAATTTAAAATTGAAATTGTCATGTGAAGATCAAATGAACATCAAAATCAATACCAAAAATAAAAAATTCACAATCACATCTCACCTTATTGTCATTGTAGAACGCCTCTCACCTCTCGACGTAATAATTGACCAAAAAAAATAGCCTCACTTATAAAAATAAACCCAATCACATCAAACCAAATTCAACCCAATCCGGTCCAATTCTAAGAAAAGATTAAGACAACAATGCAATTTTAAAAAGTATTTTTAAATAAGATTAAATCACGTAGACAACAATGCAACGTTAAAAGCTACACAACAAATTCTCATCGATATGTTCGACGAATACGAATGATTATATTCTCTGTCACAAATTCGTCTTGTTCAATCAATCAAGACAGGCATTCAAATCATGGGTTTCGTTTAGATTCTTCTTCCTAATATCATTTCCGTTGAGGGTCTCATTCCTAATATCATCTTTGTTATATGTATAGAGTCCCTCTCTGTTCATAATATTGGTCGATACTCAGTCTTGCATCCATTATTATTTTTCAGTTTTAGCCCGGACAGGGTTGTCTGGTCTGAAATGGACGAGGAGGCAAGAACCAGATTGAACGAGAATACCCAAAAGGTCGGTGCAATGCGTTCCTTTATTGAATTAACTGGGATCATACCCATTTCATTATATTGCAGTTTTGACATGATTTTGAGTAATACTGCATGCTAGTTATTAGCGATTATATTTTATTAAATTCCAGTTTTGACATGATTTTCAGTAATATTGCATGCTAATTATTAGTGATTATGGTAAAGTTGCAGACTTTCAATATCACTCAGCCTAAAAATGTCCTACATTTGTAAGATTGAATGATCACCTAACTAATGAAAAACACTGTAAAAAATGATAAAGACTCTATTGATAACACCCAAGTCTTGCCTAGTTTCATCTTGCTTTTGAATGGTCCACCCATTTCATGGTCTTTATTGAATTAGTTATTTAATAGTGTTTCTACTTGGTTTAGGGCTCATGATATCAGGTTTTGCTCTTATAGTACATTTTTTACAACCACTAGGTGTTAAAATATTGTTTCAGTATGATATTTACCTAGTGTTCATATATTTCATTTCATATGATTGCCTTATTGTAGCTTAAAAGATATGGGATCATTTCATATTCTCAAATATAATAGGAATCGTACATACCCTATATTTGTGACCACCCTTTTAATATCATATAGACTTCATATTTGTGATGATGGGTCTAACAGTAGACTCGAAATGTTGGATTTCAAAAACTCTTTATGCACTAGATCCAAAATTTAATATAATATCTAACTACAATATAAATACTCCAAATTCGTTATCATTAAACCAAATCAAAATATACATTTTAAAACTATCTCAAAAACACTTTAGAAACCAAAATCTTATAACTTTAAAATGCACAATTACATAGATATCTTAAACCAAAACAATCAAACGAAATTTGGAAATTGCATTTTATAATTACACTCATAAAACAATCTTTCAATCAAATAAGTACACTTTAATACGTCTTACAAATTAATTTGACCTTACAGACATTGAAAATTATCTTATATATAAGCCTGCGATATAAAGGGCAGTGCTCTTAATGTCCATTGCAATGGTAGGGGAAATTATCTTGTATTATCATACATATAAGCCTAGCGGTATGGAGGAATCTGCTCTTAATGTCCATTGCAATGATAGTCCTCCCTGCTCATAATTCCCCTTTATTGCAGAGAGCATGTGACCAAGCTTTAATTTTCCTACAATCATTTTTTTTGTCGAACTGTATATCGTTCGATGCCAACGAGGAGCTAAGTTCGGGAACCATTTTATATTGAAAATTGCTCTCTTAATCATGCATTTTATATAATGTTGATCCAACCAAAAAATTGGTGTTTTTTAGCAATCACACTCAATAGTATAATGGAGATGTTGATAGGGAGGTGTCAAAGAAGTTATTATTTGAAAGAGTGAAGGTAAAATGTTGCAGGATGAAGAGTGGTGCAACACATAAAATGAAAGACACGCTATGGTATAATGTTTATTCAAATACGAAGAAGAGGCTCCAGAGGGAAAATGTAAAATTAAACAAGAGAAAAATAAACTAAGACAAACAAAGTGTATGCCTCTACATATATAGACCAATTTTCCACTGATATACCCAAACTTGGAGATGAAAAAGACTAACAAAAAACCAAACTATTCAAAGTACTATGTAAGTTGACTAGTATTTTTGTGATTATATTGTTTAGAGTATTTTGCACACTTGGCAAGTCAAAAACAGATATCAGCCGCATGAGCTTTCTGTTTTGGTTTAATATTTGGCACAACCTCCTTAGCATTCCCAAGGTACTAACAGTGATTAAATTTTGAAGGATTTTCATGTGTATTTATATGCCTTTTGTTTTTGAAATTTTGACGTTGTGTGGTAGTGCAATATAAGGGAGTGGTTAAAGAACATAAGAGAGGGCCAAGTATATGCGTATTCTCAAAAAATTTATAAGGAGTTTATAGAAATATGGTTTACCAAAAGTAGATGTAAGGGACTGCATCTATAGTGAAGGACATGGAAAAAACTATCGACATTGAGATCGATAGTCCATATCCCACTACGTCATTCTTCCTTCCAACAATTAATGACAAAAATAGATTCATTATTGTTGTTGTTATCCATGATAACCAGTTTTCATTCATATATGGGGACATGAAATTGAATATGGAGTTGTTTTCAATATAGAACTTGAAATTGTCTCCCATGGGATTTATCATTCCGATGTGGGACCTCAAAGTATTACTTGACATGATTTTCCGTACTTATAACGTGGAAACATATTTATTTAACAAGAGTTGTGAAGCTACTTTAAAACATATGTATGCTTAATAATTAAAAAGCAATCTTCAAAATATAATTTAATTTTAAATTATTTCAAACTTTACGAAAAAATATAAATTTACACGGCACAAAAGATGAAGACACAAACACATTAAATCAAAAAGAGTTTATATAAAAAATAAATTAATGTATGTGTCAACAAACCAATAATAAAAAATTAATCAAATTGTAAGTTTGACCAAAAAATAATTTAATCTTTTCCACCACTGCATCGTCTTAAATCCTCTTATAATAAAAAATATTCTTATATCGATTCAACTTTATGCATGACTTTTAACAATTAAAAACATCCAATATTGCTAAAAGATATAAGTTTTATGCCGTTGAATCTGAGGAAGAAAGAAGTGGCAACATACCAAGGCCTTAGTGCTAACGGACGATGACAAAGTTGTGGATGAAAGGCCAAAGAATTTACACCTCTAATTATATTTCAAAGAAAGCCTCTCACACACAACATAAGGAGAGCACAACGCAAAAGGATTTGAAAGGGATCCAACAGGGAAAGCGAAGAGAGATGGCCATCTCAATTAAAAGCCCCTAGTAGCTCAAACCCACCCTCCTCCATCTCTCAAAAGCCACATAAACACACAATCCTCAAGAGAATACATTAATGTGGAAACATATAAACAAGAGTTGCGAGGGTGCCTAAACACATGTCCATTTTAACAATTAAAAATAAATCTTCAAAACATAATTTTTATTTACAATCTTTTAAAATTTACGAAAAAATACAAATTTTAAAAGGAAAAACAAATGAAGACAAAACATATCGAATCAAAAGAGGTATATTGATAATAAATTAATGACAACTGTCAACAAAACAATAGTTTAAAAAATCAAATTATCAGTTGGACCAAAAAATGACTTAATCGTTACCATCATTGCATCATCTTAATTATCCCATAAAAATTTAAATATAGATTTTATTTGTATAGCAATTCAACTATATTGCATGACTTTTAACAATTAAAAAACATCTAATATTGTTGAACACCTAATTTTAAATGTACATGGTGGATACAAAATGACATTGTGGCAACAACATTGAACCATAGGAAAAATTTCTTCATCTCCTTCCTAGGGACAATCTTATCCTTATAAATCCCTAGAATCAACTTTCAGAAAAGCAATAGAGCCAAGAAAACACCAAAGTTCAACAACACAATATAAGAAAAGGATTAAAAAATTACATGAGGAAGTTGAAAACAATAGGGAAGACACTCAATAACCTTCCTATATGATAAGTATTTTTTGGTATAAATACATGTCGGTGTATACACTACGACAACAATGGACATCGATGAGTTTGAAGAGAAGAAAAGGAGAGAAAGTTATGTTGAAGAGTAAAGTTTTCAACCCCTTTTGGGAAAACCAAATGACCCACGCAAAAGGTGGGAAAACCTCAAGTCATCGCCCCTAACATTCATAAGAAACATTTGAGCTTGAAAATGCTCAGGTGCAACCCAAATCTACCTTAGACTATACTGTATTATTAAAACCTCATAGCTTTATTTCCCTTTTAGCATTTCCATTCTAATTTATTTTTGTTCTAGTTGGCCATTCTTAAATCAAACATATGTGTACACATTGATGTAAAATGACATCATGGCAACAACATCGCACCATAGGAAAAATGTCTTTGTTTCCTTCCTAAGGGACATTCTTATCTAAGTATAAAGTCCTGCTATCAACTTTCAAAAAAACAAGGAAGTTAAGACAACATTGTAGTTCAACAACACAATTTAATAAAAGCATAACAAAAGTTTACATGAGGCTATCAAAAACCCTAGGGATGACACCCATAACCCTCTTATAGGATAATTGTTTTCAGGTATAAATACATGCCACGGTGTAGACCAAGACCGCAATGGACATATGTGAATTTGAAGAGAAAAATGGAAAGTAAGTTGGTTTGAAAAGTAAATTTTCATCCCCTATGGGGAAAAACTAGACGTCAAGCTCAAAATGGGGGTAAGCCTCAAGTTGCCATCCTTAACATTCAAGTTTTCCCCGCCCTCATAAACAAGTAACCTCTCTAGTTGAAAATGCTTAGGTGAACCAAATCTGCCTAGACTTTAATGTATTATGAAAATCTCATGTCTTTATTTCCATTTTAACATTTTTATTCTAGTTGAATTTTGTTCCATTGGACTATTTTTGGCTTCGTGGGCACACCAGTATTTAAATTAAGATTAATTCTCAATTGCATCATTACAAACTTAGGTATTAATAAATTATACAGACGAATGCGCTAAAAAGCTTGACTTTTTAACGGCTTTGTAACTTTTTCGGATTAACACAATTACATTATTATAATGTTTTAATAACAAACATTGAATTAATATGGCAAAAAAATGTAAACACAATGAAAATAGAAAATACTTAGAATAGAAGGAATGTGGTATTTTTAAGAATAAATTTCGACACATTTTGTATCCAATTCGATAACCTTAAATATTATTAATAAAATATACGCCGAACACATCAAAGAGTAGGGGACATTAATAAGTGACACACAACCAATCAAAAAAAATTGTTCTAATTGTTTCGAACAAGGAAGATGCCAAAGCAATATTTACAAAATTGAATATTTAACATTGCTAAAATATTCATAAGACAAAATGTGTGTACACTTACTAACTACCCCAAGAACTTACATAAATAATGTTTCATGATATACATATATAGTAATGGAACAACATTATTAAAAGATGCCTTCTCTTAAGACAAATAGAGGG